>JAOWBW010000107.1:2028102-2667229 GCA_026119855.1 Campanula takesimana | reverse complement strand
TTTTTTTTTTTTTTTTTTTTAACTTTGCCGTATTTTTTGACATTCAAGAATTTATTTATTCAGATTTTTTAACTCGTAATTTTCTGTTTGATTTCTTTTGTTAATTTCTAGCCATGATTTTGAAGTTGCTATTCTTGATGTTAGGCCCAATTGGTAGGAAAATAGGCTAGAGGGGGGAGGGGTGAATAGCCTAGTTAAAACTTTTTTTAAGAAACACTTTTATAATGTAAAGTCACTTATCAGATTGCAAACTATTATCAGTAAGCGCAGCGGAGAAGATATGACTTTGTTTTAACTCACACAAAATCAGTTATAAAAGATTTGAGAGCTTGGTTTAACACAAAGTAGTTTCTAAAAGTTCAATGCAGTTTCAAGAGATTGGTCAATGGAAATGATGATGAGGAGCAAGAACAGTAATGATTTACCGGTGATAGAGTTCCAACCGGCAAGGACAGTAAGTAACAGAGGACACAGAGATTTGGAGAGGTTCACAGTGTAAATACTGCTACGTCCTCTACCAAGTTTGGTCAGAACTTGGATTTGGGTAAGAGCACTATTAAATTCCCTAGTCTATTACAGAGCGGCTTTGCCGGATACCAAGACTAAATTCTAGAGATAGTTTTAATGAATCGTAAAGCAAATATCTGACCAAGTGTATTTGAGCGGCAAGTTCAAAAGAACTTATCTCACTCAGGTGGGTGTGTGAAAACTCAGACAACGTATTCCTTAAATAATCTAGTTCGGGAATACTAACAGTGTTGTAGAGTTTGTGCACAAGTGTATGTCCTATTAAATGATCTAATGATTATCTGGACAAGGAATGTTTGAGCTTCAATGAATGCTGCAAACACCAAACTCTCTTCAATGCACTAAAATCACCAACCTCTTCAATGCACTAAGTCCTCTTTTAGGAGGAGTTAATGTCTTAGCTTGTTGAAGAAGGATAACATTTGAATTTCCAGCTGGGTAAGTGAGGAGCATTTAATGCAGTATCCTTGGCATTAATGGCGAAGATACCGTGCCTTAAAAGTCTGATGGGTAAAGACCCCTTTGTCTCAACCGGTTACCTGCAAAGCAAGTAGAGACAGAGTATAGCTAAAAGTAGCTATGTGTCAGACGGCGTAGAAATCATTACAGAGCAGGTAAACTATTTTATGATAAAACAGTATAGAGACAATCAAGCAAGGTTGACTTTAATGAAATGATGTCACCTGACTGATAGTGCAGACTGTCTATTATATCGGCATGTTGTGAATGGAGTTGATCGGCAACTTCTTTAATAAGTTGATCGGCAACTTCTGTAACAAGTTGATCGGCAACTGTCGCATGTTAAGAATAGAGTTGATCGGCAACTTGTTTACTGGTCTGCTGATTTGCTTCCTCTTGCTGGTTTGTCTGAATGAAGAGTTGAAATACACCTGTGCTGGTCACAAAGGATCCTAAGGGTACCTAAAAAGGCTAATAAAATTGGGGGACCCTAAGTGTAGACATGATTGGGATTAAGTAATTCTAGGACCTAGGTATCTATTTGAACAACAATCTCCTCCTAATTACTTAAGTCCAATCACCCTTAAAGCTAAAGACATCTCTTATCTTAGGGAAAAGATTTCTAAGGATATCTAGGTATAACCAATCCTAAGGTAAGTCACACTAGATGTCTAATGCAAAAGGTGGATTCACCAAATAAATGGTGAAGCCGGTTCAAGGAATCGGCAAGAGTGATGATCTGCAAAAGGAAATAGCACAGAATAATGCAGATAACAACACAAATATAAAAAACATATTAGCACAATAAATTTTATAAGCAAAGAAATTTGTCTGTGAAGGTCTTCAATAAGATATCTACATCATAGGCTATGTGACTCAAGATCAGCAGCTGGAGGATCAGAAATCTTGGGATCTGCTGCTGGAGTTGAGTCCTTTGTAGATTCAGTCTTCCTAGCCTTCTTTCTTGCTTTTTCTTCTTTTCTATCAGCTTTCCTCTTTGCTTTGCTCTGTCTCTCTGCGCACTTTCCAATCTTTCAGACAGCATCTTGTTGTTGGCTTCAAGAGCAGCTATCTTCAGATTAGCTTCGGCAAGAGCAGCTTTGGTCTTAGATAATTCTTCTTCAAGTCTTCCCATATCTCTTATCTGCAGCCTCTGATTATCAACAAGATTCTGTTGAATGTTATGAGTTGTCCCCAAGGATTCAGAAAGAGCCATTATACGCTCTTCTCTATCAGCAAGGAGAGCTTTAATTCTTTGACCAGAGTATTCTCCTCCTCCTGATTGGACTTACGTAGACGCTTAACCAGGTCTTTGTGAACATCCTTAACCAGGTCACCACAGAAAGAGCCATATCACCAATATCAGCACGAGTGGCAGGCACTTGCTGATTTGTGAAATCGCCTTCACTAAACTTCAAATACTCATACAGACTGTTGACGATGGTTGGCTGGAAAATACTGGCAGACGTCGGGAGCACTATTGAAGGGATAAATCTTCATTATTCAGATCAGCATCTTCAATAAGCACGTCATCAGTCATCATCTCATCATCAGAGGAGATCAAGATCGGCTCAGAAGGAGAAGGAGGACAGGAGCAGCAGAATGAGTAAGAACCATTGAAGGCAGCATCATCAGCAGAAGAGAAGAAATCGGCAGGGACAAAAGTTGAGACAATGAGATCATCAGAATCATCGCACGAAAGATCGGCAAGGGAAAGCTGGATGAACTATAACAGCACGATCAGTCGCAGATGAAACATACCCGTCTTCAAGTGAAAGGAAGGTAGCCAAGATTAAGTTCAAATAAGCACGACCTTCAAGAATCATAGTCATTAACCCGGCATTCATCAGCCTTGAGGTATAGACCTAGATGATCGGCACGCTAACGGGGATGAAATAATGGCAGAGTCATAGCCAAAGCGGTAGACTTGATCAAATAAAGAAGGCCACGAGGATTGGTATGCCTAAATTCAATGATGTCAGTCAGCAGATCATTGATCGTCAAGCAGCTTCTCATCCATCCATTTGTAGTGATGCACACTTCAGTTGGAGAAGGACCGGGAAGGGTAGATTCCCTCTAATCTTTATCTGTCCTGGTCTAGATCGAATTGGGTCATAGACCACTTTCTTCTTAAGTCTAGAAATCCGAGGAGTCTTTCCCTTTGTATGAACAATGTCATCATCATTGAGAATCCAGGAAGATAGATGGACTATCACTGGTAGAATCTCCTGGAGAGAATTTATGCTTGGTGACATGAGGGTGGTCTTTGCCGAATGGGAGTAGACATTTGCCTAAGGTATACTTGAAGGATAACCTTGGATGAACAGTGAAGAGAGGCTGTCCAAATTTGTTGGAGGGGATAGATGCATTTGAAGTGTACAGTTTGAGCACATTATATCCTTCCATTGAGAAAATAATCATAGCTGGGTGGTGGAGAAGTATCAATAGCATCAGGATCAACAAAGGCTTGTTCTCCAACCACCATGTAATCAGCAGGATCTATCTCATCGGCATGATCTACATCGGCACGAGCAGCAGCAGAGCCGGCAAGAGAGGGGTGATAACAGACGCAAGCTGAACAAAGGCTGTAGAAGAATCTCTTCAAACTGTAGACTAGCAGCAATGTCAGCATCCAGATTAGGAGTACTATCATCAGCAATTCCTCCTAACTCCACAACCTCCTTGATTCCAGTAGGGGGACAATCTGTATTTCAGGGGTGACTGATATTAACTGAGTGTCTGTAGTTTTCTCAGTAAGATGAGTGTCAGCAGTTGTCTCATTAGTCACTTTTTCAGCAAGTTCTCCTCCTGAAACAGATACATCCAATTGTTGAGTGTCCATAGTTGTCTCAACTGGAGCAGGAAGGTCCGCAGATATACCCATCAGAGGTTGAGTGTCTGAAGTTTGCTCAACATGAAATTCCACTATATCTTTGATAGAATCATCGGCATGCCTTCCTTCAACACTACTATCACCCTCAAATACAGATTCTGCAAAGACTTCAGCAGTGGAAGCTTTAGTCATGATAGTTCTGATAGGCATCTTGTCACTATCTGTTGTAAGTGAAGTGGAAGGAGAGTCAGCAGCAGCTTTGTGAGCACAAACCAAATCACCAAACAAATCAGCACCATCATCATTATCAGCATCCGAATCACTGTCAGCAGAATCACCATCGGCAGAATGAACATCGGCATCAGATAATGTCTTGCTGCTGCTGGGAGAAGGAGCTTGAGCAGATCGATCGGCAAGATTTTCGACAGCTATGCGATCGGCATCTTGCTTCAGCAGAAATTCATTGGATTTGTCAATCAAGTCCATAGTGACTTTCTTGACTGATCTGAAGAAGGTACATTGAGAGGACTGTCAGCAGGAGCCTCGTCATCATTGTAGGTCAGAAGATCTTCATTATTCTCCATTCTGCCTATCTGATAAGGATCAAACTCTGTGAATTGAGAGAGCTGATTGAAAGTCCTGGCGTAGATAATCCATACATCCTGAACCATCATATCTTGTCTAATTCTGTCTTGAAAGAGATAGATCTGGTTCCAGGAAAGTGGTAGGAATTCAAAATACCGACCAAAATTGAGTTTAGTTCAGCCTCTTTCAACTGCTTGAACTTTGATAGAGGACAAACTTCTCTTTCCACATATCAGTGCGTCTGTCCAAACTCTTTTGATCAACATAATCAGCAGGATTTCCGGGAGAGACAGTGTCTTTCATCTCTTCATGAAACTGAAGAAGACGACGAATAAAGGGAGGCAGATGGTCAATCGGAAAGACCCATTTCTTGTTCAAGACCTTGTTGGTGAAGGACCAAGGATTCTTGTAGAAGGTGTGGAAAGTTGGGTTTCTGATTGGAGCGCATTTCTAGGAGTCTGAGACTTGAGCTTCTGAATGACATCCTCAATACTTTTGCCAACGGCAAAGTCATCAGTGAATTCTTCATCCGGAATTTCAACCTTGACAGCAGGATCGGTAGTTAGGGAAGCACCGGCAAGATGAGCAGGGGAAAACCTAATTAGCTTGGCTCTGGATCAGCAGGAGGAATAGTGGAAGAAGGAACTTCATCGGCAAGCTTCACCTTCTTTATCACCACTTGATCGGCAACCTTTACCAGTTTCCTTTTCTTTGGAGCACCAGGAGTGGAATCGGCAAGAATCCTATCAGTTGAAGGAGCAGGAGTAGAGACTGCTGCTGATTGAGAAGCAACTGAAGGAATGGTCTTTGCCTTTTTCTTCCTCTGAGTAACAACAAGTGCAGGAGCAACAGAGGGGGCATCGGCACTGGAAGCATTCTTTGAAATCCTTTTCCAATCCTTAGCATCAAAGAACTTCAACCTATTGAAAGGCAAGCTGGATGGAAAGCGATCGGCAGCCACTACATAGGCATTTCTCCTCAGAATCATACTTATCAACAGATAATGGCATCCTTTTCCAGGATTGGCCTTGTTCTTCAATCTGTCAGAAGCCCACTTATCAGCAGCCGTAGCGATAATCCTGAATATGTAGGCACACCAGTTGAACTCAATCTGCAGAACAATGGCGGCCATAGCTTCAAACTGCACATCAGTAATATTGCTGTGGGATCCAGATCGGCAAATGAGACATCTATCAACTATCTCAGCCAAGCATAGTATCTTCGGGGATAGTGAATCTTCAGATGATTAGTGCCACTAAGCCTTGTGCCAGCACCTCTCATGATAATCCAAGCCCTATCCAGTTCCTGCTCATCAACTAGAGCACTCAACCCTTCATTCCAAGATTGGGAAAAACTTCAGATATAGAAGAGGGAGTAAGAGAGATCTGCACGCCCAAAACAGTAGAATTGATGGAGACGATAACGGAGGAGTCAGCACGAGAGCGGACAACAGAAGAGTTGGAGAAGAATTCTTTGACAAGATCCACAAATACTGAACTAACTCCTGATGGAGTGATGAACGAATCAAGCAAGGACCCAATAAGAAGATTCTTCAAGAAAACCCCGTCGACTTCATCATTGAAGTAGTCGGAGTCAACATAGCCTCCGTAGATATCTTTTTCACCGGACATTGTCTGCAAAATTACTCAAACCACTCTCAATGTTAGAAATAAAGAAAAATCAAACCATAAATGATTAGAAATGAGCAGAGAATAAACATTAACTCTTACCAGATTATGAATAGATGAACAAATAAAACGATGAACTGATAATCTGGAAAGAGGAGAGATAGAGAGAATAGAGAGCAGAGAGAAAACAATGGCGGAGAAAAAGCTTAATGGAATTTTGAAAGGCGTTATATATGTTATGGGGGAGAGAGAGAATATGAGAGGGCAAGGGAGAGAAATAACTGTACCTATAGTCTCGGAGACCGTGCGCACGCAAAAATTAATGCGCACACACAAATCGTAAGGTGAACAGTTAAAAGTAAGAGGGATAAAGGGTAAATTAGTCAAAAATAAAATAGAAGTGATGATGACCTGTTTACCTGCTGATGTATCGCATTAAATGGAATACATCTTGACACGATTTTGGATGAGAAAGGTACACACACGTGTCAGGGAGATGGTGTGACCGATGTACCTTTGATTTGATTGCTTACGTCATGTGTCAGGAATCTTAACTTTTGCAGAGACGTGCTGATTTGATTTTATCAATCGGCAAGATATCTGAATCGGCAAAATGATTGAATCGGCAAGATATATAGATAGAATCGGCAAGATGATTTTGACAAAATTTTGATCGGCAAGATTTTGTCGGCATGTTCGTGGTCAGCAAGATAATTGATGCTCTGCTGATTTGATCGGCAGACTAACACAAGTAGCAAAGTTAGCACAATTTTAACCATAAAAATCAATCATACCTAATTCACCTCTGAGGAATTCAAATCTTTTCTGATCTAAGGGCTTTGTTAGTATGTCTGCTCTTTGGAAATCGGTATGGACTTTGAGCAGCACAACATTCCCTTTTTCAACATGTTCCTTCAGGAAGTGGTATTTGATGTCTATGTGCTTGGTTTTGGAATGCATGACCGGATTGTTTGATACTGAAATTGCTGATTGGTTGTCACAATAGATGGGACAAATTTGAGATGGTACTTCATAGTCAACCAGCTGCTGCTTCATCCATAGAATCTGTGAACAGCAACTGCCGGAAGCTATGTACTCAGCTTCAGTAGTGGAAGTGGAAATTGATGCTTGCTTCTTACAGGACCAAGACACCAATCTATCACCAAGAAATTGGCAAGTTCCACTTGTACTCTTTCTGGTCACCCTACAAGCTGCAAAGTCTGCATCTGAGTAACCTATTAGATTGAAAGATGAATCTCTTGCATACCATAATCCAAGGTTAGCAGTGCCACATAAATATTTAATAATACGTTTTACAGCCTGCAGATGGGATTCCCTAGGGTCAGCTTGAAACCTGGCACAAACACAAACAGCAAACATAATATCTGGTCTACTGGCAGTAAGATAGAGGAGTGAGCCGATCATACCTCGGTAGACAGTCATGTCTACTTTCTTACCAGACTCATCCTTATCTAAATGAATGTTAGTGCCCATCGGTGTGCTTTGAGAGTCAGCATTGTCAAAGCCAAACTTCTTGATAAGTTCTTTGGCATACTTGGCTTGACTGATGAATATTCCTTCATGGGTTTGTTTGACTTGAAGTCCAAGGAAATATGTTAGTTCACCCATCATGCTCATCTCGAACTTGCTCTGCATCAGTTTCTCAAATCTCTTGCAAAGTGATTCGTTAGTGGAACCAAAAATAATATCATCGACATAAATTTGAACAAACAATGAATGACCCTTATGCTTGGCAACAAATAAAGTAGTATCGATTTTACCTCGAGTGAAGCCTAAGCCATCGCTAAGTAAGAACTTAGATAGGGTTTCATACCATGCTCTTGGAGCTTGCTTTAGGCCATAGAGAGCTTTCTTCAATCGGTAGACATGATCAGGCTTCTTGGAGTCCTCAAAACCTGGTGGTTGTTCAACATAAACTAGTTCTTGGAGTTCTCCATTCAGGAAGGCACTTTTCACGTCCATTTGATATAGCTTGAATTCTTTGAAGGCAGCATAGGCTAAGAAAAGTCTTATAGCTTCCAATCTTGCAACAGGAGCAAATGTCTCATCGTAGTCGATTCCTTCCTCTTGACGATAGCCTTTAGCAACTAACCTTGCTTTGTTTCTAATGATTTTCCCAGCTTCATCCAATTTGTTCCTGTAAACCCACTTAGTACCAATAACTTGCTGAGAAGTTGGTCTTGGCACAAGTTCCCATACTTTGCATCTTTCAAACTGATTCAGTTCCTCTTGCATGGCTTCAACCCAACCAGGATCGGCAAGAGCTTCTTCAGTCTTCTTTGGTTCTATATCGGAGACCATAGGAGATGAGAAAAGGCTTTCAGCAAATGCTCTACTAAGGTTCCTTGTTAATCTGGGACCAAAGACATCACCAATCACATTTTCTAATGGATGATCACGAACTGTTCTGACTTCTCTCGGCACATCTTGTCTTACTGATTCTTGTTGTAAGGATTCTAGAGGAGGATCAAGATCAGCAGATGGTGTAGGAGAAGAACTTTGAGTGAGAGGTGGATGAAAGCTTGGAGGATTAGGTCTTATAACAGAAATTGGTTGAGGGCTAGATCTGTCTTCAGGATGATCAGCAGAGTTTGCATCGGCAAACGGATTATGAAATTCATCAGCAGGTTCTGGTTCTGCTGATGAAGGAAAATACGGAGCATTTGCTGATTCTTCTGCTGAAATGACTGGATCAGCAGCTGGTACTTGATCTGTAGGATTAGTATTACTGGATTCACCTGTCTCATGAGCACTAGACACATTAGTACTATTTGGAGCCTTGTCAGACTCTAACAAATCAAATTCATCAAATGTTACATGAACAGATTCAACAATTTTCAAAAGTTTCTTATTGAAAACTCGAAAGGCCTTACTGTGTTTAGCGTATCCAACAAAGATTCCTTCATCAGCTTTCTCATCAAATTTACCTCTGTGTTCTTTTCCATTGTGTAGCACGTAACATTTGCAGCCGAATATCTTGAAGAATCCAATGTTGGGAATTCTGCCTCTCCAGAGTTCATAAGGAGTCTTGTTATGGAATTTGTTGATTAGAGATCTGTTCTGGGTGAAGCAGGCTGTATTGATCGCTTCAGCCCAAAATTACTTCGGCAGCCTGGCTTCGGCAATCATGGTCTTACCAGCTTCAATGAGAGTTCTGTTCTTTCTCTCAACAACACCATTTTGTTGTGGTGTACCGGCAGCTGAGAAGTTGTGGTCTATACCATGATCATCACAGTACTGAGAAATACCATTGTTCTTGAATTCAGTGCCGTTGTCTGATCTCATACTGATGATATCGCTTTCTTTCTGAGTTTGTAGTAGTCTGAATAACTTGGTGGCAACAGCATAGGTGTCATCTTTGTGACTGAAAGTTTCCACCCAAGTATATCTAGAGAAATCATCTACTACAACCAAGGTGTATCTACTTCCCCCGATACTTGCTGTAGATGTGGGGCCAAATAGATCCATATGTAGCAATTGGAGGCACTTAGAAGTTGACATGCAGGGCTTGCTTCGGAAAGATGACTTATGTTGTTTTCCAAGCTGGCAGGCCTTGCATTTCTTTGCTTGATCAGCAGACACTTGAGGCAGACCGGTAACAAGATTTGAACCGGCAAGCTTGGATAGATATTTGATGTTCAAGTGACTGAGTCTCTTGTGCCATAGCCATGAGTTCTCACTTATGTTCTTAGCTACAAAACAAACATTAGCAACACCAGTAATAGCACTTAAGTCTACTGCATAAATGTTACCTTTACGTTTGGCAGTGAGAAGAGTTTCATTGGAAGCAATGTCTTTCACATAGCAATTGGAAGTAGTAAATACGCATTGCATTCCTTTATCACATAATTGTGATATTGATAGAAGGTTATGTTTCAGACCATCCACTAGAGAGACCTTCTGTACAGTAACTGCACCTCTCTTGATGGTACCTATACCGACGATTTTTCCTCTGGCATTATCACCAAACACTACTGGGGGACCTGATGCTTCGATAGTATCGGCAAGAAGATCTGCAAATCCTGTCATATGTCTTGAGTAGCCACTATCTAGAATCCACAAATCCTTGCTTGCACCAGTTGAGGCCATGAAGCATTCCTGAAATAAAACGGTATGCTTATGGTTCCCCTTATTCAAGGGTCCGAGGGTTAGTTCCTCTTTGGCAACCACATCTGGCCACCACTTGAGGATGAAACCTCAGTGGGTCCAGATAGGTGCTTCAAGAGGCATTCATGAGCCTTGTGACCATAATCAAAACAATTAGAACATCTCACTTGACTGATAGGCTGTGGAGTCGGTAGAATATCATTCTGTTTAGTCGGTGCATCGGCAGAACTAGGGAATTGAGCAGGCACAAACTTAGTAGGTTTAAAGGTGCCAGTGTTGCCTTTCTTTCCATTCTGTTTACCTTTGGCAGTTACCTTTTTAGGCACTTGTCCATCGGCAGCAGAGGAGGTCAGATCGGCAGCACTTGCTCTGCTGATGTATTCACCAAGAATACCGTTATCGGCAGACTCAGTATCAGCAACCTTAACATATCTTTGTTTGTGCTTATCATTCCTTTTGTTCTGGTTCTTAGGATACTTCATTGCCACAACACTGTATATTGGCTTAGCATCCTTATGCACTGAGTTAACAGGATTACATTCAACTTTCTCATCCTTTTTCTCGGTAGCACAAGTTTCAGTAGAGCTACTGCTGCTGGAATCAAATCCTAACCCAGATTGGTCCTTATATGACATTTGGGTCTGTAGGATTGTTTCAACAGCAACTCTAGATTTTGTGTAAGAATCAACAATCCTTGAGAGATGATTGTTTCTTTTCACAAGATCTTCGATCTGAGCTATCAATACTGCTACTTGGCATTTGAGATCCAGGTTTTCTTTCTTTAAAGAAATAGACTCAAGCTCGTGTCCTTTGAGAACTGAAAGTTCAGACATAAGCGAGCTATTCTCGTTAGAAATTCTTTTGAAATCAGCAGCCATCACATTATGAACGCTACTCAGCTTCTCATGATCGATAAAAAGTTCATCCATTGTCTCTATCATTTCAGCTTTGGATATTTCAGGACAAGGATCAGCTAAAATTTTAGGAGCAGAGGCAATGGGTCCAGGAGAGAAGTCAGGTAGGGAAGAGATGGGTTTTGATATGTTTTTGGCAATGCTAGATTGTTCATTGAATAATAGTTTTCTGGTCATCGGTAAGGATTTTGATTTGATGGTGGTAAATTGAGAAGAGTTACACTGGCCATAGAGTGAGGTTCCCACTTGGTGTACTTTGTATCCATATGGGTTTTCAGCTTTGACACTTATTTCTTTGAAGTGTGGTTGAGGTCTTCCAGCAGATTCTTCTTTGACTGGAGTTCTTGGTGGAGATGGATCTCGGTAGACTAGAGTCGGCAATGATGATACATAGGCATCTTCCAAATCTAGGGCGACAAAACTTACATCGGCATCTTCATCTTCATCGGCATCTTCATCGGAATCAGTTTCACACCAAACCGGCAAGGCCTTTTCTGTGCTTTCATCGGCAACAAACTTCTAGACTTAGGATGTCTCTGGTTGAATGACTTCCTCATGTATTCATATTTTGGTTGAGGACATTTAGAAGCAAAGTGACCAGGTTTTCTGCAGTTGAAGCAGACCAGATCACCTTTGTTGTTCTTTCCATCGGTAGCACTAGTAGAGGGCTTATTGTAGCTTGCTGGTTTCTGAAATGGTGGTGTGAAGGATTTTGGTTGCTGGTAGTTTCCTTTCTGCATCCTTTTGAAGTCTTTGAACCTTTTGTAGTTCCTAGCGAAGGCAGCAAATTCATCTTCTTCTATAGGTTTTTCTGAGGTTATTTCATGGGTATTGGAACTGCAGGATGTTTGAGGTGGATCTATAGGAGGGAATTTGTTTGAAGGAAAGGATATCTGTGACTGAGCTGATAGAGACAAGTTTTTGAAATTTTTGTCGAGAACGTTAAGTTTTTGCAGTTCTCTCTCATACAGAAATAGACTAGACACAAGATTCTGAATAGAAGTCTTGTTTAAGTCTCTCACTTCTCTAACAGCGGTGACCTTAGTATGATACTCATTTCCCAAAGAACTTAGAAAACGAATAATAAGATCTTTCATAGTATAAACTTTACCTAATGAAGCACATAAATTACTTACCTCGCAAAATCTGTCGTAGGCACTCCTTAGTGATTCACCATCTTGTTTCTTGAAGGATTCAAACTCAGCAATGCAATCGTAGAGTCTGTTGTCCTTCACCTGCTCGTCACCTTCAAAGTATGCAAGGAGCTCGTTCCAGCATTCTTGAGCCGTGGAGCACAAGTCAATAAGTTTGTATTGCTTGTCATCCAAACCACAAGAGATAATGTGGCATGCTTTTCCATCTAGGGCAGCAGAAAGTTTGTCGTCGTCGGTCCATTCCTCTCTGGGTTTCTCAATCAAAGTTTCATCAATCTGAACATGGGTTTCCTGTTCAGTTTCTCGATCAGCATGTTGTGTCAGCGGAGTGGAGGGAATAGGTCTGTAGGTGGTTGAAACTTTTAACGGAATGATTGGACCACCTTCTATGACCTTCATCAACCGGTCATCGATTGAGTTCATATACTTTATCATACGAGATTTCCAGACACCAAACTCGTTGACATTCAACAATGGAATGGTGGTGATGTTGAATGACTGCATGATTTTTCCTGCCATGGTATCGGCAAACAAGCTGCAAAGCTTGGAAATTTCTTTCAAAATTCCAAGCTCTGATACCAATTGTTAGGCCCAATTGGTAGGAAAATAGGCTAGAGGGGGGGTGAATAGCCTAGTTAAAACATTTTTTAAAGAAACACTTTTATAAATGTAAAGTCACTTATCAGATTGCAAACTATTATCAGTAAGCGCAGCAGAGAAGATATGACTTGTTTTAACTCACACAAAATCAGTTTATAAAAAGATTTTGAGAGCTTGGTTTAAACACAAAGTAGTTTCTAAAAGTTCAATGCAGTTTCAAGAGATTGGTCAATGGAAATGATGATGAGTCAGCAAGAACAGTAATGATTTACCGGTGATAGAGTTCCAACCGGCAAGGACAGTAAGTAACAGAGGACACAGAGATTTGGAGAGGTTCACAGTGTAAATACTGCTACGTCCTCTACCAAGTTTGGTCAGAACTTGGATTTGGGTTAAGAGCACTATTAAATATCCCTAGTCTATTACAAGAGCGGCTTTGCCGGATACAAAGACTAAATTCTAGAGATAGTTTAATGAATCGTAAAGCAAATATCTGACCAAGTGTATTTGAGCGGCAAGTTCAAAAGAACTTATCTCACTCAGGTGGGTGTGTGAAAACTCAGACAACGTATTCCTTAAAATAATCTAGTTCGGGAATACTAACAGTGTTGTAGAGTTTGTGCACAAGTGTATGTCCTATTAAATGATCTAATGATTATCTGGACAAGGAATGTTTGAGCTTCAATGAATGCTGCAAACAACCAACTCTCTTCAATGCACTAAAATCACCAACCATCTTCAATGCACTAAGTCCTCTATTTATAGGAGGAGTTAATGTCTTAGCTTGTTGAAGAAGGATAACATTTGAATTTCCAGCTGGGTAAGTGAGGAGCATTTAATGCAGTATCCTTGGCATTAATGGCGAAGATACGCGTGCCTTAAAAGTCTGATGGGTAAAGACCCCTTTGTCTCAACCGGTTACCTGCAAAAGCAAGTAGAGACAGAGTATAGCTAAAAGTAGCTATGTGTCAGACGGCGTAGAAATCATTACAGAGCAGGTAAACTATTTTATGATAAAACAGTATAGAGACAATCAGCAAGGTTGACTTTAATGAAATGATGTCACCTGACTGATAGTGCAGACTGTCTATTATATCGGCATGTTGTGAATGGAGTTGATCGGCAACTTCTTTAATAAGTTGATCGGCAACTTCTGTAGCAAGTTGATCGGCAACTTGTCGCATGTTAAGAATAGAGTTGATCGGCAACTTGTTTACTGGTCTGCTGATTTGCTTCCTCTTGCTGGTTTGTCTTGAATGAAGAGTTGAAATACACCTGTGCTGGTCACAAAGGATCCTAAGGGTACCTAAAAAGGTTCTAATAAAATTGGGGGACCCTAAGTGTAGACATGATTGGGAATAAGTAATTCTAGGACCTAGGTATCTATTTGAACAACACTTGAACTCGCCTGTTGCGTTTCCCGTTTCTGCGTTTTTCCGTTTCATATGCCCTATGCGTCTCCAGTATTGGGTTGCAACTAGAAGTATTGGGTTGCAACTAGAATTGGGCCATAGCTAGAACTAGGCTGCAAATAATGTTGAGCTATAGATGTACAACTAGAGAAAAGAGAGAAATATGGGGCCCCTTAAAGATTTTGGCCTTTGTGCTGGTGGCTGGTTGTACTGGCCCTAAACCGGAACTGGTTTTTTCGCGCACAAAAAAGGAAGTATAATCGTTAAAGTGGAAGTAGGGCCTAAGTACAGTGGTCAAAAATAAAAGTAAACCTTTGATTATAGTCAAAAGGGAGGACATTCGCTAACATTCCCGAAATTACTATACAATATGTACTCAATCTTTAATCTACAAAGTCCTAAAATGGAAATGTTTTACTACTTTTTAAATAATGGGATCAACTTATTTAACTCACAATAAATATCCACCTATTATTCTCTACCCCAGTTTCTCTCTCCCACTCAACTATGTACACTCACAACATATCACGTTTCCAATCATTTTCTTAATTCTTGTTCCAACACTCATTTTTGTAAATTAAAGAGGGACGGAGTTATTATTTGTTTTTGGATTAATTTATTCACTGAATGGACTGAGTTTAGATATACCTAGTTGTTATGAGTTTATCTTTGGGCGAAATCCATTTTCACACTTTGTACTTTCAGCGTTGTTTCACCAATATTATATTTATTTCTTTCATAAAAAACCATTGTACTCCAAAAAATATACCATTTTGGCCCCAAATATGTCCTAAATTCGTGACTAATCCGTGCCTTAATCCGATGTTTTGGGTGCTGCAACCATATATTTTCCATAATGGTATTTTTGGAAGAAATTAAGGAAAGGCTTATCGATCGCGCCAACAGTGTTTGTTAGTACCCTACTATGGTTAATCACAATTAACCATAGTAAATATGTTTTGATAAATAAATAATCAAACTTCACCCAATCATAAACTGCATAAAAAGACCTGAGCACAGCACAGGCATCCCAGTACAAGACCCAACTCCTAAGCTCCCCTGCATCCATATATCCCAACAGTCAAACTGTTGCATGATCCATTCAACCTATGCACATCAAACAAACTGAAGAAACATCACCTCTAGTCCTTCAAACAACCATTTGAATTATCAAAGACCAAACTTCAAACAAGCTTCAACAAACAGTGCCGTAAAGGCCCAACAGCTACGACTACTCTGTCTCAACAGCTAAGACTGTTTATAATCAACAACCAAGACTGCCACCTCAAATCCTTGAAGAATGATTATTTCAAAGATTAATTCATTCTTCCATTCATTGGAATAACTCATATTGAAGCTTGATCAAGTCTGCATAGCCATCTCTCAGCTGCCAACAAGCACCCAATGGAAACTGACATTGTGTTAGTGAAACCTTGACTAACTCAAGTCAAGAAGAGCTTTAACTACACTGCAATCATGTTCATGTGAGATCATGCGCTCGAAACCTCTTACAATCCGCGCTCGGTTTCACACAAATGGTTTCCTCTCGAAGTTTTAAACAAATGCAAGAGTCTCCACCTTGCTTTATTTTAGGAAAAACGAAGATAAACTTTTGTTTTGATAAAGTGGGTTCGGGGGCTAAGGTACGAGAAGAGAAGGGGTTAGGAACTCTCCTCGCCCGTGATGGTCTCTAGCATGCATGCCTCTTAAGTTCATTTTATGCCTTGTTTTTATGCCTGAACAAAAATGGTGATTTTATGTACAGAGGAGTCTTCCTATTCTACGTATGTTTGCTTTAACTCACAAATGAGAGTCGGTTTGGGTGGACTTTCACTTGGTTTTGAAAATTGTTTTTAGCATTCATATCAAGTAAGGAAAACACCAAACATGAAAATTGAATATAACACATTGAAAATGATGTACCCAAAACAGTTTGTGAATAAAATTATTTTTTATTGTCCAAAACATTTCTGACATTTAAGATCAAAACAGTGCACTTGCAGAATCTGAGATTCAGATCTTGAAACCAAAAATAAAAAAGGGAACTTTAAAAAATCATACAAATATTTAAATCACATTTCCGTTTTCCTCTTTGAGTTAGGAACAAAATCCGTGTTCCAACTTTGAGAAAAAGACCCACTTTTAAGCACGATAAATGTCAAAGAATATAGAAAGGTCATGAACAGGACTCACAGGACTGCTGGTATGAGCATGGAAGAAGAGCTTCAAAACCTAATCTAAACATGGAATATGGACATGAAATTTAATATAAACCCACCCTAAAATGATATTCACACAATAGAGGTAATACTTAACACAAAATACAAGCTTAAACATAGATAGACATGGAAGATGCAAAAGTGGACGTATTGTTGACATTGAAGAGAAACACCTACTTCATGCTTCTAAACTTCAAATCTAACCATGAATAAGATGAGAGACATGAATAAAAATATGAAAGAACAAGATGGAGATAACATTGTATTTACATATATATATGGAGGTCTAGCCATTAACTAGCTAGACCGCAAACAACTACATCAAAGATCACATTGTAAAATGGATGGAATGATTTGAAGTTTGAAGTTGGATTGAAGTTGTTTGAAGTGTGCTTGTGTTTTTTGTGGTTGTTTTTGGGTGGTTCTAGGGTGGTGTTGTGTTGGTTTTGGGGCTGATTTTAGGAGCCTTAGGAAGGGCTTTTGAGCTGTGGAGAATGGATGGAATGAGTGTTTTCCTTCTCTCTCTTGCTTGGAATGGTCTTGGAGTCTCTCTTTTTCAAAATGATAGTTAATATGGAAGAGGGAGGTTGTAAAATGACCAAAGGTGCCCCTAAGAGGTCATAGAGTGGGTGGTGGAGGTGCTGGGGCTGTCCATAGGCAGCTGGCCTTGATGGGAATTAAAGTGAAAAATCCTCCATTAAAGGTAAGGTCTTATTTAGGAATTTAGGATAGTCTTGGGGGTGTTTAGGAAAAAAGAGAAAACATCCTTTTAAGTCTCAACATTGATTGGTTGTTTCAAATTCAAAAATCTACGTTCACCCTTGCCTACTTTTCTGCAGATGTGATGATATTTTCTCTGGTTCCGGTTTTCCGCTCCGCAACTGCTCCGTCGTGCGCTCTTCGGTGTCCCGGTTGTCCACGGGCCCAACATTAAAGTTGCTCGGTGTATTTTTTTAGTCGAGACGGTATATCTAAAATACTCCCTCCATTTCATGTGAATTGAGACTTATTTTCTTTTTCGTCCGTTTCACCTCAATTGTGACTGCCGAAAATGGCAAACTTTTTAATATTTTATATTCACCCAACCCCACCTGTTTAACCCCACTAATTCTCTCTCTTCATTTTCACCACTTATTTTATCCAACCAACACTACTATTTACCCCACTCATTCTCTCTCTTCATTTTCCACCACACATTCACTACTTTCTGTTAATTATTGTGCCATTTTTTTGGTCTCAATTCACATGAAATGGAGGGAGTATGTTAATAAGCAAGGAAATAACATAATATAATTTTAAATGCATAGAATGGATGATAACGAGCAGTTCTAGGGGTGCGGGCCCCGTTTTGGGTCTCGCAGCTCAATTCCTATATGTATTGGCACTTGTGTGAAGGACCCAGAGACTTTTGCTAACAATTCCTATATGTATTGAGAACATCCCAAAAATACTTGTTTTAATTATTTTTAGTTTTGCAATTTTATATTTGTTTTGTTTTACTCAAGGACGAGCTAAAGATAAGTTTTGGGTTATTTGATGGATGTGTTTCTACCCATCCAAATATTATACTTCTATGACTTATTAGATGCTCAACCTTTTGTATTAAGGATGAAAAGATGTGACCTATGAGAAATCTATTCCATTGGATATTCCTCGAAAAGAGATTTCCAATGATAGTTGCACGTCCAAATCGGAGTTCGTATTAAGAAGTTATGGCCTTCGGAAGATTGCGTGTAAAATGTACAAGTCGCGAAGCAGAAGGTGTGCACGCACACCAAACTTAGGGCGCGCGCACCCACACTGGAGCAAAACCCAGGCTTTCTTGAAATCTAGAGCGCACGCACACAGCACGGAATAAAGGGGAGTTTTCCAGGGACCTTTGGGGAATTTCCAAAATATTGTGGGCTTTTTCCGTAATTTCCTAAATTTCAGGGACTTTTTTGGAAATTTTGGAGGACCTTTGGGGAATTTTTCAAGGATTTTTCTGGAAAATAAAAAATCCCAAGGGCTCCTAAGGAATTTCGGCAACCAGCTTTTATTTATCCTTTTTCAACAAGGAATCCTATGGTTTTTCATACTTTTACACCACTTTACCCTTAGTATAAATATAACACTCCATCCACTTTATTTTATAGATATTTTAATTCAAGATTCAAGGTTGCAAACAAGGATTCATCAATTTAATTCAAGTTTTGATGTTCTTTAATTTATCTCTTGTTCTTGATTTTATTAGTATGAGTAGCTAATTTCTTAGATTCATGGATTGTTAGTAGCAAATTCTAGATCTTTATGCAATAGATTTAATTCTTCAATTCAATATTAATTCTTGTTCATTAAAATATTTTTCATGCTAAATTTTTTAGTTTCAATTATATGTTAAGAGATAAATTGGCTTTAGAAATATTGTGTATATATTACTGCAATAGCGTGGGTGAGTATACGTTAACCGTTATTTTGATGATTAAATTCAATTGAGGACTTAGCGGAAGTCAAAAGGATCTAGGTTCATGTGTTCTTGCATATTGTATAGACCTAGCGGAAAGTATAATATAAAAGAAATAAAAGGATTGCAATCCGGCAATCGAACCGTCCCAATTCTTACTATTGTGAACGAACCCAATAATGAGATTGATCTTATTATTATGAGCATAGCATAAAGTGAAGGTATTTGTGAATTCAATTCGTGAATCCCTTATCATCCTTGATAAATTCTTATTTTTAATTGTTTTTTTAATATTAGTTTAAATTCATGCATTAGTAGTTTAGTTAAATATTCTCAGAACAAACCCCCTTTGGTTACGTTACACTAATTGAATCAACTTGTGTTTCACTCAAGTCTCTGTGGTTCGACCCTTTACGTTTGTACATTGCTACTTCGGTGACTTGTACACTTGCAAGGTTTTTATTACTGAGGATTTTCTCCATCACCTTGCCTCAATCATAAGTTTGGGGGTTGGAATGATACATTTTTCAAACTACAATAGTGAAAAAAATATAGAATGGATGAAAATGGAGTTTGGCCGTTATCTTTTGAACTTTTACTTGACGATCATACGGATCATACAGATCGCTGAAGACATTATATTCTTAAAGCATGACATATTGGGATCCACTCTCAAGTTGAAGATGTGTTCTAATTATGTCTTACCATTATATCTCTGTACTTGAAGTGACTGAAACTTCTTCTTGGAGCAAACAATAGCATAAAATTGACTGAATATAGGCGGTTTTCGAAAATTCAGCATTTAACCAGTTTATTATGCAAAACATTACTACATCAGTGCGAGAGTTAGAGTCCTACTTTCCTTTTTGGTACGTCCCATAGTAAGTGTCCATACCCAAAATGGAAATGATGAATAGTGTTTTGAACACTTTTGTCCTTATTATGCTTGTGTTATTACAAAAAAAGCATTATCTCCAACCTACTTTTTACCCACTTGCATAATGAAATGTGTTTTAGACAATTATACCCTTAACCCACTTGTATTATTTACTGATCTTTTATTTTCCTTGATAAGCATGCGAATCCCATGTAGGACTCTTACTCTAGGCTGGGATGGAGGGAATACACTATAATAGACATGCGTTTACATGAACTCTAGTTTGATGAGATTTTCTCTTTGAAGTTTCTCTTTAAGACAATTAAAGGTCATAAATTGTTTGTTCTATTATGGAGAATCAATTTGTTGATATGATATGATGGATGCTCTAAAATTTCATGTTCCATATAAATCAAAATTGCCTACATTCTTCTCAATGTGAGAAGCTCAGGTCAGCGTAGTTCGAGGAGAATTAAGAATAGGTAGAAGAAATAGGATCATTCATATTGATGGGGAGTATTTACCTAAAGATTAGGGTTTAGAAGTAGTTCCTAGAGCATGTTCGGGTTGATGATCCCTAGATCATCATCGGCTATTAAATAACATATTAATCATAATCGAGCATAAATAAGGTTTTAATCTAAGAACATGAAGAACGTGTTAATAACATATTATGAACATATGAATATTATGAAGAAAATATGAATAAACATGTTAAGAACATGAATATTATTGATCTAAATTAAGAATATGGCAAGAATATCACTGAAAAGGTCAGAAAACTTACCTATGTTGCAAGAACTAATCTTGGATCTTCTTAGGAACTTTGAGGATGTTCTTGGGTGCTTGAAAGGCTTGATTTGGGAGTAAAATCATCACTTGGGAGGTTTGAATGCTCTTATAAATGATTTGTGGAACTCTGGAGTCATGATGTGATACTGATTATCTGATGATACTAATGCTGCTAAATTATGAGGCTAGGGGCCCTTTATATAGGAAACTGGTGGAGAAATCTGATGGCTATGATCACCCGAGGCGGATGTGGCCGCATGGCCATACACGAATGTGTCCGCGTGGACAAGAGCGGATGTGGCCGTGTGGCCACTCTTCCTAGCTGACGTGATTTTCAACCTAGGGTTTATTCTGATTTACGGAAACCCTATTTTGGTTAAATCTAGGATATTCTAGAATATTGAGCTATATTTTGGGAATCCGAAACAAGTCTTTGCAAGGTTTCAAATTCCTATAAAGTCCTTGTATATTTAGGAATGCCATAATTAACTCATTTTCAGATCGGGTACTAACAAAGGGATGTCCGGTAAAAGGCTATTCTAAGGGTGCTGGGCCCGCCGTGGGGTCTCGGGGCTCGATTTTTGGACGATACGCCTATTTACTCGGTTTTGAGCCCTGATCATGAATCCCTACATAGTTTTTTCATCCGATGCACCGATAAGGAGTACGTTAGTCCCAAACAGTCAAATCTAAGGTTTTACGTCAATTATCGGGTTTAGACCAATTAAAGGGCTTGGTTTAGGGGGTGCGAGATCGGGGTGTCTATATTATGCTTTTGCGGGATAAATTCTTTGCTGATTGGTTATTTGGATACACCAACTTGAGATTCATAAACAATGTCCATCTTAAATAAATCTCCATCGGTTTACGTGATTTGCCACATATTGCGATTGTTGCCTATGGATATTTCCATCTGAAAATCATTTTCCTAGTGGTGCTACTCCTTGAACCTCAACTTGATGTTAACAATTGTAGTATTGACTATTGGCCCATAAAGCATTTCGTGAAAAGACAAACGGGCTTTTGTTTCTAAACTGGGAGGTAGGATGGAATGAGCTTCGGGGATGGAAAATATGGGCTTGTTCAAACTACATTCCATGTTAATTTACGCCAGTAAACAAAATGGTGTAACCAATACCGGCCCACTAGTGTCAGCTACTCATTTACCCAATTTATATCATAAATTGTACTTTTTTATTTTATTTTTTAAAATAAGCCTTACTTTGATTTGATTTGTTTTGATTATATTTAATTTTAATCCTTATCGTATGTTTCATCTTAATCCCATGGCTGAGTGTTGACTTCTTTTAACTAACTTAATTAGGGTTTCAAGCCACCGTCACTCTACCTTCTTGGATATCTCTATTTCTTGTATATATATTTACATCCTTATTTCTTTACTCTGTATCCCATTCTATATGTTTTCATCTCCTGAAGGAAAAATGTTGATACAATATGATATAGAAGGCATAGATCAACAATTTTGAGACTATTCACATGGTTTCTGATTTCATTGGTACTACCATCAGTTTGGTAAGTATTTTATACTTTTTACTTGATCCATTTTTTTTCATGTCAATGCATGTTTTCTTCCCATGTCAAGGGGTGTGTGTGTGTGTATTAAATCCAGATTTCATGTACCTCTCTGTGCATACCCTGTGAAAATCGTGTCAATTAATGGTTTAGGTGAGATCAACTATAATAATTCAAAGCTATTAGATCGGTGTGTTATAGAGAGTGGTAAAAAAGAATAAATTGGGCATGTGGAGAGATTTATGTATTTATTTAGTTTTTGAGTTTCTCTTCACCGGATTTGGATAAAATTGAAGAAGGATTGAATTTTTCGTTAACTTGGTAAAAACATAGGAAATTTTGATTCAAATATATGCCTTTTAATTGGTGGATACATTGAAATTTAATGATATGCTAGCTTGACTGAGATGCATGTGCATGAATCTAGACTGTGACTTCTGAATGGATTTTGAATTGCCCATTAGTTCTATATACATTTGATTCGTTCTTTATCTATCTACAATGATCTCTCTCTCTCTCTCTCTCTCTCTCTCTCTCTCTCTCTCTCTCTCTCTCTCTAATTGTGCGTACAAATGCTATTTTATTAGTTCTTGGATTCGCATTTATCTCATTGCCTTTTTGCACGTGATAATCAACATTATCATGAAACACAAAATCTTGGGAAAAACGCGTTTTTCCAAACTCTTAAGAAAAACGTGATGGCATTTTTGTAAATATGTGAAACTTCTTTAAAAAACACGCGGTGACATTTTTGTAAATAATCAGAACTTCTCAACGGTTCTGGATATCAATATAAAACCTTCTGGATATAAGATTGATAGCCAAAACCTTTGAAAGTGATAACCAGAACCTCTAAAAGTGATAGCCAGAACGGTTCTGGATATCAATATAAAGCCTTCTGGATATGAGATTGATAGCCAGAACCTTTGAATGTGATAGTGAAAAGGGTCCTGGATATCATTATAAAGCCTTCTGGATATCAATATAAAGGATTCTGGATATGAGATTGATAGCCAGAACCTTTGCAAGTGATAGGTAGATGGTTTTGAAAAACACGTTTTTCCTAACCACTAGGAAAAACGCGTTTTACAGGAGACCAACTCCAGATTAATACATTGATGTAATCCAATGTATAGAGAACAGTTATTGATGAGTGACTGGGAAAAGAACTCTCAACATGCATTTGAGATTTTACTCTATAACAAGCTTGAACTGGTATATTACAAACCATGTTCTGACCTGTTGGGTTTGGCTTACAGGAACGCAAACAAAGGCAAGAGATTTGCAAACAACTTTAGTGGAGTGAAGGGGAAGGAATTTCTCCATGAAATTCAGACTAAGCAGAGATAGGCTTTGTGATCTTTGGTCAAGGGAATGATTTCACCTTTCGTTAAAAGTACTGCCCTTATAGTACCTTAAGTTGTAGACAGACCGTGAATAAGGGGCAGCCATTGTTTCTTGGATAAATTTGCCATTGGGTCGTCGGTTTATTAAACGTTTTTCTTCAAAGTTGAAATCGACTTTTCATTGGGTTTGAGTTATTGATAAACGTGTGTGTGTGTGAGAGAGAGAGAGAGAGAGAGAGAGAGAGAGAGAGAGAGAGAAACCTAGTGAAGACGTTCCTGACTTCACTTTCAGAGATTGGGTAGCCTTTAGAGAATGCCAAGAAAAGAGTCCTATCATCAGGTTGAACCTCTTCCTTGCGAGGCTCATAAATTAATATGAACAGGACACATCATCAATTCAAGGTCTCTATTCATGAACTCCCTATGATTTGCCCACTACTACAAAATACACCATATGGCTAGGCACCACCACATGATTAGGCACCCCCATTGCACTCAATCTATGAACATCACCGCTTTTAGGTAAGGTATGTGGAATTCGAATTCTGATTCCGGGCCCCTTTCAAGACAAAACACGGTGAAAGAGGCCGGTGAGACTTCACAATCAGATTGTGCCGGAATTGCTCTGTTCTCGTGGACCCCATCAGTGCCGTTCAAAATGTCTGAATCAAATGAGATGGTGATAAATAATGTGATGCATAAATTAAGTGGAGCGTTCCTATTTCTGAGGGCTGCTCAGGTTACAAATTCTAGTGTTAATGTGGTACCCATGGCTGTAACTGCTGGGACAGGTCCATACCAATGCCTCACCAAGGTCCCTTCCCATCTGTTGGGCAGCTGCCGACGGCTGTGAAACCGTTGCAAGTTCTTCGGTACACCAGGAGGTTGCAGGAATGGGGGAAAGTGTCGGTTTGATCATGTTGTGGAAAACCTACCTAATACTGGTACGTTGTTGCAGGAAGGCCCAGAGATTAAGAAAATGAAGCTTACTTGAGATTTTGGCACAATGAAGTGAATGCTTCGCCAAGAAACAGTTTTGATAAGAAATTTTGGTAGATTTTTTCTTTTGAACAGTTACCATGGCTTGCTCCTGTAAAGGCAAGCACAAGAAGGGTAAGAAACAGTCCAAGTCAAGAACTGACAGCGTTAATAGACAGTCTAGGACATCCAACTATGATTCTGTAATAACCGAAACTTTCCCCTAATTACTTTGTTTTCTTAAACTATTTAAATTATTATTTGGGCCGAACCATTTATAATAGTATTGGGTTTAGTTTTTTGGGTCAATGTAGAAAAACCCAACTCATTATTCAAGAGGAAAAGAATCCTTTTTACTTAGGGTACTGAAAACCCTTTTAATATAAATACTCTCTTAAAACCCTAGTATTATTATTTTACCACAAAAGAAAATATAACGGGAGAAAGAGGAGAGGGAGCAGCCGCAGGGAGAGGGCAGCCGCAGAGAGAGAGAGATCGGGAGAGAGAGAGATGGGAGGAAGAGTGGGTGAAAGATCAACCAAGAAGGTAAACCCCATCCTATTAAGTTTTTCCCAATCTCCATGGATTTATTATTAGAACGCAATGATCTTCGATTTAGAACCCTAAATACTATGATGAACTAGGGTTATGGGATTATGGTGTAAAGATGAAGGAATATTGAATGACATAACCCAACTTGGTCATTGGGATCCATTGACTGGGCCCGCACCATAAAAGCCCATGCTTTACAAAGCCGACATCTCAAGGCCGAACATGCAGGTCATGCCTAGGCCGAGATCTAAGAGCCTAATCCCCACTCGGCATCTATGACGAGCCGAGCTGGATGACGGGCCGACGTACCTCAAAACGGTATTACCATCCCAATATCTAAGGGAGACCACTTACAGAGTTCAATCACAACTCTAACACTGAGATATCATCCATCCTTATCAGGAGTCTATCTCCAAGGAATACGAGTCCTAAATCAACACAGGCATTCTGGCTTACTTGACAAGTCAGGACTCATTCACCCATGCCTATATAAACATGTCCTCCATATATGAAACGGGTAATGAACTCTTTTGGCTCTAAACTATAGTCAATTGATTTCTCTTCATCTCATACACAATCCATATTCTTATTCTCACGCCGGAGGGACTTCGCCGGTGAAGCCCCGGCATAGTTTACGTTTCTGTAAATGTTGCGAAAACCGTTGTTACTTTTGAGTTTAAGATTTTTTAGTACTTTTCAACCACATTGTGCAAACGTTGTTATAAACTGACAACAACGTTTTCCTAAACGTGGTAATATTGTTCAACAACGTTTATAATGTGCTTCACCAATGGGCATAGATCATACGATATCACTTATGAGTTGTCGGTGAGAGAACCCTTCACAAAGTCTGAACTATACCAGATGGCTTATGCAACGGCTACTGCAGAAGAGAAAAAGTTGTTGATGTCTGGAGACTGAGATCGGGAACGTGGACGAGAGAGCAAGCCGCCTCTTTCTGACTCGGTCCAAGGTACCAAAGGACGTGGAAACTGAGGAAAGAATAGAACAAGAGGGACAGAGGTCTTTACCCCCCTCACGAAGCCGATCTCCGAGATAATGAAAGTGGTGAATATTCCATATCCAAAACCCCTCAAAGACAACCCAAAATTCCCTAGGGACACGAGCAAATATTGTGCCTACCATAGGGATAACGGGCACAAGACAGACAATTGCTATGCCTTAAAGAAAATATTGCAGCGATGGGCTGATCAAGGGAGGCTGAACAAATTGATAGCAAAGAAAGACAATAAGTGCCCAAGGGAGGACGAGAAGGAAGATGACCGAGAAGATAGACCACCCCGGGCAAAGTTAATTGGAGTAATAAGTGAGGAAATCCCTTCAAACACTAAGCTAAAGGAGCAGATCTATGAGTTGAGCAAGGTCTATCACATCCCCCCTTGGATTCACAAAGGGGAAGAAGTGATCAGCTTCTCTCCAAACGAGCTAGCCGGGAACAGGGCGATGAGAGAGCAGCTACTGGTCATCACGGGCAGAATAGACAACTGTGAGTCAGATAGGCTCCTAATTGACTTGGGTGAGATATTCACTTAGACCCTTAAACTCTAAACTTTAAACCCTAAACCTTACAGTTCGGCCGTCGGCCATATCTCCGGCACCGGACATTTTTTGAAAGATCCCAATGGTGAAAAGTATTGATTACGTGTTTTGAACTCCCTCCAGAATTTTGAAGACGATCCAACGGTTCAATCATCGGGAATCTTCATTTTTCTGGACTGTCCTGGATTTTAGAATTTGATTCGGCCGCCGGCCATATCTCCGGCGTCAGGAATTATTTTGACAATCTCAACGGTGAAAAAGTGAGTATTCGTGATTCGCATGTGCTACAAAAATTTGAAGACGATCCAACGGTTCAATCATCGGGAATCGCGTTTTTACAGTCCGAATTCTGGAGGTGCAGTTTTTTGTTTTTGATTCGGATTTTGGCCTTTTGGCCGGAATTTTTCGACGGTTGTTGGCTCGTGGTTGTCGCCTAGAACTCCTCTAGGTTCAGCCATGGCTAAGGAGGGCGCTGGTACTGGTTTGTTTGGTGGGGGAGGCATCAATGGCGTTTCTAGGGTTTTGAATTCCAAAAACCCTAATTTGTATGGTGGAGGTTCTAATGTTGTTGGGGATGGTGCAAACTCGGGTGTAATTATTGGGGCTATTGCTCAAGGGACCAAGGATGCCATCTCTCAAGGTTTGATTGCCAACAACGCAGGAAAGTCAGCAATAGCGGCTGCAGAGGCCAATCTGGTTAAGGGTGAGGTAGGTCATGCACCTAGGGCTCCTATTTCGTACTCGGCTGCATTGAGCGGGGATAAGGGTGTTGAAGGTACGTTTGTCAACCCATTTGAGGGATTTCAGGCTCCTCCTCGCCGTGGATCTTTTATTGATGGGGAACCAATGTTGATGTTGACTGAACGGGAGATTCAAGCGGCTGCGGACTGTTTGAAATTTATGGTCGTATTAAAATTCACTACTGGAAGGCCTCAATTGAAGGTAATTCACGATCACATAACTCAACACTGGGGGCTAAAGGGGGTTTTTAATGTGGGTTTACTTGACCCACGGCATGTTTCAGTGTATCTCTCTACACAAGAGGACCTAACTTTGGCTTTAGCTCGGGAATCCAATGTTATTATGAATTCTATGTTTCGATGTTTTCGGTGGACACCAGATTTTGATTATGGTTGTGACAATCCTCGTATTTCTGTATGGGTACGCTTGCCTAACCTGCCTTTACATTATTATGCTTTTATGGCTAACATTGGAAATACGTTGGGTACATTTTTACGGGCTGATGATAGGTCTGCTGGTTTCACTCATCATGGTTTTGCTCGTTTTTGTGTGGAAATGGATGTTTCACAGCATAAGCCTAGTAGGATTTATCTTGGGTCTTCTCGAGAAAATGGTTTTTGGCAGGACATTGAGTATGAGGGGAATGTGCTCTACTGTTCTAAGTGTGGAATGTTGGGACATGATGAATACTCGTGTCGGCGTAATGCTAGGCGAATGGGTCGAAACACTGGGTATCAGAAACCTCCGGTCCAGATTCAACAGCAGAAGCAACCCCCATCGCAGCAACAACAGCAGAAACCAACCCACCAGCAGGTACCACCCAGGGATCCGGCACAGAGACAGGGTAAAGCCAACTCTGAGTGGCAGGTTGTGGGTGGGAAAGGAAATCGGAAAGCAACTGAGGCCGAGAAGGGTAAAGCGGTGGATGCAAATGCAGGTACTAGTAAGCAGGGACAGACAAAGGGATCGGTTTTTTCTAGGTTGGAGTATGGGGCAGTACAAATTTTGGGTAATCATGATGTTTGGATGAATAAGGTGGATGACAAGGGTACTGGTAAGGAAGATGGGGAGATTACAGCTCCCAAGTCAGGTGGTAAAACCAGTTCTGCGATATTGGTTGAGGAGATTTCTCCAGAACAGGATAAAGTAGAAAGAGAAGAGATTGAAAGGGTTCAGAAGCAGCAGCAGCAGCAGCAACAACCAAAAGTTAATGAAAACTCTTTTGCGGTTTTAGATGGTTTGGAGGATGAGGAGGTTCATGAGGAGATTGAGATCAAAGATACAGAGGAGGATGGGGCAGCAGTAAAGGAGTCCAATATGAATGCTTTTGCGGTGCTTCAGGATTTAGATGGTGAGGAGGATGTTGATAAGGGAACAAAGGAACAGCTACCACCTTGCATGGTGAACACATTGGTAGTCATGAGCTCTAGTACGGAAGTCTCTTCGACTAATGCGTCGATTGATCATGTTTCTGAGACACAGGTGCCGGTGGTAGTAGCTGAGGATACTAATCAGGGACAGGGACAGAAAGGCATGGAGACAGATATAGGGACTATTCAGGGATCTGAGGACTCAGAATTTTCTGAGGGTGATACTAAGGTCGAGACAACTATTGAGACAAGTTCTACAGGGGACACTACAGCGAAACAAGATCCTTCTTTTAAAGACGTTTCCAGTGGTAAGAAGTCGAGACGTAGGAAGAAAAAGGGTAATAAGCCGTTGCCGATGGGTTCGCCTCCACAGACCCGAAGCAAGACTGTTGGGGTAACCTCTATCTCTAATAGTTTTTAATGTCGTTCATCATATGGAATGCTAGAGGCGTCGGTAATGTTAAGACTATGGATGCGTTGAAAGTTTTAGTGCAGCAGCATAAACCTTGGTGTTTAGCAATTCTGGAACCTAAAATCTATGGTATTAGGCTCCCGAATATCGCTAAACAACTTGGTTTTCCTCATTTCATGCATGGAGATCCTGTTAATAAGCATATTTGGGTGTTATGGAAAAATGGTATTGATATGGATGTTGCTCTAGTCTCTAAGCAACATATCTCTGTTCGGGTTACGGTTTTTGGTGAACAGTATGGGGTATTTTCGTTTGTTTATGCCAGTTGTGATCGGTTGGAGAGACAATCTTTATGGGGAGAGCTCCTTAATTTATCTTCGCAGTCTGATGATCCGTGGTTGATTGGTGGTGATTTCAACATCATTGCAGCGCCGGCGGAGAAACTGGGAGGTAATGGGTGGGATTTTCCTAGTATTGATGACTTCTGCAATTTCATGGTTACTGCCGGTGTTTCGGATGCGGGTTATGAAGGGAGTATCTATACCTGGTGTAATGGGCATCCTGGGAATCGTCGGATTTGGGAGAGATTGGATAGGGTGTTGGTGAACGGGTCTTTCGCTGCTAAACACGGCAGTATCACTGTTGTTCATTTACCGCGGGATGTATCTGATCACTCTCCGCTGCAGATTAATATCGCTGCTATCACTAAACCAAAGTGCCCCTTTAAGTTTTATAAAATGTGGTTTGAGCATCCAAGATTTGATGACTTTGTACGGGAGGTGTGGAGTAGAGGTTGCTGGGGAACACCGTTGTTCAGACTGCACCGGAAGCTTCATGTGTTGCGCGGAGAACTCAGAAAGTGGAATTGGGAGGTTTTCGGTAATATTTACCGTAAGATCGATCAGTTGCAGGATGATCTTACCCGTTTGGACTTCTCACTGCAGCAAAATTGGGATGATTTAGTTGCTGCAGAACAGAGGCAGAAAAATGCGGAACTAGTTCAGGTTCGCAGATGGGAGGTGGACATGAAACAGCAGCAGTCACGGCAATTATGGGTTCAGGACGGAGACAGAAACTCGGCCTTTTTTCACGCTTCCATCAAAGAGCGGAGAAGGCAGAATTCCTTGAAGCTGCAGCTGCCGGATGGTTCTTGGTGTGATAATGAGAACTTATTGGGAGAGCTTGGAGCTAAACATTTTGAGGAGATTTTTTCTTCTGGTCCTCATGAGGTTGATGACAGGTTATTTCAGGGTATTGTGGCAGGAGTAACAACTGCAGATAATGCGATGCTTACTGTAGTCCCTGATGAGACAGAGGTTTGGGAGTCTATTAAATCTCTGAATGCAGACAGTGCTCCGGGATCAGACGGTTTTACTGGTCAATTCTTTAGGGGATGTTGGTCAATTATTAAAACTGATGTTGTTGCTGCGGTTCAGTCGTTCTATAGAGGTGAGGAACTTCCAAAGGTTTGTCGTCTAATGTGTTGGTGCTCTTACCCAAGGTTGATAAGCCGACTGGGTTTAAGGATTTGAGGCCTATTAGCCTATCCACCTTTATGAACAAGGTGATCTCTAAAATTTTAACTTTACGACTAGCTTGTGTGTTGCCTAAGTTAATTTCTTCGGAACAGACGGGTTTCATGAGGGGTCGTGGTATTCAGGAAAATATTGCCTTGGCTCATGAGATGGTGCATCGGATCGATCAGAAGGTTGTGGGTGGGAATGTTCTCTTCAAGCTGGATATGTCTAAGGCGTATGATCGACTAGAGTGGGATTTCTTATTTAGAGCTTTAGAAACGTTTGGGTTTGATGCCAACTGCTGCAGCCTGATTTCGAGGTTAGTGCGGGGTAATTGGTATTCTGTTCGTATGGGGGGTGTTTCTCATGGTTACTTTCCCTCAACTCGTGGGGTGAAACAGGGAGATCCGCTCTCTCCATTGTTATTCATTATTGCTCAGGAAATACTGTCCCGGGCATTGTACAGAGCTGTTCAGGAAGAGGTGTTTAGGCCGTTTGAACATGGTAGGGGGAATTTTCCATTGACCCATTTGCTTTATGCGGATGACATGCTTTTGTTTTGTAACGGGCGTCAGAGATCCATTAAGGGTCTTCGTGAGGTTTTGAGTATGTATGAGAGGTCTTCGGGTCAATTGATTAATTTGGAGAAGAGCGGTTTTTATGTGGGTGCTAAAAGGCGACAGTTCGAGATAGAAAATATTCGAAGATGGTCGGGTTGCACGCACCAGCAGTTTCCGCTCAAATATCTGGGGATCCCGTTGTTCAAAGGTAGAGTCAAGAGGGTACACTTTGCGGAGCTAGAAGCAAAGATGATGAAAAGGGTGGATGGTTGGAAAGCACGGCTTCTGTCATTTGGTGGGAAGGTAACTCTCATCAAATCTGTACTTTCTAGCATTCCTATTTATTCTTTGGGTGTGCTTAAGGTTCCTAAGGTTGTAACTCGTAAGTTGGAAAGCATTATGTCCAACTTCTTATGGAGCAGTGGAGGTGAAAAAAGGGCTCATTGGGTTTCTTGGGATGTGGTTTGTAGACCTATCCAGGAAGGTGGTTTGGGAATTCGGAGGGTGGGGGATATGAATCAGGCTATGTTAGCCAAGTTGGCGTGGGTGGCCACCAGAGGCAATTCCCTATGGTCACAATGGGTCCGTGTCAAGTATAAATGTCAACCTGCAGCCTCTAGTTCGCATGTGTGGCAAGCTGCATCGTCATATTTACATCAGTTGGATGATTGCAGTCGTTGGGTTGTTGGCAGAGGAGATATCAGATTTTGGACTGATAATTGGTGTGGGGTTCGACTTGGGGGCCCGCTTCCTGAAGATCAACTTTTGACAGTGAGAGATGGTATTCAGGTTTTAGAGGACATGCTTCAGTTTATCCCGCAGGATCTACATGCCAATGTTCGTAGGGTGCATATTGATGAGCATAGTGAGGATCGTCCGGTCTTCATTCTTACAAAAATGGGAACTTTTGAGACAGCTGCATGGTGGGATTATATTCGGGTCCGCAGCCCTTTGGTGGAATGGGGTGCTAAGGTTTGGCATCCCAACATCCCTACAAAGGTCAGTGGTTTCTGGTGGAGGGCTATGCACAATGGTCTTCCGGTGGATGCAAAATTGGAGTCTCGGGGCTTCAATATCCCATCTCGATGTGTGTGCTGTCCTGGAGGTGGTCATAGGGAGACTCTTAATCATTTACTTCTACAGTCGGTGATTGCGCAGTCTGTTTGGAGGCATTGGGTTAGTCTTTTCCCTTTGACTCATAATTATATTGATTTACATCATTTGTGGACTGTTTGGTGTGGCGGACAGTCAAAGCGCCGACAGGTTGGTTTAGTTCGTATGGGTATTATGCTTTTTACTTGTTGGGAGATTTGGAAAGCAAGGTGTAAATCGATTTTCGAAGGAACTGTTATGAATAGTGCCAAAATTGTGGATGGGGTTAAAAATGCTCTTATTGAGATGTGCTCATTCCTAGTCCCGAAAGGGGCTCCTAGTGGGAATGACCGTGACTTGTTGGAGAGCTTAGGCCTCAAAGTGGCAGAGCATAAGTTTAGGCGGCAGAGGCTGTTGAGATGGGAGCCTTCCCGCTCTCATGTTTTTACTTTGAATACGGATGGTTCCGCGATAAACGGCCAGTGCACGGGTGGTGGTATTATAAGGGATGGTATCGGGGCTTTTGTTTGTGCCTTTTCACACTACTACGGAGATGGAACCAACATGAAGGCGGAGATCTTTGCTTTACGTGATGGCCTGCGCTTATGTCATTCTTGGGGTTTACTTTCTGTTCAGGTAAACTCAGATTCCTTAGTAGCTGTGAATATTTTAAAAGGGCGAAATAATTGTCCGTGGCAATACACGTATGAATTGCGGGAATGTGAAAGTTTGATTGGAGGGTATGAGTTACGTCATGTTCTTCGTCAAGCAAATGGGGTTGCGGATAGATTGGCTTTTGAAGCTCATATTCATAAAACGGTTTGGACATATGGATCGTCAAGGGAGCTTCCACGGAGTGTCTTGGACGCGTTACGTTTTGATGAAAGTGGATACTATGTTGAGCGTCGATAATTATTTGATGTTGTTGGTGTTTGCTGCGGCTTGGTTATGGTGTTTGGTTCTGTGGAATAGTTTCTTGAGTGCAAGGAAGGCATACGGACTCGTTTCGGTTGTAAAAGAGGCAGACGGGCCCGTGTCTTGGACTTTTGATGGATCATTGGGCTCATTTGAATTTATTAGGATTGTTCTTTGGTTTAATTTTTTCAGGCTTTTATTTTTTAGATGGTTTTACCTTTTGAGGAGTTGGTTTATTTTTTGGATTTCGAGGTCCGGCTCCATATCCGGCAATGAGTCGGGTGGTTGTCCCCCTCTTGTACTTATATTTTATAATTAATAAAATCTTCCCAGGTGCCGCCCTGGTTTAAAAAAAAAAAAAAAAAAAAAAAAATAAAAAAAATTGACTTGGGTGCCGCCAAGGACGTGCTCTACTACAATACCTTCAAAGAAATGGAGCTTCCGGATAGCATGCTGACACCATATAACGGGAGATTGGAAGGGTTCACGAATCACAAGGCCAAAGCAAAGGGGACCATGGACTTATTACTAGAGGTCGGTGAATACCCCTACAGGGCCTCGGCCACAATCACATTCATAGTTATGGACTTGGCCAGTGACTATCATGCAATCTTAGGCTCCCCTAGCCAAGGAAAATTGGGAATGGTTGCCTCCCTTCCTCACCAAAGGGTGAAGTTCCCAACCCCGGCAGGCATAGGCTATGTCCCCGGCGCCTCTAAGCACTTTTTGGATTACGTCATGAAGTCCAGAAAAGCAAAAACCAAAATGGAGATTGACAATCCTGAAAGGAACCTCACCATATCCAAGTTAACCACGGTCACAACGTCAACACCCCACATCGGCGTTATAGTCGTAGATGTTCCTGAAGAATGGGTGGTATTAGATGATGACGTTACCATGACTGAGACTGAGGTGACTTATGGGTTAGATGGGTTTGGCTCTATCTCAATGAACACAGCTTCAGACGAGCCGAGCGGTTTGACCCTCGCCCTCGTCCCAAGCTCGGGGGGCCACAGTACCCACCCATATGTAAGCCGAGATAGACGGACTCCTTGACATGGATAATTTGAGCCTAGAAGGCAAAGATAAGGAAAAAGTGAAACAAATTATTGTGGAGACTTTGGAGTTCAGAGACGGTCCCGAGTTGAATCCAGTTGACTAACTGGACGAGGTCATTATCAACTCCCCCAAAAGAAAGAAAGGAGCTTGTCAACCTGCTCTAGACGTGTTCGCATGGAGGGTAGAAGACATGGTTGGGGTCAAAGAAGCCATCGCTCTTCACAAGTTGGAGGTGGATAAGTTTTTCAAACCAGTCAAGCAGGCACGAAGGGTCTTTTCCACAGATAAAGAAAAAGCAATCGAGGTCGTGGTAGACAAATTGCTAAAAGTCGGTATCATTAGAGAAGCGAGATACCCCGAATGGCTAGCTAATGTCGTCATGGTTAAGAAGCATAATGGTAAGTGGAGGATGTGCGTCGACTTCACCGACCTCAACAAGGCTTGCCCGAAAGATAGCTATCCTCTTCCAAGGATTGACAAGTTGGTGGATTCCATTGCTGGACACCATAGTCTAAGTTTCCTTGATACTTATTCAGGATACCACCAAGTCAAGATGGACGAGGACGACATCGAGAAGACAGCTTTTTAGGCAGTTGGGGGAATCTACTTCTATGTGATGATGCCTTTTGGCCTCAAAAATGCCGGGGAAACTTATCAAAGGATGGTAAACAAAGTATTCAAACCCCAAATAGGCAGAAACATGGAGGCCTACAAAGAAGACATGTTGATAAAGACCAAGGCGGTAAGTCACATCCCAGATTTGACTGAGACCATAAAGAACTTAAAGGCTAACAACATGAAGCTCAATCCTAGTAAATGTGTATTCGGGGTCACGGCAGGCAAGTTCCTCGGCTTCATGGTGTCACAACGAGGCATTGAGGCAAATCTGGAGAAAATCCAGGCTCTTGTCGATATGAAAGAGCTGACATGTGTGAAGGAAGTGCAGATGATGAATGGAAGGGTAGTCGCCCTGGGAAGGTTTATCGCCAAGTCGGCAGAAAAGTCACTCCCATTCTTCAAAGCTTTGAAGGGAACTAAGGACTTCGCCTGGACCCCAGAGTGCTCGGTATCGTTCCAAAAATTGAAAGATTACTTGGGTACTCCTCTACTACTCAGCAGTCCAATTATGGGAGAGACACTCTCTGTATTCCTTGCAGCAACCGATAAAGCCGTGGCGGCCTTCTAGTGCGAGAAGATAACGGGATTCAGAGGCCGGTTTACTATTTGAGTAAAGCATTATCAAAAACCGAGTCCCAATACTTTAATGCCGAGAAGATAGCGTACGCCTTGGTGATATCCTCAAGAAAACTACGCGCATGCTTTATTTTAGGAAAAACGAGGATAAAAACTTTTGTTTTGAGAAAATGGGTTCGGGGGCTAAGTTACAAGAAGAGAAGGGGTTAGGAACTCTCCTCGCCCGTGGTGGTCTCTAGAATGCATGCCTCTTAAGTTTCTTTTATGCCTTTTTTTTAATGCCTTAATAAAAATGGTGATTTTATGTACAGAGGAGTCTTCCTATTCTAGGTTTGTTTGCTTAAACTCACAAATGAGAGTCGGTTTGGGTGGACTTTCACTTGGTTTTAAAAATGGTTTTTAGCATTCATATCAAGTAAGGAGAACACAAAAGGAGTGGGGGATTATTATTTACAATGGTGAACAAATGGGAGACAAATCCCATAAAAAAAGAATAAATGTCCAAGTCTAAGTTTATGTCCAGTTTATGGACTGTTGTCCATTCTCTTTGATATACCTGTCACAAACTCATACGATATGAAAAGAAAAGGTGAGTACTTCTTATTAACATGTTAAACATCACACATGAATTTTGTGTTGATTTTAGAATCATTTTATGATGTCCAACTAGTTATGCAAGATGAACTCAAAAGCAGTCAGAACAGGAAACATGGTGCACACCCACCAAATATCTATCATTTGCATAATGAAAACCTGGAAATTATGGAAAACACCAAACATGAAACTTGAATATAACACTTTTAAAATGATGTATCCAAAAACGTTTGTGAATAAAATTATTTTTGATTGTCCAAAACATTTCTGACATTTAAGATCAAAACAGTGCACTTGCAGAATCTGAGATTCAGATCTTGAAACCAAAAATGAAAAGGGAACTTTAAAATATCATAAAAATATGTAAATTACATTTCCGGTTTCTACTGTGAGTTCTGAACAAAATCTGTGTTTCAACTTTGAGCAAAAGACCCACTTTTAAGCATGATAAATGTCAAACAATACAGAAAGGTCATGAACAGGACTCACTAGACTGCTGGTATGAGCATGGAAGAAAAGCTTCAAAAACCTAATCTAAACATCGAATATGGACATGAAATTTAACATAAACCCACCCTCACATGTTATTCACACAATAGAGGTAATACTTAGCACAAAATACAAGCTTAAACATAGATAGACATGAAAGATGCAAAAGTGGACAAATTGTTTACATTGAAGAGCAACACCTACTTCATGCTTCTAAACTTCAAATCTAACCATGTGACACTTGAAAATGGACATGGACATGGACACACATATAAATCATTTAGACCCATGGAACTCAGAATATATACATGAATACGATGAGAGATATGAAGAAAAACATGAAAGAACATGATGGAGAAAACATTGTATTTACATATATATATGGAGGTCTAGCCATTAACTAGCTAGACCCCAAACAACTACATCAAAGATCACATTGTAAGAACTTACATATATAAAAGAGATTTGTGCTTCATTTGCTTCCAAGGGAAGGCTTTTTGTTGTTGTTTGAAGTTGATTTGAAGTAGTTTGAAGTTGGATTGAAGTTGTTTGAAGTGTGCTTGTGTTTTTTGTGGTTGTTTTTTGGGTGGTGCTAGGGTGGTGTTGTGGTAGTTTTGGGGATGATTTTAGGAGCCTTAGGAAGGACTTTTGATCTGTGGAGAATGGATGGAATGAGTGTTTTCTTTCTCTCTCTTGCTTGGAATGGTCTTAGAGTCTCTCTCTTTCAAATGAGATGAATGATGGTTAATATGGAAGAGGGAGGTTGTAAAATGACCAAAGGTTCCCCTAAGAGGTCATAGAGTGGGTGGTGGAGGTGATGGCGCTGTCCATAGGCAGCTGGCCTTGATGGGAATTAAAGTGAAAAATCCTCCATAAAAGGTAAGGTCGCATTTAGGAATTTAGGATAGTCTTGGGGGTGTTTAGGAAAAAAGAGAAAACATCCTTTTAAGTGTCAACATTTGATTGGTTGTTTCAAATTCAACCATGTCCAATCTAATTTCACCCTTGCCAACTTTTCTGAAGATGTGATGATATTTTCTCCGGTTCCGGCTTTCCGCTCCACAACTGCTTCGTCGTGCGCGCTTCGGTATCCCGGTTGTCCGCGGGCCCAACATGAAAGTTGCTTGGTGTATTTTTCTGGTCGAGACGGTATATCTAAAATATTTTAATAAGAAAGGAAATAATATAATATAATTTTGAATGCATAGAATGGACGGTAACGAGCAGTTCTAGGTGTGCGGGCCCCGTTTCAGGTCCCGCAGCTCAAAAATTGAAGTACGTGTCTGTTTACTCGTTTTTTCGCTATGATCATGAATTTGAAGTCCGTTAATCCATTCGATGCACCGATAATTCTCACGTCACTCCCGCGTAGCCAAATCGAGGGTTCTAGGTCAAGTTTTGGGTTTAGACCGGTCAAATGGGTTTATCGGGGGTGCGAGATCGGGGTGTCTATAGTTCCCCAACGGCTATAAGCTTTCCCTATATAAAGGATCATAGTGACATGTTGTCAAGTACCCTATTTACCCCGTTTACACACCCTTTTCCAACCTTAACAAACCTCTGCAATCTTGACCAATTTTACAACCTTGTGCCATCTAGCACCTAGTTACAACCCTCAACAAGCCAGCTTTAGCTTGCCAAGCTATTTTTGTAAACACTCGTGTGTATTTTCTTTTTATTTTTCTCTCCTTTGGAAGAAGCAACCTTAATTGAAGTGTATATTAAGTAGAGGGGGTTCTAGGAACTTTCCTTATCAATTCTTGTAACTCTTATTGAAGGAATATTATAGTGAATTGATCTCACTGTTGTCAACAGTGGGGGTGGATGTAATAGAAGGGTTTTGCCTCTGAACCACTTGAAATACTGTGTACACTCTTGTCCATACACTTACACACACACAGCATATTGTTCTTTTCATTCTTTACTTATTTATATTCCGCTGCATAATTCTTTTTATTCATTATTTCTCAACAGCTAACCCAAAGTGTTAGCTGTCCAAGTTTTAATCAATCTGTTCAATTAGTTTAACAGTGCCTTTCAATTGGCATCAGAGCTTGGATTCACCATAAAGAGTCTAACAACTTGTGAAAGATCCATTCAACCCACCATTCCTCAACCAAGAAGAAACAATGAAAAGGACATTCCACACATAGATGATTGGGGATCATTTGAGATCTATTCCTCAAAGATTAAAACCTATCTAAATGCTAATAGCATATGGAACTGGTGTGTCTTAGAAAATGAAGTTGAACCACCTACTCAAGTTGAAGTTAATGGAGGAGATAGTAAAATTAAATCTTCTGAAAATTGGACTGATGTTTAAAGACAATTAATGACTACAAATCTGAAAGTTAAAAATATTATGCAAAAAAGTGTAAATGATTCCCTAGCTCAAGAAATAGCTAAAGTTAAAAGTTCTAAAGCTGCATGGGAATTAATAAACACTAAGTTCACTAAACACACAAGTTTAAGAACACATAATCTATACAACTTACTCAGACAATTGGATAACTTTAAATTCTACCATGGATAAAAGGTGAGTGCTGCAAGACCAAGATTTGAGAAGGAGCTGAATGGAGTAGTATGACTATTGAACAATACTTTGGAAAACTTGAAGCTTATGAGCTTGAAGGGATGGTCAAAGTACATCTAGCACCTACCATATCTCAAACCCTTGCTCTTGTAGCTCAAGAGCAAACCCAGAAACAATTTTCCCAATAGGACATTGACACTCTTATACGCAATGCCCTTCAAAAACTGAACATAACCCCTAAACAAGAACCCAAACCCATCTCTCAAGAAGACATTCCAAGTCTAATCTCCATGGCTTGTAGAAATGCCATGAAACACCAAAAGAAAGTATTTGATAGGAAATACATTCCATCTCCATCTAAATCAACTCAAGAAGTTGTTAAGAATAAAAGGTAGGGTACCCAAAAATTTCTAATCCTTTGGACCCAAAAGCATAAAGGGTACCATAATTTTTATTTTGTTTTGTAGGTATCTAGTAAAGGCATTTGGTACTTAGACAGTGGATGTAGTATTTGGTACTTAGACAGTGGATGTAGTAGACACATGACATACAACATGGAATGGCTTCAACAGCTAACACCAAAGAATGGTCCAAATGTAGCTTTTGGTGACAATTCTCAAGCAAGGGTAAAAGGATCACGGAATTTAGTAACCAAGGAGATCATGTTCAGTGATGTCTCTTATGTTGAAGGCCTTAAACACAATTTGATTAGTATTAGTCAAATCTGTGATAAAGGTTACCCTGTCATCTGCACCAAAGATCAATGCCAATTCAGGGACCAAAACAACAAGGTCATTCTCACAGGAGCAAGAAAGAAGAACCTCTACTTTCAACATCTAGAAGTAGTCCAAACCTCTAATGATATCTGTCTTCTATCCTACAGCCAGTCTGATATGTCTTGGCTGTGGCATAAAAGGCTTGCCACTTAAATCTTAAAGCCATTTCCAAGTTGGCCAACTCTAACCTTGTTAAAGGTCTTCCCAAAATCCCATTCAAGAAGGACAAGCTATGCAATGCTTGTCAATATGGAAAACAAAAGAAAACCTTTTTTTTATACAAAATCAAGACTAGACACATCCAAATCTCTTGAACTTTTACACATGGACCTTTTTGGACCCATCAGAACAAGTCTCTAGGTGGAAAAAGATATTCCCTTGTAGTTGTGGATGACTACACAAGATTCACTTGGATTATCCTCCTAGAATCCAAAAGTGAAACCCTTAATCATCTCACTCAGCTGTTCAACAAAGTTCAGAATCTTAAAGGCTTGACCATGAAGAAAATAAAATCTGACCATGGAACTGAATTTGAAAATACAGGAGTTGAAGCCTATTGCAATCAAATAGGGATTGACCACAATTTTTTTGCACCAAGAACCCCTCAAAAAAATGGAGTAGCAGAAAGGAAGAACATAACCATTTGTGAAGCAGCAAGGGCTATGCTATCAGAACACAATCTTCCTAAGTATTTTTGGGGAGAAGCTATTACCACTGCTGTTTATGTGCAGAACAAGACTTTGATCAACAAGTTCCACATGAAGACCCCAAATGAACTATGGAATGGAAAGACTCCTACCATATCCTACTTTTATGGATTTGAAAGCAAGTGCTACATTCACAACAATGGGAAGAACAACCTGGACAAATTTGATTGCAAGAGTGATGAATGAATATTTCTTGGATACTCTAACACCAACAAACTTATAGAATATACAACAAAATAAGATTGGTTGTAGAAGAATCAATTCATGTTGACTTTGATGAAAATAATGATCAAAGCATCACTAACTTATGTGATTTTGATGAAAGTATTGGGAACTCTGACAATCTCCCAGAACCATCTCCCACATTCAACAATCCCTAATCTTCAAATGAAAACAATATCATTCTACCCTATGTTATGCCCAAAGATACTTCAGTCAGCCAGCCAAAGCCCAATGACTTACCTCCTTCCAACAGCTTTCCTACACCCAACAGCTTAGAAAAAGAAAATGTTTGCTGTCAAATCATTCCATCCCAAACTACGTCTTATCCTACCCCAACTCCCATCATCAATGATAACAATCTTATCATTTCTATACCAATTCAAAAGGCAACTATTCCTGATGGCATACCCCACTATGATATTTTCATGAGTCTTCATCTCTCAAATAGAACCTAAGAAAATTTATGAAGCCCTTCAAGATGTGGACTGGATAGAAGCTATAGAAGAAGAACTTGAACAGTTTGAAAGGAATAAGGTTTGGAAATTTGTTCCAAAACCAAGAAATCAAACTGTTATAGGCGCAAGATGTGTTTTCAGAAACAAGATGAGTGAAGATGGAACTGTTGTCAAAAACAAGGCAAGACTTTTTGCTCAAGGATATAGATAAGAAGAAGGAATAGACTATGATGAAACATTTGCTCCAGTTGCTAGACTTGAAGCAATTAGACTATTCTTGGCATTTGCATCTTTAAAAAAGATAAAAGTATTTCAAATGGATGTCAAAAGTGCATTCCTAATTGGAGTACTAAATTAACAAGTGTTTATTTCTCAACCACCTGGATTTGACCATCCTAAATTCGGGCAAATTGCAATTTGGTTCCTGACATTTACAAACTTTTGCAATTTGGTTCCCAAAAGTTTTTTTTCGCCAATTGGTTCCCAACATTTACATTTTTTTGCAATGTGGCTATAAAAGTAAATGGGCGCTAGTTTTCTAACGATTTTATGTCATGTGACTAGCACATGACGTTTTAAATGACGTTTTAAAATATTCGTAAAGCTACACATATCCGATTAATATGATTCTTTTTTTATATTGAAGCTAATATTTAAATCTACAACATAAATTTTTTTTTGGAAATTTGTTGGGTACCTAAAATATTTTTACATTTAATCTTAATTTTAAATATTAAAAAAATAAAAACACGTGAAATATAATCTAAAAAAGGTATTAGCCCAAGTATGTTTCATATGGAGTAATTTCTATATGTATGTTTCCTAAAGTTTATTTTTCTCCACCCCTCTGCCACTTTCCCGCAATACCCATTCCACATACACTCTTCCCTCGATTCATCGTCCTCTTCTTCTCCCTTTTTTTTTATCAAAGATTTTTACGAACTGATAATCTACATATAGAATTTACTTCATATGGAACATATTTGGGCTAATATCTTTTTTAGATTATATTTTACGTGTTTTCTATTTTTTTAATATTTAAAATTAAGATTAAATGTAAAAATAATCCAACTACCCAATAAATTTCCAAAAAAAATATATATTGTAGATTTAAATATTAGCTTCAATTTAAAACAAGAATCATATTAATCGGATATGTGTAGCTTTAAGAATATCTTAAAACGTCATGTGCTAATCACATGACATAAAATCTGTTAGAAAACTAATGCCCAGTTACTTTAATAGCCACATTGCAAAAAAATGTAAATGTTGGGAACTAATTGGCGAAAAAAAACTTTTGGGAACCAAATTGCAAAAGTTTGTAAATGTCAGGAACCAAATTGCAATTTACCCTCCTAAATTCCCAAACCATGTTTACAAGTTGGACAAAGCCTTGTATAGTAAAAAACAAGCCCCTAGAGCTTGGTATGACACCTTATCTAAATTCCTACTAGAGGAAGGATTTACCAATGGTCATATAGACAACACATTGTTCATAAATAAATATGAAGATGATTTTCTACTCATTCAGGTTTATGTTGATGACATTATCTTTCGATCATCAAATGAAGACCTCTGCAAAGAATTTGGAGATCTTATGCAGGACCAATTTGAAATGAGTATGATTGGAGAACTTACATTCTTCTTAGGCCTACAAGTCAAACAAATAAAGATGGAATCTTCATTAATCAAGCCAAGTACACACAAGACATGATAAAGAAGTTTGACATACAGACTGCCTCAACAGCTAAGACACCTTTGTCTACCACAACAAAGCTCCATGCTGACACTGATGGTCAAAGTGTTGATCAAACTCTCTACAAAAGTTATATAGGATCTCTCCTATATGTTATTGCATCATGACCTGACATCATGTTTAGTTTATGTCTTTATGCAAGATTTCAAGCTAATCCAAAAGAATCTCATCTTGCAGCTGTCAAGAGAATCTTGAGATATCTAAAGGGCACTCCAGATTATGGCTTGTGGTATCTAAATGAATCACCATTCTCACTTATAGGTTTTACTGATTCAGATTATGCTGGATGCAATTTGGACATAAAATCAACAAGTGGAGGATGTCAATTCATTAGGTCTAGAATTATTTCTTGGTCTAGCAAAAAGCAAACCTCTGTAGCAACCTCAACAGCCGAGGCTGAATATGTTGCAGCTGGTCTTTGCTGTTCACAAATTCTATACCTTAAAAGTCAACTTCAAGACATTGGTATGAATATGTCCAATATTCCTATATTTTTTGGAAATTTAAGTACTATTGCTATGACTGAGAACCCTATTCAACACTCTAAAACCAAGCATATTGAAGTCAGACACCACTTCATTAGGGATCATGTTGAAAAAGGGAACATTAATTTGGCCAAAGTAGGCACGGAAGACAATGTTGCTGACATTTTAACTAAATCTATGGATGAGAAAATATTTGAACTTTTAAGAGCAGTGTTAAGAATGATTAACTTGCCAAAATATAGGGAAAATTATTATTTCATTTCATAAGCTAAAGTTACATAGAGAAAAAAAGGTTAGCTATTCACACACCTCAATAGCTAACCTAGGTAAAGATCTATTACAGCATGTCAAAAGATGCTTTACCTCATCTTAAGACCCCAAGACATGTTCTACCCATCCTAGCTACTTCCAAGACTGCAAAATAGTAGCTCTTACCTCCAAGTAAGTATGTATTATATGAAGGGGATTCAGGTAGAAGCTAAGGTAAAGTACTTGTCCTTTTTCTTATTCTTTCTTTATGGAACTAGTAATGTAATGTGTTAACAAGTAAGTTTGTATTATATGAGGGTGTATGGGTATATACGTGCATGAAAGGTTCATTGTCTGAGTATATATATATATATACACATATATATATATATATACATATATATGTATATATATATGTGTATATATATATATATATATATATATATATATATATATATATATATATATATATATATATATATATATATATATATATATATATGTTGAAAGAAAGAGAAAGAGAGTGATAGAAATAAAGAGAGAGAGACAAATGAGAAAGAAATCACAAAAGAGAGAAAGTGTAGAAACCGAAAGAGAGAGAAAGGAAAAGATGAGATAGAAAAAAAATGGGGACAAGAAAGAGCTTTGTTGAAAGAAAAGAAATAAAGAAAAAAATAGAGGGAGAGAGAAAAGGGGCGGATGAGAGAAAATGAGAGAGAATGAAGGTGGAGTCATTGTGGTCAGGAAATAAAGAAAAGAAAGAGAGGAGAGAGAGAGAGAGAGAGAAGCGGATGGATAATAGAGAGGGAGAGTGAGAGAGACGTGAGAGAGAAAGGAGGGGGGCGAATTTGGGAAGGTGAAGGGAGTAGGTAGTAATTTCATGAACGGTGGGTTATGGGATTACCTATCGGACAAAGAGATGAACTAGGGACTCATGCTTTTGCCCACTGAATATAGAGGGGGTGTATAATGACTTTGTTAACCCATCAAATTTAAATAAACAATGCAAAGACTATTACTTTCAGACTGTTTTGAGTACGATTTTTGGATTGTTTATGTATATGGAGAGTATTTAATTTATATAATGATTGTACACTACCCAAAGAGTAATCAATAATGTATGGTTGTCTTTTATTGTAGATTTTGTGGGACATCATTAAGTGAGCTATATGTGTTTGCACGGAGTGTTAAGAAACGCGCAATAAGGTAAGGGATTACGATCTTTAGTATTTTTACGCCTCATTTAAATTTCTAGGATCTTCCATATTCCTGTATTCGTTCCATTTTTTTAATAGTAAATGTACCGACATGGTGGGTACCACTTTAAAATTCGATTGCTTCGTATTCGTACCGTTCTTTGCCAACACTCTAAAATCTCACTTGACAAATGTTGTTCGTTAGGTGAGATGAGTTTAGAATAAGATTTTGATATAAGATTTCGGATATGATTTTGATATAAGATTTTGAAGGTACCAACGGGTACTCCTTTAAGATTTTGAATGATTACTAAGTTGAACAACCATGTCATTATGGGGCAAAATCATGAGACTCCTGTTGGGAGTTATTTATGCACCATTGGGGATGTGTGTGCGGTTATCCGGATATATGATTGGTGAGACTGTTGAACCAATTGTGAATGTTGATTTGAGATTATGGGGATTCATTATTATTATTATTTTGCGATTAAGATACTTATCACGTACTCAACATGTGGGCCAAGAGGTGTGTCCCAGGTTTTCAGATGTGACAAAGATAAATAGGCTTTTGTTTTTATATCGAAAGATAAGATATGATACAGTATGATGATAAAAGTGGGATAAATATGAGTTTTATTTTCATTAATTGTTATTTTATTATTATTTTCGGAATTAAATGTAGTAGGATGATTATAAGAGGTTTTAGAGTAGATTTAGCCTTGATTTAGTAGTTTTAGACTTCTATTAGGTTACCTTATAGGTAAGGCTTTATTTTAGGATGCTATTTCTTGTTTTCCAAGTTTTATGAGTGCTATAAAATAGCCTCAAAGTTGTAATCCGAAAATTAGAGTTTGATTAATAAAAAATAGATTTGCCGTTGTGCAATTATTAGGGTTTCAATCCCGTCTTGTTTCAATCCCGTCTTGTTTCAATTCCAATGATGCAGTATGATGATAAAAGTGGATAAATATGAGTTTTATTTTCATTAATTGTTATTTTATTATTATTTTCGGAATTAAATGTAGTAGGATGATTATAAGAGGTTTTAGAGTAGATTTAGCCTTGATTTAGTAGTTTTAGACTTCTATTAGGTTACCTTATAGGTTAGGCTTTATTTTAGGATGTTATTTCTTGTTTTCCAAGTTTTATGAGTGCTATAAAATAGCCTCAAAGTTGTAATCCGAAAATTAGAGTTTGATTAATAAAAAATAGATTTGCTGTTGTGCAATTATTAGGGTTTCAATCCCGTCTTGTTTCAATTCCGTTCGGTCTAATCTCGTAACCTTTGTTTTGCTATCATTTGGTATCAGGAGTTCCTGGTTATCAATGGCCGAACGAGGACGGGGAAGTGGTGGTCGTGGTAATCGTGGTAGGGGCTGCAGATCAGATCCCCAGGGAGACGAAATCCATCGCCATCATTACCTACGTGACATCGAGAAAGACGAATTGCGAAGACAGATTCAAGATCTCCAACTTCGCTTGCTGCGTTTCGAGATTCAAGAACTCAAACGTCGCCTTGATCGTGTGGCGGGTCCACGAGTCCAACGACATCTAGCGTGTTTGGAGGTTCCCACCGATGTGGGCTCGGAGTCAGATCTGTGGTCTGACGATGATGAGGATATCTATCCCTTCGATCGGGATCAATAATTTGAGTGCAAGAGAGAGGCCGATCCTCTTACTCCTGACGAGTTTTGTGACCGATTGAATCCTGTTCCCGTAGATTGCTTTGTTGATTCGACGGGTTCCGACGTTGTCATTGATTGGTCAAAACCACCAATCTTTGATGACGATAATTGTGAATAAGATTTTGAGGTTGTTGACCCAGCCGCAGCCATCGAGATGCCGAACAGAAGCAGCCGCAGCAGCTCAGTCCAGACAGCACGACCGTGCCGGGTTTTAATACACGGCCGTGCGAATAATGGCAGAATCGAAGGTCCTTTGCGGACCATTCCGCACGACCACGCCGACTTATAGGCACGACCATGCTCGCCGATTTCCAGAATGTTCGGGGACCCTCAGCCGAACTTGGGAGAAGTTTGTGAATTTTGGGGTTCCGAAAATTTGGTTTCGGAGGACGAAGGTAATTTTGGTTGTTATTATAAGGATCCGTTTGATATTGAAATTCCAAGTATTTCAAAATTTTGTTTTTTCAAGAGATTGGTGATTGAGAGTTTTTTACTGAATGGATGGGCTGATTGGATGGACATACTGATGAGTAGTATAAAGTACAAAGTTTGTCGCACATTGAAGAAAAAATTTAACGATGTGTTTCCCAAAACCAACGACTTAAATTCGAGGTCGAATTTTTCTAAGAAGAGGAGAATGATGCAGTATGATGATAAAAATGGGATAAATATGAGTTTTATTTTCATTAATTGTTATTTTATTATTATTTTCGGAATTAAATGTAGTAGGATGATTATAAGAGGTTTTAGAGTAGATTTAGCCTTGATTTAGTAGTTTTAGACTTCTATTAGGTTACCTTATAGGTTAGGCTTTATTTTAGGATGTTATTTCTTGTTTTCCAAGTTTTATGAGTGCTATAAAATAGCCTCAAAGTTGTAATCCGAAAATTAGAGTTTGATTAATAAAAAATAGATTTGCCGTTGTGCAATTATTAGGGTTTCAATCCCGTCTTGTTTCAATTCCGTTTGGTCTAATCTCGTAACCTTTTGTTTTGCTATCAGGATATCATGAGCTTCAGGAGATGGAAAATATGGGCTTGTTCAAAATACTTTCCATGTTGATTTACACCCGTAAACAAAGTGGTGTAGCCAATGATGTCCCACTAGTGTCAGTTACTCATTTACCCAATTTTTTATCTTCGTAAATTGTCATATTTTGACAATTTATTATATTTAGTTTTAATCCTTATCGTTGGTTTCACCTCAATCCAATGGTTGAGAGTGTTGACTTCTTTTGACAAATTTAATTAGGGTTTCAAGCCGCCGTCACTCTACCTTCTTTGATATCTCTATTTCTTGTATATATACTTACATCCTTATTTCTTTACGATGTATCCCGATCTATATGTTTTCGTCTCATGAAGGCAAAATGTTGATACTATCTGATATGGAAGGCATAGATCAACAATTGTGAGACTATTCTCATGGTTCCTGATTTCATTGGTACCACCATCAGTTTGGTAAGTATTTTATACGTTTTAGTTGATCCATTTCTTTCCATGTCAATGCATGTTTTCTTCCCATATCAATCTGTGTGTGTTTTTTAAATCCAGATTTCATACAACTCTGTGCATACGCTGTGAAAATCTTGTCAATTAATTGTTTATGTGAGATCAACTATAACAACTCAGAGCTGTTAGATCAGTGTGTTATAGAGTGTGGTAAAAAAATAAAAAAAAATGTGCGTTTGGGCATGTGCAGAGATTTATGTATTTATTTAGCTTTTGAGTTTCTCTTCTTCCAATTTGGATATATAATGTGAAGAAGGAAGGTTGAATTTTTCATTCACTTGGTACACACTTAGAAAATTTTGATTCAAATCTATGCCTTTCAATGGCTGGATCCATTGAATTTATGATAGCTTTATTAAGATGCATATTCATTTATTCACGCGTTAATGAATCTGGGTTGTGACTGCTGAATGGATTCTGATTTGCCCATTTGTTCTATATACATTTGATTCTAGTTTTCATGTGGCACCCATGTCTGTAACTGCTGGGACAGGTCCATTACCAAGGCCAAGTACTGGTATGTAGGGGATCTCAGCATTGAAGACTGGGCTGATATTACGGGTATGCACTTGGGGCCTGATCCCGACGACAACAACAACATGGGAGAGTAGATTTATAATTTACTTATCCGCTTCGTGTTGTTGTTTATGGTTTATTTTCTACAGAACTTTATTTAATTTGTTTGTTTGGTTTGGTTTGGCGAGCATGTATTATTACTATTAAGATGATGACAGTTTGTTTAATTAAGATTCATGTTCTTAATTGTTGGGTTGTTTGAAAGTTTTAATAGGAAAAAAACATCTTTTCTTTTTCTGGTACTTTCGCTGTTCGTTTTGTGTGTGTGTGTGTGTGTGTGTGTGTGTGTGTGTGTGTGTTTGATGTGTGCAAACTGACATGGAACAATGTTATTGCTTTGCCAATAAAGTGAAAATGAGAAAAGAAAAGGATGGTTGTATATATACACACACATGCACACTACTGAGTACACTTTTATACTCTTTCTGTTTCAAAATACATGTCATTTAAAATTTTTCACACATATTAAGAAATGCGATTAATACATATCAAAAGGACATATGCGTCTTTAACTGTAACCATTTTTTTAGGCAGTTAAAATGCATATACACGAGATAGTTCACAATTAATGAATAAATTAAGGTATAATAGGTAAACAAAAGTAAATATTTCTTGGTGCTAGTAAAACACCAACTATTTTGGAACAAAACTTAACTCATAAAATGACTACGTTGAAACGGAGAGAGTGCTTATCTATTGCACTGTACAATGTAGTAGAAAAACAAGTGAGTACTGTGGAACAGAGAAAGTGAGTATTATGCTCCTGCGTACAGGAAAAAAAATAAAAATATTTATGTTTGGGCATAATGAAGTTTTTTAATCGAGTTGCGTTGGTGTTGAAAGAAAGATTTATCCAACAAAAAGAAATGAAATTAATTAAATAACTGCATTCAATTGGGAGAAATAAAAAAATGGAAAAGCTAGAAGAAGTAGATGTGGGAGTATTAGGCGCATATGATGTAGGGGCAATGAACAATATCTTGTGATGACACATGCTTTTTGGCACAATGAAGTGAATGCTTTGCCAAGAAATAGTTTTGATAAGAAATTTTGGTAGATTTTCTCTTTTCAACAGTTACCATGGCTGGCTCAGGTAAAGGCAAGCACAAGAAGGGTAAAAAACAGTCCAAGTCAAGACCTGACAGCGTTAATAGACAGCGTGGGACATCCAACTATGATTCTAATTTAAGCAATGTAAATTCTGACACCATGAACTGTATTGTTAAGAAATCCAAGGACGAGAATCCAAATGCGGAATTCAAATTGAAGATGGACATGAGTGGATGGGAAAAACAACAATGAACACACATTAGAGTTATTACTCTACAACAAATTTTAATCACTTTATACCGATGCATTACAAGACATATTGATTATGGGTTACGATGCTTACAAAGCCTGAATTGCAATCTTGATGAATGGACATTGGCATGCATGGAAGGAAGAGTTTATTAAGGAACATTGTAGACAATTCGGTTGAATTTCTACAATCCAAGTGCATAACTGACAAGGAGGCTCCACAAGTATATAAACTTTGTCTAAACTTGATAAGAAGCCTTTTAAATTTCCCTATGGAACACTTTGTCTAAACTTGAACAATCAGCTGCAAATGTGAGGCAGCTTGAGCTTCAGAATGCAGAAATTTTGGAAGAAATTGAAAGTCAAAGGTTAGATGCTTCCAAGTCGAATAAAACTTTAAGAGTGATGGAAAACCTGTCAAACTGAAACCAATTTGGAAGAAAAACCTGTCAATCAACAACTCTTCTCTTAGTGATGTTGTCATCAAAGGAATGTGTGGGAAGCAATCCTCTCTAGATCAGTTAAGTGCTGCAGAATGGAAGGTAGCACTTGGACTCATTAGAAGAAAAATGAACTGGTGCGCTGTTATGCTAGAGAATTTCAATTTGGCTCGCTCTCAATCTATGGATAAACCCTATGTCAGATCCACCAAACCCAATCTCTTTAGGTTCATGAGTGGTATCCTGTACAAAAAGTTTGCTGCTCTACCCATTGCCATTAACACCAAATGGCTTGAACATGGTCCCCTTAGCACATCAAAGATATTTGATAAAAAGACTGTGTCTCTCAAAGGTACTAAGGATGTGGCAGCCAAGAGACCCTCAAAAGTAGAGCAAGCCAAGTCCCCAACAGGCAAGATAGTCAAGACCAAGTCAACAACTGAGCAAGAACCCTCAAGGAGAATGCCCACAAGATCAACAGCTAAGGAACCAAGAAGAAAGTCCATTGCTGTTAAAGGAAAAGGAAAAAGATAGATTGATGAACCACCCTCATCCGCTTCTTCAACCTCCAGTTCCTGTCCTCAATCAACATCAAAGGACTCCAGTCTTCCTCCCACTAGCCATGAAAACACTACTGCAGACTTTGAAGTAGTCAAACCTGATGACAAAGATCACAGCAAGGTCTTTGTGGATGATGACGCCCACACTAGTAGTAACTTAAGTACAGAAGCCAAGTGACTCAAGTGATGTGAAAATTCTAGATGATGAAGAAATGGATGTTCAACTAACTCTTTCTGATTACTTCAAGCATCTAAGATCAGCCAAGAAAAATCCTAAAGCACCTACTGAAGCAGAACCAACAGCTGAGGAAGCAGTCTCAACAGCTAAGCAAATTGAGCCAACAACTGAGCCTCAAATCCATATCATTGACAAGGTAACCTCTTCATCCACCTCTGCTGGTCACTTTATAGTGAAGATAAGACTTGTGAGATCACCCTCCCCTTCTCCCAAAAAGCAAAGATATGTATCTCATCCCTCTCCCAATCTTACTTCCAGTTCAGACCATGTCTCTGACATTGAAGGAATTCTTCACCTACACTCTCAAACTTCTCCAAACCATTCACCAGTTGAAATTTATAGGGGGAACTCTCCTAGGTCAGATAGCCCTACTAAGTCAAGGGGAACTCTCAAGTTCATGAGTCTATCCCAACAGCTAAGACTTAACCTCCTTCTGTGCCTCCTTCTTCATATCATTCTACTTCTTCTCTGCCTTCTAAATCTCCTATTCAGTCTACTGTCCTTGCCATACACTTACACACACACTACACTTTGTCCTTTCATTTATTTATTTATTTATATTCCGCTGCACATTTATTTATTTATTATTTATCAACAGCTAACCTCAAACAGTTAGCTATCCAAGTTTTAATTCATCTGTTCATTTAGTTTAACAGGGCCTTTCAGTTGGCATCAGAGCTTGGATTCACCATACAGAGTCTAAAAACTTGTGAAAGATCCATTCAACCCACCATGCCTAAACCAAGAAGAAACAATGAAAAGGACATTCCACACATTGATGATTGTGGATCTTTTGAGATTTATTCCTCAAAAAGCAAAACCTATCTAAATTCTAATAGCATATGGAACTGGTATGTCTTAGAGAATGATTTTAGCCTCTGAACCACTTTAAAATACTGTGTACACTCTTGTCCATACACTTACACACACACTACACTTTGTCCTTTCATTTATTTATTTATTTATATTCCGCTGCACATTTCTTTATTTATTATTTACTGCATCACAAGGAGGGTAATCACCAATAAGAGACATGAAACTGAAGGTCCTTGAGGTCTGCATGCTCTCAGAAGCTATCATAGCCATGTGAGATGCAGGACCCTCATCATTTCCTTCATTAACCTAGACAGGACTACAACACCTCAAATACTGCCTAAACAGCTGAGTATGAGTTGCTGATGGACTTTGCTGGTCACCTTACAAATTATCTCCTCCTCCTTCCACCACTACCATGCTGATTGAAAGAGAATCTCTGGTCACTGGGGAATATACCCTTGGCTGTTCAACCATAGGCACCTTTTTTTGCCTTAACAGCTAAGTCATCCTCCTGCTGCATAAGCACTTTAAGAGTGAACTGCCTCACATACTGAGTCTTTCCCACCTCCCTCCTTCCTAAGTACCTTTCATGGACTTTAAAACCCTCTTATTTTATCAACTCTCCAAGGGAATACACCCTTTAGACTTCTTGATGAGAAGCCTTTGTCCTGCTGCTCTCACCCTCTATCGTCATCTCCTGACCAAACAACTTGAAACTAGTTGTCTCCTCCCCTTGTTTTCCCTTTAGCTTGTACCTCACTAATTCTTACTACCCTCTCCCTTTCAGCTTTCTCTAATACCTCCTTCTCACTCTCCCATTCTCTTTTTCTTTTCTCCATATCCCTAACCTCTCTGTACTTTAAAGGGTGATCAAGAGGAAGTTGTTCCACTTCCTCATGCAACATGTGATCACTCTGTACTGTATAAGACAAATATTCCTTCTCAAATCTTTCTCTCTCAGTTTCCTCCCTAGAAGGAACTGTAAAGATTAATTTCTTTGCTGTTTGAGCCATTTTTCTTGGACTAAATTTAGATGAAAGTCTTACCATTACAAGGAAAATAAACTTAGTATGTATTCTATAGCTAAGTTCATATTCTTTATATACACAAGAAATTTATGTTGGTTCATAATAGATATGACCATAGACTTAGCTGTTGGATAATATTTGTGTCCATAAAGTTTGTCTGATTTGACCCTCAAATCTGTACCATTGGAAGATTTGTGTGGCAATAAGTGAGATGTGATGGTCAAAATTAAATTATAAGCATGTTATGTTATTTTAGCACCTTACCTTCCATAAATAGCCGCCCGCCTTTTCTGGAAATAAATGGGTCTGCATTTAATTTCATTCTATTTACTGTTCAAGTGAACAGTAACAGGAGATAACTGTTGCGTCATCTTAACGGCTTCATTAATTAACCCCCATGTCGCCTCTCTCTCTCAAATTATAACCGTTGCCCCCACCTTCTAAACCACGATCCATTCACTCTTCTACCCTCTTATAAACTCACAAACAGTAATTCCCTTCCAATTTCATCATTTTAGATTCCCCTGTTTCAAAACCCTAACTCCCTATTTTCGCCCTTTCTTTGAAACTCAAATGGAGATCATTGAAGATGCTCATGGATACTATATTGAGCAATATTTATTTGTAGGAGAAGCTGGGACGTATGTTAGAAATATCTTTGAAGCAAACACCCTCATCCCTATGTTAACAGCCAAGCACCCCATTCTTGAAAATGCATGCTTGGAAGTCTACAGAAATGGAATTAGGTTCACCAACAATTCAATCCAGTGTTATTTCAACACTATCCAGTTGACCATCACCACTGAAGACGTGCATACCACCTATAGTATCTCCAATAATCCTAACTTCATAACAAATATTTGGAGTGACATTTTGGATCCAACTTTCTTTGTTCTCTACCAAGAGTTCACCAGCCAACCTGACATTGACTATGCCTCTGTCAAACTGAAACCAATTTGGAAGAAAAACCTGTCAATCAACAACTCTTCTCTTAGTGATGTTGTGATCAAAGGAATGTGTGAGAAGCAATCCTCTCTAGATCAGTTAAGTGCTGCAGAATGGAAGGTAGCACTTGGACTCATTAGAAGAAAAGTGAACTGGTGTGCTGTTATGCTAGAGAATTTCAATTTGGCTCGCTCTCAATCTATGGATAAACCCTATGTCAGATCCACCAAACCCAATCTCTTTAGGTTCATGAGTGGTATCTTGTACAAAAAGTTTGCTGCTCTACCCATTGCCATTAACACCAAATGGCTTGAACATGGTCCCCTTAGCACATCAAAGAAATTTGATAAAAAGACTGTGTCTCTCAAAGGTACTAAGGATGTGGCAGCCAAGAGACCCTCAAAAGTAGAGCAAGCGAAGTCCCCAACAGGCAAGATAGTCAAGACCAAGTCAACAACTGAGCAAGCACCCTCAAGGAGAATGCCCACAAGATCAACAGCTAAGGAACCAAGAAGAAAGTCCATTGCTGTTAAAGGAATAGGAAAAAGATAGATTGATGAACCACCCTCATCCTCTTCTTCAACCTCCAGTTCCTGTCCTGTCCTCAATCAACATCAAGGGTCTCCAGTCTTCCTCCCACTAGCCATGAAAACACTACTGCAAACTTTGAAGTAGTCAAACCTGATGACAAAGATCACAGCAAGGTCTTTGTGGATAATGAGGCCCACACTAGTAGAAACTGAAGTACAGAAGCCAAGTGACTCAAGTGATGTGAAAATTCTAGATGATGAAGAAATGGATGTTCAACTAACTCTTTCTGATTACTTCAAGCATCTAAGATCAGCCAAGAAAAATCCTAAAGCACCTATTGAAGCAGAACCAACAGCTGAGGAAGCAGTCGCAACAGCTAAGCAAATTGAGCCAACAGCTGAGCCTCAAATCCATATCATTGACAAGGTAACCTCTTCATCCACCTCTGCTGGTCACTTTATAGTAAAGATAAGACTTGTGAGATCACCCTCCCCTTCTCCCAAAAAGCAAAGACATGTATCTCATCCCTCTCCCAATCTTACTTCCAGTTCAAACCATGTCTCTGACATTGAAGGCATTCTTCACCTACACTCTCAAACTTCTCTAACCCATTCACCTGTTGAAATTCTTAGGGGGAACTCTCCTAGGTCAGATATCCCTACTAAGTCAAGGGGGAACTCTCAAGTTCATGAGTCCATCCCAACAGCTGAGACTTAACATCCTTCTGTGCCTCCTCCTTCATATCATTCTACTGCTTATCTACCTTCTAAATCTCCTATTCAATCTACTGTCCTTCCCATTCTCAATCCTAAACTTATAGAGTTCATTAAGGACAAGACAGTCTCCAATTTGTCTGAAGAAGACAGCACAACCCTCTTTGAACAGCTATCCTCTAAGTTCTCACTTAATGAAGCCATCAAAGCCTTTGAGTTCATGAGACTAAGAATATCTAGGCTGTCATAAGGTCAGGTGGATCTTTTATTCCCCAATCTGTCTCAACAGCTATCCCTCCCTCTAAATCAATTCCTCAATCTCAAATTGATCTAGACACCTCAATGCCTACCCCTAGTTTTTGGGACCTTGACTGTGACATTAATTTTTCAATCACAGCTATCCAAGAAGCCCACAGGAAGTTTGGTTCAATCCTAATCCTCCTACCACTTCTTAACCCTCATAATCTTTCCAATTCCTGGGAAATGACAAAGACCCACATGAGCATTCATGCTAGAAATATTGGGGGTCAACTTTTCTATGCTTATGAAGAGTGGAAGAAGTTTAGAATCACTACCCAATATTGCTTCCTCTTCTCTGCTCCAAAGCTTTCTAATCCCCTTTAACTTTCAAATCTTCCTGAGTGGGAATTTGTCTTCTCCCATCGCATTTCTAAGAATCTTTTGGAATGCCTATACACCCCTTCCTCCCTTGTATATGCTCTGTGCATTCATTATGCTCAGTCTGTCTTCTGGACACTACTATCTAAAAAGAGCTGCATACTTGGGGTTATAGTAAAAAATCTCTTCCCCATCTCTGCTGTTTACCCTCAACACTTACCTCCCACTCCTCCTGCATTTCACAAGAAATCCAGATCAAATCTTGCTAACCTTCCATCAAACTTTGACCCATTCAAATACAACCCCACCATATTACCTCACCTATACTGACTTCAGCCAATTCTCAGCTTCTCTCACCAAACAGCTCAAATCCTCCCTCCTTAGAAAGCTTGATGACATCTCTGAATTCATTATTCCAAAAGGTGACAACCCAATACCTCCTTCTCCTCAATAGCCAACCCAAACTGCTTTCCCTCCTCCTCCTCCCAACAGCCAACTCATTCCCACAAGACCATCCCAAACATCCTTATATTCTTTCTTCCAAGATCCTCAACCTAGCCAACCCTCCAAATTTACCGAGAAGAGACCTGCCTCTCTCTAAATGGATTATTCAATGGGGGTTTCACTATCGGAGGAAACCATGACACCTCAATAGCTTCATGCATGGATAGGTGGAGGACTTCTTCATCACCAACCTGTTCTGACCAAAAATCAGCTGCTAGCCAGACAGGACCAGAACTTCACCTATAACTATATGATGGGTCTTGACTGGAATAATGAATGGTACTACAGGCACCATGACCCCATAAGAAGGGCTGCTCTCATCCAAGAACTTGAGGCTGTGAAAAGAGTTCAACAAGCCAAGTTGGGTTAGATTAGAATTGGTTTGTCTTTCCTTACTTTTTACATAGCTGTTCATATTTTTAATTTCAGTTTGTATTAATCTGTTTTGTATGCCAAGTGATTTAATCAAGAAGAATTTCTCTTCATTGGTAGTTCAATCCTTTAGCATATTTTTTTGCAGGTACATAATCAAAACCATTATTTATTTACCAAAAAGGGGGAAATTGTTAGTACCTCACTATGTTTAACCTCAAATTAATCATAGTAAATATGTTTTGATAAATAAATAATCAAGTTCAGTTGATTATATAATGTATACAAAGACCTGAGCACATGAAACCCAAGAAGATGCCCAACAACTAAGACTGTCCTGGATCTACACAACTCAACAGTCAAATATTACATGATCTACCCATCATCTATACATCAAACAAACTGAAGAACCATCTATTATAGACTTCCTTTGCTACAAATGAATTATCAAGATGCTAAATACAAACAAGCTTCAACAGCTAATGGCTTAAAAGCCCAACAGCTAAGACCCCTCCTTCAACAGCTAAGCCTGTTCTTGACCAACAGCTATCTATGTCACGTCAGATCCTTGAAGATCAATTATTCCCATGAAGCAAAATTCACTTATCATTGGAATAAACCCAGATTGAAGCTTGATCAATCCTGCATAGCTCTCCACCCAGATTGACAACTTGCATCCAACCAAGTAATAAATATGTCAGTCAACTTGACTTATGCCATTACTCCTCTGCACCTGTGTTCCCCAACGGCTATATGCCAACCCCTATATAAAGGAGCATACTGGCATGTTGTCAAGTAACCCTTTAATCCTTTAACCTCCAACCTTTGAAAAACCTCATAACCCATTGTAGCTCCTCTGCATTCACACTTTGCAGTCTTGAATATTTGCATAATCCCCTGCAAATATTGTGCCATCTTGCACCCAGTTACAACCCACACCCAGCCTGCTAACAGCCAAGCTATCTTTTCTCATTTGTAAACACACTTGTGATTTTTATTTTTATTTTTCTCGCTTTGAAAGAAGCAACCTTAATTGAAGTGTCAATTAAGTAGAGGGGTTCAAAGGAACTAGCCTTATCAATTCTTGTAAATCTAAGAGTAGAGAATATTATAGTGAAGTGGTCTCACTATTCCAACAGTGGGAGTGGATGTAAGAGAACGGTTTTGCCTCTGAACAACTTTAAAATACTGTGTACACTCTTGTCCATACACTTACACACACACTACACTTTGTCCTTTCATTTCTTTATTTATTTATATTCTGTTACACATTTCTTTATTTATTATTTCTGAACAACTAACCTCAAACAGTTAGCTGTCCTAGTTTTAATTCATCTGTTCATTTAGTTAAACAGGGCCTTTCAAAAAGGCTGCATCAAAAGCTAGTGGAAGAGCAAAAACAGAAAGTGGTGCAGTATAACAAAGAATTGTTTCAGCTCAACATGGCCAAGAGGAGGTCGTGGTGCGTGATTTTGTCACTTAGTTGATAAGAATTTAAATCCATTCTTCCCCGTCTCCCCCCTAAACTATCACATGGAGGGCTGGAAGTGTAAGTCACTGAAGTTTTTTACCGATTATTATCTAATGGGGTTTACTGTTTGGGAATGGGACAAATATTTCCCAGATTATAAAGGTTTTCGTGCAAAAAAAAAAAAAGAAAGTATGGTCGAAGTCAAAGTAAAGTACTATGGTCAAAATGAAATTAAACCTTTAAGTATAGTATGACGGGAGGACATATGCTAATATGTTCTGAAATTACTATACGTTATGTGTTTGTTATTTGCCTGGATTCATTTATTCACTGAATGGACTGAGGATATACCTGGTTGTAGTGAGTTTATCTTTGGGCGAACTTCTCCGTTTTCATCCATTGTAGTTTAGCGGTGTTTCACTTTACCATTATACTTTTTTCATTCAAAAAACCAATGTACTTTGAAAAATATACCATTTTGGCCCCAAATCTATCCCTAAATCTGTGACGATCCCCGTGTGATGGATGTGTTTCTACCCATCTAAATATTATCCTTCTATGATTTATTAGATTCTCAACCTTGGTTATTTTGATGGTTTTTGTAGTGTTCATGAGTATAGGGAAGGAGCGAAAGAATGTACGGATTCATGTACGTTAAAACGCGAAAAGGAAGGATAAAGAACGGATTAGAACATAAATATAAAAAGATTTGACCTCTAATAAATCTATTCCATTGGATAGTACTCGAAAATATCTTTCCAGTGATAGTTTGCACGTCCAAATCGGAGTTCGTATGAAGAAGTTATGGTATTCGGAAAATTGCGCGTAAAATGTAGAAGTCACCAAGAAGAAGGTGCGCACGCACACCAAACATAGGGCGCGCGCACCCACACTGGAGCAAAACCTAGGCCTTCTGGAAATCTAGAGCGCACGCACCCAGCCATTTAGAGCGCGCGCACTCAGCAGGGACCTTAGGGGAATTTTTCCAGGGACCTTTGGGGAATTTCCATAATATTATGGGCTTTTCCGTAATTTTCAAATTTCATGGATTTTCTCAAATTTTTGGAGGACCTTTGGTGAATTTTTCAAATACTTGTTTGGAATCTCAAAAATCCCAAGGGCTCCTGAGGAATTTTGGTCACCAGCTTTTATATATCATTTTTCAACAATGAATCCTATAGTTTTTCTATTTTTACACCTCTTTAGCCCTAGTATAAATATAACCCTCCATCCACTTTATTTTATAGATACTTTTATTCAAGGTTCAAGGTTGTAAACAAGGATTCATCAATTTAATTAAGGTTTTGATATTCTTTAATTTATATCTTGTTCTTGATTTTATTAGTATGAGTATCTAATTTCTTAGATTCATGGATTGGTAGTAGTAAATACTAGATCTTTATGCTATAGATTTAATTCTTTCATTCAATATTAATTCTTGTTAATTAAAATATTTTTCATGCTAATTTTTTTAGTTTCAATTATATGTTAAGATATAAATTAGCTTTAGAATTATTGGGTATATATTACTGCATTAGCGTGGGTGAATATACGTTGACCGTTATTTTGATGATTAAATTCAATTTAAGACCTAGCGGAAGTCAAAAGGATCTAGGTTCATGTGTTCTTGAGTGCTTCATGAATTTCTTGCATATTGTATAGAGGTAGCGGAAAGTATAATATAAAATAAATAAAAGGATTGCAATCTGGCAACCGAACCGTCCCAGTTATTATTATTGTGAACGAACCCAAGAATGAGATTGATCTTATTATGTTGGTGATAGCGTATGCGTCGCGTCAATTTAAGAATCATGAGAGAAATTATCCCACGCACAATTTAGAGTTTGCTGTAGTTGTTTTTACATTGAAGATTTGGAGACATTATCTATACGGTGTGTCGTGCGAGATTTACACTCATCACAAGAGTCTGAAGTACATCTTTACGCAAATAGATCTGAATATGAGACAAAGGAGGTGGTTCGAACTGTAAAAAGATTATGATTGTACCATCTTGTACCATCCGGGAAAGGCAAATAAGGTGGCAAATGCTTTGAGCTGGAAAAATAGAGGGACTTTAGCAATGATGTTAGCTAAGGGGAAGGACACAAAAAGGGATAGGGGAGAATTCGGTTCGGAAGTCAGGTTGAATGCTAATAAGGGTTATTTGGCACATTTAAGTGTTCAACCGCCTGTGCTTGAGAGAATTCGGGCGGCTCAAGCTATCGATCCAGAATTGGTGGATAACTTAGAAGAAGGATTTGCATTCCGGTAGATAAGGGTCTTAAGCAAGAAATTTTGGAGGAAGCACATTGTTCCCTACTTTCTGTACACCCGGGATGTAACAAAATGTATAGACATAAAAGAGTCTTTTTGCTGGAATAATATGAGAAGGGAAATAGTAGACTTTGTGTCAAAATGCTTAGTATGTCAACAGATCAAGCGTGAGCATCAACGTCCAGGTGGATTATTGCAGTCATTACTGATTCCAAAGTGGAATTCGGAACACATCACGATTGATCTTGTGACGGGGTTACCTAAGACACTCAAGGGACATAATGCTATTTGGGTTATCGTTGATAGATTGACTAAGCTGGCTAATTTCTTGGAAATTAAGGTAACTGATTCGTTAGAAAAACTGGCGAAGTTGTACATAGAAGAGATTGTGAGATTACATGGAGTGCCAGTCTCGATTGTGTCAGATAGAGATGCCCATTTTACTTCTAAGTTTTGGGCAGTTTACAATGAGCTTTAGGAATGCAATTAAGCAAGAGCACAACTTTGCACCCATAGACAGATAGGCGGTCAGAGCGGACTATAATTATGGCATGTTCTTTAGACTAGCAGGGTTCTTGGGATGCGCATCTCACATTGATAGAGTTCGCGTATATTAATAACTTTCACTCTAGCATTGGGATCACACTGTATGAGGCTTTGTATGGGCAGAAATGTTGTTCACCTACTTGTTGGGATAAAGTGGGTGAAAGGATATTATTGGGGCTGACAACACAGAGTAGGTAGAAATCATATGCAGCTCAGCATCGTCGAGAGGTCAGATTGAAGTGGGGGTTGACGTGTTTCTGAAAATATCTCCTATTAAAGGTGTGATGAGATTTGGAATCCGAGGGAAGCTTAGTCCCATATATGTCGGACATTTTGTGATTTTAGATTGGGTTGGGGAAGTTGCCTATCGTTTGCCATTAACACCTGTACTCTCGGGAGTGCATAGCGTCTTCCATATATCTGTTTTGCGTAAGTATGTATCTGACCCGAGTAATGTCATTGAATTTGAACGATTGCGTTTTCGAGAGGACCTCAGTTATGACGAAGAACCGATTAAGATTGTGGATAAGAAAGATTAAGTACTCAGGAAATGAGTCATTCCTTATGAAGATTAAGTGGAGCCGCCATTCTAAACAGGAGGCTACATGGGAGCTCGAGAGTGAGATGTGGGAGATATACCCGACGTTATTCGATAATTAAGGTATGCCTAGTTTTGAGGACTAAACTCATTTTAACGAGGTAAGAATGTAATATACAATATTTTTTTTTGGTAAATTAATTATATAAGTTATTAATTAATTATTAATTATAAGAGTTATTTTAAGCTGATAGATAATTAATGACGGTGAGGAGTTGAAAATTTTGTCAGAAGAGATGGGATAGCTAGAGTTAAATTTACAGTATGAGATGATTTGAATCTGGTGGACCATGAGAGAGTTAGTTTCGGGATTCTAAATGCTATCTTTAACTGATAAGTTAGATAGTGGAGATCTAGGTCAAACAAATCCCTTTCTAACTATAAGTACAATGCCTACTCTAAACCCTAGGCTATCACATACAACCAAAATTGAGAGAGTTTTTTTAGTAAGGGGCGGCTATCAAGAACAAAGAGAGAGAGAGAGAGAGAGAGAGAGAGGGGGGGATGGAGAGAGAGAGAGAGAGAGAGAGAGAGGGGGGGGATTCAGGTAGAAGCTAGGGTAAAGTACTTGTCCTTTTTCTTATTCTATCTTTTTGGAACTAGTAATGTAATGTGTTAACAAGTATGTATGTAATATATGAGGGTGTATGGGTATATATGTGCATGAAAGGTTCATTGTCCGAGAATATATATATATATATATATATATATATATATATATATATGTTGAAAGAAAGAGAAAGAGAGTGATAGAAAGAAAGAGATAGAGACAAATGAGAAAGAAATCACAAAAGACAGAAAGTGTAGAAACCCAGAGAGAGAGAGAAAGGAAAAGATGAGATAGAAAAAAAAGTGGGGACAAGAAAGAGCTTTGTTGAATGAAAAGAAATAAAGAAAAAAAGAAAAAAATAGAGGGAGAGAGAGAAGGGGCGGATGAGAGAAAATGAGAGAGAATGAAGGTGGAGTCATTGTGGTCAGGAAAGAAAGAAAAGAAAGAGAGGAGAGATAGAGAGAGAGAAGCGGACGGATAATAGAGAGGGAGAGAGAGAGACGTGAGAGAGAAAGGAGGGGGACGAATTTGGGAAGGTGAAGGGAGTAGGTTGTAAGTTCATGAACGGTGGGTTATGGAATTACCTATCAGATAAAGAGATGAACTAGGGACTCATGCTTTTGCCTACTGAATATAGAGGGGGTGTATAATGACCTTGTTAACCCATCAAATTTAAATAAACAATGCAAAGACTATTACTTTCAGACTGTTTTGAGTACGATTTTTGGATTGTTTATGTATATGGAGAGTATTTAATTTATATAATGATTGTATACTACCCAAAGAGTAATCCATAATGTATGGTTGTCTTTTATTGTAGATTTTGTGGGACATCGTTAAGTGAGCTATATGTGTTTGCACGGAGTGTTAAGAAATGCGCAATAAGGTAAGGATTACGATCTTTAGTATTTTTATTCCTCATTTAAATTTCTAGGATCTTCCATATTCCTGTATTCGTTCCATTTTTTTAATAGTAAATGTACCGACATGGTGGATACCTTTTTAAAATTCGATTGCTTCGTGTTCGTACCGTTCTTGGCCATCACTCTAAAATCTCACTTAACAAATGTTGTTCGTTAGGTGAGATGAATTTAGAATAAGATTTTGATATAAGATTTCGGGTATTATTTTGATATAAGATTTTGAAGGTACCAACGGGTACTCCTTTAAGATTTTGAATGATTACTAAGATGAACAACCCTGTCATCATGGGGCAAAATCATGAGACTCCTGTTGGGAGTTATTTATGCACCATTGGGGATGTGTGTGCGGTTATCCGAATAAACCTATAAGAATAAGATTTAGAACCCCTGTTTGGGGCCCCTATAAGATATCGGCCTTAGACCGCTTATGTGATCAGATAGTATTAAGTGTGAACCTTTGAATTTCAAATTTGATGTCATGAGATTTTGAATTGTATAAGACTTTGAATAATCAGTTTATAAATGTTTTCATATGTGAATAGAAACCGAAGAGGCGAGAAATGATCTTACTGAGCATTTGTTCTCTTACCCCTTTATTTTTCTCCTTCCCTTCCAGGTAATAATTAGGTGGAGTTGGAGACGATTCGAAGAATAAATGAGAGTCTCTCATGATATTTTATTTTCTATTTTATATTGCTAAAATACATTTGGATTTTAGTTGTGATCAGGGTTCACGATTCGTAGTTTGTCCGATTCGAATTCGCGATACGAATTTGTGATTCGCTCAACCCATGGAATCCGATTCCTAAAGTATTACCATTATTGCGATTCGTGAATTCGCAATATTAGTATGTTTGATTTAAATAAATCTTAACCTTTGCATCTTCACTTAACCTTTTCCTCGTTGCCTTATTTCCTCACCTGATTGTAGTAGTTGGTTGTTGAACTTGAACATTATCGTCATCGGACGATACAGAGATAATTTTTCAACAGGTTCTTCATTTTGCATAACCTGAGGAGCCCTTTTGTTCGACATTTGAAATTGTAGTGCCTTCATTTTGTTGTATTATTTGATTTTTGGAAAGGATTGGTTTGTGCAACATGTATTTGTAGTGAGGGACTGATCACTGAGGGTTAGCATCTCCTTGATATGAAACTGACGATTAGCAGCTACTTGATATTAAAGTTGTGGATTTTAAGTTTTCTAGAGTTGTATGAAGTTATCCTTGGAAACATATCCCTAATTAATGTACAATATTTATTTATTGCAATAATGGCTTTTCAATTTTAGAGGACATTTATGGCGAATTCAAATGGATTTTTCAAGGCATCGAAACACGAATCGAAGATAACGATTCTCGAATTCCATCGTATCGATTCGGTATCGAATCACGAATCGATACCTGTGAATCGATACGCGATTCGAGTCTATGGGGAGAGTATCCTGCAACCCTGGTTCTAATTTATTTTTGAAGGCATTCTGGGCCTTAGTTATTGTTTGTACCCCCCTATGTTTAACTCACTATTAATCATAGTGAATATATTTTGATAAATAAATAATCAAACCCAATTGAATATATGATGTATACAAAAGACCTGAGCACATGCAGCCTTTCACAAAGCCCAACAGCTAAGCTGCCCTGTTTCCACTCAAGCCAACAGTCAAGTCATTACATGATCTACCTATCATCTACACATCCAACAAACTGAAGAACTACCTATTACAAACTCCCTATACCTTAAATGAATTATCAAGATGATATATACAAACAAGCTTCAACAGCTAAGGCCCTACAAGCCCAATAGCTAAGCTCCCCTGTTTCAACAGCTAAGACTGATCTTCTTCAACAGCCTCCACATCATCAGATCCTTGAAGAATGATTATTCCAATATTACCAGTCATTGGAATAACTCATATTGAAGCTTTTTCAAGTGTGAATACACCTTCTCTACCCTTGACAACCTGTACACAGAGAAACAACAAACATTCAGTCAAAGTCAAAGGGAACCATTACTTCTCTGTACCTTTGTTCCCCAAACGGCTACTACTGTACCCTTATCCCCCAACGGCTCTATCCCCTCCCTTATATAAAGGAGTATATTAGCATGTTGTCAAGTGACCCTTTCTAGATCCTCTACACCATTTTTATACCCTTGCAATCCTTTGTAGTTTTACTGCATTCTCACTCTGCAGTTTTAAATATTTGCATAGACCCCTGCAAATATTGTGCCATTTTGCACCCAGTTACAACCCTCTCCCAGCCAGCTTAAAGCAAAGCTATTTTGTAAACACACTTGTGATTAATTTTCTTTTTCTTTTTCTCGCTTTGAAAGAAGCAACCTTAATTGAAGTGTCAATTAAGTAGAGGGGGTTCAAAGGAACTTGCCTTATCAATTCTTGTAACTCTTATTGAAGAGAATATTATAGTGGATTGATCTCACTGTTCCAACACTGGGGGTGGATGTAAGAGAAGGGTTTTGCCTCTGAACCACTTTAAAATACTGTGTACACTCTTGTCTCTACACTAACACACACATACACCTTGTCCTTTCATTTATTTATTCATTTATATTCCGCTGCATATTTCTTTTATTTATTTATTTCTCAACAGCTAACCTCAAACAGTTAGTTGTCCAGGTATTAATTAATCTGTTCATTTAGTTAAACAGGGCCTTTCAATTGGCATCAGAGCTTGGATTAATCATACAGAGTCTAACAACTTGTGAAAGATCCATTCAACCCACCATGCCTCAACCAAGAAGCAACAATGAAAAGGATATTCCACACATTGATGATTGTGGATCTTTTGAAATTTATTCCTCAAAAATAAAAACCTATCTAGATGCTAATAGCATATGGAACTGGTATGTCTTAGAAAATGAAGTTGAACCCCCCACCCAAGCAGAAGTTAATGGAGGAGGTAGCAAAATCAAATCTCCTGAAGACTGGACTGATGCTCAAAGACAACTTATGACTGCTAACTTAAAAGTTAAAAATATTGTACAAAAAGGTGTGAATGACTCCCTAGCTCAAGAAATAGCTAAAGTACCAAGTGCTAAAGGAGCATGGGAACCAATTAACACTAAGTTCACTAAACACACCTGTGTTAGAACTCAAAATCTGTATAACTTATTAAGACAGTTAGACAACTTCAAATTCTATCTTGGAGAGAAAGTGAGTGCTGCAAGAATGTAGCCCTTCCCATTAGAGAAGGAGCTGAATGTAGTAGTTTGACCATAGAACAATATTTTGGTAAACTTGAAGCCTATGAACTTGAAGGAATGATTAAAGTTCAACCAGCATCCACCATATCTCAAACTCTTGCCCTTATAGCTCAAGAGCAAACCCAGAAACAGTTCTCTCAACAGGACATTGACACCGTTGTTATCAATGCCCTACAAAAACTGAACATAACTCCTAAACAAGAATCTAAACCTATCTCTCAAGAAGACATCCCAAGCCTTTTCTCCATAGCTGTCAGAAATGCCATGAAACATCAAAAGAAAGATTTTGATAGAAGATATAGCCCTTAACCATCCAATCCTACTCAAGAAGTTATTAAAAAGAACATTGAGTGTTACAACTGTGGTAAACCAGATCACTATGTTGCAGACTGCAAAGAACCTAAGAAACAAAGATAACACTAAAAAAGAATGACCTATTCTAAAGAAGTCATTCATAGTTCTAGGTGCAATTGCTACAATTGTGTCAAGGCTAAAAATGACAAAAATAAAGAACAAGTCATGCTTGCTGACTCTTCTAGGTTTAGTGATGAAGAATTTGATTCATCTGACTCGGATAATGAGGAAGAAGAAGCACTACTGTGTTTGGTTGCACAGGAATCTGAAGACTCAAATAATGAAGAGGACATTGAAGCCTTAGCTGCTGCCGAAGAACTTAAAGAGGTATATAACTTTAATTCTCTTAACATTGATGGTTTTAAAAATTTAGTTTGCACCCTTTTAATTCAAAAGAAGAAACAAGAATATAGCTTTGCTGCCCTCATCACTGAAAACCTTGAGCAATCAAAAACCATTGAAAATATCAAATCCTTAAACATTAACCTTGAAACCACCAAAAAGGATCTAGAGGAAAAATGTCAAAAACTTGAAAATGTCATACATAGCTCAACAGCTAAGACTGACTGTTCTAAGTCCTAAAAGGATAATGAACAGGGAATGAGTACCTTGATGGAGGAAAATAATGCTTTAAAAAACAAAATTAACTCCTGGAACAAATCAAGCAATGCTTTATCCATGTATCTCTTTAATCAAAGACATCCTGGGGACAGATCTGGAATAGGAGAAAACAATCCCACACTCAAAATCTATACTCCACCTACTGGTAATAGACCTGTTGAGACTATGGTTCTACAAAGCCTCAATAACTTCTCTACCAAGAAACCATCTTACTCTATTCAAACAAGGAAGATGTGTATAAAAAGAAGAGTAATGGAAACAAAAAGGGTAAACTAAAAGTGGATTCTCCTAAAATTCCTAGTTCTCAAGCTTCCACTAGTACTGATGATATTCAATCTCAAAAAGGGAAGAAAGAACAAAAGCCTAGAAAGCCTAGACAAGCCAAACAGCCAAAACAAGCTGAACAGCCAAGACAAGCTAAACAGCCAAGGCAAACTGGACAGCCAAGACAGGCTAGACAGCAAAGGCACTCTAGGCAACCTAAACAAAACTAGCAAAATTCTAATAGGAAAAGCCATGCTTCTCAGTCCCAAAATTCCTCTCCTAGATCATCATACCACTCACAAAACCTCAGATAGCAATCTCACTTTCATAAACCAATCTACAGAAATCAAAGCCCATACAATATTAGACACCTTTATAACTCCTCTCAACCCTTCACATTGACACCCTGCATGATGAAAATCATGTCCTACTATAACACCCTTAACCAGTTCTTCAAAAAAAGATCAGGTGGCAAGGCTAGGGTAACAAAGAAAGTCTAATCCTTTCGAACCAAAAAGAATAAAGGGTACCATAATTTTTAATTTTGTTTTGTTGGAATCCAATAAAGGAATATGGTATTTAGATAGTGGATGTAGCAAACACATAACCTACAACAAGGAATGGCTTCAACAGCTAATACCAAAGAATGGTCCCAATGTTACTTTTGGTGACAATTCTCAAGAAAGAGTCAAAGGATCAGGGAACCTAGTGACCAAAGAGATCATCTTTACAGATGTATCTTATGTTGAAGGCTCAAGCACAATTTAATAAGCATCAGTCAAATCTGTGATAAAGGATATCGTGTTATATGCACCAAGGACCAATGCCAGGTCAAAGACAAGAACAACAAGGTTATTCTAACAGGAGTTAGAAAGAAGAACCTCTACTGCCTTCACCTTAAAGTTGTCCAATCCTCCTCTGCACATTGTCTCTTGTCCTACAGCCAATCTGATATGTCTTGGCTGTGGCATTAAAGAATTGCCCACCTGAACCTCAAAACCATTTCTAAGTTATCCATCTCTAATCTTGTCAAAGGTCTTCCCAAAATACCTCTCAAGAAGGATAAGTTATACAGAGCCTGTCAGTGTGGAAAATAAAAGAAGACATCCTTTTCTGCTAAAACCAGACTAGACACAACCAAGCCTCTTGATCTCCTTCATATGGACTTATTTGGTCCCATTAAAACCGGATCTTTAGGTGGAAAGAGATACTCCCTTGTAGTTGTTGATGACTACACAAGATTCACTTGGATCATTCTTCTTGAATCCAAAAGTGATACTCTTCATAATCTCACTCAGCTGTTCAACAAAGTTCAGAACTTTAAAGGCTTGTCCATCAAAAGGATAAGATCTGATCATGGATCTGAATTTGAGAACACTGGAGTTGACACCTGTTGCAATCAAAAAGGGATTGATCACAACTTTTTAACCCTAAGAACTCCTCAACAGAATGGAGTTGCTGAAAGAAAGAACAGAACCATATGTGAAGCAACAAGAGCAATGCTGTCAGAACATAATCTCCTTAAGTACTTTTAGGGTGAAGCTGTGACTACTGCTGTGTATGTAGAGAACAAAACACTCATCAACAAGTATCATATGAAGACCCCATATAAGTTGTGGAATGGAAAAATTCCAACATATCCTACTTTCATGGATTTAGGAGAAAATGCTACATTCACAACAATAGGAAGAACAACCTTGATAAGTTTGATTTCAAAAGTGATGAAGGAATCTTTCTTGGGAACACCAGCAAAGCATACAGAGTTTACAACAAAAGAAGACTGGTTGTAGAAGAATCAATTCATGTTGACTTTGATGAATATAATGATCAAAGCAACACTGACTTGTGTGATTTTGATGAAAGTATTGGAAACTCTGACAACCTTCCAGAACCTTCACCAACAACCAATAATTTCTTATCCCCAAATGAGAACAACATCATTCTTCCCTATGTTCTGCCCAAAGACACTCCCAACAGCTTACCTACTCCCAACAACTTTCCTCTTCCCAACAACCAAGATGAAACTGTTTGCTGTCAAATAATCCCTTCTCAAATCTCTACTCCAATCCCCATTTTCAATGATGAGAACCTTATCATTTCCATTCCTATTCAAAAAGAAACCATTCCTGAAGGCATTCCTCACTATGATATCTTCATGAGTGCTTTCATTTCTCAAATAGAACCCAAGAAGATCCATGAATCCCTTCACGATGCAGACTGGATAGAGGCTATGGAAGAAGAACTTGAATAGTTTGAAAGGAATAAAGTATGGAAACTTGTTCTAAAACCCAGAAATCAAACTGTCATAGGCACCAGATGGGTATTTAGAAATAAAACGAGTGAAGATGGTACTGTAGTGAGAAACGAAGCAAGACTTGTTGCTCAGGGATACAGACAAGAAGAAGGAATAGACTATGATGAAACTTTTTCCCCTGTAGCAAAACTTGAAGCCATAAGACTATTCCTAGCCTTTGCATCTTTAAGAAGATGAAAGTATTCCAAATGGATGTCAAGAGTTCATTCATGAATGGAGTACTTAATGAATAAGTGTTTGTTGCTCAACCTCCTGGCTTTGAACACCCCAAGTTCCCAGAACATGTAAACAAGTTGGACAAAGCATTATATGACCTGAAACAAGCACCTAGAGCTTGGTATGACACTTTGTCTAATTTCCTTCTCAATAAAGGATTTACCAAAGGTCATATTGACAACACTCTGTTCATCAAAAAGTATGGAGATGACACCTTACTCATTCAGATCTATGTTGATGACATTATTTTTGGATCATCAAATGAGGACCTTTGTAAAGAATTTGGGGATCTTATGCAAAAACAGTTTAAAATGAGTATGATTGGGGAACTAACCTACTTCCTAGGTCTTCAAGTCAAACAAATAAAGGATGGAATCTTCATTTACACAAGAGACATGATAAAGAATTTTGATATGCAAAATGCCTCAACAGCTAAGACACCTCTGTCTACTACCACAAAACTTCATGTTGACATTGATGGTCAAAATGTTGACCAAACACTTTACAGAAGCTATATAGGATCCCTCCTGTAACGACCCCAAAAACCCGTCCCTATTTATTTAATATTTTTGGGAATTTTAATTTGAACTTATGTGTGCATTTTATGAGTTGGAAAATATTTTTATGACTTTCATATATTATTTGAGCATATGGGTTAGTTAAAGTGTTAGTAGTAATTTTGTTCAAAGGAATAAATGAGTTAGTTGAAACTTTAGGGTCTAAAGTGTAACTTTAAAGTTTAGGGGCTTATTTGCTCAAAAGGAAACTAGACGGGTTTAGTTGTTTAAAATGAAACTAGGAGGGCTTAAGTGAAAAAATGAAAATATCAATTCTTACTTATCTCCTCACCTCTCCCTTTCTGCGTTTACATACATAGTTCCCAAAATTTCATTTCTCTCTGGTCCAAGAAAGAAAAAGGTAAGTTTCATCATATTTTAAAACAGGGCTCTTGGGAGGTCGCCCAAGATGAGGGCGGGCGGGCGCCCACTTTTGCTAAAAAAAATAAATGGTTTCATTGACTTGGTTTAGGACCCAATCTTGGGCTAGGTTTTGTGTTCTAGTCTAGGGTGCCTAGATAAGTGTTTTGGGAAGCTAAAATGGTAGATGATGATTTGGTTTCATATGTGTACAAGGTTGTGTTTATGACTTAAATGTCAATGTTATTGTGAACACTTTATGAGTTATTCTTTTGTGTGCTTCTGGTGAGGTGTTTGGCTTGGTTCCCTACATTGGAATCATTGCCTCGGTTGTTGTTTAAGTAAGTATTTATTACAGTGCTTTGTTTGAAAGTCCAGCTGGTTTTGTGTTATTGAGTGGAGGCTTAAAGGATTATAGTGGCACACAGCCAAGTTCACTATATGGCTTTTCCACTGGACCTTTTTTTTAATCGAGGAGAGGTGAAAAGAATTATAGTGGCACACAGCGAAGTTCACTATAAAGCTTGTCCACTGGTCCTTTTTCCCCAGTCCAGATTGGCCTTGGATGGGATGAGTTAGCTCCCTTGAGTGAGCATTTGGGTTATGACTTTGTGTCATATTTCCCCGTTGTTACTTTGGTTCTTATGGTTTGGTTTTTGGGATCCCGGCTTCAGCTATTTATGCTGCTCAGATGATTTTCTCAGATAATTTTCTTAAATGGTATTCCCAGACGGTTATGTTCTTTCGGTAAACCTTGGCTAAGTATCGACGGTTATGTTCTTTCGATAAACCTTGGCTAAGTATCCTTGTGAGTGTTACATCGTTGCATGTGTGGTATAATGAGTTGGATTTGCCTCTCATGCTACATGATATGTGATGCTTATGATATTGTTGTTATACTTATCATTTTAGCATGAAACTTAGTTGCATTTTAGTAGCTTACTGAGATTCATTCTCACCCCTTATTTGTTTACTGTTTTAGATAAAGGCGAGTCCAGGGGATAGGACACTTTGGCACGGGAGGACGTTACAGTGGTAAGAGTTGAGATTTGTTTTGTAAAGGCTATATTACATAGATGTAATACCTTTTGGGTAGAGTTTCCGTGACTTTATCATTTTGCAACACCATTATTTTGGGTAATGTTTGGTATATGTACATTTTTATAAAAATTTGTAAGCCTTTGGGCTAAGTACTTTCATTTGTGAAAGAGTTTGTTTGAAAGTTAAATGAAGTCTTTGAACTTCGAGTGTGGATTTTGTTAAACTTTATGAAAGTCTATTTCGAAAAATTTTCTAAAAGTGTTTTATAACGTCTTCTAATCGTGTCCTGAGCGTGGGGCCAAGTAGGACCACGGGTCTGGGGCGCGACAGTTGGTATCAGAGCTAGATTGTAGATGGTTTAGAATGACTATGTGACCAAGGAGGGTAGTTGTGTAGAGAATAAGTAACGTTGAGGGTTTTATGTAGGTACTTATTGAAATGGTTGGGACAGAAGGAGATCAATCTGGACCTTCAGGGAAGGGTAATGTTAGAGAAGAGGTTCGAATGATGTTCCAAGGTATGTTTGAAACTACAATGAAAGCAATTAACGACATAGTTGAGCGTAAAAGCAAGGTTGAAGCTTTAGATGTGACAAGACAAGGAGGACAGCCAAAACCACAACATCAGTATGGCGATAATAGAGGATCTCAGGGTACATCTTTGCAACTTAGAGGATCTTCTCAAGGACCACAGAAAATCAGAAGTCAAGTTAAACGAGTATGTAGTTATTTTTGGAGGGAAGGACACTTAGAGGAGAAATGTTGGAAGAAGCAAGGTAAATGTATGAGATGTGGTCAGTTGGGTCATTTTCAGAAGGATTGTCCAAGAATGAAGAATAAGGCATTGGGAAGTGTTGTCAGGTCTTCTCAGGGCCAGAAGAGGGATTCTTCAGGGAAGCTTAAGGTGCAGGATCGTGATATTTCCATCAATCAACAACATATCTCCAATTCTGCTAATGTGATTGGAGGTATGATTTCTGTGTCTAGTTTGAGAGCACGAGCACTTATAGACCCTAGTTCTTCGTATTCTTATATGTCTGTGCATTTTTCTTCTCGGTTGCATTTGTCTTATGAGTCTTTACCTTTTATGTGTTAGAGGTGTCTATATTAAGGGGGAGTGTTTGATGATTGATAGAATGTTGCGCACTTGTGATGTGCAAATTTATGAGCATGTTTTATTTGCTGGTTTAGTTATTTTGCCATAGCAAGATTTTGATATTATTATGGTGGAGTTTTTATATGTTAGTGTGCTTTAATTAAGAATGGTAGATATATGGTTGGTAGTAGAAGGTCTACATCTAAATTGGAGGATTGATCATTTCTTTGTGAGATCTCAGATATATTCTTTATTGAGTAGTACATGTTACCTGAAGAGAAAATTGGGTTATATTGAGTTGTTACAGTACAATGCTACAGTTCTAATATCTAGTCTAATATACCTATAACATTGGTTGAGTTAAAGGAGTAGAAGATTCAGCTTGAGATATTTCTCTATAAGGGATTCATCACGTTTAGTATATCTACGTGGGATGTATCGGTATTGTTTAGTATAAAAATATATAGTACTTTACGAGTGCGTATTAAATACAAAAAGCTCAACCAGGTGACTATAGCAAATCATTACTTGTTATCTTATATGGGTGATATATTTTATCAACTTCAGATATCAGTGGTTTATTCAGTGTTTGACTTGAAGTGATTATTATCAGTTGAAAATTTGAGATGGGTATATTTCAAGGGTAAATTGCAATTTGGTTCCTGACATTTACAAACTTTTGCAATTTGGTTCCCAAAAGTTTTTTTTCGCCAATTGGTTCCCAACATTTACATTTTTTTGCAATGTGGCTATTAAAGTAACTGGGCGTTAGTTTTCTAACAGATTTTATGTCATGTGATTACCACATGACGTTTTAAGATATTCTTAAAGCTACACATATCCGATTAATATGATTCTTCTTTTAAATTGAAGCTAATATTTAAATCTACAATATATATTTTTTTGGAAATTTATTGGGTAGTTGGATTATTTTTACATTTAATCTTAATTTTAAATATTAAAAAAATAGAAAACACGTAAAATATAATCTAAAAAAGATATTAGCCCAAATATGTTCCATATGAAGTAAATTCTATATGTAGATTATCAGTTCGTAAAAATTTTTGATAGAAAAAAAAAAGGGAGAAGAAGAGGACGATGAATCGAGGGAAGAGTGTATGTGGAATGGGTATTGCGGGAAAGTGGCAGAGGGGTGGAGAAAAATAAACTTTAGGAAACATACATATAGAAATTACTCCATATGAAATATACTTGGGCTAATACCTTTTTTAGATTATATTTCACGTGTTTTTATTTTTTTAATATTTAAAATTAAGATTAAATGTAAAAATATTTTAGGTACCCAACAAATTTCCAAAAAAAAATTTATGTTGTAGATTTAAATATTAGCTTCAATATATAAAAAAAGAATCATATTAATCGGATATGTGTAGCTTTACGAATATTTTAAAACGTCATTTAAAACGTCATGTGCTAGTCACATGACATAAAATCGTTAGAAAACTAACGCCCAGTTACTTTTATAGCCACATTGCAAAAAAAATGTAAATGTTGGGAACCAATTGGCGAAAAAAAACTTTTGGGAACCAAATTGCAAAAGTTTGTAAATGTCAAGAACCAAATTGCAATTTTCCCATATTTCAAAGACGGCTTTTCATACCAGGTATGGGCATCATAAATTTATGGTTATATTGTTTGAATTAGCAATTGCTCCAGTGGTATTGTTGGATATTCTGAATTATATCTGTAATCATAATTGGATTGCTTGAGAGAAGCAACGGGTTGTGAAATCAAGGTATTATGTCTTCTTATTAGCGCATATATTATTTTGAGGAAGTTTCAATACATGCATAGATATTGGTCGTTTAATTACGAAAGCAATAGTATGTACGTGGCTTGTTGGGATTGGCATGATATTGTTAGAGATTTATTGATGAATTTCTAAGGTAGCTACACTGTTAACTAATTGACACAGAAAGATATACTTCCTCGATGGATTGTTAAGTGTGTAATGAGTTTTGATTATTGAAACAAGGGTTAATAACAACTTCAGCATTTATATTGCTTAGTGGATTTGATTAGTATTACAATTGTCAAGAGGGTATGACCGTGTTACTATTTTCTAATGGATATGTTGAGTTTTACCATTATAGTGGATCTAATCAACTCCTTGTTCATGGTGATGCCTCGAAGAGTGATTGAGATGTTTATCCATTCAGAATTGTATGGCAGTTATGTATGCTTCGAGAAGATTGATTCCTTATGAACAAAGTTATCCTCACCATAACTTGAGGTTGATTTCGATTATACATTCCTTGCATTAGTAAATGACTTTTGTAGAGCGATATTTGAAGTGTCTACCGACCATGAGAGTTGAGGTAATTGTTTTCTTCAAGAGAGCTACACTTGAGACAATGCAAGTAGAGTATTATGCTATATCATTCAGGAAAGACAAATATATTAGAGGATTCCTTGACTTATAGTTCATGTTTGATAACACTAAATGGGGGAAGGTTAGAGGAATTGACATCTTGGAGTCCTTATGAGTCGAGACATGTGATGATTTTGCGATTGTGAAAGCTTTAAGTTTCTACTCTATTGAATGATTTCAACTATAGAAAATTACTAGTGGAATGAACGATGATAGACAACACGATTTTGTTCGTTGCTAGTGATGGAACTTTAACTTTTGTAGCAGAGTATGTAGTCGATACTTAGTGGAACCAACATGCATAACGGAATTCAACTACAGGTACTGGAAGAGATACACAAGACCAATTTAATTATGAATCCGAGTAAATGTAGAGTATTGAGATAAATTTGAAGAGTTACATTTGATTTGTTTGACACGAGAAATTCTAAGCATTCAACTAAGTCCTTGAGCTGCGAATAATCTGGAAGTAAAATATCAGTGATCAGTTGGTTTGTGACAAGCCTTTGAGATTTCTGAGTGGATATGAATCTATTGCGAAAGGTTTCATTGAAGGAGTTACACTGAATAGTTGAGAACAATGATGTTGATTGATAGCGAATTGGTTACCAAGTTTCCTCACCTTATCTATTTTGAAAGTATAAATGTTAATTCCAGTTGTTACTTATTTGTTCAGAAGATAGTTCGATTTCATGGGATGCCTACGAGCATGGTATTAGATATGGGTTCCTTATTTACATCTTGATTTTAGTAAGCAATTCAGAAGGCTTTGAATTCAGAATTTGGATTTAGAATGACTTTTCGTCCTCAGACAGATGGTCAGTTAGGAAGAACCATTCAGATTCTTGAGGACATGTGGAGAACTTGTTCAGTTGATTCTTAGAATTCGTGGGATATACCTTTACTTCTCGTGGAGTTTGCTTAATATATCAATTCTTTTGAGATATGGGGAAGAGTTAGAGATCGGGCTTGTATTCCTTCTCTTGACAAGATTTATAATGTATTCCACGTTTCTCTGCTTCGCAAATATGTTTGTGATTCTTCTCATATGTTGTTTGAAGTTCTGAGGATATTAAGCTGAGTATATCCTATAGTGAGCATCCAGTCCGAGTGATTGCTTCTAAAGTTCAACAATTGAGAAATAAGAGTATTCTTTCTGTTTGAATTGTGTGGATAAATCATATTGTGGGAAAATCTATTTGGAAGCTTCAGGATGAAATGGAAAGGAAATATCCTTGGTTGTTTGAGGATCGAGGTAAGTAAACCCTAAAATTCGGGACAAATTTTTTTTAAGGGGGAGTGATTGTAACGACCCCAAAAACCCGTCCCTATTTATTTAATATTTTTGGGAATTTTAATTTGAACTTATGTGTGCATTTTATGAGTTAGAAAATATTTTTATGGCTTGCATATGTTATTTGAGCATATGGGTTAGTTAAAGTGTTAGTAGTAATTTTGTTAAAAAGAATAAATGAGTTAGTTGAAATTTTAGGGTTCAAAGTGTAACTTTAAAGTTCAGGGGCTTATTTGCTCAAAAGGAAAGTAGAGGGGTTTAGTTGTTTAAAATGAAACTATGAGGGCTTAAGTGAAAAAATGAAAATATCAATTCCTACTTATCTCCTCACCTCTCCCTTTCTGCGTTTACATACATAGTTCCCAAAATTTCATTTCTCTCTGGTTCAAGAAAGAAAAAGGTAAGTTTCATCCTATTTTAATTTCTATCTTTTTAATTACTTCTCCGTTTTAAAAACTAATTATATAAAAATGATCAGGGCGTTGAGTAGGTCATTTCTACCCGATCAAATATTATTTATGCGATACTTTTTCCGGAAATAGGTAAGTTACTAATTCCCCTTAACTGCTAAAATGGTCATATATATGTTGTATATGTTATATGTGGTGAAATTATTGTGAAAAGAATTTATTTGTGATACTTGTAATTTTGGGACAAAGTGAGTATTTGGTGGATTTGGTTTGGTTGGGTTCAAAGTAGTGTTACAGTGTTTTGGGACTGATTTTGGTAGCCTTAGTAAGGCTATAAACGTTAAGTGTGTAAGTGTTGTACTTTTGGGACGGTGAAACGAAAGGAGTAAAAAGTGTGCAGTTTTTGGCCTGGCAGGGCTTATGGGCGGTCGCCCAATATAGGGGCCGGGCGGGCGCCCAAAACTACTGAAAGGTGAATTTTTAAAACAGGGCTCTTGGGCGGTCGCCCAAGATGAGGGCGGGCTGGTGCCCACTTTTGCTGAAGAAAATAAATGGTTTCATTGACTTGGTTTAGGACCCAATCTTGGGCTAGGTTTTATGTCCTAGTCTAGGGTGCCTAGATAAGTGTTTTGGGAAGCTAAAATGGTAGATGATGATTTGGTTTCATATGTGTACAAGGTTGTGTTTATGACTTAAATGTAAATGTTATTGTGAACACTTTATGAGTGATTCTTTTGTGTGCTTCTGGTGAGGTGTTTGGATTGGTTCCCTACTTTGGAATCATTGCCCCGGTTGTTGTTTAAGCAAGTATTTATTACAGTGCTTTGTTTGAAAGTCCAGCTGGTTTTGTGTTATGGAGTGGAGGTGGAAAGGATTATAGTGGCACACAGCCAAGTTCACTATAAGGCTTTTCCACTGGACCTTTTTTTTAATCGAGTGGAGGTGGAAAGAATTATAGTGGCACACATCCAAGTTCACTATATAGCTTGTCTACTGGTCCTTTTTCCCCAGTCCAGATTGGCCTTGGATGGGATGAGTTAGCTCCCTCGAGTGAGCATTTGGGTTATGACTTTGTGTCATATTTCCCCGTTGTTACTTTGGTTCTTATAGTTTGGTTTTCAGGATCCCAGCTTCTGCTATTTATGCTGCTCAGATGATTTTCTCAGATGGTTTTCTTAAATGGTATTCCCAGACGGTTATGTTCTTTCGGTAAACCTTGGCTATGTATCGACGGTTATGTTCTTTCGGTAAACCTTGGCTAGGTATCCTTGTGAGTGTTACATCGTTGTATGTGTGGTATAATGAGTTGGATTTGCCTCTCATGCTACGTCTATGTGATGCTTATGATATTGTTTGTTATACTTATCATTTTAGCATGAAACGTAGTTGCATTTTAGTAGCTTACTGAGATTCATTCTCACCCCTTATTTGTTTACTGTTTTAGATAAAGGCGAGTCCAGGGGATAGGACACTTTGGCACGGGAGGACGTTACAGTGGTAAGAGTTGGGATTTGTTTTGTAAAGGCTACATTACATAGATGAAATACTTTTGGGTAGAGTTTCCGTGACTTCATCTTTTTGTAACACCATTATTTTGGATAATGTTAGTATATGTACATTTGTATAAAGGTTTGTAATGTTGGTGTTGGTGCCCTAGGCACATTTGTTAAACGTTGTATAAATTATCATTTTATTCATAATGATAAAGAGATAATAAGATTATTATTATGGCTCGTGTTTGCTTATAATAATCTCCGTCCCTAGAGCTTGTTAAGCACTAGTATAAAGGCTAAATGATCATGGGATGATCATGTTAGATTTATATGTACTTGTTTGGAACAAGGTACTGGACATGACCCGCGGTATGAGATTTATGTCATGGTCGATGTCATATATAAATCTCATATTAGTTATGTCATTTGAATCCTTAGACATGAAGTTATTATAGTCTTCCACTTGATGAACATTATGTTTGACATATTCAAACGCTACCTTAACACGGTAGTTATAAAGGGTATGATTGGCATAATCGGATTCACGTAGGGAAGAATAATAAGCTAAATGGATTTGTCCCTCTTCGGAGAGATGTCAAGCTTGGGCCCCTCGAAGGAATGATGTTGATGAAATGTTTGGCCAAACTCAAATTGATTGATTGGATCAATGTCATTTGGATTATCAACATATTCGGAATCGAGAAAGTATTGAACAATACAAGTTGACTTGTTGACCATGACTTGTGTTCAATGACATCGTGGATAAAGGGATTATGACATGTTCTAAAAAGGAATGCGAACTTGTATGTAGTTATACTATTTGGGTAGGTATGACGGTTTGCTAGAACCTAATCGTATCTTATGGTTTCATGTTTGAACCCATTGCCAACTTAGTATAATCCTAGAGGGTCACACACAATAGAACGAATCCTAAATAAGGACTATATTGGAAATTTGGAAAAATTGGATTTTTCTGGGCCTTTGGGCGACCGCCCAAATGGGCTGGGCGACCGCACAAGAAATTGGGCGGCCGCACACCTCAGTTTGGGCGGCCGCACAGTACTGTCGGGGACAGATTCCTAATTTGATTCGGAAAGGAATTTTGGACGGGTTTAGACACAAGTTTCCTATTTGGAATAGGTCTAACTTGTATATAAACATCAAAATTCGGCCAAGAACAGAACCTAAGCTTTTGTGCAAGTCTCCAAAGAGTTTGAGAGAGTTTATTTTGTTCTAAGAAATCCTAGATTGAAGAACAAAATTATACACAAAGAAAATTCCATATAGTTCATATTAATTATGAAAACGTGTTTCATAATTTGGTCTAGCAACCAAGATCAAGTGTTCTTGATATTCGTTCGCGTGTGGATACCGCTAGAGGGTGAAATTTATCATCTTCAAAGTTCGTGATTCTTGCTTTGTTCATGATCAAGATTTTAAGCTTCTATCAAATTCAAGGTTGCAAATTCAAAGTCATCAAGGGTTAGTTTTTCTAGTATTCATATTGTTGTATTTGACTTAATCATATGAATGGATCTATGGGCTTTGGGTTTCATAAAATTTAAATGCTTAATTCCGCTGCGCATGTGTCTACGAAACCCAACAGTGGTATCAGAGCCCCGTTCATGTTGATTATTTCAATACTAGATCATGTTGTGTGTATATAAATTGTTTATGTGCCAAGCATGATATGATTATTGGATTATATGATGTTTATGTGTTATGTGATTTTATGTGGTTTACTGTTTTACAACTTTAATCGCACGATTCAATCGCAATAAATATTATGATGGATTCTGAATTGTTTGATTATTAATTCTGATTGGATCATGGTTTTAATAATCAGGGAAAGACAATTTTGAGACAAATTTTCGAACTTCAAAATTCCTTCTGATGCGTTTGGGCGACCGCACAAATCTCCCTGGGCGGCCGCACATGTTTGGGCGACCGCACAGGAGAGTTTGGGCGGGCGCACAGTTCACTGATTCTGCTCTGATTTTGGTTAAAATTGGAATTTGGAATTTTCGAGAGGTCCAACCGAACCAGTAACAAAACCAGACCAGACTTGCTGATCTGGAATGGGCTTTGGGTAGTTGGTTTGAGTGTGGATCTTGGGGTTTGATTTTCCTATTTGTTTTAGTCTTGTGATTCCTAGATTGGTTCAAGTTTTGGATGGCTAATCTGCGTTCATCGAGATTGTGTTTCCCAAAATTGATCGCAATCAAAGTTTCAAAGATAAAACGAAGTTAGAATTATGAAGAGTTCATAATTGCTAAAATTGAGAAACAAAGTTCTTGATTCAAAGTTTGGAGATCCATGTGGAATTGTGAATGCAATTGGCCTACGTTCATCGAGACCATCTATTGCTTAGTTTCGGCCACATGGACTACTTTCTTGGTCTCTTGAATTAGTGCGGGATTGTGGTTGCCTAACGGCTTAGTTCGACCGCACTTCTTGTTGTCTTGATTTGGAAATAACGGCCAAAGTTGAAAAGGTCTCATCCTCATAATTATAGAGAAACTAATGACACATAAATATTGTGCTTAAATTAATGGAGATTAATTTAGTGGCTAAACTTGATGCGTAACATGTTTATCTTATGTGCTCATAAATGTGTTGAATGCTATATGTAATGAACCTTCAAAGAAAGTTTTAAGTCCTCTTGCCACGCCATGATTAAAACACTTGTTTGTACAAGGGTATTTTCATGTGGGCTCGCCAAAGCGAGGTGCATTGATTTTACTTTTGTATGAGCAAGATGAGTGAATAAGAGTTTCCTATGCGTTTAAAATAGTTGGACTTAATAAGGCGTCAAAACAGTTTTGGGCCTAGGCAAAGATGAGATTAAACATGCTTTCGAAATTGGATCCCTAAGAATCATATGAGATATGATTGACAAGAAATTGTCTACCTAATTAATTTGATTTTGAGCGGTCCGCCTCCGTGGACTCAAAGTTAAATTAAAGTTGGATCTTAGCACAATTTCAAAAGAATATCATGAAAAGATCTAAGAGTCATATGAGATATGATTGACAGGGTTGTCTACCTAATTAATTTAGTTTTGAGCGGTGCGCCAAAGCGTACTCAAAATTAAGTTAAAGTTGGATCTTAACCCATTTAAATTATATTATACATTGGATGTATATGAAGGTTATATAATTTAGTGGGAGTATTTTTGGAAAATACATTATTTATCTCTTTAATGAGATTGGTACTTGTAAAATTTTGGAAATTTTGCATAAGTTGTAGATGAAAACTAAAATCGTTGCGATTAATCCTTGTTAAGGATAAAGCTTCAAAAGAATGGTACAAACTTCATGGATTGGATCCTGAGCCTAAGAATGGTTCTAAGGCAAGAAGATGGGTTGTACATTCTTGATGGGCCTATTCCTAAAGAACCTAATGCCGAAGTAGACAATCACAAGAATCATGATTATGATTCTAGGAATGTGAGTTGTCTTATGCTCACGATTATGTGCTCTTAAACTCCAACAAAGTTTGGAACTTGTGGAAGCCTATTATATAGGCGTGGAGTTGAGATACATGTTTCAAAGAGCAATCTAAGCAAGAGAGGTATAAAACCATTATTGCATTCACTTCTTGCAAAAGGAGTAAAGGGCAATAAGTGGAACCTCACACGCTTAAGATAATGACTACGTAGAGTATCTTGAGAAACTTGGGAGTCCAATTGGATTGGAGCTAGCCATGGATCTTATTCTTGATTCATTTCCTAAGAGTTATAATCACTTTGTGATGGACTATAACATGCTTAGAATGAATAAGAATTTCTTCGAGTTGCATTAACATGCTGAAAAACTGCGAAGATGAAGATATTGGAGAATGGTTCTCCAGAGCTCATGGTTCATGAGGAAAAGGGCCAAGTGCCAAAAGAAAGGTAAGACAAGAGTTGTCAAACCTAAAAGAAATAATTATGGTTAAAATAATAACTCTAATTGATGCAATTTGGTAAAAAAGGCAATTGGATTGACCATTTAGAATTGTAGTCAAAATTCTGGATGATCAATAAAAGGAATGGTAGTGGGACTACCACTTGGGAATTTTATGTTATAAATTATTCTTTCTAAATTTAATTATTGGGTATTGGATACCAGAATAATTAGTAAAATGAAAGACTACTTATAGTAAAGTTTTATCTACAAACGGTAATGATGCAATGGTTGCAACATTGTTTGTAGAACACTTGTAAAGTGACTTTACTGATGAAGTAGAAAACATTATTTTGTTAAAAGATAATGAAGGATATTAATTTCTTGTTTGGAATAAGAAAAGTGCTTTATTTATTATGATTTACTTCATTGTGTTATCATATAAATAAATCTTATATCCTAAATCTTGAAGAACAAAGTAATAAAGGCTATAACATAAATAATTAAAATTCTTTATGCATTATTGTTTTGATCAAATAAATAAAAGATGCATATCTAAAATTCCATGGGACGGAGTTTTAAGTCATATGATTTGGAATCACATGATTTATGCAAATCTTATTTACTTGGACCAAGGCATCCTTTACTATGATTGGTAAAAGGCTAATATCTTAATTGACCTAATACATTTTGATGTGTATAAAGAAGTAATGCTAAAAGAAATTTTTATTATACTTGGTAAAACTATTCAAAGACTCTGATTGGATCATGATGACGAATAATTGAACCAAGAATTTGACAGTCATCATTAAAGTTGTGAAATGGTTTCACAAATTAACTTCACTAAGAACATCATTTTAAATGATGTGTCTGCATGGAAGTACAATAACCTTATTAGATATGGTTCATTAGATGATAAAGTCAAATTGATCTTCCATTATTAATTTTGGGGTTATGTATTACAAACCGCTGTAACTATACTAATTTGAATTCCATCAAAGGAGGTTAATTGGTGAAAGAAAATTCGGTTTGTCTTTCATAAAGATTTAAGATGGTGAGACCTTTTTGAAAGGAGTTGTCTGGGACACACTCACATTTAAATCTAATAAATATATTTTCATGGGATATCCTAAGGAAACTTGAGGATAATAATTTTACTCATAAGAAACAAATGGTTTGTTAATTATGATGATACTTTTCTAGATAAATGGTTTATCTCTAAAAGAATCAGTGGGAGTAAAATGTATCTCGAATGGTTCGAGACCTAGAAATATATTTTAACCTAAGATGGAAGTTGAACAAGTTTTCACAAGGAGTGGTGAAAAGTATGTTCAAGATATACAAATACTTGCGATACATGATAGGATACAATCTATTAGTAGAAATATTGGATATTTCGAAATAGAAAGTATTGAGGTAAAGTTCATTTAGAATGAAGTATTTACCACCTATCAAAGATGCAATATCAAACTCCACATTTAGATTAATGGCTTGGAGTCATAAATCTAAAAGGCAATTCATGTATAATAATCAAGTTTGGAACTTGATCATTCTTACCTAAGGTGTTAAAACCAAAGGAGATGAATGACTTTTCTTGGAGAAAAATGTTACATGGGTAGCAAGAAACTTATTAGAATTTTCATAGTCACATGTTCATATTTGGAATATGAAATTTGACAAAATGATGTCAAAACAAGCGTTCCTCAACGGGAACTCACTTAAGGATGTATTGGATACAACCTAAAGGTTTTTATAGTCAAGAAAATTCTAAAAGGTATGAAAGTTGCGAAGATTCATTGGATGGATTGAAGCAAGCTTTTGGGAGTTGGAATCTCCGTTTTGATAAGTCATAGAGCTTGGCTTGATCATGAACGAAGATGAATCTTGTATATACAAGAAGATTAGTGGGAGCATGGTGCTATTCCTTATCTAATATGTGGATGACATATTGCTCATTGGAAACGACATTCCTACACTTTAATCTGTAAAGATTTGGTAAGAAAGTGTTTCGCAATAAAGAATATGGATGAAACTGCATATGTCCTTGGCATTAAGATCTATAGAGATAGATCGAAGAAGCTAATTGATTAAGCCAAAGTACATACATTGACAAAGTCATTAGAAGATTCCGTAAGGAAAATTCTAAGAGAGGACGGTTGTTAATGTTACATGGAGTTTTCTATGCAAAGACTCAAATGTCCTGAGACAAATGATGAGCATGAGAAGAATGAATGGGATGCCATTTGCTTCGGCAATTGAATCCATCATATCATGATAAGTACTAAGCCGGATATATCTAAATGCTTGGAGCATGACGAGTAGATATTAATCCGACAACCGGTGAGAATCACTGGATGGCTGTGAAACAATTCTTAAAGTACTTAAGAAGGACTAAAGTATTGTTATGATCTTTGGAGGGATGGAAGATGATCTCGATGTATATGGATACACGGATGCATGCTTCCAAACCGACAAAAATGGTAGAAATCGCAATCGAGTTTTATAAATAATAGTGAAGCTGTAAGTTGGAATGGTTCCAAGCAGAGTCACTAAATTCTACAACTAAAATCTAAGTATATTGTTGCATTAGATGCTCCAAAGGAAATTGTTTGGATTAAGAAGTTCATTGGTGAACTTAAGATGGCTCCTAGTATTGCTAATTCAATAGACTTTATTAGTGATAATAGTCGTGCTATTGATCAAGCAAAGGAACCAAGGGCACATCCTAAATCCAAACACATACTTAGGCGTTTTCTTATCGTTCAAGAAATCGTTGATAAGGGAGACGTAAATATATGCAAAGTACCAAGTAATGATAACGTTACGGACACGCTAAACAATGGGACTTCCACAAGCTAAACATGATGGTCATGTTGGGTCCATGGGTATTGGATACCTAGGGAATTGGGCCTAGGGCAAGTGGGAGATTGTTGGTGTTGGTGCCCTAGGCACGTTTGTTAAACGTTGTATAAATTATCATTTTATTCATAATGATAAAGAGATAATAAGATTATTATTATGGCTCGTGTTTGCTTATAATAATCTCCGTCCCTAGAGCTTGTTAAGCACTAGTATAAAGGCTAAATGATCATTGGATGATCATGTTAGATTTATAGGTACTTGTTTGGAACAAGGTACTGGACATGACCCGCGGTATGAGATTTATGTCATGGTCGATGTCATATATAAATCTCATATTAGTTATGTCATTTGAATCCTTAGACATGAAGTTATTATAGTCTTCCACTTGATGAACATTATGTTTGACATATTCAAACGCTACCTTAACACGGTAGTTATAAAGGGTATGATTGGCATAATCGGATTCACGTAGGGAAGAATAATAAGCTAAATGGATTTGTCCCTCTTCGGAGAGATGTCAAGCTTGGGCCCCTCGAACGAATGATGTTGATGAAATGTTTGGCCAAACTCAAATTGATTGATTGGATCAATGTCATTTGGATTATCAACATATTCGGAATCGAGAAAGTATTGAACAATACAAGTTGACTTGTTGACCATGACTTGTGTTCAATGACATCGTAGATAAAGGGATTATGACATGTTCTAAAAAGGAATGCGAACTTGTATCTAGTTATACTATTTGGGTAGGTATGACGGTTTGCTAGAACCTAATCGTATCTTATGGTTTCATGTTTGAACCCATTGCCAACTTAGTATAATCCTAGAGGGTCACACACAATAGAACGAATCCTAAATAAGGACTATATTGGAAATTTGGAAAAATTGGATTTTTCTGGGCCTTTGTACGACCGCCCAAATGGGCTGGGCGACCGCACAAGAAATTGGGCGGCCGCACACCTCAGTTTGGGCGGCCGCACAGTACTGTCGGGGACAGATTCCTAATTTGATTCGGAAAGGAATTTTGGACGGGTTTAGACACAAGTTTCCTATTTGGAATAGGTCTAACTTGTATATAAACATCAAAATTCGGCCAAGAACAGAACCTAAGCTTTTGTGCAAGTCTCCAAAGAGTTTGAGAGAGTTTATTTTGTTCTAAGAAATCCTAGATTGAAGAACAAAATTATACACAAAGAAAATTCCATATAGTTCATATTAATTATGAAAACGTGTTTCATAATTTGGTCTAGCAACCAAGATCAAGTGTTCTTGATATTCGTTCGCGTGTGGATACCGCTAGAGGGTGAAATTTATCATCTTCAAAGTTCGTGATTCTTGCTTTGTTCGTGATCAAGATTTCAAGCTTCTATCAAATTCAAGGTTTTAAATTCAAAGTCATCAAGGGTTAGTTTTTCTAGTATTCATATTGTTGTATTTGACTTAATCATATGAATGGATCTATGGGCTTTGGGTTTCATAAAATTTAAATGCTTAATTCCGCTGCGCATGTGTCTACGAAACCCAACATGTAAGCCTTCGGGCTAACTACTTTCGTTTGTGAAAGAGTTTGTTTGAAATTTAAATGAAGTCTTTGAACTTCGAGTGTGGATTTTGTTAAACTTTATGAAAGTATATTTTGAAAAATTTTCTAAAAGTGTTTTATAATGTCTTCCAATCGTGTCCCGAGCGTGGGGCCAAGTAGGACCAAGGGTCTGGGGCGCGACACCTCCTATATGTTACTGCCTCAAGACCTGACATTATGTTCAGTGTATGTCTCTGCGCAAGGTTTCAAGCCAATCCCAAAGAATCTCACCTTGCTGCTGTTAAAAGAATTTTGAGATATCTAAAAGGAACTCCTGATTATGGCTGTGGTATCCTAATGAATCTCCATTCTCACTAATTGGCTTTACTAACACAGATTATGCTGGATGCAATCTGGACAGAAAATTAACAAGTGGTGGATGTCAATTCATTGGATCAAGAATTGTATCTTGGTCTAGCAAAAAGAAAACATCAGTTGAAACCTCAACAGCTGATGCTGAGTATGTTGCAGCTGGTCTCTGCTGTTCACAAATTCTGTACTTAAAAAGTCAACTACAAGACTTTGGCATGAATGTCACTAATATTCCTATATTCTGTGACAATTCAAGTACAATTGCTATGACTGAGAATCCTGTTCAACAATCTAAAACCAAACACATTGAAGTAAGACACCACTTCATTAGAGATCATGTTGAAAAGGGAAATATCAATTTAGCCAAAGTTGGTACTGAGGATAATGTCTCTGACATACTAACTAAAGCTATGGATGAAAAGAGGTTTGAACTAGTACAAAGAGCATGGTTAGCTGGTTACATTGTTTCAACAGCTAATCTAAACAGATCTCTATTCAAGGACAACCATATGATGGCCTGTTTGCATCATATGGTTTGAAACTATGCCTTAACATCACTACCCCTGTGTTACATGGTAGCCCTCCCCTCTGAAAACTCCTACCCTAAAACAAAAACAAAAAGCCTATCCTGAACAGCTAACCAACTAACTTAGCTGTTGAACCCCGTTCCTCTCACTACACCTGCCTCCAAATGTCTCCAGACCTTTTCCCAGATGCTTCTTGCCTCCTATCCTCTCCATATGGCCTAGTAGGTACAGACTGACTTGGTTCCAAATACCTCTCCAACCATATTGGATGCCTTTCCATAACTGGATCAATGGAAGTCACTGAATGCTGCAAAGGTAGACCCATGGTTCTTGGCCACCACTCCTCAACATCATCATAAGGAGGAAAGTCATCCAAAGGAGACATAAAGTTAGAGGTACCAGAGGTTTGGATGCTTTCATTGTCTATCATAACCATGGGAGATAAAGGTCCACCATCATTATCCTCATTAACTTGGACAGGACTACAACACCTCAAGTACTGCCTAAACAGCTGAGTGTGAGTAGTTGATGGAGACTGCTGGACCCTATGGAAATTATCACCCCTCCCTCCAGCACTGCCATGCTAATGGACAAAGAATCCCTTGTTACTGGGGCATAAACCCTTGGCTGTTCAGCAACATGAACCTTCTTGGCCTGAACAGCTAAGCTATCCTCCTGACACATCAGCTCCCTCAATGTAAAGGGCCTCAACACTTGATTTCCCTCAACAGATTTCATTCCTTTATCCTTCTCATGGATCTTTAAACCTACCTTCGTCATTAAGTCCCCAAGGGAATGGACCATTTGGACTTCAGTTTGTGCAGCATTTACTTTGCTGCTCTCTCCTTCCCCTACTCTCATATTCTCACCAAACAACTTTATACTACCCTTCTCCTCTACCTGTTTCTATTTTCCCTTTCCCTCAACTGATCTAAGTTGAGCCACTCTCTCCCTCTCTAACTTCTATATAGCTTCCTTTTCACACTCCCAATCTCTTTTTCTTTTCTCTCTCTCTTTCACCTCTCTATACTTCAAAGGGTGATCTAGAGGAAGCTGTTCAACTTTCTCATACAACTGATGATCACTTTGTATGGTATATGACCTATACTCTCTTTCAAATCTCTCTCTATCTGTCTCCTCACCAGTTGGAACTGTAAAGATCAATGTCTTAACAGTTTGAGCCATCTTTTTGGGATTGAATTTAGAAGAAAGTCTCCCCATTTTCTTTAAAAATAAACTGAGTATGTAGTCTATTGCTAAGACCAAAGAGAAAACTTAGTATGTTGGTCCATAATAGGGTATGACCATAGACTTAGCTGTTGAGTAAAATTTATGTCCAAAATATCAACTGACTTGACCACCAAATCTGTACTATTGGTACAAAAGTGTGGCAATTCTGAGAAGTGATGGTCAATATTAATTTTGTAGTGTGTTATGTTATATTTAGCCCCTTACTTTCCTTAAATAGACGCCCACTATTTCTAGAAATAAATGATATACCATTTAATTCTATTCTATTTACTGTTTTCTTAAACAGTAAAAGAAGATAACTGTCATATCACCTTAACGGCTACCTTTAAATCCCCACGTCGCCTCTTTCTCCCAAAAATATAACCGCTGTCCCCACCTTTTTCACCACGATCCTTCAATTATTTCTCACAGTTTATCTGAAATCCACAGTAAACCCCCTTCGAAAATTCTCAATTTCTCGAACACTCAGTTTTTCAAACCCTATTGCTCTGTTTCTCTTTCACCCATTTCTTTGAAATCAATGGCTCTCCCTGAAGATTCTCATGGATACTACATCGAGAATTCTTTCTTTGATGGTGAAGTAGGAACCTATGTCAAAGTAATACTAGAAAACAATGGCCTTCTCAACATGTTAACTGCTCAGAATCCAATTCTTGAGAATGCTTGTTCTTAGGTATATCGAATTGGAACTAGGCTGAAAGATAGTTCTATTCGATGTGTATTCCAAAATGTCATAATGATCATCAAACCTGAAGATATTGATACAACTTATGGCATCTCCAATCACAGAAGCCTTCTAACCAACATTTGGAGCTAAGACTTGGATGCTACATTAAGTGTCCTCTACAAGCAATTCACCAATCAAGAAGATGTTGACTGTGAGTCTCTAAAGAACAAATCAATCTTAAAGAATAACCTATCCATCAACAATTCAGATCTCGGTGATGTGGTTATCAAAGGAATGTGTGGAAAACATTCTTACTTAGACCAATTGAGCTCTGCAGAATGGAAAATTGCTCTTGGTCTCATTAGAAGGAAAGTGAATTGGTGCACAGTGATGCTTGAAAACTTCAATCTTGCCTCTTCTCCATCTCTCCACAAACCTTATGTGAGATCCACCAAACCAAATCTGTTCAGATTCATGAGTGGAATTTTAGCAAAGAAGCTCAAGGAACTCCCAGCCATTCTCAACACCAGATGGCTTGAATTAGTTCCCCTCAGTTCTTCCAAAAAGTTTGACAAGAAAACTATCCCTCTAAAAAGTTCTAAAGAGGGAACAGCTAAGTCCTCCAAGGCCAAACCTTCACCAACTAAGGCATCCAAAAGGGTCCCAACGGCTAAGCCTGGACCTGATGAAGCTCCAGCAACAAGAATGACCACTAGAGGAATAGCCAAGACCATTCCAAGAAGGAAATCAATTGCTGTCAAAGGCAAAGGCAAGAAGAACAAGAATGATGAACCTCCCTCATCCTCCACCTCCTTAACTTCCAGTGAGTCAACTAAATCCACCTCTCAAACCTCCTCGTTACCTGGTGATAGTCATCAATAAACCACTGTAAGTGGGGAAAGAGTTAAAGCTGCTGATAGCAAGGCTAGTCAAATTTATGTTGATGATGAAGCCACACCAAGTGAAGGAGAGACTGAAGTTCAGAAGACAAGCAACTCTAGTGCTGTAATGGAGATTGATGAAGAAGAATTTGGAGTACATTTGTCTCTTCAACAACAGATTGAGGAAATCAGAAAAGCCAAGCATGGTACAGGATCACCTGAGCTAGTTATGCCATCAGCCAAGCCAGTTATCCCAACCACTGAGACTGACTCCTCAACAGCTAATGGTCTTCCAAGCAACATGGACAAGGTATCCTCCTCATCTTATTCTGCTGATCATTTTGTGGTTAAAAGAAGGCCTGTTAGATCACCTTCCCCCAATCCCAAAAGATTCAGACACTCCTCTCCCTCTTTTCCCAAAAACACTTCCAGTTCTGAACATGTTACTTCCATTGAAGGCATTCTTCATTCGCAATCTCAAACCCTCTCTCCTGTTGAAATCTTAAGGGGGAACTCACCTATACTAGATAGCCCTATCAGGTCAAGGGGTAACTCTCCTGTTCTAGAGTCTGTCCCAACAGCTGAGACTCAATCTCCATCTGTTCCTCCTCATTCTCCTAAACCTCTTCTTCCTCTCCATACAAAATCTCTTGTTCACTCCTCTGTCATTCCAATTCTTAACCCAGATCTCATTAAGGTCATCTAAGAAAAAACTGTCACTAATCTATTTGAGGTAGAAAGATCAACCCTATTTGAGCAGCTATCCTCCAAATTTTCCTTAGATGAGGCTGCCAAAGCCTTTGAGTTTATGAGGATTAGAGAAGCTATACAAAACCAAGGTGAAGGTGGTTCCTCTACTCCCCATCCTGCCTCAACAGCTAACCCTCCATCTAAATCACCTCCGTAATCTCAAATTGATCTAGATACTTCTATGCCCACTCCTCGCTTCTGGGATCTTGATTATGACATTGATTTCTCTATCCTATCAGTTCAAAAAGCTCACAATAAGCTTAAGTCTATTCTCATTCTCCCTCCTCTTCTTAACCCTCATAATCTCCCCAATCCCTGGGAAATAACCAAAACCCATATAAGTGTTCATGCAAGGAACATTGGGGGCCAACTCTTTTATGCATATGAAGAGTGGAAGAAGTTCAAAATAACTACTCAATATTGCTTCCTCTTCTCTGCTCCAAAACTACCCAATCCCCTCAATTTTTCAAATCTTGCTGAATGGGAACTTGTCTTTTCCCATCTCTGTTGTTTATCCTCATCACCTTCATCCACCTCATCCTGCATTCCATAAAAATTCCAGATCAAAGCTTGGTAACCTTCCCTCAAATTTTGATCCTTTCAAATTCACTCCTCAATATCACCTCACCTATACTGACTTCAACCAATTTTCAGCCACCCTCATAAGACAACTAAAATCCTCCCTTCTCAAAAAGATTGACAACATTTCTGAATTCATAATTCAAAGAGGTGACAATCCAATCCCTCTATCTCCTGAACAGCCAACCCAAACAGCTTTCCCTCCTCCTCCTCCTAGTAGCCATCCCCTGCCTCCAAGATCATCACAGGCATCCATTTACTCCTACTTCTAAGCTCCTCCTACTAGAAAGCCATCCAAAGCCACCAAGAAGAGACCTGCCTCTCTGTACAAGGAATACTCAATGGGGATTTCACCATCTGATGAGACCATATCTCCTCAGCAACTGCAAGCTTGGATTGGTCCAAGGCTTCTCTACAATCAACCAGTTCTCACTAAAGATCAGTTGCTAGCCAGACAAGATCAATATTTCCGGTACAATAACTTGATGGGTCTTGACTGGAACAATGAATGGTTCTACAAAAAAAATGAACCAGTGAGAAAAGCTGCACTTCTTCAAGAGCAAAAAGGAATGGAGAGAAGAAAAAATTCCTAGCTAGGATTGAAATCAGTTGGTTTGTTTTCCTCTGTTTTAAATAGCTGTTCAGAACAAATTTTTTTAATTATTTCTTTTAGTACTTTTTAGCTTGTATTATTAGTTTATTTGCCAAGAAATATTATCAAGAAGAATTTCTCTTCATTGGTTTTTTATTCCCTTAGCACTTATACTTGCAGGTACATAATCAAAACCTTATTTATTTGCCAAGAAATATGATGTATACAAAAGAACTGAGCACAGGCAGCCCTTCACAAAGCCCAACAGCTAAGCTGCCTTGTTTTCACTCAAGCCAGCAGTCAAGTCATTACATGATCTACCTATCATCTACACATCCAACAAACTGAAGAACTACCTATTACAAACTACCTATACCTTAAATGAATTATCAAGATGATATATACAAACAAGCTTCAACAACTAAGGCCCTACAAACCCAACAGCTAAGCTCCCCTGTTTCAACAGCTAAGACTGATCTTCTTCAATAGCTATTTCCACGTCATCAGGTCATTGAAGAATGATTAGTCCAATATTACCAGTCATTGGAATAACTCATATTGAAGCTTGTTCAAGTGTGAATACACCTTCTCTACCCTTGACAACCTGTACACAGAGAAACAACAAATATTCTGTCAAAGTCAAAGGGAACCATTACTTCTCTGTACCTTTGTTCCCCAAACGGCTACTACTGTACCCTTGTCTCCCAACGGCTCTATCCCCTTCCTTATATAAAGGAGTATACTAGCATGTTGTCAAGTGACCCTTTCTAGATCCTCTACACCATTTTTACACCCTTACAATCCTTTGTAGTTTTACTGCATTCTCACTCTGCAGTCTTAACTATTTGCATAGACCCCTGCAAATATTGTGTCATTTTGCACCCAGTTACAACCCTCTCCCAGCTAGCTTAAAGCCAAGCTATTTTGTAAACACACTTGTGATTAATTTTCTTTTTCTCGCTTTGAAAGAAGCAACCTTAATTGAAGTGTCAATTAAGTAGAAGGGGTTCAAAGGAACTTGCCTTATCAATTCTTGTAATTCTTATTGAAGAGAATATTATAGTGGATTGATCTCACTGTTCCAACAGTGGGGGTGGATGTAAGAGAAAGGTTTTGCCTCTGAACCACTTTAAAATACTGTGTACACTCTTGTCTCTACACTAACACACACATACACCTTGTCCTTTCATTTATTTATTCATTTATATTCTGCTGCATATTTCTTTTATTTATTTATTTCTCAACAGCTAACCTCAAACATTAGCTGTCCAAGTTTTAATTAATATGTTCATTTAGTTAAACAGGGCCTTTCAGTTATTACTTTTAAGATATATGATTGGTGAGACTGTTGAACCAATTGTGAATGTTGATTTGAGATTATGGGGATTCATTATTATTATTATTATTATTTTGTGATTAAGATACTGATCACGTACTCAACATGTGGGCCAAGAGGTGTGTCCCAGGTATTGAGATGTGACAAAGATAAATAGGCTTTTGTTTTTATATCGGAAGATAGGATATCATGAGCTTTGGGAGATGGAAAATATGGGCTTGTTCAAACTACTTTCCATGTTGATTTACACCCGTAAACAAAGTGGTGTAGCCAATGACGGCCCACTAGTGTCAGATACTCATTTACCCAATTTTTTATCTTCGTAAATTATCATATTTTGACAATTTATTATATTTAGTTTTAATCCTTATCGTTGGTTTCACCTTAATCCAATGGTTGAGAGTGTTGACTTCTTTTGACAAATTTAATTAGGGTTTCAAGCCGCCGTCACTCTACCTTCTTCGATATCTCTATTTCTTGTATATATACTTACATCCTTATTTCTTTACTCTGTATCCCGATCTATATGTTTTCGTCTCCAGAAGGCAAAATGTTGATACAATCTGAAATGGAAGGCATAGATCACCAATTGTGAGACTATTCTCATGGTTCCTGATTTCATTGGTACCACCATCAGTTTGGTAAGTATTTTATATGTTGTACTTGATCCTTTTCTTTCCATGTCAATGCATGTTTTCTTCACATATCAATCTGTGTGTGTTTTTTAAATCCAGATTTCATGTACAACTCTGTGCATACGCAGTGAAAATCTTGTCAATTAATTGTTTATGTGAGATCAACTATAACAACTCAGAGCTGTTAGATCAGTGTGTTATTGAGTGTGGTAAAAAAGAAAAAAAATGTGCGTTTGGGCATGTGTAGAGATTTATGTATTTATTTAGTTTTTGAGTTTCTCTTCTTCCAATTTGGATATATAATTTGAAGAAGGAAGGTTGAATTTTTCGTTCACTTGGTAGACACTTAGAAATTTTGATTCCAATTTATGCCTTTCAATGGCTGGATCCATTGAATTTAAAGATATGATAGCTTGATTAAGATGCATGTTCATTTATTCACGTGTTAATGAATCTGGATTGTGACTGCTGAATGGATTTTGAATTGCCCATTTGTTCTATATACATTTGATTCTAGTTTTCATGTGGCACCCATCGCTGTATCTGCTGGGACAAGTCCATTACCATGGCTGATATTACGGGTATGCACTTGGGGCCTGATCCCGACGACAACAACAACATGGGAGAGTAGATTTATAATTTACTTATCCGCTTCATGTTGTTGTTTATGGTTTATTTTCTACAGAACTTTATTTAATTTGTTTGTTTGGTTTGGTTTGGTGAGCATGTATTATTACTATTAAGATGATGACAGTTTGTTTAATTAAGATTTATGTTCTTAATTGTTGGGTTGTTTGAAAGTTTTAATAGGAAAAAAACATCTTTTCTTTTTCTGGTACTTTGGCTGTTCGTATTGTGTGTGTGTCTTTAATGTGTGCAAACTGGCATGGAACAATGTTATTGCTTTGCCAATAAAGTGAAAAGGAGAAAAGAAAAGGATGGTTGTATATATATACACACATGCACACTACTGAGTACACTTTTATACTCTTTCTGTTTCAAAATACATGTCATTTTAAATTTTTTCACACATATTAAGAAATGTAATTAATACATATCAAAAGGACTTATGCGTCTTTAACTGTAACCAATTTTCTAGGCACTTTAAATGCATATACACGAGATAGTTCATAATTAATGAATAAATTAAGGTATAATAGGCAAACAAAAGTAAATATTTCTTGGTGATAGTAAAACACCAAATATTTTGGAACAAAAAATTAACTCATAAAACATCTACTACGTTGAAACGGATAGAGTGCTTATCTATTGCACTGTACAATGTAGTAGAAAAACAAGTGAGTACTGTGTAACAGAGAAAGTGAGTGATATGCTCCTGCGTACATGAAATTAATAAAAATATGTTTGTTTGGGCATAATGAAGTTTTTTAATTGAGTTGCATTCGTGTTGAAAGAAAGATTTATCCAACAAAAAGAAATGAATAAATCAAAGGAAATTAATTAAATAACTGCATTCAATTGGGAGAAATTAAAAAATGGAAAAGCTAGGAGAAGTAGATGTGGGAGTATTAGGCGCATATGATGTAGGGGAAATGAACAATATCTTGTGATGACACATGCATTTTGGCACAATGAAGTGAATGATTTGCCAAGAAACAGTCTCGACAAGAAATTTTGGTAGATTTTCTCTTTTCAACAGTTACCATGGCTGGCTCCGGTAAAGGCAAGCACAAAAAGGGTAAAAAACAGTCCAAGTCAAGAACTGACAGCGTTAATAGACAACCTGGGACATCCAACTACTATTCTAATTTAACCAATGTAAATTCTGACACCATGAACTGCTTTGTTAAGAAATCCAAGGACGAGAATCTGTTGGAAATATTGGTCTAAGGTAATCTTTGAGTGAGTCCATTTATTGGTTCTCAAAGATGTTGACCGAAGTCAATATTTGTTGTGGATTCAAAGTTATAATTGTAAATTGGGATATTTCCATTTATGGTAAAATCCATAGTTCAAATACTTACTTTGAAATTATTCTTGTTTAAAGATATGAAGTAAATACTTAAGTTAATTATTTTGGATTATATATAGTTCAATATAATTAAAGTAAAGTATTTTCTATTTATCTTTTATTGTGGAATAATTAATTTGTTTGTATTATAATTAATTTATAATTATAAGTAATTTAACTTAAGTAATTAATCCTAATTTTAATTGGATTAATTTAAGTGGTTAAATTAGACATTTCATAATATTAATTACTAGAGATGTCAACGTCCCATTAAAAGTCAGGTTAATATTTGACTTATAATTCCTAATAGAGGACAAACTCTGTTGGTTGATTTAGGATAAGAAAATTCATTAAACATTAGAAGTTTAATGGATGTGGTATCCTACTTGGGAAAAAGAGTACTGACCTAGCAATATAAGAAGGCAGTGGCGGCGTTAAAAGTAGAGTAGAGAGAAAAGAAGAAAAACCTTACGCAAGAACAGTTCCATGGATGGTCTTGTTCTCGGCTGTATAGTGATGCAGTTTATAATTGCATCTGCACTTTGTTCTTTATCAATCTGCTTAGTCCGGTTCTTATTTTGGTTAAGAGAACTTTTTCCTAACTATCAAAATCCTTAATCCATGGTGAAATCACGAGAGACTCAGGTGAATGAGATAGAGCCGCAGTTGAATTTGTGTCTGTGTGCATCGTTCTTGACACATATTCTGAGATCGTTTTATCCTCGGATGAATTTGCCTGTATCCGAAATCGCACGAGTAGGAGGCAATAATTTCTCTTAGGACAGTCTTCCTAAGGCGACTCGATCTACCCCGATAAGTTTCTAACTTGCTCTTTAATTTTCTTATTGTTATAGTATGCTTTATTGCGTGTTACTTTCGTTGTTGATTTTACTGCGATTACTCTGTTGAATGCATGATTGCCCCGTTGATTATTTGATTAATCTACTCGTTGCGTAATTAATATTCCAACAGTCTAAGAGAAATTAGTATCATGTATTCTTGTTGATTGTGGTAGATTTGGTACGTTCTTTATTTTTCCATATAATCATTGTTTACTTGAAAGATGAGATCTTTGAACAAGTAATTTAATTGTTTGTGTAAACATATTAATTTGAATGATTATGATGGACTGATAATTTTCATGTGCTTGTTATTGATGATTCTATGTATCATGAAACGTTGAAAAATAGTGCAAGCAAATAATTAGATTAATCGAAGAAAATATGAAAATAGTTCTCTATGATTTAATTTTGCGTTATTGTGTTAAATTAGTAGTAAAGGTCCTAGAGACTTTGTATCTTACTAATTTTGGATATGATCTATAGATCTCATGGATTTTCATGTGAAGTGAAAAATCAAATTTTTGAGTTATTTAGATCATGAGCGTAAAATTGAATTAAACTATTTTCTTATATTTGTTGATTAATGTAAAAGATATTTGATGTATTAAAAGCATAAGTTTCAACGTTGAATGTTGAATGAGCCTTTTAGTTACTTTCTTGTCTTTTAAATATTATTGCTTAAGTCACTATTAGAAGATTGGAAAATAGTACTTTATTGAGTGTGTCAATATGAAAAGTATTATTTATCAAATCTTGTTTGTTTCATATTATGTGAGAAAATCAATAAGTAAAGAAGCGCATAAAGTCATGATTATTAGTTGTACTCTAATAAATACTAAAAGAGAATTTTTGTGAAAATTCGGTAAAGTCATATTCTTAAGATTGTTTCATTCAATTGGAATATTGATCATATGACATAATTTTAGTATGGAAAATTAGAGTTGTACAATGTGATTCATGTACCCTTTTCTAATGTACCAATGTATGACCAACGTGATAACAATTGAGAAAATTGTTAGAGATGAAATTATTCAATTATTATTAATCATATTGATAAGTAAAGTAGTAAATTAAAATACTTGGGGACGGAGAAAGCGGAATACTTTATTTTATTCTATATCTCTCAAAATTTATAATTAGTTATGAGTTTTAATAGTAGTTAGTTAATATGCAAATAAGAGTGAAATTCGTTTCTGACTAACTCTTTTGTATATTAGTAACTTGATATGGAAGATTGATAACAATGAGAAATATAAAGTGTTGCGTTAGTGTTCGTATAAGAATGTGTGGATCTAAAGTTCACTTTAGCATATATTCTTATTATGTACTAAATGAATCACAATATTTCTACGTGTTATAATATCCTAACAACGACTCATATTTAATTAGAAAGTATTTTGAGTAGATGTGTAAAATGAAATGTTGCTTTCTAGTTGTGTAGCATTTTTAATTGGCTTGTAGTACTTGTCTGAAAATTATGATTAATGTGACAGTTGAACATGGTAGTTTATCTGATAATAATAAAGTTTAATTATCTTGATTTGATAACTGAATTGTTTGTGTTAGGCAAGGTCATCAAAGATGATTTAAATTATGTTTCCTTTAAGGACTGCTAATTTAAAATAGATTCTTGATTATGCTATTAATTGAAAGTCTCAAATTCTTTAGCATTTGGTGAATTGTAACTTGGTCAAAAGAAATTTTCTTGAGAGAAAATATATTAACCTTGTTTATTCTGAAATGCTGAATTTTGTGATTATTAATAGTATCATGACCAAAGACATGTTAAAATACGTTATTAGTTTTATTGATTACGCGTAGACCTTTTATCTTTTCTTAATTGTAAAGATAAAGTAGTTGATTAAATTCTGTTATTAAGCTAAATTTGAAACTAGTAAGGAACTACTTTGGTTATGATCTTATGTATTATGAAGCGAAATAAGTCTAATTCGTCTATGCTCTGTTTGCAGTCCATAGAAAGACTTTTCTAAATACTCTAAGTTATTATGGGATAATGCATGACATAAATTAATATCTTAAAGGACATAATAGTTGTTTGCCCTCTAAGCTTGAAATTATCAAAGTACTACTTAGAGATAAACTTTGAATTAGTTTACCTAATTCTGAAAAAAGTAAATCTTAAGTATTTAAGTGATAGTCAATCAAACTTTGATAAGGTGGTATTTTAGCTTAAATATCTTTTGGAATGTGGGGGTATCTTTCAAAAGTACGTACTTCACATTAAAAGATTAAAAGCTAAAATTGTAAGAAATACTACTATTCATGTAATTTTTAGGATATGTGACGCCAACGTGTTTAAGATCTTCTGTTGTGAAATCTTTGGCACATAAGCTAACATGTGATTTTTTTCTCAATGCTATTTTCTATTAAGATGTCTATCCCATATAATTAGAAGTTTTCTAGACTCCATTCCTACATTTAATCCTTATACTAATCGTATGAAAAAGGATAAGAAATGTGGGGGTAAATTCATGTAAGTCTAACTTTGAAAGTTAGATGAATTTAGGATAAACATGAAACTTAAGATTGCTAAGGATAGTGCAAAGTAACTTAAATTACTTTAAAGTTACTATCAAGTGTGATCTTTAAAGTTTAAGGATGTTTTAAGAGCTAGATAATTTACATTGTCTCTATATGAGTAATGGAATTAGTTTAGTTCATTCCTAATTGCCTATGAATGAATCGATGTGAGTCTTCATGATTAATTAAGATTTTAAAGTAACCATGAAAACGTTTAAGACTAGTTTGGTTATGAAAGGGTTTTAGCAAAAGTAAGAAATAGATTATATCTATTTTCTTAAGTCACTATATTCTACAATTAAATATTTGACTGAGTATATGATTTAATAATCCATTACATGGATGCTATTTTATTTCATTGTATATGGAAAAAGTAAATATATACGGAGCAGTCAAGTGATTTTGTAATCCATAGTGAAATCTTGTGATTTGCTAATTTGTTTAAGTAGTCTAATACACTTTAACAAACCCTTATACATGGTATGAAATAATTTATTATTTCATTGTATGCTTAGTATGCATGAATTTTGAAAAAGTTGTTTACTGCAAAATAATCGTTGATAAACGTATTTGTCTGAGCCGTAAATTTGGTTTGTATTAATGTATCGAGATAAATTAATGAGTGCATGTCATTCTTGAATAGTAAGTTTGAAATATAAGGATGTAATTTTTAACGAGATTCTCGGCTTCAAACTGATCATTTGAGGTGATACATTTTCTCAAATTAATTATACTAAATGTATTCTTGAGAAAATTAGAATCGTTAAAAAGATAATTTGTTCCTTTTATTAACTTTCTATAAGAATGTGAAGTTGCTAATCTATAATATTCTCAGATATTGGTTGTTTGATGTGTCTTGGAGATTTAGTTGTTTAGAGAGACGTCTCTATTTGTACTAAATTATGTAGACACTAGTTGACCAACCAGAGTTCTTGGTGGAGCTCTTGATTAAGTATTTTAAATACTTGAAGGGAATCGTTTCTCTTGTGCTACATATTGAGTTAATCTCAATATAAAGCAGGAATGGCTAATGGTTCTCGAAATCATTAATGAATATATTTGTTTATAGTTACCATAGTCGATGGGCCCGTCATTTGGAGGTATGTTAAACAATATATTGTTCTAAGGCTCATTGTGTTGAGCGACTTATTGTAAGTACGTGTGAGTATGATAAAGTTGAATGGACTAATTGACACATCCAAGTTAGATTAAAATCTATAAAGGATCTTGTGTCTATATAAAGGCAGTTGTTGATTATGATGGTACCAATGATAACACAACTAACCTTTAAACCAAAAGAACTTGAATTAGTTCTTGTTCATAAATCCAGGTTGGGGAAGGGACTGAACCCCGACTGATTCAAACGCAGTAGCAACCCAACCTATCCGAGTGGAGATCCCACAAAGAAGGTTCAATGTGGTAACAACAAGCTGTGGGGTGGATCGGAGCACCAAAACAGATTGACATATTCTATGTCTGAGTTTGTCCCCTGAATAACCTGGAAGGTGCTCATTACTGCAAGTTTTTAGTAAAGGTTTTTAGAACTTTGAATGGGATCAAGTCTTTAAGACAAGATGCTAGCAGTACATCTTTGGAGAGGCCCAGCTAAGTGAGTGTTGTTGTTGGCCGCAACTAGAGGAAATGGGTTATTTCTTAAAAGCACTCATGATTGAGGATCGGGACGTATGGCATGTATGCGTCAAATTTACGATAGAGGACCTATCAGAACCTTTGTCGTGTTGTTACCAACAAAGGCCTCTACATCCAAAGGTATCAGATTCAAGACACCCGTTCATCTGGTCTTGTGGGGGTTTGCGTTGACTAACTTAGGTAGCGGTTCAAGCCGGAAGGTACCGTTCTACTGAAAACATGACATGGATAGTCTCAACTCGTCTTTTCACTATGGATTTGTGGGGGATTGTTAGAAATATTGGTCTAAGGTAATCTTTGAGTGAGTCCATTTATTGGTTCTCAAAGATGTTGACCGAAGTCAATATTTGTTGTGGATTCAAAGTTTTAATTGTAAATTGGGATATTTCCATTTATGGTAAAATCCATAGTTCAAATACTTACTTTGAAATTATTCTTGTTTAAAGATATGAAGTAAATACTTAAGTTAATTATTTTGGATTATATATAGTTCAATATAATTAAAGTAAAGTATTTTCTATTTATCTTTTATTGTGGAATAATTAATTTGTTTGTATTATAATTAATTTATAATTATAAGTAATTTAACTTAAGTAATTAATCATAATTTTAATTGGATTAATTTAAGTGGTTAAATTAGACATTTCATAATATTAATTACTAGAGATGTCAACGTCCCATTAAAAGTCAGGTTAATATTTGACTTATAATTCCTAATAGAGGACAAACTCTGTTGGTTGATTTAGGATAAGAAAATTCATTAAACATTAGAAGTTTAATGGATGTGGTATCCTACTTGGGAAAAAGAGTACTGACCTAGCAATATAAGAAGGCAGTGGCGGCGTTAAAAGTAGAGTAGAGAGAAAAGAAGAAAAACCTTACGCAAGAACAGTTCCATGGATGGTCTTGTTCTCGGCTGTATAGTGATGCAGTTTATAATTGCATCTGCACTTTGTTCTTTATCAATCTGCTTAGTCCGGTTCTTATTTTGGTTAAGAGAACTTTTTCCTAACTATCAAAATCCTTAATCCATGGTGAAATCACGAGAGACTCAGGTGAATGAGATAGAGCCGCAGTTGAATTTGTGTCTGTGTGCATCGTTCTTGACACATATTCTGAGATCGTTTTATCCTCGGAGGAATTTGCCTGTATCCAAAATCGCACGAGTAGGAGGAAATAATTTCTCTTAGGACAGTCTTCCTAAGGCGACTTGATCTACCCCGATAAGTTTCTAACTTGCTCTTTAATTTTCTTATTGTTATAGTATACTTTATTGCGTGTTACTTTCGTTGTTGATTTTACTGCGATTACTCTGTTGAATGTGTTAGAACCTTAGTTCTTAACTAAGTGTTTTAACAAATAAATTAAGAACACATCTTGGAGTAACAAAGAAGCAAACTGGAAATCATCAAGACACTCAAACTGATAATGATCAAAACCTGCATCAGTCTTGGTCTACTATCTTCATAATCATATCGAGACAGCTGACCTTCAACTAATTGTTCAAAGCATCTCAGTCAAACTGACACATAAAGTCAAAAGTCAAAAACACTGTTCACAGAATTTAATGACTGACATATATATTTCCAAGATATTGATGGACGTTGGAACTCAAACGGATATAATATGAAGACCTATAAATAGAGACCTCTGCACAACTGAAGAACAGCCTTCAAATACATTGTCTTAGCCATTACACAATTTGTTAAAAGCTTCTAAGCAAATCCAAATTGTCAAAGCACTCTTGATATTTATAAATCTGTGCTAATAAAAAAAAAACATAGATCTCACATAGCTACATAAGAGCCAGTTTAGAGATCACCAAACCTTCACATTTGTGAAACCTTTTTCTTTTTCTTTTTCTGTACTTTGCAACAAGTACAAAGCTTAATTAGTGAGGCTAATTAGGTTAGAAAATTCTGAGGGAATTTTCTTGCAATTTATTGTAATTTCTTGACGAAGTATTATAGTGGATTGCTTCTTCACTGTTGAGGACAGTGAGGCGTGGATGTAGGAGAGTTGCTAAAAGCTCTGAACCACGTTATATCGTTGTGTTTGTGTCTTCTTATCTCACACTTATTCACACACTTATCACATATTATTTACTCGTTAAATTCTTCTATTTATTTATCTTTTATTCCGCTGCATAACTCTACATACACACACTGCACTTCAAGACAGTCGACCTACTCTGTCAAGACAGTCGACCTCTTGTGCACTAATATTTTACCTGTTTAAGTGTATATTAAGGAACAGGTTGTTTCAATTGGCACCAGAGCTGGTTTCTAAAAGACTTAAGTTTCTTCAAGCTTAACATCTTGTGAAGGATCCAGAAGCACCAACATCATGCCTCAACCAAGAAGAAATATTGAGAAAGGCATTCCACATGTTGATGACTGTGGATCATTTGAAATTTTCTCCTCCAAAATCAAAACTTACCTTGATTCAAACAGTGTTTGGAACTGGTTTGTGCTTCATGAAGAAGTCAAGATTCCAACTCAACCTGACACAAATGGAGGAGAGAACAAATACAAGACACCAGACTTATGGACTGAAACTGAAAAACACTTGGTAACAGCTAATCAAAAAGTTAAAAACATCTTACAAAAAAGTGTTAATGACTCTTTGGCCTAAGAAATTGGGAAAGTTGAAACTGCTAAAGAAGCCTGGGATTTAATCAAAGCCAAGTTTACCAAGCACACAAGTGTAAGAGCACAAAACCTATATCACCTATTAAGGCAACTTGACAACTTCAAGTTTGCTGCTGGTGAAAGAGTGAGTGCAGCTAAAGACAGATTTGAAGATCTACTTAGACTAGTGTCAGATCATGGCAAGAAACTGGATCAACAAGATTTATGTCTAAAGATTCCAGCCTTCCCCAAGAATATGAAAAAGTAGCCTTACCAATAAGAGAAGGTATTAAATGGCCTACCATGACTGTTGAACAATATTTTGGCAAATTGGAAGCATATGAACTTGAAGGAACTGTCAAATTACCCACCATTGCCTCATCCTTAGCCAATGCTCACACCATGTCCCTTGCTGCAAAAGAAGCTCCTAAAGCTTACTCACAACAGGACATTGACTCCCTAATCTGCAATGCTATTCAGAAAGTCAATCTGTCTCAAAAACCTGAAGTCAAACCATTGACTCAAGAAGACATTCCTAGCCTAATTACCATAGCTGTTAAAAATGCTATGAGACACCAGAAAAGAATGTTTGACAAAAGAAACACAGCATCCACTTCTAACCAAGTCCAAACTGAGAAAAAGGATGTCACTTGCTATAACTGTGAAAAATTAGGTCACTATTCTCAAGAGTGCCCTGAACCAAGGAAATCAAGAAACTCCTCAACCCAGAAGAAGTTGTCTTATTCTAAAGATATTATACACAGTTCTAGATGCAATTGCTTCAGCTATGCCAAAGCCAAACTAGGTGAAAAGAAGGAACAGGCCATAATAGCAGACCTGTCAAAATTCAGTGATGATGAAAGTGAATCCTCAGACTCAGATAATGACATGGATGCCATGATATGTCAATGGCAAATGAAGGTGAAGACTCAGAAAGTGAAGAAGAACTTGAAGCCCTTGCAGCTTCAAAAGAACGGAGAGAGGTAAGTGACTTTAATTCTCTTGATCTTGAAGGTCTTAAAAATTTAGCTTGCACCTTATTTATTAAGAGAAAGAAAGAAGAATCAAGCCTTAGGGTCTTAATAACTGAAAATTTGCAATTTTCTAAGGATCTAGAAAGCCTCAAAAACAAAAATACCCTTCTTGAAACCCAAAATCTCACCCTCCAAAACCAGAATAAACAACAAGATGACAAGATAGTAGACCTTCATGCTGATGTATTCAATGCCAGAAATAAACACCTCCAAATCAGCAGTCAACTAAAGGAGCTCAACCTTAGAATAGAGACACTGAATGATGAAAACCAAGCATTCAAAGCAAAAATTGAATCTTGGAATAAATCAAGTTCAGCTATGTCTCATTTCCTCTACTCTCAAAGGCATCCCTTTGACAAAACTGGACTAGGTGCAAATAACCCAACCTTGATTGAGTACAAATTACCTGAAGGGGAAAGGAAATTTGAAAAAATGTTACTGGTCAAAATGGGAGATAAAACAATAAGGAAACCCATCTATCCTGTCCAAACAAAACAGGATGTGTACGAGGCTAAAGGAAAAATGAAAGAGGTCAGCTATCATGACCAAGCTTCCAGTAGTAATATTTAAAAGACCAATTCCAACAACAAAAATGATGATCCTAACCCTAAAAGGCAATCTCAGACATGGAAGAACAATCAAACTGGTCAATACAACTAGAGACAGCAGACCTATCAAGGACAATCCAGAAGACACCAGACCTATCAAGGATATCCAAGAAGACAGAAGACCTATCAAAACAGAAACAGAGGAAGAAAAGGTCAAAACTATAGCTCTTCAAGGACCCCTAACACTTATACCTCACCCAAATCATACAATCCTTACCCACATCTTAACTACCATCATCAACAATTCAGAATGACACCCTATATGTACCAAATCCTATCATACCTAAATTCATTCAACCAAAAATCCTTTGTCCCAAAGAACAACAGCCCTCCTAAGAAAATTGTAAAAGTTTGGGTCCCTAAGGCTGTCTAACCTCCTGGACCCATAATTCAAAGGGGACCATATTTATTTTTATTTAATTGTTTTGTAGGACTTTAACAAGGGAATCTGGTACCTAGACAGTGGATGCAGTAGGCACATGACCTTCAACAAACATTGGCTGCAGAACTTCATTTCAAAAGATGGTCCAAATGTTGTCTTTGGAGATAACTCTCAAGCCAGAGTAAAAGGATATGGAGATTTAATCACAAAGAGCATTATCTTATCAAATGTGTCTTATATGGAAGGCCTCAAGCACAACTTGATTAGCATCAGTCAGATCTGTAACAAAGGATTTCATGTTGTGTGTTCTCATAACCTGTGTCAAGTAAAGAATTCCAATGATGAAATCATTTTAACTGGCCTCAGAAAAGGAAATGTGTACTACATATCTCTTGAAGTGACTAAATCCTCTAATGCTATGTGTCTACTGTCTTTTAATCAGTCTGATTTGGCATGGCTCTGGCATAAGAGATTAGCCCACTTGAATCTCAAAAGCATAGCCAAACTTGCTGCATCTAAACTTGTCAAAGGACTTCCAAAAATTTCCTTCAAAAAGGACAAAATGTGCAATGCTTGTCAGTGTGAAAAACAGCAAAAGACCTCCTTTAAAGCCAAAAATAGATTGGATACAAAAAGGCCTCTTGAACTCCTTCATATGGACTTATTTGGACCAATCAGAACTAGAAGTCTTGGAGGAAAAAGATATTCTCTAGTAATAGTTGATGACTTTACAAGATTTTCTTGGATCATTCTCTTAGAATCCAAATCAGAAACACTTGGTAATCTTGTCAAATTGATAAATCAAGTGGAAAACCTAAAAAGCATCAAAGTGGTCAGAATAAGATCAGATCATGGTATTGAATTTGATAATACTGGAGTTGAAGATTTCTGCACACAACAAGGAATTAGTCATAACTTCTCAGCCCCTAGAACTCCTCAACAAAATGGAGTGGCTGAAAGAAAGAACAGAACTATATGTGAAGCTGCAAGGACCATGCTATCTGAAAACAACCTCCCTAAGTATTTTTGGGGAGAAGCTGTTACAACTGCAGTCTATGTTCAAAACAAGACCTTGATTAATAAACTCCACCTGAAGACTCCCTATGAATTGTGGAATGAAAGGACTCCAACTATTTCTTACTTTCATGCCTTTGGAAGTAAGTGCTTCATTCACAATAATGGGAAGAATAATTTGGACAAATTTGAGTCCAAAAGTGATGAAGGGATATTCCTTGGCTACTCTTCTACCAGCAAAGCATACAGAGTGTACAATACAAGAAGAATGGTTGTTGAAGAATCCATCCATGTGGATTTTTATGAATCTCCCAGTACCTGGGATGAAAAGATTAATGAGTTTGATGAAACTCTTGGAAATGTTGATTCCATGCCTGAACCTTCACCCATTCTCTCACAAAATTCTAAAAATGACCAACTCGGTTATCTTCCTTACAATCTACCCAAATTATCCCCTGAACCCTTTCCTCCCTTCAGCAACCTCAAAATCAATGACATTCAACCTTCACCATCAGTTGCAAAAGATAGAACTACCCTAAATAATCCTGTTTTCATTCCTGATAGTAGTACTACTAATGATAGTGGACCTACCAATGACAATAGACCTACTACTGATACCTGTCCTATCCCAACTAACTTGACTGAGATAAACTGTAAGCCTAGCACATCTACTCAAGAACCTTCTATTCCTAATCTGACTAGATCAATTCCTATTTCCAGCATATACATTGATCTCCCCATTTCAAGAAACTTCAACAATAATCACCCTGAGTCATTAGTAATTGGTGACATTGCCAGTGGAGTTCAAACAAGGTCAAATCTTGAAGATGAAGCCTTAGACAGTGCCTTCATATCCCAGATGGAGCCAAAGAAGATCAATGAAGCTTTGCTTGATGCAGATTGGATAGAAGCAATGGAGGAAGAGCTTGAACAGTTTGAAAGAAACAAAGTTTGGAAACTTGTTCCTAAACCTAAAAATCAAACCATTATTGGAACTAGATGGGTGTTCAGAAACAATATGAATGAAGATGGTATAGTCATCAGGAACAAAGCAAGATTGGTAGCTCAAGGCTATAGACAAGAAAAAGGTATTGACTATAATGAAACCTATTCTCCAGTTGCTAGACTAGAAGCAATTAGGCTGTTTCTTGCCCATTCATCATCCAAGAATATGACTGTATATCAAATGGATGTTAAAAGTGCATTTCTAAATGGTGTTCTTCATGAAAAGGTCTTTGTGGCACAACCTCCTGGATTTGAATCCCCAAAATTCCCCGATCATGTCTACAAACTGGATAAAGCTCTGTATGGACTCAAACAAGCCCCTAGAGCTTGGTATGAAACATTATCTAATTTCCTACTTGAAAAAGGTTTTTCAAAAGGGCAAATTGATACAACTTTGTTCATCAAAAAGACCAACCAAGATATTCTACTCATTCAAATTTATGTGGATGATATTATATTTGGCTCAACTAATGATGATCTCTGCAAGGAATTTGGATCAATAATGCAAGAAAAATTTGAAATGAGCATGATAGGAGAGCTCACTTTCTTTTTGGGTCTGCAAGTCAAGCAATTGCCCAATGGAATCTTTATAAATCAAGGGAAATACACTAGAGATATGCTGAAGAAATTTGATATGCAAAATGTCTCTACAGCCAAAACTCCTCTATCAACAACTGCAAAATTACATGCAGATCCTGAAGGTCAAAGTGTGAATCAAACTTTGTATAGAGGCTTCATTGGATCTCTTCTCTATGTCACTTCCTCTAGACCTGACATTATGTTCAGTGTTTGCTTATGTGCAAGATTTCAAGTAGATCCTAAGGAATCTCATTTAGCTGCAGTAAAAAGGATTTTAAGATACCTTAAAGGGACTCCTGATTTTTGAATTTGGTATCCTAAGGAATCTCCTTTATCTCTTATTGGATACACTGATTCAGACTATGCTGGATGCAACTTGGATAGGAAATCCACCAGTGGTAGTTGTCAGTTCCTTGGCTCAAGAATTATAAGTTGGTGCAGCAAAAAACAAACATCAGTTGCTACATCAACTGCAGAAGCAGAATATGTTGCTGCTGGCCTATGTTGTTCACAAGTCCTTTATCTCAGAAATCAACTCAAAGACTTTGGAATTTCTCAAGATCATATTCCTATCTTTTGTGACAATACTAGTGCTATAGCAATGACTGAGAATCCAGTCCAGCATTCTAAAACAAAGCACATAGAAGTTAGACACCATTTCATAAGAGATCATGTTGAAAAGGGTGATATATGTCTTTCTCATGTGTGCACTGAGAATCAACTAGCTGACATTCTCACAAAGGCACTTGATGAACAAAGATTCATCTACTTAAGGGCAAACATGGGAATGCTGAACATGCCAAGCAAATAAAAGGGAGATATCATTAAAACTTAGTGGAGTACATATCTAAAAGGAGTAAAATACAACTAAAAGGCGCCATAAAAGGCTTCCCTACTCCTATAAACCAAAAGGAGCCAAAAACATGTCATCTGCTCCATCTTCACTCAAGACAACCGACCTCTCCACTAGGTCAACTATCTTCAATTCTCAGAAATTACTCCTCTGACTTCCATGGTCCTTCAACAAAAGAGCACTCTACTGACGTATCTACCTCCTCCTTCATCCCTCCATATGATGTCCCAACAAATGGCTGACCTGACTCATCAGATCTCTCAAGAATGAGTCTATTATCCCATCTCCATGACTCAACTCATCTGACAGACTGATTTGATGAAGGCCATACAGATTTAGGCCACCAATTCCTTGCTTCCTGTGGCTTAGGGAAAGTATCTAAAGGTGATGAGAAGCTGAAAGTACCAGAGGAATTATGACTCTCATTAAACACATATGCCTCATTTGATCTAAAGCTTCCTTCCTCCTTATTCCCAAATCTGAGTGGACTACAGCAAGCAAAATACTTACTTGATAAAAGGGAAAATGAGCTGGTCTTAGTATAAGAACTTCCATCATAATTGTCTCCTTGGCCTTCCCCCCTCTCTCCTTTCTTGCCCATCACTAAATCAACCTTCCTCTCCTCCTTCAAAAGATCAAGCAAAGACCTTTTAGGTCCAATGTCTTCTTTAATTTCTGATATTTTGGCTTTGCCCTTGGCAATGTCACACCTCTTTTCTACCTCCTCCCCTCTCTTCAGCTTCTTTCTTTCTTCCTTAACAAACTCTTCTCTAGCATGGAGCCACATTTCTTTCTTAATAGACCTCTCCATCAATTCCACCTTTTTAAGTGGATCATTTGGAAGCAATTGATCCACCTCCTGCTCACATATCAAGGCTTCTTGTGCCTGATACTCCCTATACTCCTTCAAAAACTTGTTATCCTCCACCTCTTCCTCCTTTTCCTTAAATTTCAACTTCTTTACAAGATCAGACATCTTGCTTGGGCTAAAAATGTTTGTTAGTCTACCCATTTTTTTGAAGAAATTTTGAAAGAAGAAGGTCTACTATCTTTACTTTGAACTCTCTATAAATCTGAATATTTGCTGTTGTGATGTATAATTCACCAACAAATGCTTCTTATATAGAAATATTTCACATCATTTAATTCACCTCGAGAATGAATGTTATACATACAATGATGACAGTAGACCTCCAAAGATGTATTCCAGTAAGGCTGATTTGATATGCTAAAATCAAGTTGACTGAAATTACTGGATTAATAGAAGAATATTGGACTTAACCATGTCAATATTTATTGAGGGTATAAAGAATGTTTGCTCCGTTTACGCTATGTCCTCTGCGTAAACATAAAAAGAAGATAGTTACTGCTTTAACAGTTACGACTGTGATGAGTCACCTGCTTGTCGACATCACTTATGTTTTTTCATTAAAGGGCATGTCTTTTCACCTTTCTACCGTTGTCCCCTAAAATCTTAAAAGCCACCGTTTCTAGTAACCTATCATCTTTATAAAACCCTTCCTCCTCATTCAAAAAATTGACCGTTATATCCTCTGCTTCTTTCTCTCAAACCCTAGAAAAATGTCTTCATCCGCTCATGGCTATCGCATCAAAAAGTTGTTTTACATTAATCCAGCTGGTGGATGGATCGAAGAACTTCTCTCAAATGCAAAGCTTAAGACATTCATGGAAGCCAAGCATCCAATTCTTCCTATACTCTGTTCTCACATCTATGACAATGGAGTATGGACTCAGCAACACAATATTCAATTTACCCTCCAAGGTACCTCCTACACCATATCTCCTAGTGATGTTGCTGCTACTTATGGCACCTTAAATGAACCCCACATGATTACAAACATTTGGAATTCCAACATCAACTACTCTTCCCAAACTGCTACTATAGAAGGATGGCCTAATTACTAAAGTGACAAACATGTCTATAAAAAGTTCCTTTCTGCCAAATTCTCCATCTTAGCTGATGTAATTATGAAAGGTTTGTGTGGAAAGACCTCCTGTCATCATGTCATGAGCCCCAATGAGTGGAAGCAATTATTATGTCTGTTACACAAAGTTCAAACCACAAACTGGAGTTTTGTGCTGTTGTCTAACTTTAGGCTTAGATCTGGTCATCATCCCCTCAAAATCAAATCCAAATCCTCCACAAATCCTGGGCTTTATAGATGTATGAGTGGGATTTTGCTTCACATTGGGAGAACAATAAGAGTTAGAGTCCCAGCCCCATATGATAGCCAAGCAGACCATCACAGATACAAGGTTTTTAGTATTCATACCTTTTCTTACAAACAACAAGGTAAGGTACAAGAACCCATTGGAGATGAAAACTCACCTACCCATACCTCATCAATCTCTGGAAGTGATATTGAAAGAGAGAACCTAGCTGAAATGATTCATAACTTTAAGGGAGAAGGTAGGAAAGACAAAGGACCCAAGATAGTGGACCTGGATGATGACTCCACTGTGCATGAACCTCTAGCCAAAATCATTCCACCTTTGCTTATTAAAGCACCTCCACCCTCTACTCCTAGTCCCAGCACCTCTCAAACCCCTTCTCCCTCCCCAAAAATCTCTCTTGTTTACAAAAGAACAAAAGCCAAACCTAAACAAACTCCAATACCAGAAATATCCAAATCCCAACCCTCTAGAAAATCCAAGAGACTTTAAAAAAAAATGAACCCATTAATATAGATGAAGTTCCCATAGTCTCAGTCATACCCCTTAGCAAGAGAAGAAAATTGATTATCCCTGAAGAAGAATCACCACCTCCTTCTCCCTCTATCTCTCCCCCTGAACCCTTTGATTTTGACCCTGCACCTCATAGCTCTTCTACTGAAACCTTAAGTTCAGGAGCTCAAGAAGCTGCAGAAGCCCTCAAAACCCTCACTCAATCTCAAACCAAAAAGGCTTCCTCACCCCCTCCTCTCTCTCCTATATCTTCAGGTCCTCTATCTTCCTCATTCATGCCCACTCCTGGTCTGTTATCTCAATTTGAGGAAGTAGCTGTTGAAACAGAAAGGGGGAATATAATTCTTGATAGTTTTGTGCTTTCAGTTGAACAAGAAAGGGGGAATGATAATTTTGAAGATACACAGGGTCAGACAGTTGACCTGGGTAGAACTGTGGCCATAATAACTGACCTTGCCCAATCTCTTCCCAGTGCCCCAAAAACAATTCCTTCAACCCAATTAACCATTGAGAGACCTATCCATCCCTCTTCCTCCCTACCTATCTCATCTGGAAAGGGAAAAGCCATCCTTGTTGAAGACAACCTTTTTGACAAAGAAGCCTACTCTGCCTTATCTGATATGGAAAAGATTTCCAAATTTCATGAACTGGAAGAAAAGTTTGGTTTTGAGGTCACCTGGAAAAGTCTTGGGCTACACAAAACCCCTCCTACTGGTCAATCTTCCTCCTCCATTCCTCCTTCCAGAATAGATGACCCCCACATTCACTCTAACTCATCCTTTGATATCATTTCTCCAGGTCCATACAACTCCTCAACAGATCCATTCTTCTCAACCAACTTGCTTCACCTATACTATGTACCCCCTCCCTGGTTCATTTCTCATCCAGTGGATCTATCTATCTCATCCATTCTTCCTCTTGGTCTTTCCTTTGACTATCTTGAGTTTCCCAAGAAATCTTCAGCTCTGCTATCTCTAATAAGTAGTGGACCTACTCAAAAGCTCAGCTGAAAATGACTGCTAGAGAGCTTGCTGGAAGAATATTTTTTGTGCACAATGAGTGGAAGACCTTCAGACTAGCCATGAACCACTTCTACATCCATGAGACTCCTCTTGTCCCCTCAAGCCTAACTGGAGGTAAAATGGCTCAATGGGAAAAGTTCTTCTCCCAATGGTTATCTCCCAAGCTCAATGAAGGCCTGCATATGCAATCTGGAGTAGTTCTGACCAAATGCATTGACCTCATCAAAGTCATATATTGGAAACTGGTCTGTGAAAAGATGTTTGGTTTTTATGCTCTCAAGAGATTATTTGGAGGAATCCTTCCTAGTCCTTCAATTTTCCCAAATGAACCATCTCTTCAAGACCCTTTTCATCAATATTCCTGCCCTCTAATACCTAATCCAGTTGTGCCTGCATACCCATCCACATTTCCTGCTGCCACTCATGAAGACATCAATGCAGTTGGGAACTATGTGAGAGCTCAAATGAAAGGACTCAGAATTGACTTGACCAAGCTTGTCCAAGAAACACTTGCTGGCAAGACAGTTGACCAGACTGAAGCTTCAACCCATCCAAGAAACTTCAGAGATGTCACTCAGGCTCAAGAAATCTTTACCCAAGATCAACCACCATCAAGAGATCAAGCTACAACAAGACATCTTCTACTTGGTCATGCTCCTTCAGTTTCAAGAAAACTGGGAAAGAAGGAACCCTTGCTGAAAAAGAGTCAACTGATCAACCATGGCATTCAGTATGATGAAAGAATGAGTCTCACTTGGAACAACAACCTGTACTACTTCAGGTTCAACAAAAAGCAACTTCAACTACTAAATCTTGAAAGAGAAAGACATCTGACTGCAGTAGACCTTGGAGAAGCACAACCTGAACCTGAGTACCAAAGTGATGACAGTATTGAAGCTCTATTTCACTAAGTCTTTTTATCTCAATACTTGCTCTATTATTTTTGAACAATTTTTTTGGGATGTAAGCTTAAACCTTTACATCTCTTTGTGATCTAATTGTGTTTTGTTTCAATATAGATTAATTTCTCTTACAGATGTTGCTCTGCCTCTTAATTATTTCCCAAAAAAGGGGGAAATTGTTAGAACCCTAGTTCTTAACTAAGTGTTTTGACAAATAAATTAAGAACACATCTTGGAGTAACAAAGAAGCAAACTGGAAATCATCAAGACACTCAAACTGATAATGATCAAAACCTGCATCAGTCTTGGTCTACTATCTTCATAATCATATCGAGACAGCTGACCTTCAAGATAGCAGACCTTCAACTAATTGTTCAAAGCATCTCAGTCAAACTGACACATAAAGTCAAAAGTCAAAAACACTGTTCACAGAATTTAATGACTGACATATATATTTCCAAGATATTGAAGGACGTTGGAACTCAAACGGATATAATATGAAGACCTATAAATAGAGACCTCTGCACAACTGAAGAATAGCCTTCAAATACATTGTCTTAGCCATTACACAATTTGTTAAAAGCTTCTAAGCAAATCCAAATTGTCAAAGCACTCTTGATATTTATAAATATGTGCTAATAAAAAAAAAAACATAGATCTAACATAGCTACATAAGAGCCAGTTTAGAGATCACCAAACCTTCACATTTGTGAAACCTGTTTCTTTTTCTTTTTCTGTACTTTGCAACAAGTACAAAGCTTAATTAGTGAGCCTAATTAGGTTAGAAAATTCTGAGGGAATTTTCTTGCAATTTATTGTAATTTCTTGACGAAGTATTATAGTGGATTGCTTCTTCACTGTTGAGGACAGTGAGGCGTGGATGTAGGAGAGTTGCTAAAAGCTCTGAACCACGTTATATCGTTGTGTTTGTGTCTTCTTATCTCACACTTATTCACACACTTATCACATATTATTTACTCATTAAATTCTTCTATTTATTTATCTTTTATTCCGCTGCATAACTCTACATACACACACTGCACCTCAAGACAGTCGACCTACTCTGTCAAGACAGTCGACCTCTTGTGCACTAATATTTTACCTGTTTAAGTGTATATTAAGGAACAGGTTCTTTCAGAATGCATGATTGCCCCATTGATTATTTGATTAATCTACTCGTTGCGTAATTAATATTCCAACAGAATCCACATGCGGAATTCAAATTGAAGATGGACATGAGTGGATGGGAAAAACAACAATGAACACACATTAGAGTTATTACTCTACAACAAATTTGAATCACTTTATACCGATGAACTGCTTTGTTAAGAAATCCAAGGACGAGAATCCACATGCGGAATTCAAATTGAAGATGGACATGAGTGGATGGGAAAAACAACAATGAACACACATTAGAGTTATTACTCTACAACAAATTTGAATCACTTTATACCGATGCATTACTAGACATATTGAGTATGGGTTACGATGCTTACAAAGCCCGAATTGCAATCTTGATGAATGGACATCGGCATGCATGGAAGGAAGAGTTGGTTAAGGAACATTGTAGACAATTCGGTTGAATTTCTACAATCCAAGTGCATAACTGACAAGGAGGCTCCACAAGGATATAAACTTTGTCTAAACTTGATGAGAAGCCTTTGAAATTTCCCTATGGAACACTTTGTCTAAACTTGAACAATCAGCTGCAAATGTGAGGCAGCTTGAGCTTCAGAAAGCAGAAATTTTGGAAGAAATTGAACGTCAAAAGTTAGATGCTTCCAAGTCGAATAAAACTTTATGAGTGATGGAAAAAAGAGTGAGGAAAAGATTGGAGGCTATGGAGGAAGAGAAAAGGCTGCTTCAACAGCTAGTGGAAGAGCAAAAGCAGAAAGTGGTGCAGTTTAACAAAGAATTGTTTCAGCTTAACATGGCCAAGAAAAGGCCGTGGTGCGTGATTTTGTCACTTAGTTGATAAGAATTTAATTCCATTCTTCCCCGTCTCCCCCCTAAACTATCACATGGAGGGCTGGAAGTGTAAGTCACTAAAGTTTTTTACCGATTATTATCTAACGGGGTTTACTGTTTGGGAATGGGACGAATATTTCCCAGATTATAAAGGTTTTCGTGCAAAAAAAAAAAGAAAGTATAATGGTCAAAATCAAAGTAGGCTAAAGTACTGTGGTCAAAAATGAAATTAAACCTTTAAATATAGTATGACGGGAGGACATATGCTAATATGTTCTGAAATTACTATACGTTATGCGTTTGTTATTTGTCTGGATTCATTTATTCACTGAATGGACTGAGGATATACCTGGTTGTAGTGAGTTTATCATTGGGCGAACTTCTCCGTTTTCATCCATTCTAATTTAGCGGTGTTTCACTTTACCATTATACTTTTTTCTTTCAAAAAACCAATGTATTTTGAAAAATATACCATTTTGGCCCCAAATCTATACCTAAATCCGTGACGATCCTCGTGTGATGGATGCGTTTCTACCCATCTAAATATTATATTTATTAGATGTTCACGCACACCAAACTTAGGGCGCGCGCACCCACACTGGAGCAAAACCCAGGCTTTCTTGAAATCTTGAGCGCACGCACCCAGTCATTTAGAGCGCGCGCACTCAGCAGGGAACTAAGGGGAATTTTCCAGGGACCTATTGGGAATTTCCAAAATATTTTGGGCTTTTTCCGTAATTTTCAAAATTTTAGGGACTTTTTTGGAATTTTTATAGGACCCTTGAGGTATTTTTCAAAGACTTTTCTGGAAACTCAAAAATCCCAAGTGCTACTGAGGAATTTCGGCCACCAGCTTTTATTTATCCTTTTTCAACAAGGAATCCTATGGTTTTTCCTATTTTTACACCACTTTACCCCTAGTATAAATATAACACTACATCCACTTTATTTTATAAATATTTTAATTCAAGATTCAAGGTTGCAAACAAGGATTCCTCAATTTAATTCTGGTTTTGATGTTCTTTAATTTATCTCTTGTTCTTGATTTTATTAGTATGAGTAGCAAATTTCATAGATTCATGGATTGTTAGTAGAAAATACTATATCTTTATGCAATAGATTTAATTCTTCCATTCAATATTAATTCTTGTTATTAAAATATTTTTCATGCTAAATTTTTTAGTTTCAATTATATGTTAAGATATAAATTGGCTTTAGAAATATTGTGTATATATTACTGCAATAGCGTGGGTGAGTATACGTTGACCGTTATTTTGATGATTAAATTCAATTGGGGACCTAGCGGAAGTCAAAAGGATCTAGGCTCATGTGTTCTTGAGTGCTTCATGAATTTCTTGCATATTGTATAGACCTAGCGGAAAGGATAATATAAAAGAAATAAATGATTGCAATCCGGCAACCGAACTGTCCTAATTCTTACTATTGTGAACGAACCCAAGAATGAGATTGATCTTATTATTATTAGCATAGCATAAAGTGAAGGTATTCGTGAATTCAATCCGTGAATCCCTTGTCATCCTTGATAAATTCTTATTTTTAATTGTTTTCTTAATATTAGTTTAAATTCTTGCATTAGTAGTTTAGTTAAATATTCTCAAAACAAACCCCCTTTGGTTACGTTACACTAATTGAATCAACTTGTGTTTCACTCAAGTTTATGTGGTTCAACCCTTTACGTTTGTACATTGCTACTTCGGTGACTTGTACACTTGCAAGGTTTTTATTACTGAGGATTTTCTCCATCACCTTGTCTCAATCATAAGTTTGGGGGTTGGAATGATACATTTTTCAAACTACAATGGTGAAAAATATATATAATAGCAATAGTAAACACACTTAAAAATAGAATAGATGAAAATGGAGTTTGGCCTTTATCTTTGAACTTTTACTTAGCGATCATACGGATCATACAGATCGCTGAAGACATTATATTCTTAAAGCATGACATATTGGGATCCACTCTCAAGTTGAAGATGTGTTCTAATTATGTCTTACGATCAGATCTCTGTACTTGAAGTGACTTAAACTTCTTCTTGGAGCAAACAATAGCATAAAATTGACTGAATATAGGCGGTTTTCGAAAATTCAGCATGTAACCAGTTTATTGAGCAAAACATATACTAAATCAGTGCGAGAGTTAGAGTCTTACTTTCCTTTTTGGTACGTCCCAGAGTAAGAGTCCATACCCAAAATGGCAATATTGAATAGTGTTTTGAACACTTTTGTCCTTATTATGCTTGTATTATTACAAAAAAAACATTATCTCCAACCTACTTTTTACCCACATGCATAATGAAATGTGTTTTAGACAATTATACCCTTAAGCCACTTGTATTATTAACTGATCTTTTATTTTCCTTGATAAGCATGCAAATCCAATGTAGGACTCTTACTATGGGTTGGGATGGAGGGAATACACTATAATAGACATGCGTTCACATGAACTCTAGTTTGATGAGATTTTTTCTTTGAAGTTTCTCTTTAAGACAATTAAAGGTCATAAATTGTTTGTTCTATTATGGAGAATCAATTTGTTTATATGTTATGATGGATGCTCTAAAGTTTCATGTTCCATATAAATCAAAATCCTCATGTATATTGACATTCTTTCTTGGTGTCCTAGCTTTCAACAATGTGGGCATAGATATATTGTAATGCGAGCCGAATTTGGGTTGAAAGCTTTCAACTTGAAGATTGAAAGTTGATATTAATAAAGGTTGAGTTTGTGATGTTCTAGGGTTTAAATAATGATGTCTAACAGCTTGACGAATAGTTGAGCATCTCAGTATATGTTCTTAAAGTATTTGAATTAGGTTTAAAAAATTGCATGGCAAGTTTGAGATTAGACAACTTTTCAAGTAGTCACAAAATTTAGCGTTCTTTTTTTTTTAATGCATTTAAGTTTGTAAATTTTTCTTTTGATGTTTGCTTTATGTCTAGGTAGCAGTTAATTATAAAAACTGTTTCCAACGATCCTACTATTATCTAAACAAATTTTCATTAACTTTCCAAGGATTGCTTGTGTTGTTATGAAATTGAGAGTATATTTTTCATTTTTTTGTTCTCTAAGAGATTAAGATTTTGTTAGACTTTGTGGTGTGGTTCCATCCAACAAAATATGGGAACGGCTTATCGATCGGGCCCTTTATTGTTGTTGAGTTACACATCTTAGGTGTGTTTGCATCATATTTTATGTTGGAAAATGAACCCATATTTTCGTTGGCTAGATGGGTGAAGTATCAACATGATATAGGCCGTATGTTGTCAGTCTTTAATATTTTGAACATCATATTACATTGAGTACAAAATGCAATTTTCAAAAATAAGGCTAAAACACGAAGAAGAAAGAAAGAAAAAAAAAAGATTGCTTCTTGAATTTCATAAAGTTATTATTTTATGAATAATGCAAATCAAATTAGATCCCCTTAGGTGGATATTTTCTCAAAATGTCACGTTTCGGAAAAGTATCTCCTAAAAATGACCCTCCAAAAGATTACTTACCAAATTAGAGTACTTTCTCGATGTTCCTATTGGCAATAGCAACTTTATAATTTTCTCATTTTCAAGTCCTTATCCATATTACAATTGAGAATAGAAGAAGACAAAACAACAAAGAGTGCCTATGATTAATCCACACTAATATTTGATAGCCATGATTTTTTGGCAGTTATGTTTTACCCCCACATATTTGCTTATTTCCAAATAATTCCCTAAACTTTTGGAAAATTGCTTTAAGCCCCTAAACTTTCTTAAACGGGCCACATGCCAAATGGGAAATACTTGGAAAGTAAAAAATACCTGGCATGGTGTTGATACTTGTTGCCAATAGCGACATTCATTTTCTTTTTAGCTATTTCAAAATGGGAAACATACTATTAAAGTCGTTGAAAGGTCCATGTTTTTATCAAAACACTCTTAAGGTCAAAATGATAGAGAAATATGCGCAGCGCAATAGATATTTTCTTAAGCCTTATAGTTGTTGTCTAACATATATATTCCTAATTTCTTTGTCAATTTTATCTTGTCTATGTGATCAAGCAATAATATATTAAAGCAAGAAATATAACTGAAATTGAAAATTAAAGTGCAAGACAAGAAATAAAAAGAGACAAGAGGCGAGAATTTTTAAAGTGGTTCGGAGGCAAAACCCATCTCCTACATCCACCCCCACTGTTGGAACAGTGAGATCAATTCACTATAACCCGCTCTCTTTAGAGCTTACAAGAATTGATAAGGCAAGTTCCTTTGAACCCCCTCTACTTAATTGACACTTCAATTAAGGTTGCTTCTTTCAAATCAAAAAAAAAATAAAAAGAAAATAAATCACAAGTGTGTTTACAAAAATAGCTTGACTTTAAGCTGGCTGGAGGTAGGTTGTAACTGAGTGCAAAATGGCATAATATTTGCAGGGGTTTATGCAGATATTTAGGACTGCAAAGTGTGAATGCAGTAAGGCTACAAAGGTTTAAAAGAGTGAGGGAATAAATGGTGAAGGGTTAAAAGAAAATGTGGCAATTGGTGTATATTGCTCACTAGGTGAGGTTGGGATATAGTGATGCAATTAGCACACTAGTGGATAAATGGTGAAGGGTAATGGTGATGGGTGTTGTATCTCAATATTTGTGTTTGCATGGTTTTGTTGCACACATTGAGACAATAAAAGGGAGGGGTATTTGGTGTAGGAAAACACAAAGGGAATGAGAGGATTATGGTTAAATTTATAGGGGAAAGAGGAAGTATCCATTGGTGAAGTCTTGAGTCTTCAATGTTGGTCTTTAATGTAGTTTCCATAAGTCTTTGGTCTTCATTCCTCATTCAATGTTGATTGTAACATTCCCATGTTTTAGGGAAAGTGGTTTTCTTCAACGGACATAATGCAAGACAATTGTAGGGAATAGTTCTTGTTCACATGAAGGTTTGACATATTGTCACTTGACCCCCTTGACCCATTTTTGCTCCTTTAATGGGTTTTGTACATATCTTTCTATTGGGAGCTTGTATGCAAAATATTATTGCATACTCTTGTTCATCTTTAAATTACCTTTCTAATGAGTCCAATATAGAATATTTTAGGACCCATTTAATAGGTGAAAATCATCGTAGAAAAACATGGGAAACATGAAGGAGGTCTTGGGTAATTTTTGCATCTTTCTCTCTTGATAATTTAGACCACTTAACTTTAATCCGTTAGTTAAATGATCGATCTTCACCAAAAAAAAAAGGTCTTTTTGGTGAAAGATTGGTCATATTAATCACTTGTAAGCTTTATGTTTAACTCCGTAAGCCAAAAGTGATAACATTGAATATTGCCTCTCAAGCAGATTTTTGGTCAACTACATGAAATTTTCTGTATTGACTCTGAAGGTTCTAGGGTGTATGGTAAAGGTTTCTGGAAAGGGTTATGAGTTAACTTTAAGTGAGAAAAGATGGATCGGGATTTCAAGTTCTAAAGAGGGAGATATTAGGTTTTTGGTGAGAGGTGTTTGACAAGAGTCGGCTGTCTGGAAATGTAGGGTCTGCTGCCTAGTTCAAACAGGTATCTTTTTTCACTCATAATGAATCAAACTGTGGAGCAGATCTTGTTGGAAAGCCCTCTGTGTCTAGATTTCATGGGAAAAATCGAGTTCAGGTTTCGATAGGGAGAGAGTGAGATATTGTGTTTTTCATGGAAGGTGTCAAACCAGATTTTGGGTCAGCTGTCAAGGTTTTTGGGTTAGCTGTCAAGAGTTTTGGGGTTGCTTTCTGAGGGAGGGTTAGCTTACTGGGGTTCAGTGTTTGGAGGGTTTTGAAGGGTGTTCTCTCCAAGGGTTTGGTGTCAAGGGTTTTGTTGACAAAGAGGTTGGGTCTTAGCTGTCAAGAGGCTCCGGTCTTAGCTGTTGGGGTTAGCTGTCCAGAACAGCAACTTCAAACAAAATCTGGTACTGATTCCCAAGGTTGTAGGCTTTTATTTTATGCTTTATGGAAAGGTTTATGAGTCTACTTTACTCACAAAAAATCGGATTGAAATTTCATTGAACATAGAGAGAGAAAATGCATTTTTAGTGAAGGGTGTCAAGAGGCTCCGGTCTTAGCTGTTGGGGCCGGTCTTAGCTGTTGGGGTTAGCTGTCCAGAGCAACAACTTCAAGCAAAATCTGGTACTGATTCCCAAGGTTGTAGGCTTTGATTTTATACTTTCTGGAAAGGTCTGTGAGTCTATTTTACTCACAAAAAATCAGATTGCAATTTCGTGGAGTGGAGAGAGAGAGATATTTCCATTTCCGTGAAGGGTGTCAAATCTGAAGTTCAGATTTTCTGCAGCTTGTTTTCAATGGAGAATGGGCTTTTTAGGTTGGTTTGTTGGTGAAATAGGGGTGATAACATGTCCTTGAAAGGTTTTCTGTTCCCCCTAAAATGGTGATATGGGTTTATGAGTAAAAATGGCTTAAAACACATCCTTTAAAAAGGCTCGGTTCCCCCTCAAATTTGTTCTTGATGCCGTGTGTTCTTCTTGCATCCAAGATTGATTCGACTTTGATTAAGCTTGAAGATTTCACTAGTCCATCGAGCATCCAATTTCATTCCCCTAAAATCACAAACGAGAAGAAGTAAATGATTCTTTATAATCAAATAAATAAATTTAAGCACAAGGGAAATTTCCAAATTCTAATAATTCAAATCCCAACATAAGCAGTCGGTGGGCATGAGGGGATGCACTAAAAAAAGTGCCAACGAGTTTGCTGGTCAGTGCCATCGAGCCCAAGGAAGGTGAGTAATCTTCCCCCTAGCAACTACCCTAGGACTCTCTAACTCGTGACCTCGCTTTGTCTTACAAAAAATAAGGAAACTTGGGATATGATCCAAGATGATCAAATAGGGTGTTCAAGCACAAAATATGTTAGACATATAAGCATGGATCTTCACGAGATGTTAAGCTCGGAGACAGTGAAGTCTCTAAGAACCATGCTCTGATACCAATTGAAATGTCCATGTTTTTATCAAAACACTCTTAAAGCCAAAATGATAGAGAAATATGCGCAGCGGAATAGATATTTTCTTAAGCCTTATAGTTGTTGTCTAACATATATATTCCTAATTTCTTTGTCAATTTTATCTTGTCTATGTGATCAAGCACTAATATATTAAAGCAAGAAATATAAATGAAATTGAAAATTAAAGTGCAAGACAAGAAATAAAAAGAGACAAGAGGCGAGAATTTTTAAAGTGGTTCGGAGGCAAAACCCATCTCCTACATCCACCCCCACTGTTAGAACAGTGAGATCAATTCACTATAACCCGATCTCTTTAGAGCTTACAAGAATTGATAAGGAATGTTCCTTTGAACCCCCTCTACTTAATTGACACTTCAATTAAGGTTTCTTCTTTCAAAGCGAAAAAAAATAAAAAGAAAATAAATCACAAGTGTGTTTACAAAAATAGCTTGACTTTAAGCTGGCTGGAGGTAGGTTGTAACTGGGTGCAAAATGGCACAATATTTGCAGGGGTTTATGCAAATATTTAGGACTGCAAAGTGGGAGTGCAGTAAGGCTACAAAGGTTTAAAAGAGTGAGGGAATTAATGGTTAAGGGTTAAAATATAATGTGGCAATTGGTGTATATTGCTCACTAGGGGAGGTTGGGATATAGTGATGCAATTAGCACACTAGTGGATAAATGGTGAAGGGTAATGGTGATGGGTGTTGTATCTCAATATTTGTGTGTGCATGGTTTTGTTGCACACATTGAGACAATAAAAGGGAGTGGTATTTGGTGTGGGAAAACACATAGGGAATGAGAGGATTATGGTTAAATTTATAGGGGAAAGAGGAAGTATCCGTTGGTGAAGTCTTGAGTCTTCAATGTTGGTCTTTAATGTAGTTTCCATAAGTCTTTTGTCTTCATTCCTCATTCATTGTTGATTGTAACATTCCCATGTTTTAGGGAAAGTGGTTTTCTTCAACGGACATAATGCAAGACAATTGCAGGGAATAATTCTTGTACACATGAAGGTTTGACATATTGTCACTTGGCCCCCTTGACCCATTTTTGCTCCATTAATGGGTTTTGCACATATCTTTCTATTGGGAGCTTGTATGCAAAATATTATTGCATACTCTTGTTCATCTTTAAATTACCTTTCTAATGAGTCCAATATAGAATATTTTAGGACCCATTTAATAGGTGAAAATCATCATAGAAAAACATGGGAAACATGAAGGAGGTCTTAGGTAATTTTTGCATCTTTCTCTCTTGACAATTTAGACCACTTAACTTTAACCCGTTAGTTAAATGATTGATCTTCACCAAAATAATAAGTTAGGACCTAACAGTCGTTATTGGGAATAACGACTTAATATTAAATAGTCGTAAATTAAATCTCCATGATTAACAAGGTCAAGTGAATACTGACAACTGACTGTAGCGACTTCATCAATGAAGCTGCGAATGAGTCTTCATGTATTGTGAGTCATAAGAGGATATTTCACCGTCCTTCTCATGAGCCTCATTATGCCGATGGGCTAAAATAACTCCTTAATTATGTCTCATCCATATTACAATAGAGATCAAACGGAGACAAACCAACAAAAAGCGGCCAAGATTAATCCAAACAATTAGCCATGATTAATTTATGCAAATATTCAATGGTCATGATTTTTCTGCCAGTTACATTTAATCCCCCCCCCAATCTTTGCATATTTTTAAATGAGTATAAACTTTTAGAAAATACCCTTATGCCCCTAGGCGTTTGTAGATGGCCCCAAGCCAAGTAGGCTATAGGTTGCAAGTAAAAATGACCCATGCCTTTCAATAGGGTCGATACTAGATGCCCATAACAGCGGCTTCCATTTTCCTTATCATTTTTGTTATTTCTGAGATGGGATGTCCAAAAATATGTTTGAAGTCGCTATTGGCAATAGAAACTTTACTTAATACTCCCTCTGCCTGAACTCAATGTGCAGAGTTACTGTTGGGCACAGTCATTAAAGAGTAAATATATATATACTTAAAAGTATTATTAGTGGAAAAGAAGTTGTAAGTGTGATAGTGAGATATGGTTGGCAAGTCAGACGCACAATTTAAGTGTTTGAGTACGACAAGTGGGGTAAGTTAAATATAATGATAATGAATTATTTCCATTTTAGGAAGTGAGACTTATCAATGACACCCCCAAACGGGTAAGTGTGCATATTAAGTTGGGATAGAGGGAGTCATTAACTAAAACAACTTTATTAATGAAGTCGTGAATGCGTTTTTAGGTATTTTGACTCATAAGGGAATATTTTCTTGAAAGTGTCCATTTGACGGTAGTAATTATGCAAATGGCTGAAATATCACCTTGGGGCTGGTCCTGGTATGTATGTATTGATATTTTATTCGGCTCCGTCTTTCCTCTCCGCAACTACTCCGTCGTGCGTGCTCCGGTGTCCGAGTTGTTCGCGGGCCCAACATGAAAGTTGCTAAAATTGTTTGTTCTGGTCACGCCGGTATATCTAAAATATGTTAACAAGCAAGGAAATAACATATTTAAATGCAAGGGTGTAAATACCCCTTTCCGATGCAGCGACGCACGGGAAGTTTCATGTTATAATTATTTAATAAAATAAGATATTCATAATTGTATTTAAAAATTTTATTGTCGCCATGCCGTTTTAATTGGCCAAAACATTGAGAAAAAGCTATTATTTCATGTACATGGGTTGGGGGTCAAATTACGATAAGAGAAGAATATTAAGCGTTATAACTCCTATCACCCGAATGATCGGTCTTTCTATCATGCTGAGGTGTAGGTTGTGTTCGATGTTTTGAGACCAGATCCGAAGATTGCCTACGTTCTTCTCAATGTGAGAAGCTTATGTCAGCGTAGTTCGAGGAGAATTAAGAATAGGAAACAGGATCATTCATATTGATAGGGAGTATTTACATAAATATTAGGGTTTAGAAGTAGTTCTTAGATCATGTTTGGGTTAATGAACCCTAGATCATCATCGGCTATTAAATAATATATTAATCATGAAGATCGAAACCCTAAATCTAGCATAAATAAGGTTTTAATCTATGAACATGAAGAACGTGCTAAGAACATATTATGAACATATGAATATTATGAAGAACATATGAATAAACATGTTAAGAACATGAATATTATAGATCTAAATTAAGAACATGGCAAGAATATCACTGAAAAAGTCTAAAAATTTTCCTATGTTGCAAGAACTAATCTTGGATCATCTTAGGAACTTTGAGGATATTCTTGGATGCTTGAAAAACTTGATTTGGGAATAAAATCATGACTTGGGAGGTTTGAATGCTCTTAGAAACGATTTTTGGAACTCTGGAATCAGGATGTGATACTGATTATCTGATGATACTAATGCTGCTAAATTATGAGGCTAAGGGCCCTTTATATAGGAAACTGGCGGAGAGATCTAATGGCTACGATCACCCGATGCGAATGTGGCCGTATGGCCATAGGCGAATGTGGCCGCGTGGCCAAGAGCAGATGTGGCCGTGTGGCCACTCTACCTAGCTGACGTGATTTTCAAGCTAGGGTTTATTCTGATTTATGGAAACTGTATTTTGGTTAAATCTAGGATATTCTAGAATATTGAGCTATATTTTGGGAATTCGGGACAAATCTTTGCAAGGTTTCAAATTCCTATAAAGTCCTTGTATATTTAGGAATGGCCTAATTAACTCATTTTCAGATCGGGTACTAACAAAGGGATGTCCGGTAAAAGGCTTTTCTAAGGGTGTTGGGCCCGCCGTGGCTCTCAGGGCTCGATTTTTAGAGGATACGCCTATTTACTCAGTTTTAAGCCCTGATCATGAATCTAGGCTAGTTTTTTTCATCCGATGCATCGATAAGGCATACGTTAGTCCCGAACGGTCAAATCTGGGGTTTTACGTCAATTATCGGGTTTAGACCAATTAAAGGGCTTGGTTTAGGGGGTGCGAGATCGGGGTGTCTACATTATCCTTTAGCGGGATAAATTCTTTGCTAATTGGTTATATGGATACACCGACTTGAGATTCATAAACAATGTCCATCTTAAATCAATCTCCATCGGTTTACGTGATTACATATTGCGATTGTTGCCTATGGATATTTCCATCTGAAAATCATTTTCCCAGTGGTGCTACTCCTTGAACCTCAACTTGATGTTAACAATTGTAGTATTGATTATTGGCCCACAAAGCATTTCGTGAAAAGACAAACGGGCTTTTGTTTCTACACTGGGAGATAGGATTGAATGAGCTTCGGGGATGGAAAATATGGGCTTGTTCAAACTACATTCCATGTTAATTTACGCCAGTAAACAAAATGGTGTAACCAATACCGGCCCACTAGTGTCAGCTACTCATTTACCCAATTTATATCATAAATTGTCCTTCTGTTTTTATTTTATTTTTTTTAAATAAGCCTTACTTTGACTTGTTTTGATTATATTAAATTTTAATCCTCATCGTTGGTTTCATCTTAATCCCATGGCTGAATGTTGAATTCTTTTAACAAACTTAATTAGGGTTTCAAGCCGCCGTCACTCAACCTTCTTGGATATATCTATTTCTTGTATATATATTTACAACCTTATTTCTTTACTCTGTATCCCATTCTATATGTTTTCATCTCCTGAAGGAAAAATGTTGATACAATCTGATATAGAAGGCCTAGATGTAACGACCCCAAAACCCACCCTAATTTTCTAATCTTAAAATGGAAATTTTGTGTGCATTTTATGTGTTAGATAATATTTTCTTGACTTGCATATATTATTTGAGTATATGTGATAGTTAAAGTGTTAGTAGAAAGTTTGTTAAGTTGAATAAATGAGTTAATGAAACTATAGGGTTATATGTGAAAATATAACTAGAGGGGTTTAGTTGTGCATAATGGAACTAGGAGGGTCCTAAGTGAAACTTTAAAAATCAAAATATCTTCTTATCACTATCCCTCTCTCTCTCTCTCTGTGCATAGATACATACATAAAATTCATACTTTCCCAAATTTTCTCTTAGAAAAGAAGAAGAAGAAAGAAAAGGCTAGGGTTCTTGACTTTGGTAAATTTTATCATTTTATTTACTACTCCATTTTAAAATCTAATTATACCAAAATGTTCAGGGTGTTGAGTAGAGTATTCCTACCGGATCAAATATTATTTTCTCGATACTTTTCCGAAAATAGGTAAGTTACTAATCCCCCTTTAAATGTTAAAATGGTCATATATGTGATATATGTGATGTATGAACTCTTTGTTGTATTATTTGTTAAGAAACTTGAAAGGATATTAAGGTTGGTGAAAGTTGATGTTGATGTCGTAAAGAAGCTAGTATAATGGTTGTGTAACTCAGTTGTATTGAGTTATATTTGGTAAGATAGAAGTTGGGGTGGTACTTTTGGAACGGTGAAACGAAGGGAGTATATATAAACAGCCCAGTTTGAGCCTGCCGGATGATGTGGGCGGCCGCCCACTAAGGGCGTGCGGCCGCACATCCTATCTGACTAGTTTTGTTCATGAAAACAGAGTAAGTGGGTGACCGCACAACCAGTTTGGGCGGCCGCACACTTTACCCAGAGTTTGATAGTTTGTTCCAAGTTAAGTGTAGGGCAATTAAATGAGTGTTTTGGGATGTTGTCATGGTTGTTGAGGATCGTGTTCAAGTGTGTGCAAGAATATGTTGTGACTTTATTTCATGATGGTTGTGAACACTTTATGATTGCTTCTTTCGTGTGCATTTTGTGATGTGTTTGGCTTGGTTCCCTACTTTGGAATCATTGCCCCCGGTTGTTGTTTAAGCAAGTACTCCCTCCGTCCCAAAACACCTTGCACTTATTTCCCTTTTGGGTGTCCCATTGGTAAGTCTCACTTTCCCAAAATGGAAAAGATTCCCACTACTTCTCTCTCCTCTCTACTCACAACAACTATCCACTTACTATTCTCTACCCCACTTTCTCTCTCCTTCCCACTCACACCACCCACTTTTCTTACACATTTTATTAATTCCCGTGCATTTCAAAAAGGGTGCAGGTTGTTTTGGGACGGAGGGAGTATTCATTACAATGCTTTGGTTGAAAGTCCAGCTGGTTTTATGTTATCGAGTCGGGTAGTGGAAGGGATTATCGTGGCACACGAGCCAAGTTCACAATAAGGTCTTCCACTGGTAACCCTTATTCCCCAGTCCAGATTGACCTTGGATGGGATGGGCTAGCTCCCTTGTGTGAGCATTGGGTTGTGACTTTGTGTCATATTCCCCCAGTTGTTACTTTGGTTCTTATTGGTATGGTTTGGTTTTTGGGATCCCGGCTTCATCTATTTATGCTATTCAACTGGTTTTCTCAGATGGTATTCTCAGACGGTTATGTTCTTTTGGTAAACCTTGGCTTGGTATCCACTTATGAGTGTTACAACCGTTATATGTGTGGTATGATGAGATGGCTTTGCCTCTCATATTATATGCTATGTGATTGCTATGATACTGTTCTTTATGATTATCATTTTAGCATGAAACGTAGTTGCATTACTTAGTAGCTTACTGAGATTTATTCTCACCCCGTTCCTTGTTTATTTGTTTCCTTAGATAAAGGCGAGTCCAGGGGATAGGACACTTGGCACGTGAGGACGTTGAAGTGGTAAGAGTTGTGATTTGTTTTGTAAATGCTACATTACATAGATGTATAACCTTTTGGCTAGAGTTTCCGTGACTTCATCATCTTGTAACACCTATATTTTGGACAATGTTGGTGTATTTACATTTGTATAGAAGTTTGTAAGCTTTCGGGCTAAGTACTTTCGTTGTGAAAGTTGTTTGTAAAGTTTGTTTGAAAGTTAAATGGAAGTCTTTGAACTTCAAGTGCTGATTCTGTTAAACTTTATGAAAGTATATTTCGAAAAAATTTCAAAAGTGTTTTATGACGTCTTCCAATCGTGTCCCGAGCGTGGGGCTAAATAGGACCACGGGTCTGGGGTGCGATAGTAGATCAAAAATTGTGAGACTATTCTCATGGTTTCTGATTTCATTGGTACTACCATCAGTTTGGTAAGTATTTTATACTTTTTACTTGATCCATTTCTTTCCATGTCAATGCATGTTTTCTTCCCATGTCAAGGGGTTTGTGTGTGTATTAAATCCAGATTTCATTTACCTCTCTGTGCATACCCTGTGAAAATCGTGTCAATTAATGGTTTAGGTTAGATCAACTATAACAACTCAAATATGTTAGATCGGTGTGTTATAGAGAGTGGTAAAAATGAAAAAATTGGGCATGTGGAGAGATTTATGTATTTATTTAGTTTTTGAGTTTCTCTTCATCGGATTTAGATACAAATTGAAGAAGGATTGAATTTTTCGTTCAATTGGTAAAAACATAGGAAATTTTGATTTAAATCTATGCCTTTTAATTGGTGGATCCATTGAAATTTAATGATATTCTAGCTCGACTGAGATGCATGTGCTTGAATCTAGACTGTGACTTCTGAATGGATTTTGAATTGCCCATTAGTTCTATATACATTTGATTCGTTCTATTTCTATCTACAATGATCTCTCTCTCTCTCTCTCTCTCTCTCTCTCTCTCTCTCTCTCTCTCTCTTCTCACACTCTCTCTCTATAATTGTGCGTACAAATGCTATTTTATTAGTTCTTGGACTTGCATTTATCCCGTTGCCTTTTTGCACGTGATAATCAACATTATGATGAAACACAAAATCTTGGGAAAAACATGTTTTTCCAAAGTCTTAGGAAAAACATGTTTTAAAAAAACGCGGTGGCATTTTTGTAAATATATGGAACTTCTTTAAAAAACGCGCGGTGACATTTTTATAAATAATCGGAACTTCTCAACGGTACTGGATATCAATATAAAACCTTCTGGATATGACATTGATAGCCAGAACCGTTGAAAGTGATAGCGAGAACCTTTGAAAATAATAGCGAAAGGGTTCTGGATATCAATATAAATCATTCTGGATATGAGATTGATAGCCGGAACATTTGAAAGTGATAGACAGAAGGGTTCTGGATATCAGTATAAAGCCTTCTGGATATCAATATAAAGTCTTATGGATATGAGATTGATAGCCAGAACCTTTGAAAGTGATAGGTAGATGGTTTTGAAAAACACGTTATTCCTAACCACTAGGAAAAACGCGTTTTACAGGAGACCAACTCCAGATTAATACGTTGATGTAATCCAATGTTTAGCGAACAGTTATTGATGAGTGAATGGGAAAAGAACTCTCAACATGTATTTGAGATTTTACTCTATAACAAGCTTGAACTGGTATATTACAAACCATGTTCTGACCTGTTGGCTTTGGCTTACAGGAACACAAACAAAGGCAAGAGATTTGCAAACAACTTTAGTGGAGTGAAGGGGAAGGAATTTCTCCATGAAATTCTGACTAAGCAGAGATAGGCTTTGTGATCTTTGGTCAAGGGAATGATTTCACCTTTCGTTATAAGTACTGCCCTTATAGTACCTTAAGTTGTAGACAGACTGTGAATAAGGGGCAGACATTGTTTCTTGGATAAATTTGCCATTGGGTCATCGGTTTATGAAACGTTTTTCTTCAAAGTTGAAATCGACTTTTCTTTGGGTTTGAGTGATTGATAAACGTGTGTGTGTGTGTGAGAGAGAGAGAGATAGAGAGAGAGAGAGAGAGAGAGAGAGAAACCTAGTGAAGAAGTTCCTGACTTCACTTTGAGAGATTGGGTAGCCGTTAGACAATGCCAAAACACGGTAAAAGAGACCGGTGAGACTTCACAATGAGAGTGTGCCGGAATTGCTTTGTTCTCGTGGTCCCCATCAGTGCCGTTCAATATGTATGAATCAAATTAGATGGTGATAAATAATGTGATGAATAAATTAAGAGGAGCGTTCCCGTTTCTGAGGGCTGCTCAGGTTACAGATTCTAGTGTTAATGTGGTACCCATGGCTGTAACTGCTGGGACAGGTCCATTACCAAGGCCTCACGAAGGTCCCTTCCAATCTGTTGGGCAGCTGCCGATGGCTGTGAAACCGTTGCAAGTTCTTCGGTACGCCAGGAGGTTGCAGGAATGGGGGAAAGTGTCAGTTTGATCATGTTGTGGAAAACCTGCCTAATACTAGTATGTTGTCGCAGGAATGAAGTGAATGCTTTTCCAAGAAACAGTTTTGATAAGAAATTTTGGTAGATTTTTTCTTTTCAACAGTTACCATGGCTGGCTCCGGTAAAGGCAAGCACAAGAAGGGTAAAAAACAGTCAAAGTCAAGAACTGACAGCGTTAATAGACAGCCTGGGACATCCAACTATGATTCTAATTTAAGCAATGTAAATTCTGACACCATGAACACACATTAGAGTTATTACTCTACAACAAATTTGATTCACTTTATACCGATGCATTACTAGACATGTTGAGTATGGGTTATGATGCTCACAATGCGCGAAGCAATGCGCAAATTGAAATCTTGATGAAGTGACATCGGCATGGGAGGAAGAGTCTGCTAAGGAACATTGTAGACAATTCAGTTGAATTTCTACAATCCAAGTCCATAACTGACAAGGAGGCTCCACAAGGATATAAACATATGGCTGACAAGATAAATTCCTTGATGAAGATGCCTTAGAAATTTCCCTATGGAACACTTTGTCTCAACTTGAACAATCAGCTGCAAATGTGCGGCATCTTGAGCTTCAGAATGCAGAAATTTTGGAAGAAATTGAACGTCAAATGTTTTGAAGATGCCTTAGAAATTTACCTATGGAAATACGACAAAGGAAGTCTGTTAGTACCTCACTATGTTTAACTCACAATTAATCATAGTATATATTTTTTGATAAATAAATAATCAACCCAATTGATTATATAATGTATACAAAAGACCTGAGCACAGGCAGCCCTTCTCAAAGACCAACAACTAAGCTTCCCTGTTTCCACTCAAGCCAACAGTCAAGTCATTACATGGTCTACCTATCATCTATACATCCAACAAACTGAAGAAATACCTATTATAGACTCCCTCTACCTCAAATGAATTATCAAGATGATAATACAAATAAGCTTCAACAGCTAAAGTCCTACAAGCCCAATAGCTAAGCTCCCTTGTCTCAATAGCTAAGACTGATCTTCTTCAACAGCTATCTCCACGTCATCAGATCCTTGAAGAATGATTATTCCAATATAACCAGTCATTGGAATAACTCATATTGAAGCTTGTTCAAGTGTGAATACACCTTCTCTACCATTGACAACCTATACAAAAAGAAACAACAAACATTCAGTCAAAGTCAAAGGGAACCATTATTTCTCTGTACCCTTGTTTCCCAAACGGCTACTACTGTACCCTTGTCCCCCAACACCTCTATCCTTTCCCTTATATAAAGGAGTATACTGGAATGTTGTCAAGTGACCTTTTTAAGATCCTCTACACCTTTTTACACCATTACAAACCTTTGTAGCCTCACTGCACTCTCACTTTGCAGTCTTAAATATTTGCATATACCCCTGCAAATATTGTGCCTCTTTGCACCCAGTTACAACCCACTTTCAGCCAGCTAATAGCCAAGCTATTTTCTTTTGTAAAACACACTTGTGATTATTTTTATTTTCTTTTTATCACTTTGAAAGAAGCAACTTTAATTGAAGTGTCAATTAAGTAGAGGGGGTCAAAGGAACTTGCCTTATCAATTCTTGTAACTCTTATTGAAGAGAATATTATAGTGGATTGATCTCACTGTTCCAACAGTAGGGGTGGATGTAAGAGAAGGGTTTTGCCTCTGAACCAGTTTAAAATACTGTGTACACTCTTGTCTCTACACTAACACACACATATACCTTGTCCTTTTATTTATATTCCGCTGCACATTTCTTTTATTTATTTCTCAACAGCTTACCTTAAACAATTAGATGTCCAAAGTTTTAATTAATCTGTTCATTTAGTTAAACAGGGTCTTTCAATTGGCATCAGAGCTTGGATTCCCCATATAGAGTCTAACAACTTGTGAAAGATCCATTCAATCCACCATGCCTCAACCAAGAACAAACAATGAAAAGGATATTCCACACATTGATGATTGTGGATCTTTTGAGATTTACTCCTCAAAAATTAAAACATATCTAGATGCTAATGGCATATGGAACTGGTATGTCTTAAAAAATGAAGTTGAACCTCCCACTCAAGCTGAAGTTAATAGAGGAGGTAGAAAACTCAAATCTCCTGAAAACTGGACTGATGCTCAAAGGCAACTTATGACTGCAAACTTAAAAGTAAAAAATATTCTGCAAAAAAGTGTCAATGACTCCCTAGCTCAAGAAATAGCTAAAGTACCAAGTGCTAAAGCAGCATGGGAATTAATTAATACCAAGTTCACTAAACACACCAGTGTTAGAACCCAGAATCTATATAACTTATTAAGACAGTTGGACAACTTCAAATTCTACCTTGGAGAGAAAGTGAGTGCTGCAAGACCAAGATTTGAAAATCTTGTAAGAGCCATTTCAGACCGTGGCAAAACCATTGAACAATCTGACATATGCTTAAAGATCTACTCTAATTTTCCTCAAGAGTATGAGAAAGTAGCCCTTCCCATTAGAGAAGGAGCTTAATGGAGTAGTATGACCATAGAAAAATACTTTGGTAAACTTGAAGCATATGAACTAGAAGGAATGATCAAAATTCAACCAGCATCCACCATATCTCAAACCCTTGCCCTTGTTGCTCAAGAGCAAACTCAGAAACAGTTTTCCCAACAGGACATTGACACTTTTATAATTAATGCCCTACAAAAACTGAACATAACTCCTAAACAAGAATCAAAACCAATTTCTCAAGAAGACATTCCAAGTCTTATCTCCATGGCTGTCAGAAATGCCATGAAACATCAAAAGAAAGATTTTGACAAAAGATACAGTCCTTCACCATCCAACCCAACTCAAGAAGTTGTTAAAAAGAGCATTGAGTGTTACAACTGTGGTAAACAAGATCACTATGCCGCTGATTGCAAAGAACCAAAGAAACCAAGAGAACACTAAAAAAGAATGAATTATTTTAAAGAAGTCATTCATAGTTCTAGGTGTAATTGCTATAATTGTGTCAAGGCTAAGAATGACAAAAATAAAGAACAAGTCATGCTTGCTGACTCTTCTAGGTTTAGTGATGAAGAATTTGATTCATCAGACTCAGATAGTGAGGAAGAAGATGCATTACTGTGTTTGGTTGCACAGGAATGTGATGACTCAGATAATGAAGAGGACCTAGAAGCCTTAGCTGCTGCTGAAGAACTTAAAGAGGTACATAATTTTAACTCTCTTAATATAGAAGGTTTTAAAAATTTAGTTTGCACCCTTTTGATTCAAAAGAAGAAACAAGACTCTAGCTTTGCTTCCCTCATCACAGAAAACCTTGAGCAATCAAAAACCATTGAAAATCTCTAATCCCTAAACACTAACCTTGAAACAACCAAAAAGGATCTAGAAGAAAAATGTCAAAAACTTGAAAATGACATACTTAGCTCAACAGCTAAGACTGACTGTTCTGAGTCTCAAAAGGATAATGAACAGGAAATGAGTACCTTGAAGGAAGAAAACAATGCTTTAAAAAGCAAAATTGACTCCTGGAACAAATCAAGCAATGCTTTATCCATGTATGACTTTAATCAAAGACATCCTGGGGACAGATCTGGAATAGGAGCAAATAATCCCACACTCAAAACCTACACTCCACCTACTGGTGATAGAGCTGTTGAAACTACGATTTTACAAAGTCTAAACACATTCTCTACAAGAAATCATCTTACCCTATTCAAACAAATGAAGATGTATATAAACAGAGGAATAAAGAGAGTAAATTGAAAGTGGATTCCCACAATTCCTGATTCTCAAGCTTCCACCAGTACTGATGATATTAAAACTCAGAAAATGAAGCAAGAACAGAAGCCTAGAAAGCCTAGACAAGCCAAAAATCCAAGACAAGCTGAACAGCCAAGACAAGCTGAACAGCCAAGGCAAACTGGACAGCCAAGACAGGCTAGACAGCAGAGGCACTCTGGGCAACCTAGACAAAACTGGCAATATTCCAATGGGAAAATCTATGCTTATCAGTCCCAAAATTCTTCTCCTAGATCATCTTACCAATCACAAAACTCCAGACATCAATCTCACTTTCATCAACCAATATACAGAAATCAAAGCCCATACAATACTAGACACCTATATAACTCCCGTCAACCCTTCACATTGACACCCTACATGATGCAAATCATGTCCTACTATAACACCCTTAACCAGTTCTTCAAAAGAAGATCAGGTGCCAAGGCTAGGGTACCAAAAAAACTCTAATCCTTTGGACCCAAAAAGAATAAAGGGTACCATAATTTTTAATTTTGTTTTATAGGAATCCAATAAAGGAATCTGGTACTTAGACAGTGGATGTAGCAGACACATGACTTACAACCAGGAATGGCTTCAACAGCTAACACCAAAATGGTCCCAATGTTACTTTTGGTGACAATTCTCAAGCAAGAGTCAAAGGATCAGGGAACCTAGTGACCAAGGAGATCATCTTTACAGATGTATCTTATGTTGAAAGCCTCAAGCACAATTTAATAAGCATCAGTCAAATTTGTGATAAAGGTTATTATGTTATATGCACCAAGGACCAATGCCAGGTCAAAGACAAGAACAACAAGGTTATTCTAACAGGAGTTAGAAAGAAGAACCTTGACTGCCTCCACCTTGAAGTTGTCCAATCCTCCTCTGCACATTGCCTCTTGTCCTACAGCCAATCTGATATGTCGTGGCTGTGGCATAAAAGACTTGCCCACCTAAACCTCAAAACCATTTCTAATTTATCCATCTCTAATCTTGTCAAAGGTCTTCCCAAAATACCTTTTAAGAAGGTAGCTAGAGGGGGGGTGAATAGCTGTTTTAAAATTCTTTTCGTACCCTTGATAAACTCAATTGCAAATGCGCACTTTATCAAATAAGCGTTATGATATGCGCCTATGTGAGTGAGTGAAATGCACAGCGGAATTTAGTAATGTAAATAGGTGCAAAGTATGATAAATGGGGCGCACACACACTATAAGTATTTTGGCTCAAAGTGGGTGAAATAAGAAACTAAGGCAAATGATATAACAAACACAACACAGTTCAATCAATCAATCTACAATGAATAAACAATCAAATAGTTAGATATGATATGACTTGAAAGGAAATAGCAAGATAATAAGTACGCGCTATTTGGAGAGGTTCGATCGGGAAAATGATCTACGTCCTCTACCAAGATGGTTAGTCTTGGATTTCTAATGGAGATCTTATATAATGAGAGAGTGATACAAATTACAATCATTTGAGCTTATGCACTAACTCAAGATCTAATATTCTATGAAAAAACAAATCCTAGACAGTAACCTGTGTATCTCTAAAAGAAAGATCTAAGTGATCAAACTTAAAGAGGTGCGTGTGTGATTTTAGATTCAAGGCTATTTAGATCTGGGCTAAGGATGAAGGTATGAAGATGTTCTTGAGAATTCTGGAAATAACAAAGGCAATCTTCAAATCTTCAACAAATGATTGAGAGAGAAATTCTTGAAATTCTTAGCAAAACTCAGCCACTTCAAAATGTTGAAGTTATGGGGTATTTATAGTGAAATCCCAAAAAATAGCCGTTGGAAATTCATGATGATTCTGAGCAAAGGACAAATGTGTTGTCGCTCATTGAGTGGAGCACGTGTCCTTTTATAGCCGTTAGACATATAACACAATTGTGACCGTTGTGGACAGGTGTCCTCAATTTGGGTACACATGTGTTATTTAACCATCGTTTGAATCATTGGCGTAGTTTGAATTCTCTTCAAGTCTTTGAATATTCATTAAATCACTGAGTGTTAAACACCTACGTTGAGGCACGTGAGCTAGTAGAGGCGCATGAGCCAATGGGGCGCATGAGATGATGCTAGGTGCATACTCATGCGCGCGCACCAAGAAGGAGCATGGCGCGTGGCTTGGAGGCGCATGGCGCATGGCTTGAAGGCGCATGGCGCATGGCTTGAATTTACACAGTGATTTTCTTGAATCTTGATCTTCTTGCCCTATTTCTAAGCCTATTTTATTACAATGAACAACCTAAAAAATGAAGTATAAATACTTCTTACATGTGGGTCTAAAGTCCATGAAATAAAACTTAGGTGATGGATCAATCAAATCTAATCAATCCTATTCCATTAAAACTGAGATATATGTGGGCATACCCAACAATCTCCCCCTATTTGATTGATGCCATTACCTACTATATCAAGGACAAACATTATACTTGATAATAACATGTCCAAAAAAAATGATATTGGTAAATCATGTCTCAAGTTAATGCACACACTCGTCCAAGATATAGATTTCTAATCTATTCCAATAAAGATAAAACATTACAAATGGAAAGATAGAAACAACAGTTTATAACACATTCAAAAATGATATGAGTTTTAGTTTTGAAATGTGTTTAAACAAAGTTTAAACTCAATGCATAAAATGTGAAGCAGTTCAAATATGATGCATATGATTTTAAACAACATTCAATGTTCTACAAACAAGTAGTTTGAGTGAACAAGGTTTGAGATAAATGTGATACTTTGTTCTCATTAATACTTGGGATGTAGGAGTTACAGATTACAAGTATTGAACAGAACAAAATCAAAAGAGGTGCTAAAACATGTAAGCATGAAAATCACTATCTTTAAAAGGTTTTTACTAACAACAATAAATTCTAACAACTTACAATCAAAGAAAACTAAGGATTAGGAGGCGCGTCGTCTTCCTTCAATCCTTCTTCGATTTCAGAAACGGAGCGCTGGATTTGCTTGGAAAGTTGATAGGCGCGGTTGACATTAGCATAAGTGTCAGTGACAAGAGTATGAGTTTCAGTGACACCGTCTCCGATGTAGCGCAAATGATCCACATTGATGTTTTGATACTCATCAATGGAGCGCTAAGTAATTTGATGCTGCTGAGAAACATTTTCTTCTAAAATTTGAAGATGTGCTTCAATAGCATTTTGAGCAGTGATAATGTCAGAGGAAATGTGTTTTGCGCGTCTATCAGAACTGGAGTGAGCAGCAGTGAAGTGAGTGACAATCATTTCTTTCAAAACATCCAACTTTGAGACTAGAACATTCATGTTGGACTGAGATGCAGCAGACTGAGGTATGAAGGTAGGCGCAGCAGATGAGGTGTGCGCCAGATCAGATTGAGCTTGTACCTGAGTCTGCGCCGGAGGAGTAGGAGTAGAAAGTTTGTCCTTGATTAAAGTCATCTCCCCCTTAATGGCAGCGATCTCTTCAGATTGATCAGTCAGCATGGAAGTGAGGTGCTCAAATTGAGACGCAATCTGAGTCTGACCTTGTTCTAACTTAGCTTGCCCCTGCTGCAAAGATTTAAGAATAGAAAGTACCTCACTCAAATCTGAAGGAACAGATGGAGGAGGCGCAGGGGAGGATAGGGGCGCATGAGAAGGGGAAAGAGTTGATAGAATATCTTGCTCCCCCTCACTTGAATCATCATCTCCAAATAATTTTTTTCTGAGATCTTGCCTGAATTTTTGTTGAGTGGGAGATATAGGAATTGTAGGAACTGGAGGGGGCGCAGTAGTTGTAGATGGAACTGGAGGGGGCGCAGTAGTCGTAGATGGAACTGGAGGGCACAGGGAACGGGGGCGCGTTGAGGTGGTGCGTATTGAGTAGGCGCGGGATCGACTGTGCCTTTCTCAGCATCTGCGCTTGAACCAGCGCCTTTCTTTCATTCCTTCTTTTCTAACTCAGCTGCTTTCTTGGATCGAAAATCTTCATCTCGTTTCCTTTGAGCCTCAAGTCTGCTAGCTTCCTGCGCAATCTTTAGATCTCTATCCTCATTAGATTCAAATCTAGTGCGCTTGATAGCAGCTCTAGGAGGGTCATCAACAATCCTTTTGCCCTTGCTCTTTTCTGCGCCTGCCACGGTTTCTGCGCGTTTACTGGCGCCTTCGGAATCTGCGCTCTTCTTTGTTGGTGCGCCTTTAGGAACTGGCTCATCATCTGATAAAGTATTTTCATCAACTAACCCTTAAATAGATTTGATCCGAATTCCCGTTGTGCGCTTCACAGGCTTCTTCCTGCGCTTTTTAAGATCCAAGTTGGCTTTTCCAAAAATTGGAACGTCATCGGATTTGTACACAGGGTTCTCACTCAAAAACTTGACTAACTCAGGATAAGTTAGGAAAATTTTAGTAAGGATTCTGCAGTGAGTTTTGAATTTGGTTCTCCCATCAGCCTTGTTTTTGTTATACTTATCAATTTGGTCAGACAAAATTTTGAACAAGATCTGAGGCCAATTTAGTCTAGTCTTTCCCATGATGGCAGCAGTATATTCCCACTGCTCCACAGTGAATCTATTCACATTCCCAATTTTGAACACGATCGAAGTATCAACAAGATGCGTTATATGAGCGAGCAGATCTCCACCATCTCTTATCTCAACGTTTTTTATGTTGTTTAGAAGAGCAGGAATTTGGAGATAGGTATGCGCTACAGCATTCTGATCTGCAACTGAGTAAGAGTTTGGTTGACCAGAAACACCCTGAGGGCCAGTAGTGCTGAAACTCACGATGTTCTTGATTGTCCCCGTAGAGATAGTTATAGCCACATTCTGAACGGTGGCGCATATCCTGTAGCACACATATCCGTCAGCAGGAGTCTCAACTAGAGCAGCGGTTAAGAAGAATTCATCAATGAGGAGCGGAGAAAAGAATGGTTGATTAAACGTGAATAAAGGAGTGAGTCCAACGATGTGAAGGGTTGAAAGGATTTCAACTCCCATTGGATCAAGTGAGAGCTCAGCAAGATCAACTGTCTCACCAGGTCTGAAATTTGCAGGGTCCTGAAAAGTAAACATTTGAGTGAAGTTAGTAGTGTATAAGGCACATAGAATCATAAAATGAGCTAAGTATAGATAGGCACAGGACAATATATAGGCGCATAAGAAATAGCATACGCATACTATTATTAGGCGCATATATGTTGTAGGCGCATACAAATACGAGGCGCATATTATGGTTCTATGAAATATACTAAGTAAAAATTAAACATAAGATTTGACTAAGTAGAAGTTAGGCGCGCAAGGACTTTAGGCGCATGAATGATTGAGGCGCATAACATTTGTTGGCGCAAACAATTGATAGGCGCATGAATCAATAGAGGCGCATAAGGTCATAGGGTGCATAACCAACACTTAGGCACATATTCATGTAAAATTCATACTAAGTATAAAAACACACGAAAACACAAAAACACATATCAAACATGCATATGCAATTTTTAAGAATCAAAATATGAAAATTTTGAAAAACAAGTTCTGAAAATTTTGAAACCCAAGTCATGCAAAAATAACGAAGAACACGAAGAACATGTCTTGAGTGCTCGAAGAACACCATGAACACATAAAACATGAAACTTCACCAAATCAAGCACACAATATATAAAAATGACCGCAATAAGACAAGGATCACAAATATGTAAACCAAAACTAGAACAAATCAACAACGAATCCAGAAAATGGATTCAAAGACCCGAAAATTTGAAAAGTTTGAAAATGAAATTTCTCAGATTCGCAACAAATACCGAATTGATCTTTGAAAGAGAGAGATATAAAGATTTGAAATCAAAAAACAGACATAACCTAACAAACGATTTTGAAAACGGATCACGGAAGAGAGATTAATCAAGAAAAGTTGAACTCGGGTTTTTAAGAACACGAAAATCCAGAAAATCAAAACAAAAAATGCAAAAATTTAAGAGTTTAAGGTTCAAGAGATCATACCATTTCGTCTTGAGATGCTTTGGTTGATCTTTTTGGACCCATTAACAGAATATATAGAGAGAAAAAGGATGAAGAAAGGATGAATAATGGAGAGAGAGAGAGAAAGTCGGGATAGAGAGAGGGAGAGAGAGAGATGGGAGAGAGAGTGAGTATATATATAGGTATGTAATGATTGTAAAAGGGGTTTAGGGTTTCTAGGATGGGAGGTGAAGAGATGGGCATTTATGAGGGATATGAAGGAGTTGAAAGGCATTAAATGCTGATTGACACAAAGATGTCATGATGTGACATTTTGGGTATAAGAAAAACTGCTCCACTTTCCCTATAAGTGTATGAGCGATTTTGATTAATTTTTGCATAAACCCCAAAAACATTTGTTTTGGTGTAAGTTTAGGGTGCAAGAAATAAATCCCCAGAAAATAAAATTTTCGAAAAACGTAAAACAAGGGAAAAATTTAATTGTACAAGTACCCTTGAACAATCATGGAATGTCAAAAGACAAAATTCCTATAATAAATGAATAGAATAAACGTACCTGGTACTTGTGAAATTTTAATGCGCTCAATCATTGAAATAATAAATTTGAAGCATTGAATACCCGTTTGCAATAAATGTCCACGTGAATTTGCATTTATGGTGCGCTAGATTGCTTGGGGGCGTGCAGAGTATGATAGGCGCAGTACTTATCTAGGCGCGCAATGAGAGAGAGGCTCGCGTTGATGTTGGGCGCACAGAATGAGGGGCGCGCAGGGGTGTGAGGTGCGCACAGATTTTGGAGCACATAAAATGTCAGGCGCGCATGAGAATGTGAGTTGGACGCGCATAGTATACTCATATAACTCAACAAAACATAAACTCATTATTATTGACAAAACTGTATTGAATTTTAGGTGAGTTCAAGCATACCCATTTCACCTCTCAAAAAGATGAACCGTTTCGCGTCAAGTGCTTTCGTTAGAATGTCGGCGATTTGATAGTCGGTTCCCACGTGTTCCAAATGAATATTGCCTTTCTCCACGTTGTCTTTGAGGAAGTGATATTTGATGTCGATGTGTTTGGTCTTTGAGTGCATGACAGGATTTTCAGAAATGGCAATTGTTGAAGTGTTGTCGCAGTAGATGGGACAATTTTCTTCGATGATATCATAGTCCACTAATTGCTGCTTCATCCATAGTATTTGACAGCAACAACTTCGGGCAGCGATATATTCAGCTTCGGTTGTTGAGACAGATACTGAAGCTTGTTTCTTACTCGCCCATGACACAAGTCGATATCCGAGGAAATGACAAGTGTCACTCGTGCTTTTCCTATCAATTGTGCATGCTGCATAGTCTGCATCTGAATAACCTACAAGTTTAAAATTCGAATCTTTGGTGTACCAAAGTCCAAGGTTAACAGTGCCAGAAAGATATCTTATAATACGTTTCACAGCAATTAAGTGTGCTTCTCTAGGGTCAGATTGATAACGAGCACAAACACAAACACTAAACATAATATCGGGCCTACTAGCAGTAAGATAAAGGAGTGAGCCAATCATACCTCGATAGAGCATTTGATCAACACGTTTACCTTTTAATTCTTTGTCGAGTTTATTGCCGGTAGCCATTGGAGTGTCGTATGCTTTGGCATTTTCAAGTCCAAACTTCTTGATAAAGTCCTTTGTATATTTGGCTTGATTGATAAATATGCCTTTACTCATTTGCTTGATTTGAAGCACAAGGAAGAATGTGAGTTCTCCCATCATGCTCATTTCAAACTTGCTCTTCATTAGTTTCTCAAAGCGCTTACACAACAATTCATTAGTAGAACCAAATATAATATCATCAACATAAATTTGAACAAGTAATTTATGACCATTATGTTTGGCAATGAAAAGAGTTGTATCGATTTTATCTCGAGTGAAGCCTTTTTGAATGAGAAACTTGGATAGTGTATCGTACCATGCTCTTGGTGCTTGCTTGAGTCCATACAAAGCTTTCTGGAGTTTGTACACATGATTTGGAAATTGTGAATCTTCAAACCCAGGTGGTTGAGCAACGTAGACTTGTTCTTGGAGTTCACCATTTAGAAATGCGCTCTTCACATCCATTTGATATAACTTGAAGTTCTTGTGAGCTGCGTAATCTAAAAATAATCTGATAGCTTCAAGTCTTGCTACGGGTGCGAAAGTTTCATCGTAATCAATTCCTTCTTCTTGCCTATAGCCTTGTGCAACCAATCTTGCTTTGTTTCTTATGATGGTTCCGTTCTCATTCATCTTATTTCTGAACACCCATTTCGTACCAATCACCCCTTGATCATTTGGTCTTGGAACAAGAGTCCAAACCTTACATCGTTCAAATTGATTGAGTTCTTCTTGCATTGCAACAACCCAATTAGGATCTTGGAGCGCTTCATCAGCCTTCTTCGGTTCAATTTGAGAGATAAATGCAGTGTAAGCATCAAAGTTTGTAGCTCTCCTTGTACGAACACCATCGTTTAGATCACCAATGATATTATTGATTGGGTGACCTCTAACTTCACGAATTTCAGGAGGTAAGTTAGGTTGAGTCGTAGTAACTTGAAGGTCTTCAATTGGTACATCTTCACCAGATTCTAAATCATCAAAATTTGGGGGTTGAACTGGTTCAGAATTGAAACTTGGGTTTACACCAGATGCAGCTGTAGATATAGGCGCATGAGAGGAATCAAGAGGCACAACATGTCAGTGAGGCGCAGCTGATGACTTATGGGTTGCGCCATATAAGGAATTAGGTGCAACTGATGTTGATGGATTTTCTTGAGTTGATAGATTCTGCTCTTGTGTAGGCGCAACATAAATAGGAGCACCTGTATCATTAAGCTCAACAGAATCATCAGCAACATTTGGAGCCAAATGTGGCTCAAGGAGAGAATGTTCATCAAATGTAACATGTACAGATTCAACTATCACTAATGTAGTTCTATTAAAAACGAGAAAAGCTTTAGAATGTTTGGCATACCCAACAAAAATACCTTCGTCGGCTTTGGCATCGAATTTACCTATATGTTCGTTTCTGTTGTAGAGGATATAACATTTGCAACCAAAGATCTTAAAGAATGCAATGTTGGGAGTTCTACCACGCCAAAGTTCATACGGAGTCTTGTTGTGAAGTTTGTTGATGAGGGAACTATTTTGAATAAAACATGTTGTGTTAATAGATTATTCCCAAAAGTACTTAGGCAATTTTGCTTCAGCTATCATCGTCTTTCCCGCTTCAATCAACGTTCTATTCTTTCTTTCCACAACCCCATTTTGTTTGGGAACTCCAGCGGTTTAGAAGTTGTGATCTATCCCATGATCGTCGCAATATCAAGCAACACCGTTATTCTTGAATTCTGTTCCATTGTCGGATCGAACACTAACAATGTCATCTTCTTTTTGGGTTTGGAGCAGTCTGAATAAGGTGGTCAAAATGTCGTAACAATCGTCTTTTGAGATCATCATTTCCACCCATGTATATCTTGAATAATCATCCACCACAACTAGAGTATATTTGTTCTTTCGAATACTTGCAGTGGTGACTGGTCCAAATAGATCAATGTGGAGCAGTTGCAAACATCTAGAAGTTGAGGGATTGGTCTTGCTGGAGAAAGATTTCTTCGGTTGTTTGCCAAGTTGACATGCGGCGCACTTCTTGTCATGATGATCAGTAATCTTGGGAAGTCCTTTAACTAGGTTATTCCTGCTGAGTTTAGATAGATATTTGAAGTTCAAGTGACTTAAGCGCTTGAGCCACACCCAACTATTTTCGCTCACACTTTTAGCTACAAAACAAAGATTAGCACTAGAGTTCATACTATAGAAATCAATAATTTAAATATTTGTCTTACGATATCCCATGAGTAATGCAGCTCCAGTTTTGCCGTTCTTGATAAGACATTGAGTTGAGGTGAAATGGCATTCTAATCCTTTGTCGCAGAATTGAGATATGGATAATAAATTGTGCTTGAGCCCTTCGATGAGAGAGACTCTTTTAATGCACACTTTGTCTTTCTTGAGCTTTCCATATGCAACAACTTGACCTTTGTTATTATCACCAAATGTTACTGAGGGACCTCTTTCTTCATGGACATCTTCTAATAAGGATTCATCTCCAGTCATGTGTCTTGAACACCCACTATCGAGAATCCATTCAAAATTTCTATCTTTTGAAGATCCAGTCATGAAACAAAGAACCTGAAATATAGACATTTAAGCAGGTCCCCTTTATTCCTTTTGGGTCCTAGGGTTAGCAACTTTTGACAACCCACTCTTGCTTGACCTTAGGGTTTTTACGTCCTTTGGCATTGGGAGTGAATCGCAAAAGGCATTCCACGGCCTTGTGTCCAGAACAATCACAAATGGAACAATGATGAAAGCCACCAATCACATGAGTTTTCAAAAACTCTTTACTTTTCTTTGGGATAGCATTCTTCTTTGGGTCAGATGGACTAGCCTTAACAAAATCCTTCTTTTGAAATTTTGGAGCACTTGATCTAGGAGGGCGCATAGGGCTAGGAGGCGCACGCCGATGAGGCGCGTGGCTCCTAGGCGTATAATGAGCACTCAGAGAAGGAGCGCGCTTTGTTTCAAGAGTGATTTTTCTAGAGGATGATTCATCTATAGCTATATCTTTCCCATTAGCTTTCCCAAATTGCTTCGTTGGGTAGACATAATGGAATGTTTGTCTCTTGACTTTTTCCTATCCTTTACGCATTGAATTAGAATGTTTTTCCTTAGTAAATTCACAATCTCTTTCAGCACAGACATCACATTTAAAGTTGTCACTAGTTGATGAGAATCCCAAAACACTTTTATCACCACTGACTTTTTGGGACTCAAATTTATTCTCCATAGTGACACGAGAATTGGACCACTCATTTGTAATCTTTTTAAGATCAGTAATTTGAGCAACTAATTCATCGTTTTGAACTTTAAAAAGTGAGTTATGTTCTGTTAGAAAAGTGTTTTTAACAGTAAGAGGAGTCATGTTCTTTATCTGCTCCTTAAGGAGGGTGAGTTCAGATTTATGTAGAGATTTCTCGGTCTTAAGCTGGGAAATTTCATCACATGATAGTGCTAAAGTTTCCTTCATACTATCAAATCTAGTGATTACTTTTTCAGCCTTTTTGAACAATTTTTCTTGTTCAGCAATCACTTCATCATCATTGATTTTGGAGATTGGAGCAGTTGGTTCAACTTGAGGTCTAATGTAAGCTCCTTTTCTCAACTTGTTCCTTGCACTTAGATCACATCGTGAGAATAACAATCCACCATCGCTTTGAGCCGGAGTGAGAAATCCTTGTTCAACGAGCTCGCTGATGGTTGGTCCTTTCTTCCTTTTTACTTCTTGAAAACCTGCAGATTTCTTGATAGGTTTATTCAAGACATTCATATCAGGAACATCCTTGGAGAAGTCATCATCAGAATCATAAGTATCAACTTCATCATCATTTGCCACCAGACAAACGAGTCCATCATCAGAATCTTCATCGCTCTCATCTGCGTCTGTTTCGATCCAAGTGTTCTACTCATTTGCTGGTGATTCTTCTTCAGAAACCATTCCCTTGTGATGAGTGAATTTGGGAGTGAACTTGGGAGTATGGCTGCTCTTCTTCTGCATATATTCAAATTTTGGAATTGGGCAGCTTGAAGCAAAGTGTCCTGGTTTCGTGCAATTAAAACAAACAAGGTCTTCTTTTCTTTTTGAGTCACTGCTCCTCGTGAACTTTGGAGGAGCTCTGCTGGTAGATCCTTAAAATTTGCTGGTTGAGCTGGGTCTTGAGAATTTTCCGAACTTTTGAAATTTCTTCACAAATAAAGCGATGTCTTTATCATCCATGTCTAGTAGCTCAGAGGTAGAAATTTTGGGATCGGAACTTTTCTCTTCTTGAACCGGCGCAGGCGCATGGGCTTCTTCTCTATGCGCCACCATTGCTATGGATTTTGACTTTCCTTCAGTTTCACTGATTCGTTGGAGTTTAAGCTCATAAACTTTGAGATTTGCATACAGGTTCCTTAAAGTCCATACATCTAGAGTTCCGGCGTCTTCAAGAGCGCTGGATTTATGTAGGTATATTGATCCAAAAGCTTGGAGAAAATTGACATTCAAATCCTTGTTAGAAAACTTCATGCCAAGTGAAATACATAGATTTATAATTTAACAGTAGCGTTCATAAGTTTGTCTTAAGGTTTCACCGGGGAGTTAAGAGAAATTGTTGAATCTCTTTTGCACTTCATATTTCTTGTTCTCCTTACAAACAGTATCTCCTTCTATATGCTCTTCAATAGCATCCCATAGCTCATTAGCAGTAGCACAATGCATGACTTGTTGTTTCATAGCCGTGCTTAGAGTGCTTAGGAGAATATTTCTTGCTTTCCCATCATTTGCAACTCTTCTTGTTTCTTCTTCAGTCCATTCTTCCTTTGGTTTCTTGACGGTTGGTTGAACAGCATTAGTGCGCGGATTTGGATTTGCTTTCATAGGAATGTAAGGTCCATATACCATGGTGTCATGAAGTCTTTCATCGATTGAGTTGAGATGAGTTAAGATGCTGAATTTCCACACGTCAAAATGATCTTCATCAAAGAACCGGAACGTGAGTGTAGTTTGCAGTTGCCATAGGTTTTGAGTTTGACATTTAGAATCGGTACCCAAGCTGTTAAGCTTGAAAAACAAAAGTGTTTTATAAAGGTGTTTGCTCTGATACCACTTGTTGGTCCTAAAGGGCAACAAGGGTATGAAAAATACCTAGAGGGGGGGTGAATAGCTGTTTTAAAATTCTTTTCGTACCCTTGATAAACTCAATTGCAAATTCGCACTTTTTCAAATAAGCGTTATGATATGCGCCTATGTGAGTGAGTGAAATGCACAGTGGAATTTAGTAATGTAAATAGGCGCAAAGTATGATAAATGGGGCGCACACACACTCTAAGTATTTTGGCTCAAAGTGGGTGAAATAAGAAACTAAGGCAAATGATATAACAAACACAACACAGTTCAATCAATCAATCTACAATGAATAAACAATCAAATAGTTAGATATGATATGACTTGAAAGGAAATAGCAAGATAATAAGTACGCGCTATTTGGAGAGGTTCGATCGGGAAAATGATCTACGTCCTCTACCAAGATGGTTAGTCTTGGATTTCTAATGGAGATCTTATATAATGAGAGAGTGATACAAATTACAATCGTTTGAGCTTATGCAGTAACTCAAGATCTAATATTCTATGAAAGAACAAATCCTAGACAATAACCGGTGTATCTCTAAAAGAAAGATCTAAGTGATCAAACTTAAAGAGGCGCGTGTGTGATTTTAGATTCAAGGCTCTTTAGATCTTTGAGATTGAGAGCACAAGAAAACTAAAGTGTTATCGCTTGAAGATCTGGGCTAAGGATGAAGGTATGAAGGTGTTCTTGAGAATTCTGGAAATAACAAATGCAATCTTCAAATCTTCAACAAATGCTTGAGAGAGAAATTCTTGAAATTCTTAGCAAAACTCAGCCACTTCAAAATGTTGAAGTTATGGGGTATTTATAGTGAAATCCCAAAAACTAGCCGTTGGAAATTCATGATTATTCTGAGCAAAGGACAATTGTGTTGTCGCTCATTGAGTGGAGCACGTGTCCTTTTATAGCCATTAGACACATAACACAATTGTGACCGTTGTGGACAGGTGTCCTCAATTTGGGTGCACATGTGTTATTTAACCATCGTTTGAATCATTGACGTAGTTTGAATTCTCTTCAAGTCTTTGAATCTTCATTAAATCACTGAGTGTTAAACACACTACATTGAGGCGCGTGAGCTTGTAGAGGCGCATGAGCCAATGGGGCGCATGAGATGATGCTAGGTGCATACTCATGCGCGCGCACCAAGAAGGAGCATGGCGTGTGGCTTGGAGGCGCATGGCGCATGGCTTGAAGACGCATGGCGCATGGCTTGAAGGCGCATGGCGCATGGCTTGAATTTACACAGTGATTTTCTTGAATCTTGATCTTCTTACCCTATTTCTAAGCCTATTTTATTACAATGGACAACCTAAAAAATGAAGTATAAATACTTCTTACATGTGGGTCTAAAGTCCATGAAATAAAACTTAGGTGATGGATCAATCAAATCTAATCAATCCTATTACATTGAAACTGAGATATATGTGGGCATACCCAACACAGAGCCTGTTAGTGTGGAAAACAAAAGAAGACATCATTTTCTGCTAAAACCAGACTGGACACAATCAAGCCTCTTGATCTCCTTCATATGGACTTATTTGGTCCCATTAGAACCAGATCTTTAGGTGGAAAGAGATACTCCCTTGTAGTTGTTGATGACTTCACAAGATTCACTTGGATCATTCTTCTTGAATCTAAAAGTGATACTGTTCATAATCTCACTCAGCTGTTCAACAAAGTTCAGAACTTTAAAAGCTTGTCTATCAAAAGGATAAGATCTGATCATGGAACTGAATTTGAGAACACTGGAGTTGACATCTATTGCAATAAAAAAGGGATAGATCACAACTTTTTAGCCACAAGAACTCAACAGAATGGAGTTGCTGAAAGAAAGAACAGAACCATATGTGAAGCACCAAGAGCAATGCTGCCATCAGAACATAATCTCCCTAAGTACTTTTGGGGTGAAGCTGTGACTACTTCTGTGTATGTATAGAACAAAACACTCATCAACAAGTATCATATAAAGACCCCATATGAGTTCTGGAATGGAAAGATTCAAACCATATCCTACTTACATGGATTTAGGAGCAAATGCTACATTCACAACAATGGGAAAAACAACCTTGATAAGTTTGATTCCAAAAGTGATGAAGGAATCTTTCTTGGTTACTCCAACTCTAGCAAAGCCTACAGAGTTTACAATAAGAGAAGACTAGTTGTAGAAGAATCAATTCATGTTGATTTTGATGAAAACAAAGATCAAAGCAACACTGACTTGTGTGATTTTGATGAAAGTATTGGAAATTCTAAAAATCTTCCAGAACCATCTCCAACAATTAATAATCCCTCTTCATCAAATGAAAACAACACCATTCTTCCCTATCTTCTGCCCAAGGATACTCCCAACAGCTTTCCTCTTCTCACCAGCCAAGATGAAACTGTTCGCTGTCAAATACTCCCTTCTCAAATCTCCACTCCAATCCCCATTGTCAATGATGAAAACCTTGTCATTACCATTCCTATCAAATGAGAAACCATTCCTGAAGGCATTCCTCGCTATGATATCTTCATGAGTGCCTTCATTTCTCAAATGGAACCCAAGAAGATCCATGAAGCCCATCAAGATGCAGACTGGATAGAGGTTATGGAAGAAGAACTTGAACAGTTTGAAAGGAATAAAGTATGGATACTTGTTCCAAAACCTAGAAATCAAACTGTCATAGGCACCAGATGGGTATTTAGAAATAAAATGAGTGAAAATCATACTGTAGTGAGAAACAAAGCAAGACTTGTTGCTCAGGGATACAGACAAGAAGTAAGAATAGACTATGATGAAACTTTTGCCCCTCTAGCAAGACTTGAAGCCATAACACTATTCCTAGTCTTTGCATATTTCAAGAAGATGAAAGTATTCCAAATGGATGTCAAGAGTGCATTCCTGAATGGAGTACTTAATGAACAAGTGTTTGTTGCTCAACCTCCTGGATTTGAACACCCCAAGTTCCCAGACCATGTTTACAAGTTGGACAAAGCCTTGTATGGCCTGAAACAAGCTCCTAAAGCTTGCTATGACACTTTGTCTAATTTCCTTCTCAATAAAGGATTTACCAAAGGTCATATTGACAACACTCCATTCATCAAAAAGTATTGATATGACACCTTACTAATTCAGGTCTATGTTGATGACATTATTTTTGGATCATCAAATGAAGACCTTTGCAAAGAATTTAGGGATCTTATGCAAAAACAGTTTGAAATGAGTATGATTGGGGAACTAACCTACTTCTTAGGTCTTCAAGTCAAACAAATGAAGGATGGGATCTTCATTAACCAAGCCAAGTACACAAGAGACATGATAAAAAGTTTGACATGCAGAATGCCTCAACAACTAAAACACCTCTGTTTACTACCACAAAACTCCATGCTGACACTGATGGTCATAGTGTTGATCAAACACTTTACAGAAGTTATATAGGATCTCTCCTATATGTAACTGCCTCAAGACCTGACATCATGTTCAGTGTATGTCTCTGTGCAAGGTTTTAAACCAATCCCAAAGAATCTCACCGTTGCTGCTGTTAAAAGGATTTTGAGATATCTAAAAGGAACTCCTGATTATGGCTTGTGGTATCCTAATGAATCTCCATTCTCACTAATTGGCTTTACTGACTCAGATTATGCTGGATGCAATCTGGACAGAAAATCAACAAGTGGTGGATGTCAATTCATTTGATCATGAATTGTATCTTGGTCTAGAAAAAAGCAAACATCAGTTGCAACCTTAACAGCTGAGGATGAGTATGTTGCAGCTGGTCTCTGTTGTTCACAAATTTTGTACTTAAAAAGTCAACAACAAGACTTTGGTATAAATTTCACTAATATTCCTATATTTTGTGACAATTCAAGTACAATTACTATGACTAAGAATCATGTTCAACACTCTAAAACCAAACACATTGAAGTAAGACACCACTTCATTAGAGATCATATTGAAAAGGGAAATATCAATTTAGCCAAAGTTGGCACTGAGGATAATGTCTCTGACATACTAACTAAAGCTATGGATGAAAAGAGGTTTGAACTTTTGAGAACAATGTTAGGAATGATTAACTTGCCTAAGTAAAAGGGATTAACTGAAAATTCATTTCATAAACTTTAAACTAGTACAAAGAGCATGGTTAGCTGTTTACATTGTTCAACAGCTAACCTAAACAGACCTCTATTCAAGGACAACCATATGATGGTCTGTTTAGATCATATGGTTTGAATCTATTCCTTAACCTATCTAACCCTGTGGAATTTGGTAGACCTACCCCTCTGAAAAATCCCTTCCAAATAAAAACAAAAGTACAAAAACTTTTCCCCAACAGCTAACCAACTATCTTAGCTGTTCAAGCCTGTTCCTCTCACAACACTTTCTTCCAAATTGATCCAGACCCCTTCCCAGATGCTTCCTGCCTCCTCTCCTCTCCATATGACCTAGCAGGTACAGATTTTATTGGCTCCAAGTACCTCTCCAACCATATTGGATGCATTTCCATAACTGGATCAATGGAAGTCACTGAATGCTGCAATGGTGGACCCATAGTTCTTTGCCACCACTTCTCAACAGCATCATAAGGAGGAAAGTCATCCAAGGGAGATATAAAGCTAAAGGTACCTGAGGTTTGGATAATCTCATTGGCTATCATAGCCATGTGAGATGAAGGTCCACCATCATTGCCCTCATTGACTTGAACAGGACTACAAAACCTCAAATACTGCCTAAACAGTTGAGTGTGAGTAGTTGATGGAGACTGCTGGACCGCATGGAAATTGTCACCCCCTCCCTCTAGATCTTCCATGCTAATGGACAAAGAATCACTTGTCACTGTGGCATAAACCCTTGGTTGTTCAGCATCAGGCACCTTTTTGTCCTGACCAGCTAAGCTATCCTCCTGACTCATCAGCTCCCTCAATGTAAATGGCCTCAAAACCTGGTTTCCCTCAACAGCTTTCCTTCCTATGTCCTTCTCATGGACCTTCAACCCTCCCTTCTTCACTAAGTCCCCAAGGGAATGGACCCTTTGGACTTCTGTTTGTGCAGCATTTGCTTTGCTGCTCTCTCCTTCCCCTACTCTCATATTTTGACCAAACAACTTTGTACTACTCTTCTCCTCTACATGTTTCTCCTTTCTCTTTCCCTCAACTTTTCTAAGGTGAGCCAATCTCCCCCTTTCAAACTTTTCAATTGCTTCCTTCTCATACTCCCAATCCCTCTTTCTCTTCTCTCTCTCTTTCATCTCTCTATACTTTAAAGGGTGATCTAGAAGAAGCTGCTCAACTTCCTCATACAACTGATGATCACTCTGTATGGTATATGACCTATACTCTCTTTCAAATCTCTCTCTTTCTGTCTCCTCACTAGATGGAACTGTAAAGATCAATGTCTTAACAGTTTGAGCCATCTTTTTGGGATTGAACTTAGAAGAAAGTCTCCCCATTTTTCTTTGAATATAAACTGAGTATGTAGTCTACTGCTAAGACCAAAGAAAAATTAGTGTGGATTAAACAGCTAAGTCCATATTCTTTATATACACAAGGAATTTATGTTGGTCCTTGATAGGGTATGACCATAGACTTAGCTGTTGAGCAAAATTTATGTCCAAAATATCGACTGACTTGACCACCTAATCTGTACTATTGGTACAAAAGTGTGGCAATTCTGAGAAGTGATGGTCAAAAATAATTTTGTAGTGTGTTATGTTATATTTAGCACCTTACTTTCCTTAAATAGCCGCCCACTATTTCTGGAAATAAATGCTATACCATTTAATTATATTCTATTTACTGTTCACCTAAACAGTAAAAGAGGATAACTGTCATATCACCTTAACGGCTACCTTTAATCCCCACGTCGCCTCTCTCTTAAAAAATATAACCGTTTTCCCCACCTTCTATACCACGATTCTTCCATTATTCCTCACCTTTTATATAAAATCCACAATAAATCCTCTACAAAAATTCCCATATTCTCGAATACTCTGTTTTTCCAAACCCTAATCCTCTGTTATCTTCTTTACCCATTTATTTGAAATCAAATGGCTCTTCCTGAAGAATCTCATGGATACTACAATGAAAATGACTTCTTTGAAAGTGAAGTAGGATCCTACGTCAAAGAAATACTAGAAAACAATGGCCTTCTCAACATGTTGACTGCTCAAAACCCAATTCTTGAAAATGCCTGTTTGGAGGTATACAAAATTGGCACTAGACTAAGAGATAGCTCTATTCGATGTGTTTTCCAAAATGTCACCATGATCATCAAACATGAGGATGTGCATACAACTTATGCCATCTCAAATCAAAGAAGCCTTATAACTAACATTTGGAGCAAAGACCTGGATGCTACATTCAGTATTCTCTACAAGCAATTCACTAATCAAGAAGATATTGATTATGATTCTGTAAAGAACAAATCAATCTTGAAGAAGAACTTGTCTATCAATAATTCAGCCCTCAGTGATGTGGTTATCAAAGAAATGTGTGGAAAACAATCTTCCTTTGACCAGCTGAGCTCTTCAGAATGGAAGATTGCCCTTGGTCTGATTAGAAGGAAAGTGAATTGGTGCATAGTGATGCTTGAAAATTTCAATCTTGCCACTTCTCCATCTCTCCACAAACCTTATGTGAGATCCCACAAGTTAAACTTGTTCAGATTCATGAGTGGGATTCTAGCAAAGAAGCTTAGAGACCTCCCAGCCATTCTCAACACCAGGTGGCTTGCACTTGTTCCAGTTAGTATCTCCAAGAAATTTGACAAAAAGACAATCCCTCTCAAAGCTTCTAAAGAGGGAACAACTAAGTCCTCCAAAGCCAAACCCTCAACAGCTAAGGCAAGCAAGAATGCCTCAACAGCTAAGCCTGGACCTGATGAAGCTCCAGCCACAAGAATGGCCACTAGGGGAACAGCCAAGACCATTCCAAGAAGAAAAATCTATAGCTGTAAAAGGCAAAGGCAATAAGAACAAGAATGATGAACCTCCCTCATCCTCAACCTCCTCAACTTCCAGTGAGTCAACTAAATCCTCCTCTCAAACCTCCTCATTACCTGTGATAGTCATGAACAAACAACTGTAAGTAGGGAAAGAGTTAGAGCTACTGATAGCAATGCTAGTCAGATTTATGTTGATGATGAAGCCACACCAAGTGAAGGAGAGTCTGAGGTTCATAAGACAAGCAACTCTAGTGCTGTAGTAGAGATTGATGAAGAAGAATTTGGAGTCCAGTTGTCTCTACAACAACAAATTGAAGAGATCATAAAAGCCAAGCAAGGAAAAGGACCACCTGAGCTAGTTGCCCCAACAGCTGAGCAAGCTATGCCAACAGCTGAGCAAGATCTCCCAGTAGCTAAATCAGTTGATCCAACAAACAAGGTAACATCTTCATCTTCCGCTACTGGTCAATTCATAGTAAAAAGAAGACGTATGAGATCTCCCTCTTCTTCTCCCAAAAGGCAAAGACAAGCATCCCCTTGCTCTCCTAATCTGACTTCTAGTTCAGATCATGTTGCTGTCATTGAAGGAATCCTTGATCTTACCTCTCAAACCATCTCTCCTGTTGAACCCTTAAGGGGGAACTCACCTATACCAGATAGCTCTTTCAGGTCAAGGGGCAACTCTCCAGTTCATGTAACGTCCCCAACAACTGAGACCCAATCTCTCTCTGTATCTTCTCCTTCACATCCAACTCATATTCTTCTCCCTCCTATATCTCTTGATCAACCTAATGTCATTCCTATTCTCAACCCTCAAATTATTGAGTTTATCCAAGACAAGTTTGTGTCTAATCTGTATGATGAGGATACATCAAACCTTTTTGAGCACCTTTCTACTAAATATTCCTTAGATGAGGCCCTCAAGGCCTTTGATTTCATGAGGATTAGAGAAGATAGGCAATTCCAAGGTCAAGGTGGATCATCTACTCCCAAACATTCCTCAACAGCTAACCCTCCATCTAAATCACCTTCTCTCTCTCTCATATTGATCTAGACTCTTCCATACCAAATCTTAGTTTCTGGGCCTTAGACTGTGACATTGATTTTTCAGTCACAACTATCCTTGAGGCCCACAAAAAGTTTGGTTCCATTTCTCCCCTTCCTCTTCTTCTAAATCCTCATAATCTTACTAACCCTTGGGATATGACAAGAACCCATATGATCATTCATGCTAGGAATATTGGGGGTTAGTTGTTCTATGCCTATGAAGAATGCAAAAGGTTTAGGATCTCCATCCAATATTGCTTCATTTTCAATGCCCCTAAACTGCCCAATCCTATCACTCTCTCAAATCTTCCTGAATGGGAATTGTTCTTCTGTCATCTTGTCTCTAAATCTCTTCAGGAATGCCTCTTTGTCCTTTCTTCACTTGTATATGCTCTATGTATCCAATATGCACAATCTGTATTCTGGACTCTTGTGTCCAAAAGAGCTGCATCATGGGGATTATTGTCAAGCATCTCTTTCCCATCTCTAATGTTTATCCTCAACAGCTTTCTCTTCCTCCTCCTGCCTTCCACAAAAATTCCAGATCAAAACTTGATAACCTACCCTCAAACTTTGATCTTTTCAAATTCACCCCTCAATATCACCTTACCTATACTGACTTCAACCAGTTCTTTGCAACCCTCATCAAACAACTCAAATCTGCCATTCTCAAAAAGCTTGATAATATATCTGAGTTCATCCTTCAAAGAGGTGAGAATCCAATTAATCCTTCTCCTGAACAGCCAACCCCAACTGCTTTCCCTCCCAACAGCCAACCCATTCCTCCAAGACCTTCACAATCTTCTATCTTCTCCTTCTTCCAAGCCCTTCCTGCTGATCAGCCTCCCAAGTTCACTAAAAAGAGACCTGCCTCTCTTTACAAGGAATACCCAATGGGGGTTTCACCTTCTGATGAGACCATGACTCCTCAGCAACTGCAAGCTTGGATTGGTCCAAGGCTTCTCTACAATCAACCTATCCTCACCAAAGATCAGTTGCTTGCCAGACAAGACCAATATTTCCAGTACCATAATTTGATGGGTCTTGACTGGAACAATGAATGGTTCTACAGAAGAAATGAACCAGTGAGAAGAGCTGCACTCCTTCAAGAGCTCAAAGCATTAGAGAGAACCAAAAATGCCTAGCTAGGAGTAAAATCAGTTGGTTTGCCCTTCTTTAGTTTTTTGAATAGCTGTTCAGAACAAATTTTTTTTGATTATTTCCTTTAGCACTTTTTAGCTTGTATTAACAGTTTGTTTGCCAGGAAATTTTATCAAGAAGAATTTCTCTTCATTGGTTTTATATTCCCTTAGCACTTACTCTTGCAGGTACATAATCAAAATCTTTATTTATTTACCAAAAAGGGAGAAATTGTTAGTACCTCACTATGTTTAACTCACAATTAATCATTGTATATATGTTTTGATAAATAAATATTCAACCCAATTGATTATATGATGTATACAAAAGACCTGAGCACAGGCATTCCTTCTCAAAGCCCAACAGCTAAGCTTCCCTGTTTCCACTCAAGCCAATAGTCTCCACTCAAGCCAATAGTCAAGTCATTACATGGTCTACCTATCATCTATACATCCAACAAACTGAAGAAATACCTATTACAGACTCTCTCTACCTCAAATGAATTATCAAGATGATAAATACAAATAAGCTTCAGCAGCTAAAGTCCTACAAGCCCAACAGCTAAGCTCCCCTGTCTCAACAGCTAAGACTGATCTTCTTCAACAACTATCTCCACGTCATCAGATCCTTGAAGAATGATTATTCCAATATAACCAGTCATTGGAATAACTCATATTGAAGCTTGTTCAAGTGTGAATACACCTTCTCTACCCTTGACAACCTGTACACAAAGAAACAACAAACATTCAGTCAAAGTCAAAGGGAACCATTACTTCTCTGTACCTTTGTTTCCCAAACGGCTACTATTGTACCCTTGTCCCCCAACGGCTCTATCCCTTCCCTTATATAAAGGAGTATACTGGCATGTTAGCAAGTGACATTTTTAAGACCCTCTACACCTTTTTACACCCTTACAAACCTTTGTAGCCTCACTGCACTCTCACTCTGCAGTCTTATATATTTGTATATACCCCTGCAAATATTGTGCCACTTTGCACCCAGTTACAACCCACTTTCAGCTAGCTAACAGCCAAGCTATTTTCTTTTGTAAAACACACTTGTGATTATTTTTATTTTCTTTTTCTCGCTTTGAAAGAAGCAACCTTAATTGAAGTGTCAATTAAGTAGAGGGGGTTCAAAGGAACTTGCCTTATCAATTCTTGTAACTCTTATTGAAGAGAATATTATAGTGGATTGATCTCACTGTTCCAACAGTGGGGGTAGATGTAAGAGAAGGGTTTTGCCTCTGAACCACTTTAAAATAATGTGTACACTCTTGTCTCTAGACTAACACACACATACACCTTGTCCTTTTATTTATTCTTTCATTTATATTCCGCTGCACATTTATTTTATTTATTTATTTCTCAACAGCTAACCTTAAACAGTTAGCTATCCAAAGTTTTAATTAATCTGTTCATTTAGTTAAACATGGCCTTTCAAAATCCCTGAAAAGGTTGGAGGCTAGGGAGGAAGAGAAAAGGCTGCTTCAACAGCAAGTGGAAGAGCAAAAACAGAAAGTGGTGCAGTTAAAGGAAGAGTAGTTTCAGCTCAACATTGCAAAGAGGAGGCTGAGGTGCGTGATTTTGCCACTTAGTTGATAAGAATTTAATTGCATTCTTCACTGTCACCCCCCAAAACCTTCTAGCAGTTTAATCGAATATATTGTACGTTTAATGATGGTTTAATTTCATTTTAACCATGGTACTTTGGTCTGACTTTCATTTCAACCATTGTATTTATTTTTTGCATGAATACCACTTTACCCTCAGAAATGTTCGCTCAAGCCTCAATAGGTTAACATAGTTAAATTATAATGGATGTAATCTATATTTTATTTTTATGTATTTCACACATCACATGGAGGTGTGAATAACCAATGTTTTTTCGCATTATAATCCAACAAGGTTAATTTTTGGGGGTTGGTGCGAACGTTTCCCAGAGTATAGTGTTTTCCAGGCCCGTCTCGATAGTTACGGGGCCCTGTGCTAAATATGAATATAAAGCCTTCATATTTGAAAAAAATATATCCAATATATATATATATATGTACTTCCTCCGTACCGGATTAACCCATGTTTGAATTTATGGTCAACTACATAAATTTAAAGGCGGTTTGTTTATACGTGATGAAAATTCAAAAATTCTATTTGATTATCTATTAAAATTACTACTAAATTTTTTTATCAATTTCATAGGAATAATTAGTTTTGAGTAATGTTGAAATCAAATTATATTAACTTGATTAAAAGACAGTACTTATGATAGGATGGAAGGATTACAACAATATAATATAATATAAATAAGTATTTTTTATTTTTTATATATATAAGTGATTATATTGACATTCAAATCAAGCTGGACAAGATCAAATTAGATCAAAGGCACAACAAACTCAAATTATATTCAATGAAAAAACACACACAACAACGGACAGACTTACTAGAAGACATCTAAGAATTTTGACAGGAGAATGGGAGCCAAAATCTGTGCCGGAGGTCACATAATTTCAGCCATTCCAAGTACTTTGTTTTTTTTTTTTTTTTTAACTCTGCCGTATTTTCTGACATTCAAGAATTATTTATTTATTTAATAATTTTTAACTCGTAATTTTCCTTTTGATTTTCTTTTGTTAATTTCCTAGCCATGATTTTGAAGTTGCTATTCTTGACCTCGCCTGTTGCGTTTCCCGTTTCCGCATTTTTCCGTTTCATATGCCCTATGTGTCTCCGGTATTGGGTTGCAACTAGAATTGGGCCATAGCTAGAACTAGGCTGCAAATAATGTTGAGCTATAGATGTACAACTAGAGAAAAGTGAGAAATGTGGGGCCCCTTAAAAAATTTGCCCCCAGTGCTGGTGGGCTGGTTGTACTGGCCCAAAACCAGTCCTGGCTTTTTCGCGCGCAAAAAAAGAAGAAGTATAATCGTTAAAGTGGAAGTAGGGCCTAAGTACAGTGGTCAAAAATAAAATTAACCCTTTAATTATAGTCTAAAGGGAGGACATTCACTAATATTCCTGAAATTACTATACAATATGTACTTCATCTTTAATCTACAAACTCCTAAAATGGAAATGTTTTACTCACTCCGTCCCAAAATACATGTAGTTTAAGGGGTTGAAATTTGTCCCAAAATATTTGTAGTTTTGCTTTTATCTAGACATCTTTGACAATGTTTGTCAAAAATACCCTTATTTATGATGGTAGTTGTCATTGTAAAAGCATTTAATTGTCTTGGTACTTGAAATATTTCAAGGGTAATTTAGTCCATTAGACATGCATTGATTGATTTTCTTAATTTGTGTGAAAATCCTAGAATAACAAGTATTTTGGGACGGAGGGAGTAATACATTTTAAATAATGGGACCAACTTGCTCAACACACAACAAATATCCACTTATTATTCTCTACCCCACTTTCTCTATCCCACTCAAGTATGTACACTCACAACATATCACGTTTTCAATAATTTTCTTAATTCTTGTGCCAACACTCATTTTTGTAAATTATAGAGGGACGGAGTGATTATTTGTTTTTGGATTAATTTATTCACTGAATGGACTGAGTTTAGATATACCTAGTTGTTATGAGTTTATCTTTGGGAGAAATCCGTTTTCACACATTGTACTTTCAGCGTTGTTTCACCATTATATTTATTTCTTTCATAAAAAACCAGTGTACACCAAAAATATACCATTTTGGCCCCAAATATGTCTTAAATTCGTGACTATTCCGTGCCTTAATCCGATGTTTTGGGTGCTGCAACCATACATTTTCCATAATGGTATTTTTGGAAGAAATTAAGGAAAGGCTTATCGATCGGACCAACAGTGTTTGTTAGTACCCTACTATGATTAATCACAATTAACCATAGTAAATATGTTTTGATAAAATAAATAAATAAACTTCACCCATTCACAAACTGCATACAAAGACCTGGTTGCAGGCAACCCAGTACAAGACCCAACAGCTAAGCTCCCCTGCATCCATATATCCCAATAGTCAAACTGTTACATGATCCATTCAATCTATGCACATCAAACAACTGAAGAAACAACACATCTAGTCCTTCAAACAACCATTTGAATTATCAAACACCAAACTTCAAACAAGCTTCAACAGACAGTGCTGTAAAGGCCCAACAGCTTCGACTACTCTGTCTCAACAGCTAAGACCGTTTATAATCAACAGCCAAGACTGGCACCTCAAATACTTGAAGAATGATTATTTCAAATATTCAATCATTCTTCCAATCATTGGAATAACTCATATTGAAGCCTGATCAAGTCTGGATAGCCATCTCTCACCTGACAACAAGCACCCAATGGAAACTGACATTGTGTCAGTGAAACCTTGACTAACCCAAGTCAAGAAAAGCTTTAACTACACTACAACCATGTTCCCCAATGGCTATAAGCCTTCCCTATATAAACGAGCATACTCGCATGTTGTCAAGTACCCTCTTTACCCATTTTATACACCTTTTGCCAACCTTAACAAACCTCTGCAATCTTGACCGCTTTTACAACCTTGTGCCATCTAGCACCTAATTACAACCCTCAACAAGCTAGCTTTCAGCCAAGCTATTTTTGTAAACACTCTTGTGTGTTTTCTTTTTCTTTTTCTCTGCTTTGGATGAAGCAACCTTAATTGATGTGTCAATTAAGTTGAGGGGGTTCTAAGAACTTGCCTCATCAATTCTTGTAACTCTTATTGAAGATAATATTATATATAGAGAATTGATCTCACTGTTGTCAACAGTGGGGGTAGATGTAAGAGAAGGGTTTTGCCTCTGAGCCCATTTAAAATACTATGTACACTCTTGTCTATCCAAGTTTTATTCAATTTGTTCAATTAGTTTAACAGGGCCTTTCAATTGGCATCAGAGCTTGGATTCACCATAACGAGTCTAACAACTTTTGAAAGAACCATTCAACCCACCATGCCTCAACCAAGAAGAATGAATGAAAGGGACATTCCTTACATAGATGATTGTGGATCATTTGAGATCTATTTCTTAAAGATTAAAACCTATCTAGATGCTAATAGCATATGGAACTGGTATGTCTTAGAAAATGAAGTTGAACCACCTACTCAACCTTAAGTTAATGATGGAGATAGTAAAATTAAATCTCCTGAAAAATTGGACTAATGCTCAAAGACAATTAATGACTGCAAATCTGAAAGTTAAAAACATTCTGCCAAAAAGTGTAAATGATTCCCTAGCTCAAGAAATAGCTAAAGTTAAAAGTGTTAAAGCTGCATGGGAATTAATAAACACTAAGTTCACTAAACACACAAGTGTAAGAAAACATAATGTATACAACTTACTCAGACAATTGGACAACTTTAAATTCTACCCTGGAGAAAACGTGAGTGCTGCAAGACCAAGATTTAAAGATCTTGTTAGAGCCATTCAGACCATGGCAAAACTTTTGATCAATCTTACCTATGTCTAAAAATCTACTCTAATCTCCCTCTAGAGTATGAGAAAGTGGTTGTACCCATTAGAGAAGGAGCTGAATGGAGTAGTATGACTATTGAACAATACTTTGGAAAACTTTAAGCCTATGAGCTTGAAGGGATGGTCAAAGTACAAGTAGTGCCTACCATATCTCAAACCCTTGCTCTTGTAACTCAAGAGCAAACCCAGAAACAATTTTCCCAACAGGATATTGACACTCTTGTAAGCAATGCCCTTGAAAAACTGAACATAACCCCTAAACAAGAACCTAAAACCATCTCTCAAGAAGACATTCCAAGTCTAATCTCCATGGCTGTCAGAAATGCCATGAAACACCAAAAGAAAGCATTTGATAGGAAATATAGTCCATCTCCATCTAACTCAACTCAAGAAGTTGTTAAGAAGAGAATTGAGTGCTACAATTGTTGTATACCAGATCACTATGCTTCAGACTGCAAGGAACCTAAAAAGCAAAGAGAAAGTTAAAAAAGAATGACTTATTCCAAAGAAGTCATTCATAGCTCTAGGTGAAATTGTTACAACTGTGTCAAAGCTGAAATTGACAAAAATAAAGAACAAGTCATGCTTGCTGACTCTTCTAGGTTTAGTGATGAGGAATTTGATTCATCAGACTCAGACAGTGATGAATAATAAACTCTACTTTGTTTGGTTGCACAAGAATGTGAAGAATCAGACAATGAAGATGATCTAGAAGGCTTGGCTGCTGCCGAGGAATTAAAAGAGGTACATAATTTTAACTCTATAAATATTGAAGGTTTTAAAAATTTAGTTTGTACTCTCTTAATTCAAAAGAAGAAACAAGACTATTTAAGGAAGAAAACAATGCCTTAAAAATCAAGATTGATTCCAAGACCATTGAAATTCTCAAAACCTCTAATATCACCCTTCAAACCACCAACAAGGATCTAGAGGACAAATGTCAAAAACTTGAAAATGACATTAAAAGCTTAACAGCTAAGACTGAATGTTCAAAATCTCAAAAGGATAATGAACAAGAAATGAGTACCTTGAAGGAAGAAATTAATGCTTTAAAAATCAAGATTGATTCCTGGAACAAATCAAGCAATGCTATGTCCTTATATCACATTAATCAAAGACATCCTAGAGATAAGTATGGAATTGGAGATGAAAATCCCACACTCAAAACTTATACTCCTCTAACAGGTAACAGGGCTTTTGAGACTATAGTTCTACAAAGTCTCAACACCTTATCTACCAAGAAACCATCTTATCCTCTTCAAACAAAGGAAGATGTGTATAAAAAGGAGGGTGAAAGTACCAAAAAGAGTATTTTAAAAGTGGACACTCCTATAATTCTAAAACCTCAAGCTTCTACAAATACTGATGGTATCCAAACTCAGAAAAGGAAGCAGGAACAAAAGTCTAGAAAGCCTAGACAAGGTGGAAAGCCTAGACAAACTGGACAGCCAAGACAAGCTAGACAACCAAGACATGCTAGGCAGCAGAGGCACTTTAGGCAACCTAGACAAAATTAGAAATACTCCAATGGAAGAAGCCATGCTTATCAGTCTCAAAACTCCTCTCCAAGATCATCATAACATCATCCACCCCTAGACAGCAATATCACTTTTATCAACAAAACTACAGAAATCAAAACTCATACAACACTGGACACCTATACAACTCACCACAACCTTTTACCTTGACACCCTAATTGATGCAAATCATGTCATACTACAACACTCTTAGCCAGTTCTTCAAGAGAAGATCAGGTGGCAAGGCTAGTGTACCAAAGAATGTCTAATCCTTTAGACCCAAAAGAATAAAGGGTACCATAATTTTTATTTTGTTTTGTAGGTATCTAGTAAAGAAATTTTGTACTTAGACAGTGGATGTAACATACAACAAGGAATGGCTTCAACAGCTAACACCAAAGAATGGTCTAAATGTAACTTTTGGTGACAATTCTCAAGCAAAGGTAAAAGGATCAGGGAATTTAGTAACCAAGGAGATCATCTTCAATGATGTATCTTATGTTGAAGGCCTTAAAGGTCGAGTTGCAGCCTCGACCCGAGCAGAACACAATTTGATTAGTATTAGTCAAATCTATGATAAAGGTTACCATGTCATCTGCACCAAAGATCAATCCCAAGTCAGGGACAAGAACAACAAGGTCATTCTCACAGGAGACAGAAAGAAGAACCTCTACTGTATACATCTAGAAGTAGTCCAAACCTCCAATGCTCATTGTCTTCTATCCTACAGCCAATCTGACATGTCTTGGCTGTGGCATAAAAGACTTTCCCACTTAAACCTCAAAGCTATTTCCAAGTTGGCCAACTTTAACCTTTAACAAGGTCTTACCAAAATCCCTTTCAAGAAGGACAAGCTGTGCAAATCCTGTCAATGTGGAAAACAAAAGAAAACCTCTTTTTCCGCAAAAAAAAAAAGACTAGACACATCTAAATCTCTAGAACTTTTACACATGGACCTCTTTTGACCCATCAGAACAAGATCTCGAGGTGGAAAGAGATATTCCCTTGTAGTTGTGGATGACTACACAAGATTCACTTGGATTATCCTCATTGAATCGAAAAGTGAAACCCTTAATCATCTCACTCGGGTGTTCAACAAAGTTCAGAATCTTATAGGCTTGACCACCAAGAAAATAAGATCTGACCATGGAACTGAATTTGAAAATAAGGAGTTGAAGCCTATTATAATCAAATAGGGATTGACCACAACTTTTCTGCACCAAGAACCCCTCAACAAAATGGATTAGCAGAAAGGAAGAACATAACCATTTGTGAAGCAGCAAGGACTATGCTATCAGAACACAATCTTCCTAAGTATTTTTGGGGAGAAGTTGTTACCACTGCTGTTTATGTACAGAACAAGACTTTGATCAACAAGTTCCATATGAAGATCCCATATGAACTATGGAATGGAAAGACTCCTACCATATCCTACTTTCATGGATTTAGAAGCAAGTGCTATATTCACAACAATAGGAAGAACAACCTGGACAAATTTGATTGCAAGGGTGATGAAGGAATCTTTCTTGGATACTCCAACACCAGCAAAGCTTACAGAGTATACAACAAAAGAAGATTGGTTATAGAAGAATCAATTCATGTTGAATTTTGATGATAATAATGATTAAAGCAACACTGACTTATGTGATTTTGATGAAAGTATTGGGAACTCTGACAATCTCCCAGAACCATCTCCCATATTCAACAATGCCTCATCTTCAAATGAAAAAAAATCTCATTCTATCCTATGTTATGCCCAAAGATACTTCAGTCAGCCAGCCAAAGCCCAATAGCTTACCTCCTTCTAACAGCTTTCCTTCACCCAACATCTTAGAAAAAGAAAATGTTTGCTGTCAAATCATTCCAGCCCAAACTACCTCTCATCCTACCCTAACTCCCATCATCAATGATAAAAATATTATCATTTCCATACCAATTCAAAAGGAAACCATTCTTGATGGCATACCCCACTATGACATTTTCATGAGTGCCTTCATCTCTCAAATAGAACCTAAGAAAATTCATGAAGCCCATCAAGATGCAGACCAGATAGAATCTATGGAAGAAGAACTTGAACAGTTTGAAAGGAATAAGGTTTGGAAACTTGTTCCAAAACCAAGAAATCAAACTGTTATAGGCACAAGATGGGTTTTCAGAAAGAAGATGAGTGAAGATGGAACAGTTATCATAAACAAGGCAAGGCTTGTTGGTCAATGATATAGATAAGAAGAAGGAATAGACTATGATGAAACATTTTCCCCAGTTGCCATACTTAAAGCAATTAGACTATTCTTGGCCTTTGCATCTTTAAAAAAGATGAAAGTATTTCAAATGGGTGTCAAAAGTGAATTCCTAAATGGAGTACTAAATGAACAAGTGCTTGTACCTAAACCACCTGGATTTGAGAATCCTAAATTCCCTGACCATGTTTACAAGTTGGAAAAAGCCTTTTATGGTCTAAAACAAGCCCCTAGAGCTTGGTATGACATTTTATCTAAATTACTACTCAAGAAAGGATTTACCAAGGGTCATATAGACAACACATTGTTCATAAAGAAATATGAAGATGATTTTTTACTCATTCAGTTTTATGTTGATGATATTATCTTTGGATCATCAAATGAAGACCTCTGTAAAGAATTTGGAGATCTTATGCAGGAACAATTTGAAATGAGTATGATTGGAGAACTTACATTCATCTTAGGACTACAAGTCAGACAAAAGAAAGATTTAATCCTCATTAATCAAGCCAAGTACACAAGAGACATGACAAAGAAGTTTGACATACAGACTACCTCAACAGCTAAGACACCTTTGTCTACCACAACAAAACTCCATTCTGACACTGATGGTCAAAGTGTTGATTAAACTCTCTACAGAAGTTATATAGGATCTCTCCTATATATTACTGCATCAAGACCTGACATCGTGTTTAGTGTATGTCTTTATGTAAGATTTCAAGCTAATCTAAAATAATCTCATCTTACAGTTGTCAAGAGAATCTTGAGATATCTAAAAGGAACTCCAGATTATGGCTTGTGGTATCCAAATGAATCACCATTCTCACTTATAGGTTTTACTAATTCAGATTATGTTGGATGCAATTTGGATAGAAAATCAACAAGTGGAGGATGTCAATTCATTGGATCTAGAGTTATTTCTTGGTCTAGGAAAAAGCAAACCTCTGTAGCAACCTCAACAGCTGAGGCTGAATATGTTGCAGCTGGTCTTTGCTGTTCACAACTTCTATACATTAAAAGGCAACTTCAAGACTTTGGTATGAATATGTCCAATATTCCTATATTTTGTGACAATTTAAGTACTATTGCTATGACTGAGAACCCTGTTCAACACTCTAAAATCAAGAATATTGAAGTCAGACACCACTTCATTAGAGATCATGTTAAAAAAGGGAACATTAATTTAGCCAAAGTAGGCACTGAAGACAATTTTGCTGACATTTTAACTAAAGCTATGGATGAGAAAAGATTTGACCTTTTAAGAGCTATGTTAGGAATGATTAACTTGCCAAAATAAAGGGAAAATTATTATTTCATTTCATAAGCTAAAGTTACATAGAGAAAAGAGGGTTAGCTATTCATACACCTCAACAGCTAACCTAGGTAAAGATCTATGACAGGAAGTCAAATGATGATTTACCTCATCTTAAGACCCCAAAACATGTTCTACCTATCCTAGCTACTTCCAAGACTGCAAAATAGTAGCTCCTACCTCCAAAGTTCCCTAAAAAAACCAGTCCTTCATTGAACAGCTAAGCCTGCAAAACAAGATGTTCTCAGTTCTCTCTTTCTAATGCTTACTGCCCCTAGATCTTGATCCCTCAGCTGATGTTTCATGCTGATTTTCTCCCCCATATGGTCTTGCCTCTGCATTTTGACTTGTTTCACCATACCTCTCAAGCTATATGGAATGCCTTTTCAAAAAAGGATCAATTGCAGTCCTGAGAACTGTAAAGAAGGGCACTGTGTGAGGCCACCACTCCATAAGCTGCTCATCATTTTAAAAGTCCTCCAAAGGGGACAAGAAGCTGAAAGTGCCTGAGGAATGTTCACTTTTATAAGCCATAAAAGCCATATCAGTAGGATGTCCCTCTTCCTCAACATCATGAACTTTTGGTGGATTGCAACACCTCATATACTTCTTGAATAGCTTAGCATATGCTTTAGGTGGTGATCTTGTTACTCCATCATAGTTATCACCCTCCCCTTCCAAGATTGTAACATTTAGAGACAAACTGTCCCTAGTTACATATTGCTACAGCCTCTCGATAGCCTCTGTCTGCTCAATAGCTAAGCCATCCTCCCAAACAGCTAAGCTCTCAGTCTTCACTCCAGATGGCTCCCCTTTCACAATTGTCTTTCTCTCATGCTGACCAACTACAACTTGTTTCCCTTTACCTTCATACTCTTCAACTTCTATTGTTGCATCAAATAATTGCAACAATGTAACATTTGTCTCTCCCTCAGTCTCCTCAACCTTTGATTTACTTTTCTCCTTGGCTATTTCTGCCAATCTTGCCTGTTCATGCTCTATTATGGACTCCTTCTCATCTTCTCTCTCACACTTTCTCTTCTCTCTCTCCCTGATCTCATCAGGTTTCAAAGGATGATCATTTGGTAATTGATCCACCTCCTCAACCAGAACATGATCATTTTGAACCCTATAAGAAATAAACTCCCTTTCAAATCTTTCTTCCTCTGTCTCAACAACATTTGGACATTTGAAAAGGTATTTTTGAAATAATGGACCGGAAAGTTAGAGCTGTTATTCAGTTTAGTCCCTGGACTTAACAGAGTTAGTCAGGAACTTAACGAAAGTAACAGAAACTAACAAAAAACAATTAAAACAAGAAGAAACACAAAATCAAATGTGCAATCGGGGTGAGCGGTCCAAGGCGGGGTGTCTACACTAAGCCCCCTGTCCTTGAAAATGCCTAAAACGAAATTTATAGAAATGGCTACAAGAACACTGAAAACTCCATCCTCACCTTCCTAAACACTATACATTTCTCAATCACCGAAGAGGATGTAAAAATCACTTATGGAATTCCAAACAATCTCACAGACACAAAAGATATTTGGAACTCATCAATGGATGATGATTTTGAACCCCTATACAAAGCTTTCACAAACCAACCCAACTGCACTTATTCATCTCTCAAAAAACAACCAATTTTCAAGAAAAACTTGTCCAGACACAACTTAGCCCTAACTGATGTGGTGATTAAAGGTATATGTGGAAAACAATCATCCCTTTATCAGCTAAGTGCAGCAGAGTGGAAGCAAGCCCTTGGTCTGATCAGCGGTAATGTAAATTGGTGTACCATTATGCTCAACAATTTCAATCTGTAGAAAGCACCATCCTTGTCAAAGCCAAATGTAAGATCCATAAAGCCTAACCTATTCAGGTTCATGAGTGGAATTCTGCTTAAGAAATTCACCACAATTGAACAACCCCTCTGTTGGTAGTGGTGCCCTAGGCACGTTTAATAAACGTTGTAATTGTTATCATTTATTTCATATCAATAAAGAGATGTTTTGATTATTATTGTTGTTCATGTTTACTTATAATAATCTCCGTCCCTAGTACTTGTTAAGCACTAGTATAAAGGCTAAATGATCATGGGATGATCATGTTAGATTTATGGGTACTTGTTTGGAACAAGGTACTGGACATGACCCGCCGTATGAGATTTATGTCATGGTCCATGTCGTACATATATCTCATATTAGTTATGTCATTCGAATCCGTAGACATGAAGTTGTTATAGTCTTCTACTTGATGAACATTATGTTTGACATATTCAAACGCTACCTTTAACCGGGTAGTTATAAAAGGTATGATTGGCATAATCGGATTCACGTAGGGAAGAATAATAAGCTAAATGAATTTGTTCCTCTTTGGAGAGATCTCAAGCTTAGGCCTCTCGTAGGAATGATGTTGATGAAAATGTTCGGCCGGACTCATATGAATTGATTAGATCAATGTCATTTGGATTATCAACATATTCAGAATCGAGAAAGTATTGAACAAAATCAAGTTGACCGTTTGACCATGACTTGTGTTCAATGAGATCGTGGACAAAGGGATTGTGACATATTCTAAAGGAATGCGAACTTGTATCTAGTTATACTATTTTGGTAGGTATGACGGTTTGCTAGAACCTAATCATATCTTATGGATTCATGTTTGAACCCATTGCCAACTTAGTATAATCCTCGAGGGTCACACACAATAGAACGAATCCTTAAAGGACTATATTGGAAAATTAAGGCTCTTTGATCCTGGTGTACGACCGCACAAACCAGGCTGGGCGGCCGCACATGTTTGGGCGACCGCACACCTGATTTTGGGCGGCCGCACAGTGAGTCAGGACAGATTTCCTGATTTAATTAGGAAAATGATTTTGGACGGGTTTTGACACAAGTTTCCTATTTGGAATAGGTCTAACTTGTATATAAACAGCCAAATTCGGCCAGAACTCAACCCTAGCTTTTGTGCAAGTCTCCAAAGAGTTTGAGAGAGTTTTATTTAGTTCTAAGACATCCTAGATTGAAGAACAAATAAATACACAAAATAATATTCTATATAGTTCATATTAATTGTGAGAACGTGTTTCACAATTTTGGTCTAGCAACCAAGATCAAGTGTTCTTGATATTCGTTCAAGTTGTGGATACCGCTAGAGGGTGAAGCTCATCATCTTCAAAGTTCGTGTTCTTACTTGTTCGTGATAAACGCTTCAATTTCTCCACCTAGATCAAAGACCAAACTCAAAGTCATCAAGGGTTAGTCTTTCTAGTATTCATATTGCACGTATTTGATTTAATCATATGAACGGATCTATGGGCTTTGGGTTTCATAAAATTTTAAATGCTATTTTCCACTGCGCATGTTACTTGGAAACCTAACAGTGGTATTAGAGCCCCGTTCATGTTGATTATTTCAATACCTAGATCATGTTGTGTGTATATAAATTGTTTATGTGCCAGGCATGATATGAATATTGGATTATATGATGTTTATGTGTTATATGATTTTATGTGGTTTATTGTTTTACAACTTTAATCACAATATTCAATCGCACTAAAAATTATGATGGATTCTGAATTGTTTGATTATAAATTTTGATTGGATCAAAGTTTTGATAATCGGGGAAAAAAAAAATTGAGACAAATTTTCGAACATTAAAAATTATGTCTGATGCCACTGTGCGATCGCACAGAAAATCTTGGGCGACCGCACAAGTTTGGGCGACCGCACAGTTTTTTATTGGGCGGCCGCATAGTTGTCAGGATTCTGGTTTTTGATTTTCGGTCAGAGTCAGAATCTGGAATTTTGATGGGGTCCGACCGGACCAGTGACAAGACCAGGCCAGACCTGCTGGTCTGGAGTGGGTTTTGGGCGGTTGGTTTGGGTGTGGATCTTGGGGTTTGATTTTCCTATTTGTTTTAGTCTTGTGATTCTAAGATTGGTTCAAGGTTTGGATGGCTAATCTACGTTCATCGAGATTGTGTTTCCCAAACTTGATCGCAATCAAAGTTTCAAAGATAAAACGAAGTTAGAATTATGAAGAGTTCATAATTGCTAAAATTGAGAAAAAAAAAGTTCTTGATTCAAAGATTGGAGATCCATGTGGAATTGTGGATGAAATTGGCCTACGTTCATCGAGACCATCTATTGCTTAGTTTCGACCACATGGACTACTTTCTTGGTTTCTTTAATTAGTGCGGAATTGTGGATGCCTTATGGCTTAGTTTCGGCCGCACTTCTTGTTGTCTTGATTTGGAGATAATAACCAAAGTTGAAATAGTCTCGTCCTCATAATTATAGAGAAACTAAAGACACATAAATATTATGCTTAAATTAATGGAGATTAATTTAGTGGCTAAACTTGATGCGTAACATGTTTATATTATATGCTCATAAATGTGTTATATGCTATATGTGATGAACCTTCAAAGAAAGTTTTAAGTCCTTCTACTATGCCATGATTAAAACACTTGTTTATACATGGGTAATTTTGTGTGGGCTCGCCAAAGCGAGGTCCATTGATTTTATTCATGTATGAGCAAGATGAGTGAATCAGAGTTTCCTACGCGTTTAAAATAGTTGGACTTAATTAAGCGTCAAAACAGTTTTGGGCTTAAGGCAAAGATGAGATTTAACATGCTTTCTGAAATTGGATTTCTTAAAGAATCTCATGAAAAGAACTGAGAGTCATATGAGATATGATTGACAAGAGTTGTCTACCTAATTAATTTGATTTTGAGCGGTGCGCCAAAGCGTACTTAAAATTAAATTGAAGCGGGATCTTAACCCATTTAAATTATACTATATATTGGATGTATAAAGAAGGTTGTATGATTTAGTGGGAGTATTTTTGGAAAAATACATTGTTTATTTCTTTAATGAAAATTGGTACTTATTAAATTTTGGAAATTTTGCATAATTTTAGATAATGACTAACAACACTCAATCAATTTCGTTGCGATCGATCCTTGAGAAGGATAAGCTCCAAGAGAATGGTACAAACTTTATGGATGGGATCCGTAGCCTAAGAATTGTTCTTAGGCAAGAAGATAAGTTGTACATTCTCGATGGGCCTCTTCCTGCTGAACCAGAACCTACTGCCCCTAGGGAAGAAAGAGACAGTTACAAGAAACATCGTAATGATTCTACAGATGTAAGTTGTCTCATGCTTTCTACTATGTGCTCAAAACTCCAACAAAGTTTGGAACATTTGGAAGCCTATGAGATAGGAGTGGAGTTGACACGCCCCCAGGTCCTGGGATCCCCTAATAGAACCTCGAACCTGGATGGGAGCGCCTAACGAGAAACAAGAAACTTAACAAGAAACTTAATGACATTTGTTTAACAAACTGACATGATATATATACTCTAGAGTATTCTAGACAAGAAAATTAAAAACCAAACTTAATACATACACAGCGGAAACATGCCTAGCACATAAGCTGGCATTAAGAGTACTATACAAGATGTCTAGTGACAACAAGAACTGAATAAGACTGTCTACCCCCAAAATAAGGAGTTATACAAAACCCATAATACATCGTCCTCACCAAGTGTAAAAGGACACAAGCCCCAAAACAATCACGACCTGCGAAGTAAGCTCCCAACTATGTCGAGCCTCACTGCGCACTATCCTTCCTTTCCTGGGGGGAAACAAATAAAGGGTGAGATAAATCTCAGTAAGCTATTAGATGCAACTACATGACATGTTATCATGCAATTCAAGTAGATACTCAAATAATCATATCTCAAGTATCATCAAGTAACAAGTATATGAGAGGATAATCCACTCATCAAATAGCACATAAGGCTAAACAAGCAAGTTATAAGGATATTGCTTCCTTCCTTATTCCTCCCAAGAATACCATTGTTGTCGAAGCTTGTATTACTTTGACATCACGATCAATAACAGGAACTGATTATTCAGTATATATCAGAAGACCCGGTAACCAGTGTCATTCTCAATATCAGTACTCATGATTATTCACGAGGTGTTCGGGACGGGAGTTTAGCATTCACTTAAGTCAGGCTTATTGCTCCAACTAAGGAAGCTATGCCCTTACTATGGCCGGTAGTAAGGGGTCGGGCAGAAATACATAGGGACCCGATTGTCACTTAAACCCCAGCTCTCGCGACAAGCGTGAACCTATACATTTTCGAACAAGCAAGGAGAACCAGCTGGACTCACACAAGAAAGTACAAGTAGATATTTACTTGAACAACGGGAGAAGAACTAATCCAAATGTAGTGGACTAGCTCAACAAGGAACATGCTTCAAGTACTCAAGAAGTCACCTTGTTATCAAGCAACTATATGCAATGTTTGCACATACACAACAAGAACTTGTCTCATACACGTTAGTGCTTGTTCATAGCACTTTTTAGTTCACTACCATACATATGTATTGGTGTCAAGCCAAGTACAAGATTTTATTATCTTATATTCAAGTCTTAATCCATTTCTATGGATGTTCAAGTCATGTACAAGCTTTTAATGTCTTATACTTCAAGTTATAACTTCCAATCTTTGGACATTCAAACAAGTATAAGAGTTATACATTTACTCATACCAAATCCCAATCCTATTCTTAGGATGTTCAAGTCTAAGACCTTATGCTAATTCCTCTAAGGTGCACAAGCATTGAATTCACAACATGGATAACACATTAGTGCTTATTCATAGCACTTTCAAGACATAAGGAAGAGTTACTACTCTTATACTTAAGTTCTCATTTTGATTCAATGAGTATACATGCTTAAGACCAAGTCTGATGCCCCTAAAGTATCACAACACTTGCTAGGACATCTTATACTAAGGTTATATACCTTAACTAGAGTTACTTCCAACTTATACAAACTTTAAACAAAATCTTTGTTTTTCAGATGACTGTGCGGTCGCCCAAAATGGACTGTGCGGCCGCACACAAGCATGTCAATTTCTTTGAAAAACCCTTCAGAAAGATGTGCGGTCGCACAATAATTTTTGTGCGGTCGCACAGTGTACTAAAATGCGAAATTTTCATTCTTTCCCAGGTTAAAATAATTTCCGTCCCAAACGTAGGAGTAACATTTACTAACCATTTCAACAACTCCAAAATACACTAACATGCTCAATTCACTTAATCCAAGTTCTTTCATTATGCTACACAAAGGAATTATACTCCCGTTGTCTCAAATTTACAAGTACCACAAAAATCATCCCAAACACAAAATTAACGTTCACAAGTATCGAGAATAACATTTATGCATGTTATTACAAATAAGGGGGAGCTAATAACTTACCTAGTCAAAATTCAAGTTGACCAAAACTTATTTCTGTTCGGCCTGGAACGCTCTATTCAACGCCACGAATATTAATCCGGGATCAGAATCAAGAACGGAGGGATAATTAAACTCGAGGAGTCGGGAATAGGGAAAATTCTAACCCTAGCTTTTCAGAACAGAGGGAGTGTACGTATTTTATTTGGGTAAAATGACCCAGAGAAGGAATCAAACAAGTTGATATACTTCAACTTTCAAAGAATTGCACTTAGGCCCCTAAAGTCCAATTTTCACAAATGACCCAAAAGTCAAAACTAAACATTTAACCACCTTAATATTCTAAAGCAGTTAAAACTTTAACCCAAGTAAAACTAACACATAATATGCAAGTTCAAGTATTTAACAAATATGTCAAATATTTAACAAGAAATAGGATGGGTGCTACATCCTCCCCACCTTAAAGAAAATTCGCCCACGAATTTTACTTACCAAGGTTTTCAATAGGCTCGGGTATTTATCTCGCATCTCTTTCTCGGTTTCCCAAGTAGCTTCTTCAATTTCATGATTTCTCCAAATGACCTTCACAATAGGAATCCTTTTGGTACGCAATACTTGCTCCTTCCAGTCAAGAATTTCAACAGGTTGTTCCTCATAAGACAAATCAGGCTGAAATGGAATAGCCTCATACTCAAGAACATGTGATTCATCTGCCATATACTTGCGAAGCATAGATACATGGAACACGTCATGAATACCAGATAAAGAAGGAGGTAAAGCCACTTTATAAGCCAACTTACCAACTCTTTCAAGAATCTCAAATGGACCGATATAACGAGGAGATAACTTTCCTTTCTTCCCAAATCTCTTTATACCTCTACGAGGAGAGACCTTCAAGAATACAAAGTCACCTACCTGAAATTCAAGATCCCTTCTACGATGATCTGCATAACTCTTTTGTCTACTCTGAGCTGTGCGCAATCTATTTCGAATAAGTTTCACACTTTCAACTGACTGTTGAACTATTTCAGGACCCAAGAGTCTAGCTTCTCCCACTTCATCCCAACATATAGGAGATCTACATTTTCTGCCATAAAGAGCCTCATAAGGAGCTGTAGATACCCCGGGGAACCACGGCTTGGCTAGAGCGGTGAATTATCCTAGGATGTCTAACTTGTTTTAGATTGTTTAGAGTCGCCACCTATGTTTTTAAAGGAACATAAGAAAAACCTAGAAATAGCCTAATTTATGTACAAAACCAGAGATTCGGGAGAGAATGGTTCGGGGGTTAGGTGACGGAGTGGGAAGTACTTAAACACCCACTCCGCCCCGCTTATGCGGGTCTTGCTACTATTGGTGTTCTAATGCTAAATGTCCTTCAATTTATTAACAATGCTAACAATTATAATGTAAAGAAAAAGGGGAAAAGAATGATTTTATTAATTTAATGCTAAATAGTTACATGTTGGACTAGTGCTAAATGATTACATTAAGAAATGAAATATAAATTAAATGAAGTTTGGAATGTTGGGATGTAACCTTGGCCAAACTTCAATAGTGAAGTGGCCTTTTGGTTGTATCCCTTTTTATGGAGATTGCATACTAGTAAGACTAGACAAATAAAATAAGAGAAGAAAAGAGATGTTGTACCTTAGGAAAGAGGACTTCAAACTTGGACTTGGAAATGGTGTTGTTGTAGAGAAAATGTTGTGCAAACACTTTGTGTAGTGTTTTGTAGAGAAAGATTGTTGAGATGATTTGTGTAGAGTTTTTGTTCAAGTCTCAAAAAATTGGGTCCCTTTCCAAGGTAGGAGATGATGGTTTTATAGGTAAAAAAGAGAGGGAAAGGTTGGAGGGAAAAGATGATCATCCATGTGAAATGGAATTGACCAATCAAAAATAAGATAAATAAAATAATAAATAAAAGAAATAAAAGAAAATCAAATAAAATAAAAAAGAAATATTTTGTTTTAATGAAAAGGCTAGAAGTGTGGGATTGGGAGTTAATGAGAAAAGGGGGGATGAATGTGGATGTAAAAAGGGTTGTTTGTGATCAAGAAAGAGATGTTTGTAAATAAGAAAAGGGAGGGAAATAAGGTGCAATCCGTTACTGCCAAAATGGGAAGCGCGCGAGTCCCGCTTTTGGGGCGAGACGCGCGCGCGGCTCACTGGCTGTGCCGGAAGCGCGCAATTTTAAAAATGACAGAAAGACAGAAATGACTCTAAAATTAATTATGTTATGCAGTTTAGTCCAAAACTAACGGAATCAGTTAGGAACTTAACCGAAGTAACAGAAATTAATAAAAATAAGTTAAATAAAAACACTATGTATGCAATCGGGGTGAGAGGTCCAAGGTGGGGTGTCTACAGAGCCCCTCGGCGACGTGGATTGCGAGGCAAAACGCGTCGACGAAAGAAAGACAACCGCCGAGGACATCGACAAGAGAAAACAAAGACTCGATAAAGCAGGAATTTGAAATTACAAAGGATAGAAGTGCGCTCCCTGTGTGAGCGACTTTTGCTGATGGAAGAGGTATGGTGATTTGAGCGGTCCACCATGGACTAAAATTGGTGCGCGGTGCGGCATATTCTGATGCGCTGTGCGGCGGTATGGTGATTTGAGCGGTCCACCATAGACCAAAAATTGGTGCGCGGTGCGGCATATTCTGATGCGTTGTGCGGCACTTGTTGAATCTGGTGCTTTGTGCGGCACCTGGTACTCTGTCCGGCACCTGTTATGTGTATGCTTTGCAGATATACGTGCTTGTGTGAGATGTGAAATAGGAATTGCAAGAGAAAATTGTGATTGTGGTGTGATATGATCTTGAAAGCACCTTTGTAATGAGAGAGAAGTAAGAATGTAGAAAGTGATCTTGTGTGCGGTGTGATTTTGAGGAAAGCGTCGGATGTATTCATACCTTCACTTACCATTGCCGCTTGAGTGGAGATGGATTCTTTATGTCCGCAGGGGATGCTTTGATGGAGAATGTCCATTCTTTAGATGTTGATGAGAGAATGCCCTTGATGTTGGGTTGGCGAGATGGTATTCTGGATGATGGGTTGGTCGTGCCAAAAGGCTGCCTACGTATCCCTTTAAGAGAATCAGACCAGCGTAGTTCAAGGATGATGGAGAACGCTGGAGGAGAGGCTAGGAGCAAAGCAAAGTAAAGCACATAATTTTGCACATAGAAGGAGAAAAAGAAAGAAAAAATCTTTTTTTTTTTTTTTTTTTTTTTTAAAAAAAAAGATTAGAAAGGAAAGAATATGCACACATGTGAGAAAAAGATTCTTTTTTTTTTTTTTTTTTTTTTAAGTTCGTGGGTGAACCATTTTAACCATTGTGTGCTTGTGAAGCCAACCCAAGATCAAGTCATGTTCAGTCGAAGTCCGGATTGCCTCGCTTGAATTCTGTTGTCGCTGGTGTGCCCAACGAAGATTGATGTCTAGCCCCAAGAGATTTGTCGATTATGGGGCTTCAAAAGGTTTTTGATGCCGAGATGAGGGGTTGCTAATTGTAAAGCCCCTAGAATGCCTTTGATGCCAAATTTTGAGGGACTTGCATAGCTCCAAGATAAATCAGCTCTTGGCTCATTCGAGTAAATCGCCCTTTGTTGTTGTAGTGAGCAAGCCCCAAGAGGAGATCATTGATGCCAAGCTTCGAGAGTTTGCAAAGCCCCAAGTGTCGTGGGCTTGTAGATGGCGGGATGTGAAGACCTTTCATTGTAAAGCCCCAAATTATCTCGTGGTTGGCTCGGCATTGAGAGCGGATGTACCGTTTGGTAGAATTCTTGATAGAGATTTCCTTCTTTCTCTTACTGGGGAGATGAATGGCCTCATTTTGGTCGATTCCCAAATGGCTGAGGGCTTATGTCAAAGGACGCAGTAATGTCTTGCGGTGCCGTCGAGGTCGCGGATGATAAGGTCTTGGTGTGATAAAGTCCAAATGAGTATGCTTGCTTGACTCTTCTTGAGTTGAACTAATGACGGATCTTGGATGCAACTAGTGCTGTGGCCCAACTTTATCTGAGCTGCACCTTGTGCTTTTGATCTTGGAGAAGGGGGTGCTGAATTGCAGAAACATTGGGATTGGCCGTGGCATTTCCCGCTATAACCCTGTTTTGATTAGAGTTTAGCATATTGAATCTTTTTCCTTTTCTCTAAGACTTCCTTCAAAATCTCGCTGTGAGTTCTAACAAAAAATCATCAACTTCATTCATAACATCGGAGTCTTCATTTAAAACCAAGAGGCCTTTGACTTGAAGTGTTGAGAGACCCTTTGAAGCTTGATCCCTTTCATGGAGACTACTCCCAAATTGCGTTGCTCGAGTATTGTTGCCCAAAAGACTGTCGGTCGCGAAGCCCTAATACTGCCCTTTGCTTGAATTACTGTAATGCCGTAGCCCAAAAGATTGTAGATTGTGAAGCCGTTGAGACCTTCGGTGCCGAATTGAGGAAGCTTCCAATGTTGCACATGACTTGGTTGGGGATACTGCTGGGGAGTTAATTGCTCTTTGCCGAGGGAGCCTTTAAGACTCGACCGTAGCCCCTAGAGTGCCATCATTGATTGCGAGAAAGGTCCATCCTTGATTGGGGGAACGAGCACGGGCACACGTGACAAGAGGGCATTTTGACATCCCTTTTGAGAGACTTTGAGGATAGTCTCACACATCTTTTTTTTTTTTTTTTTCGAGCATAGCCCCTAGGGCTTGTTGATTGTCAAAAGAAGCCCTTGTTCTCGGGTCATATAGTCCCTAGGGCGTCACCATTTGTGGAGCAAAGCAAGAGTGACTCAACCTCGTGTGAGAGAATAAACATGAGAGAATATGGCAAGAGCTACTTCATTTCTCGGGAGCCTTTCGGCGTACTTTAGAAGCACATACTTGAAGAAGCCTTGAAAACTGAGACACATGTTGTTGCTATTTGCTGACCAAGCCAATTGACTAGCTAAGGATTATTTGTGCAACCTCGTGCCCTTTTATGATGGGCTTGTTCTCGGATGGATCTTGGTTACCACGGGCCTTCTTTTTATGAACCCAAAAATGCACACTGCTGGAGAATGATGCCGATAACCCAAGACAACCTTTGATGGTGCTATATATTGTCGAGCCTTTTGCAATCCCAAAGTTGACTCGGTGGGGAATTGACTTGCTGAGGAGATTCAATATAGAACTTGTCTTCTTTAGAGGCCGGGGATCTCCATTTCTCTTTCCCTTCTCTCTCTCTCACTCTCTCTTTTTTTTTTATGACGCACCCTGTTTTTTTGCCTAGACCGCCCTTTCGGGCTTTCAATCTAGCGGGCATCTCTTTTGCGTCTTCATTTTTGACTCGATTAATGAGGAAGTGTGCATTGACTCTAGCTGAGGATGAGAGACATGTGATTTTGCGGTGAAAACCTTTTGTCACTAAAGATGAGTGACATTGACTCGACTAGGGAAGTGTCCCTAGTATTGACATGTATTTTTATTTTTTTTTATTGAATTGAATGACTCACGAAGGAAAGTGAGTCATTAAGAGAGAAGAGAAGGAAAGCCCCAATTTGATTGCAAGGAATTGGGAGTATGCAGAAAGAATAGAAGTCCCTAGACTCGACAAGGAGCGCGGAATGATTTCAAATCTAAGAAAGTTATTCAATCCTTTTGGTGATTAATTCATTGGCAAATGAATCGTACAAAGATGTCTTGACAAGTTCGAGATGAAGGCCAATCACCATAACGCGCTAGGGCTAAACATATCTTCTTTCTTGCATGAGACCGGACCCGCAGGTTGCCTACGTTCCTCCAGTGTAGAGGCTCAGGTCACCGTAGTTCTTGTGGATTCTCCATTCTTCGGGATGGAATTGTTGCTTCGTCCTTCGTTGGTGGATCTTGATGTGAACTTCTTTGATTGAGGGGGATTTTTTTTTTTTGTGCTCTAACTTTTGCCTAGGTTGATTTGATGGTTTCAACCTAGCGAGCTCTTTTTTTCTCTTTTTTTTTTTTTTTTTTTTTTAATCCCCCTTTGAAAACTTTGCTTGACTTCTTCATGATTGTTGCTCCACCTTGTTTGTCTTGGCTTCGTCGTTGATGTTGGCGTCGATGTTTAGCCCCTAGGCGTTCAAGTGATGGCCTTGTTCTAAAACTTGTTTAGACATCTTTTCATCATTTTGTCAAGAATTAGATCGAACAACTTGGAAGAGTGTATAAGGACAAGAACGACTTTTATTTGATAAGAAGACTCGACACTTAACATGGGATGAGAGAAAACATTAATGCACACAAAAGAGGACTTTTGACTCTTTTTTTTTTTTTTTATTCCTACTACTAGGTAGAGAAAGAGAAACGGAGATTGTTGCCGTCGTCCTCTTTGTTGAAGCCCCATTTCAAAACCAAGCCACTCCTTTGATGAGTTGCTCTTCACCCACGGTAAATTCGCCGTTGTCGATCAAATCTTGGATGATGTTTCGGAGAAAGAAGCACCCTTCGGTAGTGTGGCCACTATGCTCGTGGTAGCCGCACCATTCACCATGTGCATGATTCTTCGGTATCATCTTCGGCTTGTACCCCTCCAAAGTTTTGATCTTCCCTCTTGCCACCAAAATTTCAAATGCCTCGGCTTGGGTTACTCCTTGAAGAGGAGTGAAAACTCGGTTGTTGGTGGTACCTTTGTAGCTTTTGAGGGTCGGGCCACTTGAGCATGATTTACCATTGAACTTTGCTTTGCCGTCGGTGAGCTCTTGCAAACGGGCTTTGAGTTCGGAAACCTCTTCCTTGTGAATTCTTCTTTCATAATCAAGACGGGCCTTGAGTTCGGAAACCTCTTCTTTGTGAATCCTCTTGTCGATATCGAAACGGGCTTGCCACAAATTGTCTTTACGGCGGGCATCCTCGACAATCCTATCCATTTGTTCCCCCATTGATTTCATTACGTTGAGTAACCCTTCGTTGGACACGAAATCATTTCCACCGTTGTTGTTGTTGCCGTTGGAAGCCATTGGACCTATTGAAGGAGCACGGTTGATCTTAGATTGGCCCCACAAACACCTTTTGGATAAAATGAATTAACCCACAAACAAGGAAAAAGACTCAACCACATAAGGAAAAAAAACGACTCTTTTTTTTTATTTATTTACAAAGTCGGAAGGACGTGGTCCTTTTTGGGGTTTCTAGAAAAATAGTGGAATCGTGACACTAGTATATAGACCTTCTCGCGGTCCCATATACTCATCGGATTCCACCACGCTTGTGATACCTACATGTGACGGGATTAAACTAAATTAATGTAGTAAATCATACATGCGGGGACGGATTTTTATTTTCGTCCAAAATAACCACTTTTGGGGACGGAGTTTTTATTTCGTCCATTGCAACAAATTGGCATGTATGATTTGAAGACATTAGTTTAGGTAAATCTCGGTACATGAAAACCGACTTGAGTCACGGAGTGTTAGACCTTAAACTAGAATTGTGTGGTTTGTGCTCGGCTTGAATATGAGGCTCAAAGGTCACCCCCGGCATGTAGTCATGAACTACGCCACGGGCTGAGGTTTACCGCTTCGAAAGAGCCAAGGTCGAGTGGAGCTTGAAACTTTCTATGACGGGCCTCGACGGGTTTGGGGTTGGACTTGTGCGACTCGATAGTGAGCAGTTGATAAGAATATGTGCATGTAGTGTGAGGTCTAACATGTGACAAAACATTTTTTTTTTTTTTCAAAAGGAAATAAAAAAAAAAACAAATAAGCACATAATTGCAACTTTCGAATCACCCGTGTGACCGATAAAAATAAACAGAAAGTAAAAGAAATTGTATGCAGGCCCGGTGCCCACACACTGTCATTCTGCTCTGTTCTGCTTTCTGTGCACTGTTCTGTTTCTGGAAAATTTACCAGAAGCGCGCGCCTCAGGGAAGTGATGTGGGAAGCGCGCGCATTGCGCAATGAATATGGGAGGCGCGCGCATCTGGGATACCTGTCAGAATGTTAGAAGAAACTGCGGACTCAGGGGATTGCCCTGGTCCCAAATTATGTAACTTTCCCCTGCAGAAACTTGTTAGCACAGAAATATGGAATTGAAGGACAAGAAAGGAGGCGGGCGATTCTGGTAATAAGGGTCGGACGCGCGCGCTTTAGGCCAAGAAGGCCGGAGGCGCGCGCTTCCTACCCTTTTTACCAGAATGCCCAGATAACAGAATAAAAGAACACCAAAAATGAAAACGCAAGTTTAACCCTCTAAATCGTCCCCAGCAGAGTCGCCACTGTAGATACCCCGGGGAACCACGGCTTGGCTAGAGCGGTGAATTATCCTAGGATGTCTAACTTGTTTTAGATTGTTTAGAGTCGCCACCTATGTTTTTAAAGGAACATAAGAAAAACCTAGAAATAGCCTAATTTATGTACAAAACCAGAGATTCGGGAGAGAATGGTTCGGGGGTTAGGTGACGGAGTGGGAAGTACTTAAACACCCACTCCGCCCCGCTTATGCGGGTCTTGCTACTATTGGTGTTCTAATGCTAAATGTCCTTCAATTTATTAACAATGCTAACAATTATAATGTAAAGAAAAAGGGGAAAAGAATGATTTTATTAATTTAATGCTAAATAGTTACATGTTGGACTAGTGCTAAATGATTACATTAAGAAATGAAATATAAATTAAATGAAGTTTGGAATGTTGGGATGTAACCTTGGCCAAACTTCAATAGTGAAGTGGCCTTTTGGTTGTATCCCTTTTTATGGAGATTGCATACTAGTAAGACTAGACAAATAAAATAAGAGAAGAAAAGAGATGTTGTACCTTAGGAAAGAGGACTTCAAACTTGGACTTGGAAATGGTGTTGTTGTAGAGAAAATGTTGTGCAAACACTTTGTGTAGTGTTTTGTAGAGAAAGATTGTTGAGATGATTTGTGTAGAGTTTTTGTTCAAGTCTCAAAAAATTGGGTCCCTTTCCAAAGTAGGAGATGATGGTTTTTATAGGTAAAAAAGAGAGGGAAAGGTTGGAGGGAAAAGATGATCATCCATGTGAAATGGAATTGACCAATCAAAAATAAGATAAATAAAATAATAAATAAAAGAAATAAAAGAAAATCAAATAAAATAAAAAAGAAATATTTTGTTTTAATGAAAAGGCTAGAAGTGTGGGATTGGGAGTTAATGAGAAAAGGGGGATGAATGTGGATGTAAAAAGGGTTGTTTGTGATCAAGAAAGAGATGTTTGTAAATAAGAAAAGGGAGGGAAATAAGGTGCAATCCGTTACTGCCAAAATGGGAAGCGCGCGAGTCCCGCTTTTGGGGCGAGACGCGCGCACGGCTCACTGGCTGTGCCGGAAGCGCGCGATTTTAAAAATGACAGAAAGACAGAAATGACTCTAAAATTAATTATGTTATGCAGTTTAGTCCAAAACTAACGGAATCAGTTAGGAACTTAACCGAAGTAACAGAAATTAATAAAAATAAGTTAAATAAAAACACTATGTATGCAATCGGGGTGAGAGGTCCAAGGCGGGGTGTCTACAGGAGCCATTTCAATGCTAGACTGAAAACTGTTATTATAAGCAAACTCAGCCAAAGGAAGATGAGTATCCCAACTGCCTTTGAAATCAATAACACAAGCACGTAACATATCCTCGAGAATCTGTATAAGTCTCTCAGATTGCCCATCAGATTGAGGATGAAAAGCAGTACTGAAATTCAATTTAGTACCCATAGCACCCTGAAGAGCCTGCCAGAATCGAGAAGTAAAACGAGGATCTCTGTCAGATACAATACTCACAGGAACCCCATGTAGTCGGACTATCTCCTGAACATATAAAGATGCCAATTGAGACAATGAATATCCCATGGAAACAGACAAGAAGTGAGCTGATTTAGTCAACCTGTCCACTATAACCCAAACAGCATCATGGCCTCGTCTGGTACGTGGCAAACCAGTCACAAAATCCATAGTAATATGCTTCCATTTCCACTCTGGAATTTCCAATGGTTGCAACAAACCTGCTGGACGTTGATGTTCCACTTTTACTTGTTGACAAGTCAAACATTTGGAAACATACTCAGCAATTTCTCTTTTCATATTGTTCCACCAAAAATGTTTCTTCAAGTCTTGGTACATTTTAGTACTTCCAGGATGAATAGTATACTTGGCTTTGTGAGCCTCTTCAATAACTTTCTTCTTTATCTCAGGATCAACTGGAATACAAACTCGACCTCGGAAGGTAAGAATTCCATCACTGTTGAAAGAAAAATCTGGTTGCTTTCCTTCATTCATTCCACTAATGATTTTCTGTAATTCAGAATCAATTACCTGAGCTTCTTTGATCTGTTGGAGTAAATCTGAAGTAGCTTTTATATTAGCAATGATAATTCCATGATTTGATTCACAAGGATTCCAATCACACAAATCTTCAAACATCTTCCATTCATGAATCATCAAGCAAGAAATATAAGTCTTTCGGCTCAGTGCATCTGCCGCAACATTTACTTTTCCTGGATGATAAAGGATAGTACAATCATGATCCTTCAATTTCTCCATCCATCTACGTTGCCTCATGTTAAGTTCTTTTTGAGAAAACAGGTACTTCAAGCTTTTATGATCGGTAAAGACTTCAAATTTGGTTCCATACAAGTAATGCCTCCATTTATGCAAAGCAAAAATAATCGCAGCCAACTCTAAATCATGAGTAGGATAATTCTTTTCATAGGGAGATAATTTTCGAGAAGCATAAGCTATTACCTTGCCATCTTGCATTAGAACACAACCCAATCCTTCTTTAGAAGCATCAGTATAAACCATGAAATGCTCAGAACCATTAGGCAAAGCCAAGACTGGAGCTGTAGTCAAACGCCTTTTCAACTCCTGAAAACTTGCTTCACATTTGTCATTCCACTCAAAAGAAATAGCTTTTCGAGTCATATTAGTCAATGGAGTAGCAATCTTGGAGAATCCCTCAATTAACCTCCGATAATAACTAGCCAAGCCCAAGAAACTACGGATTTCAGTCACTGTAGTTGGCCTTTTCCAGTTTACAACTGCTTCAACTTTGGAAGGATCTACTGCAATACCAGTAGCAGACACAACATGCCCCAAGAATGAAACCTCTTCTAACCAGAAAGCACATTTACCAAATTTTGCAAATAATTGTTTCTCACGAAGAACTTGTAATACCACTCTGAGATGTTGTTCATGCTCAGCCCGTGACTTAGAATACACAAGAATATCATCAATGAATACCACCACAAAACAATCAAGATATGGCTTGAATATACGGTTCATCAAATCCATAAATACAGCTGGAGCATTTGTCAAACCGAATGGCATAACAATAAACTCATAATGCCCATACCTGGTACGGAAAGCTGTCTTTGGTATATCCTCAGATCTGATTTTCAACTGATGAAAACCACTTCTCAAGTCAAGCTTCGAATACACTACTGAACCCTGAAGCTGATCAAACAAGTCATCAATATGAGGTAACGGATATTTGTTCTTGATAGTTACCTGATTAAGATCTATGTAATCAATACACAATCGCAGAGTCCCATCTTTCTTTCTGACAAATAACACTGGTGCACCCCACGGTGATACACTAGGTCTGATGAAACACCTTTCAAGCAATTCCTCAAGCTGTGTTTTTAACTCTCTCAACTCAGCTGGAGCCATTCTATAAGGTGCTTTAGAGATTGGTGCTGTACCTGGTAATAACTCAATACAGAACTCAAGCTCTCGATCAGGTGGCATGCTATACTCAGAAGAGAACACATCTGAAAATTCAGACACAACAGGGATATCCTCCATCTTGGGAACTGATAAACTCTGATCAAGCACACATGCGAGATACCCAGCACAACCACGGGATAAAAGTTTTCTAGCTTTTAAAGCAGAAATAACATGTATAGCACATAAAGGCCTATCACCTTCAAAGGTAAAATCAGGCAAACCAGGAATAGAAAAAGTTACTACTTTTCTATAACAATCAACAGACGTATGATGCACATATAGCCAATCCATGCCAAGAATCACGTCAAAGTCCCTTATAGGTAACACGACTAGGTCAGCAAGAAGGGCATGATCACCCACAAGGACCTCACATTTCTTGTAAACCTCAGAAGTAAACATGCAATCTCCCATAAGGGAAGATACTTCTAGCACATAAGGCATAGAATCAGGAAGAACATGCAAATGCGACACAAAATGAGATGCCACATAAGAATGAGATGAGCCTGGATCTATCAAGACTCGCGCTCTCGTACTAGAAAGTAATATAATACCTCCTATGACTGCTGAAGACTCAGCTACACCCTGCTGATCTAAAGCAAACACTCGACCCTGAACTTTTGGTCGACCACCACTATCTCTCTTGGAACCTGAGGCTGGTTGACTTGTACCCCCAACTTGATTTATTCTACTTTTAGGACAATTTCTAGCAAAGTGCCCCGCTTCACCACACACTATACACTTTCCTTGCTTTAGCCAACACTTGTCTTCAGAATGGCCTTCTTTCGAACAATAGCCACATACTCTCCTGGGACCTTGGATTGTTGTCCTCGAACCAGTTGATACACTACCTTTACTTTCAGTTGGCTGTCGGAATCGACGATCTTGGCGGCCAGATTTACCACCTTTAGAACCAGATCCGTGAGTTTTCTCCGATACACGACCAGTCATGGTTGTTCCCAACTTCACCTTGTGTTCTTCGATATCATTTTCAATGGTATAAGCCTTCTCCACTGCTTGCTGATAGCTAGTGAGTTGTAAAGAAATAAGTTGCTTCCTATACTCAGTCCTTAACCCTTTAACAAACCTCTGTGCCTTCTTAGCTTCATTTGGAACTAAGTGATCACAATACCTTGCCAATTCTGTGAACTTGGTTGAGTATTGCCCCACTGTCAGACTTCCCTGCTCCAGATTAAGAAATTCCATTTCCTTTCTATCTTGGACCACTGTTGGAATAAACTGCGACTTAAAAGCTTTAAGAAAATTCTCCCATGTCTGTGGTACACCTTCCAGTTCCCAACTTTTACTCAATACTTGCCACCAATGTTCAGCGGCTTTCTCAAGTTTAAAGGTTGCAAAGGTTACCTTATCACCACCCGCACATCTCAAGGCTGTAAAGATCTTCTCAATACTTTCAATCCACTCTTCTGCCTTCTTAGAATCAAATTCCCCGTCAAAACTACGAGGTTTCAGCTTCAAGAACCTTGTAAGGCGATTAGGATAATCCCAGTCAACATTATCAACCATTTCTTCTTGAGGAGTTATAGATCTCAGCTGATTACTGCCACTAGTACCTTCAGAACTCATTGTACCTGTAGGTAAACACTCAGCGTTATTAATAACACCCCAAGACTCACCCATACCTAGGCCATAGACCCTATCCAGACTTAGAGCAAACCAAGGTAGCTAAACATGGTAGCTAAACCAGGGTAGCTCTGATACCAACCTGACACGCCCCCAGGTCCCGGGATCCCCTAATAGAACCTCGAACCTGGATGGGAGTGCCTAACGAGAAACAAGAAACTTAACAAGAAACTTAATGACATTTGTTTAACAAACTGACATGATATATATACTCTAGAGTAAAGAGCTATACTAGCTCACAACACAAGTTCTAGACAAGAAAATTAAAAACCAAACTTAATACATACACAGCGGAAACATGCCTAGCACATAAGCTGGCATTAAGAGTACTATACAAGATGTCTAGTGACAACAAGAACTGAACAAGACTGTCTACCCCCAAAATAAGGAGTTATACAAAACCCATAATACATCGTCCTCACCAAGTGTAAAAGGACACAAGCCCCAAAACAATCACGACCTGCGAAGTAAGCTCCCAACTATGTCGAGCCTCACTGCGCACTATCCTTCCTTTCTTGGGGGGGGGGGGAAACAAATAAAGGGTGAGATAAATCTCAGTAAGCTATTAGATGCAACTACATGACATGTTATCATGCAATTCAAGTAGATACTCAAATAATCATATCTCAAGTATCATCAAGTAACAAGTATATGAGAGGATAATCCACTCATCAAATAGCACATAAGGCTAAACAAGCAAGTTATAAGGATATTGCTTCCTTCCTTATTCCTCCCAAGAATACCATTGTTGTCGAAGCTTGTATTACTTTGACATCACGATCAATAACAGGAACTGATTATTCAGTATATATCAGAAGACCCGGTAACCAGTGTCATTCTCAATATCAGTACTCATGATTATTCACGAGGTGTTCGGGACGGGAGTTTAGCATTCACTTAAGTCAGGCTTATTGCTCCAACTAAGGAAGCTATGCCCTTACTATGGCCGGTAGTAAGGGGTCGGGCGGAAATACATTGGGACCCGATTGTCACTTAAACCCCAGCTCTCGCGACAAGCGTGAACCTATACATTTTCGAACAAGCAAGGAGAACCAGCTGGACTCACACAAGAAAGTACAAGTAGATATTTACTTGAACAACGGGAGAAGAACTAATCCAAATGTAGTGGACTAGCTCAACAAGGAACATGCTTCAAGTACTCAAGAAGTCACCTTGTTATCAAGCAACTATATGCAATGTTTGCACATACACAACAAGAACCTGTCTCATACACGTTAGTGCTTGTTCATAGCACTTTCTAGTTCACTACCATACATATGTATTGGTGTCAAGCCAAGTACAAGATTTTATTATCTTATATTCAAGTCTTAATCCATTTCTATGGATGTTCAAGTCATGTACAAGCTTTTAATGTCTTATACTTCAAGTTATAACTTCCAATCTTTGGACATTCAAACAAGTATAAGAGTTATACATTTACTCTTACCAAATCCCAATCCTATTCTTAGGATGTTCAAGTCTAAGACCTTATGCTAATGCCTCTAAGGTGCACAAGCATTGAATTCACAACATGGATAACACATTAGTGCTTATTCATAGCACTTTCAAGACATAAGGAAGAGTTACTACTCTTATACTTAAGTTCTCATTTTAATTCAATGAGTATACATGTTTAAGACCAAGTCTGATGCCCGCTAGGACATCTTATACTAAGGTTATATACCTTAACTAGGGTTACTTCCAACTTATACAAACTTTAAACAAAATCTTTGTTTTTCAGATGACTGTGCGGTCGCCCAAAATGGACTGTGCGGCCGCACACAAGCATGTCAATTTCTTTGAAAAACCCTTCAGAAAGATGTGCGGTCGCACAATAATTTTTGTGCGGTCGCACAGTGTACTAAAATGCGAAATTTTCATTCTTTCCCAGGTTAAAATAATTTCCGTCCCAAACGTAGGAGTAACATTTACTAACCATTTCAACAACTCCAAAATACACTAACATTCTCAATTCACTTAATCCAAGTTCTTTCATTATGCTACACAGAGGAATTATACTCCCGTTGTCTCAAATTTACAAGTACCACAAAAATCATCCCAAACACAAAATTAACGTTCACAAGTATCGAGAATAACATTTATGCATGTTATTACAAGTAAGGGGGAGCTAATAACTTACCTAGTCAAAATTCAAGTTGACCAAAACTTATTTCTGTTCGGCCTGGAACGCTCTATTCAACGCCACGAATATTAATCCGGGATCGGAATCAAGAACGGAGGGATAATTAAACTCGAGGAGTCGGGAATAGGGAAAATTCTAACCCTAGCTTTTCAGAACAGAGGGAGTGTACGTATTTGATTTGGGTAAAATGACCCAGAGAAGGAATCAAACAAGTTGATATACTTCAACTTTCAAAGAATTGCACTTAGGCCCCTAAAGTCCAATTTTCACAAATGACCCAAAAGTCAAAACTAAACATTTAACCACCTTAATATTCTAAAGCAGTTAAAACTTTAACCCAAGTAAAACTAACACATAATATGCAAGTTCAAGTATTTAACAAATATGTCAAATATTTAACAAGAAATTGGATGGGTGCTACAGGAGTTAAGAGCTATGTTTCAAGAGCAAGCTAGGCAAGAGAGGTACAAGACCATTGTGCATTCACTTCTTGAAAAATGAATGAAGGGAAACAAGTGATTCCTCACATGCTTAAAATGAAAGGTTATGTAGAGCATCTTGAGAAACTTGGCTATCCAATTCCATTGGAGCTAGCCACGGATATCATTCTTAATTCATTGCCTAAAAGTTATAATCAGTTTGTGATGAATTATAACATGCATGGAATGGATAAGAATCTCTCCGAGTTGCATGGGATGCTTAAAACTACGGAGATGAAGATTGTGGAGAAAGGTTCTCCTGTGCTCTTGGTTCATGATGGGAAGAAGGCTGGTGCCAAAGGAAAGGGTAAGGAAAAAGTTGTCAAACCCAAGATAAGCAAGGCAAAGGTTGCCAAGGCTTCTGAGGCAAAACCCGATACACAAAAGGATGTAATTTGTTTCCATTGTCAAGAAATTGGTCATTGGAAACGTAATTGCAAGGCTTTCTTGGAAGAGCAAAAGAAGAAGAAGGGCAGCAAGGCTGCGTCGACTTCAGGTATCTATCTGATAGATATTCTCCTTTCTACCACTGATTCTTGGGTATTGGATACCGGATGTGGTTCTTACATTTGTTTAAATGTGCAGGGACTAAAGAATATGAGACTGGTTAAAGAGGGTGAAGTAGACCTACGCGTGGGGAATGAAGCAAGAGTTGCTGCATTAGCCGTAGGGACTTATGAAGTCACTTTACCTTTCGGTTTAATACTTGTTTTAAACAATTGCTATTATGTACCGGATTTAAGTAGAAATATTATTTCAATTTCTTGTTTGGATAACGAAGGTTTTAAGTTTCTTATTGAGAATAAGAAATTTTCTATTTATTTAAATGATGTGCTTTATGGTATTGAAAATTCATTTAATGGCCTTTATGTCTTGGATGTCAAGAATGAAAATAATGAAAATGTCTATCATATAAATAAGAAATCTAAACCTAATGATGTAAATCATTCTTATTTGTGGCATTGCCGTCTTGGTCATATCAATGAGAAGCGTATCTCAAAACTCCATGGGGACGGTCTCTTAGGCTCATGTGACCTTGGGTCATATGATACTTGTGAGCCGTGTCTTCTTGGAAAAATGACTAAGACACCTTTTACCAAGCTAGGTGAAAGGGCAAGCGACTTATTGGGTTTGATACATTCCGATGTATGCGGACCATTAAGTAGCAATGTTAGGGGAGGATTTCAATACTTCATAACCTTCACTGATGATTATAGTAGATTTGGGTATGTTTACCTAATGAAACATAAAAGTGAAGCATTTGAGATATTTATAATATTTCAAAATGAAGTAGAAAAACAACTTGGCAAAAGTTTTAAGGCACTTCGATCAGATCGAGGTGGAGAATACTTGAGTCATGAATTTGATGATCATCTAAAGAATTGTGGAATAGTTTCACAATTGACTCCACCCGGAACACCACAATGGAATGGTGTGTCCGAGTGGAGAAATCGGACTTTGTTAGACATGGTTCAATCAATGATGAGTCAAGTTGATCATCCAATATCCTTTTGGGGTTACGCTCTAGAAACCGCTGCTTTCACACTAAATCGTGTTCCAACTAAACCGGTTCAAAAGACTCCATATGAGATGTGGAGCGGAAAGAAGCCTTGTCTGTCTATCATGAAGATTTGGGGTTGTGAAGCTTTTGTCAAAAGACTTGTCTCAGACAAACTTGCACACAAATCTGATAAATATATTTTCGTGGGATATCCTAAGGAAACTAAAGGATATTACTTTTACAACCAAACGGACAACAAAGTGTTTGTTGCCCGAACTGGTATCTTTCTAGAGAAAGAGTTTCTCTCCAAAGAAATCAGTGGGAGTAAAATAAATCTTGAAGAAATTCGAGACCCAGAAAATGACATCGAACCGATAGTGGAACAAGAACAAGAACCACAAGGAGTTGTGGAACCCGTTCAAAATACACAAGTAACTCGCAGATCTAGTAGGTTACGATCCGAGCCCGAGAGATATGGATTTCTCGTAATGGATAGTAATGAGGTGGAAATCATTGAGAATGATGAACCGACTACCTACCAAGAGGCGATGTCTTCTCCTGATTCGGATAAGTGGCTTGGAGCCATGCAATCTGAATTGTAATCCATGAAAGATAATCAAGTTTGGAACTTGATTGATGCGCCCGAAGGTGTAAAAACCATAGGATGCAAATGAGTCTTCAAGAAGAAGACTGACATGGATGGGAAGGTGCATACTTACAAAGCTAGACTTGTAGCGAAAGGTTATAGGCAAGTTTATGGTATTGACTATGATGAAACCTTTTCACCCGTAGCAATGATCAAGTCTATAAGAATTTTGCTTGCCATTGCCGCATATCATGACTATGAAATATGGCAAATGGATGTCCAAACCGCTTTCCTAATTGGAAAACTACAAGAGGATGTGTATATGACACAACCAGAAGGTTTTGAACAAAATTCTAAGGTATGCAAATTGCAGAAATCCATTTATGGATTAAAGCAAGCTTCTAGGAGTTGGAATCTCCGTTTTGATGAATCGGTCAAAGAGTTTGGTTTCATCAAGAACGAAGATGAGCCTTGTGTATACAAGAAGATTAGTGGGAGCATAGTGCTATTCCTTATTTTATATGTGGATGACATATTACTCATTGGAAACGACATTCCTACACTTCAGTCTGTAAAGACTTGGTTGGGAAAGTGTTTCGCAATAAACGATATGGGTGAAGCCGCATATATATTTGGCATTAAGATCTATAGAGATAGATCAAGGAAGCTACTTGGTTTAAGCCAAAGTACATACATTGACAAGGTTATTAGAAGATTCCGCATGGAAAATTCTAAGAGAGGAACCTTGCCAGTGCTACATGGAGTTTCTCTAAGCAAGAATCAATGTCCTAAGACATAAGATGAGCGTGAGAAAATGAATGATGTTCCATATGCTTTGGAAATTGGATCTATCATGTATGCCATGATTTGTACTAGGCCGGATGTATCTTATACTTTGAGCATGACAAGTAGATACCAATCCGACCCCGGAGAGAATCACTGGGTGGCTGTAAAAGCGATTCTTAAGTACTTGAGAAGGACTAAAGACTCATTTTTGGTCTATGGAGGAATGGAAGATGATCTCGTTGTAAATGCTTACACGGATGCAAGCTTCCAAACCGACAGAGATGACAGTCGATCGCAATCGGGTTTTGTGTTTATGTTAAATGGTGGAGCTGTAAGCTGGAAGAGTTTCAAGCAGAGTACAACCGCTGATTCTACAACAGAAGCTGAGTATATTGCTGCATCGGATGCTGCAAAGGAAGCTGTTTGGATTAAGAAGTTCATCACTGAACTTGAAGTGGTTCCTAGTGTTGCTAATCCAATAGACCTTTATTGTGATAATAATGGTACTATTTCTCAAGCAAAGGAACCAAGGGCACATCAAAAATCCAAATACATACTTAAGCGTTACCATGTCCTTCGAGAAATCATTGACAGAGGTGACGTGAATATATGCAAAGTACCCACTGATGACAATGTCGCGGACCTGCTAACAAAGGGACTTTCACAAGCTAAACATGAAGGTCACGTTAGGTCCATGGGTATTAGATACATGGGAGATTGGGCTTAGGGCAAGTGGGAGATTATTGGTAATGGTGCCCTAGGCACGTTTAATAAACGTTGTAATTGTTATCATTTATTTCATATCAATAAAGAAATATTTTGATTATTATTGTTGTTCATGTTTACTTATAATAATCTCCGTCCCTAGTACTTGTTAAGAACTAGTATAAAGGCTAAATGATCATGGGATGATCATGTTAGATTTATGGGTACTTGTTTGGAACAAGGTACTGGACATGACCCGCCGTATGAGATTTTTGTCATGGTCCATGTCGTACATATATCTCATATTAGTTATGTCATTCGAATCCTTAGATATGAAGTTGTTATAGTCTTCCACTTGATGAACATTATGTTTGGCATATTCAAACGCTACCTTTAATCGGGTAGTTATAAAGGGTATGATTGGCATAATCGGATTCACGTAGGGAAGAATAATAAGCTAAATGGATTTGTTCCTCTTCGGAGAGATCTCAAGCTTAGGCCGCTTGTAGGAATGATGTTGATGAAAATGTTTGGCCGGACTCATATGAATTGATTAGATCAATGTCATTTGGATTATCAACATATTCGGAATCGAGAAAGTATTGAACAAAACCAAGTTGACCGTTTGACCATGACTTGTGTTCAATGAGATCGTGGACAAAGGGATTGTGGCATATTCTAAAGGAATGCGAACTTGTATCTAGTTATACTATTTGGGTAGGTATGACGGTTTGCTAGAACCTAATCATATCTTATGGATTCATGTTTGAACCCATTGCCAACTTAGTATAATCCTAGAGGGTCACACACAATAGAACGAATACTTAAAGGACTATATTGGAAAATTAAGGCTCTCTGATCCTGGTGTGCGACCGCACAAACCAGGCTGGGCGGCCGCACATGTTTGGGCGACCGAACACCTGATTTTGGGCGGCCGCATAGTGAGTCGGGATAGATTTCCTGATTTAATAAGGAAAAGGATTTTGGACGGGTTTTGATACAAGTTTCCTATTTGGAATATGTCTAACTTGTATATAAACAGCCAAATTCGGCCAGAACTCAACCCCAGCTTTTGTGCAAGTCTCCAAAGAGTTTGAGAGAGTTTTATTTTGTTCTAAGACCTCCTAGATTGAAGAACAAAATAATACACAAAATAATATTCCATATAGTTCATATTAATTGTGAAAACGTGTTTCACAATTTTGGTCTAGCAACCAAGATCAAGTGTTCTTAATATTCGTTCAAGGTGTGGATACCTCTAGAGGGTGAAGCTCATCATCTTCAAAGTTCGTGTTCTTACTTGTTCGTGATAAAAGCTTCAATTTCTCCACCTAGATCAAAGACCAAACTCAAAGTCATCAAGGGTTAGTCTTTCTAGTATTCATATTGCAAGTATTTGATTTAATCATATGAACGGATCTATGGGCTTTGGGTTTCATAAAATTTTAAATGCTATTTTTCGCTGCGCATGTTACTTGGAAACCCAACACCCTCAACACAAAGTAGTGCCTTTCAGTTCCATTGAGCACAACCAAGAAGTTTGACAAGAAAACACTGTCTCTCAAGGGCCCCAAAGAAAGAATAGCAAATCCAGTTGAAGCCAAGTCTTCAACAGCCAAGTCAGCGATAGCCAAATACCTAATAGTCAAGTCACTAAGAACCACGAAATTAACAACTAAGGCATTCTTGGTCAAAATGGAAGTTAAGAAACAAAAATCCAAAGCTCCTCTCAAAAGAAGAAAAACAAGGGCAGTCAAAGGCAAAGGAAAGAAGAAAATAAATGAACCTCCATCTTCATCCTCATTAACTTCAAGTGAATCCTCAAAGGCTACCTCCACTGACTCCTCTCTACCCCCTCCCCTCACAAGCCATGAACAAATAACAACTTAGTTTGAGGTGGTCAAACCCATCCACATAGATCACAGTAAAATCTATATTGATGATTAGACCCCTCTAAGTGAAGGTGAACCTGAAGTTCAAAAGCCAAGTGATTCTAGTGATCCAGATGATATAGATGCAGAAGAGTTCTCTGCTCAACAAGCCCTTGAATCAACAGCTGAGCTTCCTCTCAATGACAAAACAAGGAAACATTCTCCTCTTCCTCTGCTGGTGGCTTTATAGTTAAGAGAAGACTTTCAAGATATCCCTCCACCTCACATAAAAGATTCAGACACATATCTCCATCCTCTCCCAAAAACACCTTCAGCTCTAAACACTTGTCAACTGCTGAAGCCATTCTCAATCTTCATTCACCACCATCTCCAACTCGTCAAACACATGCTTCTATTAAAACTCAAAGGGGGAACTCGCCTAGGACAGAAAACCCTCAATTGTCAAGGGGGAACTCACCTACTGAAATCCCTATAACAGCCAAGATCACCTTTGTTCTTAACCCATCACCTCCATCTCAAGCATATGTCCCTCCACATCCAGATATCCCCCTCATCTTGGTGTCCTCCTTGAGATTCATCCAAAACTCATTGATTTTCTTAAAGGGAAAACAGTCTCTATCCTATCCCAAGAGTCTAGCTCAGCTCTCTTTGAACAACTATCCAGTGAGTTTTCTTTAGATGAAGCTATCAAGGCCTTTGACTACATAAGAATAAGGGAATCTAGAATGTCCCAAAGTCAAGGTGGATCATCTGTCCCTAAAACCTCAACAGCTATCCTAACATCTCAATTTGAGACCCTTCCTCAACTTGAAACTTATATTCCTCTTCCCAATCCTGGATTTTGGTTTCTAGATTGTGAGATTGACTTTTCCCTCACTTCAATACTAAAAGCCCATAGAAAGTTTGGATTAATATCTTCCCTTCCTCCACTGCTCAATCCCAACAATATTTCAAACCCTTGGGAACTTTCCAAAACCCATATCAGCATCCATGCTAGAAATCTTTGTGGTATGCTCTTCTATGCCTATGAAGAGTGGAAGAAATTCTGGGTCTCTCTTCAAAATTCCTTCCTATTCACAGCTCCAAAACTCCCTAAGCCCCTATCCCTTGACATAATTGGAGAATGAGAATTTGTGTTCTCTAAATTGATCTCCAATAACCTTCAAGAATGCATTTACATGCCCTCTCAACTGGTCTACATCTTCTGTGTTCAGTTTGCCCAGTATCACTAGTACAGATTAAGGCTTGCATAGCGTTTTTTTTAGGCCTTAGATAGCACATAAAAGCACTATACAAGCGACCGCTATGTAAGCTTGCATAGCGCTTCGTATGCGCTATCTTAGCTAATGACCTACAATAGCGTATACTACCATAGCGGATCCCGAAGCGCTTTCGTACAGTATTTTTAAAATTTCAGAAAGCAACTTCCATAGCGCGTAATATGCACTATTGAAGCTCCATATTTAAAAAAAATCCAAATTACATAGCGCATGTGAAACGCTATCGAAGAAAGATCACATTTTTAGTGTAATACTTGTATAGCGCATAAAAAGCGCTATGCAAGTATTTGTCATTTTTTTTTAACTGAACATATTGGAGATTATAATTTAGTACCAAAAAATGAAATAAAAAAATTAATACGAACTAGCCAACATTTCATTCAACAATAACCATCAACCTTTGATTGCATACACCAATAATAATATTTACAATCATCCACAATAGTAAGAACTAACAAGATTTGAAGATCGTTGTTCTCGATCATAGATAAATAATATAGTTAATCTTACTATTCAACAATAGCTAGAACTAAAATACTTAAATTTGTAATACCTATTTTCTACTTCGGTGCCAGCTTCGCCTTAATAAATCGGTTATACAAGTATCCTGCCCAATTATACTGAAAAATATGCATTTTTCTCGAAGGATAACTCTTGATTCGACTTGTATGGACAAACTGTACCAAAAAAATACAAGACATGTATAAGAAATGCAGGAAACTGGGAACAGGAAGATAGCACATATATGAAGGGTTTGAAAGAAACAAAACCCGATATCCTCCATTTTGGATTTATACCGAACGAGGAACTCTGTGAATCATTCATATTTTATACCAATAGATAAATGTGTTACCCTACTGACGGAGACACTATTGCAGCTTTTATGTAACTATACAATTCTAAGGAAAAAGGAACGTAACTTGAAAACTGAAATGTTACTTATGATTTCATTGACAGATTTCAGAAGCCCAAAATGACTCATGCATCTACTTTTTGAAGAAATTTAACAAGGACAACTAGTAAGGTTTTACCCAAGTAGAGAGATATGATAGAATGTAAATGGTTTTGCAATGAAGAAACAGAGAACACAATTTGAGCTCCGGACACAACTTGCAAACAGACACTAAAGAGAAGAACTAGATCACCATAAATAAAGCAGTTCGTATGGTTAGATCATATAACAAACACTTTCAAAATTTTCAAAAACTTGCTTAAGTGTTGAACAGCTAGCATAGCTTTCAAATATTTATTTCAACCACAGCAACCTATTTCTCAAAATTCTTAGGAACATCATTTAGTCAACAGTATTTTACTTTCATTTAGCACACATTCAAACACAGTTACACACACACAAACACACACAAGAACACCTAAATTTCATTAGTAGTTTTTTTTTTCTTCCTTTTTAATTTCTTTGGTATTATTTAATGTATTTTTTTTATTTATGCCTATAAGTTTATTTTATCCTTGTTTATCTTTCAAATTTTTGGGCCACTGGGCTTAATTAAATTTTTTTTCATTTTTAGTATATTAGATTAGTGGTGTAATTTTAGTAATTAAAAATTACTTATTTTATTATTGTCTTATTAAATTTGGAATCATTAGTTACAAGTTATTTTTTAATTTAACTTATTTATAGGTTTAGCAGATGCAATACTTGAAGTGAAAATTTCTAAGAAATCTAATGTATAATTCTTAAGAAATTATCAAGGATAATTTAGCATCTGCTAGAACTCAATAGGCGTGAATAAACATCTATTGAAGAATAGAGGTGACATTGTTTCTCAAGTTGAACACTCGAGAAGTATTGAACATCTAGGTACACTACTAATCCAAAATGTATAGTGAAATTACAAAGGTACTTAATAAACAATTGAGATAAAGGATTACTCTACACTAGACATATATCGGAATTTAGGGAAATAGTGATGCTACTTGGATATACGAAATCAAAGATGAAAGTTCGGTGAGTGGATTCGTATTCTTATTATTGGGAGCGACTATATCATGGAAATCTTCTAGACAAATAAGTTATAAATAGATTCATAGCTGAATCTAAGTTTATAGCTTTAGATAAATGTGGTGAGAAAGCCGAGAGGCTACACCAATTTATAGGAAATATTCCAAGGGATAAAGCTTGTGGTAGCAGTGTTGTATTGCTAGAAGTCAATCGGTGATTGATTGAACACAAAGTACTATGTATAATGGTAGGTATTGACACATATGTCAAAGATGTAACACCATCAGAAAGCTACTCTCAACTAATTTGACTATGTGAAGGCAAATGATAAACGGATCTGTTAACCAAAGAGTTAGAACCGAGAGTTAGTTGTAAATTGTGGAGGGGAATGAGACATAAGCCTCTTAGAGTTTATCACAGCTGAAAACTCAATCTAGATGACTAGAGATCCCAAGAACTAGATTCAAAAGGGACTACCTAACTGTTAAAAGACTCGTGTGTCACTGTGGGGGTCAAACCCTCCAAGTCCATTCCTATTAGTGACATCCCGAAGGGAAAAGGATAAGCCTATGGATTTTAATGACTCTTACGCGTCGAGAAAGTCGAGCGGGGTAATATGGGTTATCTTTAAGGAGTCACCTATATGAGAAATAAGTGGGGACGATTCGAGGAGATTTGTGTGAGGCTCAATTCTTATACCCTCTCGCAGAACCAGACTATGTTCAGGGCCATGAACGAACATAGCTATGAGAAATGAGATATGTTAGGACATTACTTGTGTCTTGTATATGATCGGCTACACAAAAAGAATATCCATTCAAAGACATCGGGTCTATCGACTTGCGAGTAGAGTAAATATGCTAGTTCAAGTGGAGGTTCAATGGGAAATATCCCCAGACCTTCGTATGCTTGTTTTTGTCTACCGGATTTTATCACCAAGCTCGTCCGCAATTTCATTCATGTGGCTGATTGTATGGAAAGTGTGTTGTGTGTGAAGGAAATTGTGCATATTTTCTTGCAAGAATCGTTTGTCGTTGGACAAAGATTATTGTGGGTTCATGTTCTGCTACGTGAGAACATGAAAATGATTTATTTATTTATTTATTTATTTATTTATTTATTTATTTATCTATTTATTTATTTATTTATTTATTTATTTATTTATTTATTTATTTATTAACCCCAACCCCTCCTTTTTCTTTTTGCAGCAAAATTTACTGTGTGAATCTATTCTTGAAAATGCTGTGAGGTTACTTGGAGTTTTTCATGAAACCTGCGTTAGCAAACACTAACCTCTGCGACACTTATCTCTACTTGAATAGAGAACTCGAAGAACAAATCCAGGCAAAGGTAAACATACCAATATTTAGTACTCCTTTCGTTCAAGAATGATTGCCCCCTTTGACTATTCAACAATTTTAGTGATTTATTCCTCTTTCCATAATTATTCTTGGTGATGTTAAACAATCATATTAGCACCAAGGTTCCTCTAAAACATGAGTGACACGAGTGAAGTGAGGAGTATTATTTGTTGTGGGTAGTTTAGGATGTTGAGTGATATTTAACGTTCAATTTTAAAAAAGAGACTAACTTTGTGGGACAAACAAAAATGAAAATATGGACTATCATTATGGGACATAGAGAGTATAATATAGCTCACATATGTGGGGTGATTTTCTAGAGCCTTGCTGTATGGTATCCGAAGAATAGATGATTCATAAGTTGCTACATGGGTTCTCATGTTCCAATCACCATGCAGCCTCTGTCCTAAACTTCAAGATAGGTCGGCTAATTAATTAATCCTTGAGAATGATAGATTTGATGTTAACAATTGACGTATTGAATACTACCCCTTACAGCATTTCATGAAAAGATAAACGGACTTTTGTTTCTATATCGGAAGATAGGATATGGTGAGCTTAGGAAGATGGAAAATATGGGCTTGTTCAAACTACTTTCCATGTTAATTTACATCTTTTAACAAAATGGTGTAGCCAATGCCGGCCCACTAGTGTCACCTACTCATTTACCCAATTTACATCTTAAATTGTCCTTTTTTTTTCACCTAAGCCTTATTTTGAATTGTTTTGAATATATTTAATTTTAATCCTTATCATTGGTTTCATCTTAATTGAATGGCTGAGATTGTTGATTTCTTTTGACGACCTCAATTAGGGTTTCAGCCGCCGTCACTCTACCAACTTGGATATCTCTATTTCTGCTATATATATTTACATCCTTATTTCATTACTCTGTATCCCAATCTATATGTTTTGACTCCTAAAGGAAAAATGTTGATACAATCTGATACGAAAGGCACAGATCAATGATTGTGAGACTATTCTCATGGTTTCTGATTTCATTAGTACTACCATCAATTTGGTAAGTATTTTATACTTTTTACTTGGTCCATTTATTTCTATGTCAATGCATGTTTTCTTCCCATGTTATTTTTTTTTTTGTGTGTGTGTGTGTGTGTCTTAAATCCATATTTCAAGTTCCACTCTGTGCATACCGTGTGAAAATCTTGTCATTTAATTGTTTCTGCGAGATCAAACTATAAAAAAATGTGCATTTGGGCATATGCATAAATTTATGTATTTATTTAGTTTTTGAGTTTCTTATTCTGATTTGGATATACAAATTGAAGAAGGAAGGTTGAATTTTTTGTTCACTTGGCAAAAAACATAGGAAAGTTTGATTGAAATCTATGCCTTACAATTGCTGGATCAATTGAAAGGTAATGATATGATAGCACGATTAAGATGCATGTGCATTTATTCACGCATTAACAAATTCGGACTGTGATTACTGAATGGATTTTGAATTGCCCCTTAGTTCTATATACATTAGATTAGTTGGTTTCCTTTTCTTTATCTATCAACAATGACCGGTCTCTCTCTCTCTCTCTCTCTCTCTCTCTGGTTGTGCGTACAAATGCTACTAGCTCGGTCATATAATGAATGTCCAAAAAGTTCTAAAGTTTTCTCTTGATCATGCGAAGATTTGATAGCTTTTTTTTTTTTTTTTTTTTTTTCGCAAATTTGATTTTTTTTCGATATTCGTTTTGTTATGGAGGGTGTATTTTATTAGTTTTCTTGGACTTGCATTTATCCCATTCACATAAAGTACACGATAATCTACATTTAATTTCCTGATGTTGAAAATTGATGAACATTCGTTCACTTATATTTGTATTCTCTTTGAGAAACTCCATGTTAAAATTTCATTTATGATTCAAATATATGTCAAAAGAGAAATATCCTTGCAGATAAATCGGTTGATGAAATCCAAAATATAGCTAACAGTTATTGATGAGCAAATGGGAAAAGAAAACTCCACATTCATTTGAGATTTTACTCTATAACAAGCTTGAACTGGAATATTGCAAAGCATGTTCTAACCTGTTGACTTTGTCTTACAGGTGGAACCTCCTCCTCTCGAGGCTCAAAAATATGAACAAGCCTCATCATCAATTCAAGCTCTCTACTCATGAACACCCTTCGATTTGCCCTCTATTGTACAAAATTCACCATATGGTTAGGCACCACAACATGATTAGGCACCCCCATTGCACCCAATCTAGGAAGTATGATATGTGGACTTCCCATATCATTTATTTCATGGCCAATCCCTTCATTCAGTACAAAATGTGGCATCGCGAATCTAACTCTTCATGTCTTCAAGGGGGACGGCATTCATGTTGACATGCCGGTGAATTTTAGAAGATTATAGCCCTCATGAAAACCAGAGACAACACAGCGTTTGCATGCTGCTACGTGGAAGCTAATGCAATATCTGTTGAGGTCGTTGTCCTGATGAACAGAGCATGCACCAAGAAACGTTCTTTTCAAAAATGATGGAAGCCACTCCATTGCTTCCTGTTCTTGTTGCACCTGGAGAAGGAAAAGTTTGTAAATGAAAGGGTACCAAGTGAAACTGATTAAGATCATTAGGCGAGTGCTTGCCATCATTATTGGATTGATTAAAACTTTTGAAAAAACAAAATGTATGAAAATGTTAGAAATTATAAAGTAAACGGGCTCATCTGCTTTATTTTATTTAGTTCAGTGTAAGATGAAACTAACATGCATGATTTTTAGATCTTTGGGATGTACTTGACCGGCTAATATAGAGATATAAAGGGGTGCACCTGTCTCATCATTCTCAGCATAATTATCATAATCAATTGGAGCCAAATGTAGCTCAAGGAGAGAATGCTCATCGAAAGTAACATGGACAGATTCTACAATTACTAGAGTAGTTCTATTAAAAATACGAAAAGCTTTGGAATGTTTGGCATACCGAACAAAAATACTTTCATCCGCTTTGGAGTCAAATTCCCCCTATGTTCTTCGTTGTTATAGAGGATATAGCATTTGCAACCATAGATCTTGAAGAAAGCTATATTGGGTGATCTTCTCTCCACAGTTCATATGGAGTTTTGTTGTAGGTTTTGCTGATAGTGATCTATTCTGAGTAAAACAGGCAGTGTTGACAGCTTCTCCCCATAAATATTTAGGAAGCTTTGCTTCCGCTATCATTGTTGTTTTAGCCTCAATCAACGTTTGCTTCTTTCTTTCCACAACGCCATTTTGTTGAGTAATACCAGCTGCACAGAAATTATGATCTATTCTGTGGTCATCACAATATTGAGAAACACCGTTATTCATAAACTCCGTTCCATTATCAGATCAAACGCTCATAATCTTGTCCTCTTTTGAGTTTAGAGCCTTCGAAACAGAGCAGTCAAGATATCATAGCAGTCATCTTTGGATATCATCATTTCTACCCATGTATATCTTGAATAGTCATCTAGCACAACAAAGGTATATTTGTTTCCTCCAATTCTAGCGGCTGTGATCGGTCAAATCAGATCCATGAGAAGCAGTTACAAGCATTTTGTTGTTAAAGGTGTAGTCTTGCTGGAGTCTTTGCTTAGGTTGTTTACCAACCTGGCATGCTGCGCATTTTCTATCATGATGATCAGCTACTTTGGGTAGTTCTTTGATAAGACTTTCCCATCCTATCTTAGCCAAGTATTTGAAGTTTATATTACTTAAGCACTTATCCCATAGCCCGCTGCTTTTACTTGCATTGTTTGCTACAAAATAGTTATTAGTGTAGAATTTATAGTAGTAAGATCAATAATGTAAACATTAGCCATACGAGTCCGTGTGAGCAAAGTGAGTTCAGATTTGCCATCTTTGATTAGACATTGTGTTGAATTGAAATGACATTCTAATCATTTGTCACATAATTGTGATATGGAGAGCAGATTGTGCTTGAGACCTTCTACAAGCGCAACCTTTTCAATGCAGAATTTATCTTTACAAATCATCCCATATCTAACTATGTGCCTTTTGTTGTTGCCGCCAAAGGTCAGGGAGGAGCCTCTTCCTTCCAGTATTTCTTCAAGTAAGTTGATATCTCCATTAATGTGTCTAGAACATCCACTATCGAGATACCATATATGCGCTTTAGCTTCTGAAGAACTTTCAGTGAAGCAGGAGACTTGAATGATAGACATTAACGTGTAGGTCCCCATTTATTCTTGGGTCTTGGAGTTAGCAACTTTTGACAACCCACTCCTGCTTAACCTTAGAATTTTTACGTCCCTTGACGTTTGGAGAAAATCTCAAAAGCATTTCGCATCTTTATTACCTAAACCATTACATACAACATAAAGATAAAATCCATCTATAGATTGGGTTCTTACAAACTTTTTACTATTCTTCGGCTTAGCATTCTTAACTAGTTCAAATGAACCAACTTAAACAAAATTTGTCTTTTGAAGTTTGGAAACGCTTTATTTAGAATGCGCATCTGGCGAGGAGGCATTTGGCTTCCATGCGCGTGGCTCTTTTGCACAGAGTAAGCATTAGAAGTTGAAGCGCATCCATAGTAAAAGCAAGTTTCGTCAAGCGCAGGCTCAAGTGGAGCTTTTCCCTTAGCTTTCCCAGTTTGTTTCTTTGGGTTTACATAATAGAATTTTGTCTCTTGACTTTATCCCGTCCTTTACCCTTAGAAGTATAAACGTTGCTTTGAGAATTTCATGAGTTTTCTAGAGTGTAAATTCATTATCCTTTTCAGAGCAAACTGCGCATTTAAAATTGTCACTAGTTTTGAATCTCAACCCTTATTTTTCACCACTAGCTATTTGGGATTCAAGAATCTGATTCATAGTACGAGACTTGGTCCACTCATCGGTGATCTTTTTGAAATCATCCACTTAAGCAACCAACTCTTCATTTTTAATTTTAAATAGCGTATTTTGTTCTTCTAAGAAAAGGTTCTTTTCAGTAAGAATAGTCATGCTCTTAATCTGCTCCTTAAGAATGGTGATCTTAGATTTTAAAATTGTTTTATCTGACTTAATCTGTTGTAGACACCCTATTTTGAAAATACAATCATGATTACACTACTCTCGTGTCTCGCCTTTGTGTTTGGATGAAAACTCGTTAGTTTCATCACATTTTGTTAAGTTTCTGACTGACTTCGTTAGTTAGGGGGTTAATTGAACAAATGAAACTAATAGAGGGACAAAACAGTACTTTTTTACTGGATGTCTCGTACAAGACATCCAATGTCTCGTACGAGTCATCTCCCATTTTTCCGGGTTTTAAATAGTTTCCTTCTCTATTTCAATCTCTTTCTTCACTAAAACACCCCTAATCCGAGAATATAAATTAGGAGACTTCCTGATTTCCTATTGATTTCCTACCTCTTTAAACCTCTAAAAATAAGGTATTTACTTCTTATCAAACTTAGACTCCTAATCTTGGTTCGTAAGTCATCTTACAAAGATAAAACAACTCTCTTTCACCCTAATGACTCCCTAATAAGACTAATGACTCCTTAGACATCCTAGCCTCCCATTAACCACAAACAACTTCTGAAATTCATATCTTCAAGTAACAACCATCACAAAACTCTTGGATCATCATAGCCTTAGCCTAGGCTATCCATTGGAATCGCGTGTTCTTCACAAGAATAATCTTCCCTACACTTTAATATATCCTTCTCATCTAATTTTTGCTTTTAAAGTAGTGTAATCCCATCAAAAGGATCAGCCTAGAGTCACTTCAAATCATAAAGGCGATCTCGAAGAACATGATCTGATATTCCAATAATTAACTAACTAATTATTGGTTTTACTTGTTTATTTACTTGTTCATCATATTGATCAATAACACCAAAGAAAGACCAATCTTAGATTGGTGAATTTGGTGCTCATTGACCTTCCAAATCTATAACTTAACCCCCAAACCATTGAATCTCTAGTAAATTAATTCTTATTGCAATAATAAGTGGCGACTCTAAAAAATTCAAATTAAAACAAGGAGATTCTCATGTTCTCACTGTTGGTAGTGGTGCCCTAGGCACGTTTAATAAACGTTGTAATTGTTATCATTTATTTCATATCAATAAAGAAATGTTTTGATTATTATTGTTGTTCATGTTTACTTATAATAATCTCCGTCCCTAGTACTTGTTAAGCACTAGCATAAAGGCTAAATGATCATGGGATGATCATGTTAGATTTATGGGTACTTGTTTGGAACAAGGTACTGGATATGACCCGCTGTATGAGATTTATGTCATGGTCGATGTCATACATATATCTCATATTAGTTATGTCATTTGAATCCTTGGACATGAAGTTATTATAGTCTTCCACTTGATGAACATTATGTTTGACATATTCAAACGCTACCTTTAACCGGGAAGTTATAAAGGGTATGATTGGCATAATCAGATTCATGTAGGGAAGAATAATAAGCTAAATGGATTTGTCCTTTTTCGGAGAGATGTCAAGCTTGGGCCTCTCGTAGGAATGATGTTGATGAAAATGTTCGGCCGGACTCAAATGAATTGATTGGATCAATGTCATTTGGATTATCAACATATTCGGAATCGAGAAAGTATTGAACAAGACAAGTTGACTTGTTGACCATGACTTGTGTTCAATGACGTCGTGGACAAAGGGATTATGACATGTTCTAAAGGAATGCGAACTTGTATCTAATTATACTATTTGGGTAGGTATGACGGTTTGCTAGAACCTAATCATATCTTATGGTTTCATGTTTGAACCCATTGCCAACTTAGTGTAATCCTAGAGGGTCACACACAATAGAACGAATCTTAAATAAGGACTATATTGGAATTTGGAAATCTGGGGAAAGTGTGCGACCGCACAAAAGGTCCTGGGCGGCCGCACAGTTTAGCTCAGAAAGTACCAGAAACCCTCCAGATAGATGTGCGACCGCACAAGTGTTTTGGGCGGCCGCACACCATGTCGGGACTGGTTTCCTAATTTGTTTTGGAAAAGAATTTTGGACGGGTTTAGACACAAGTTTCCTATTTGGAATAGGTCTAAATTGTATATAAACAGCCAAATTCGGGGCCAGAACATAACATAGCTTTTGTGCAAGTCTCCAAAGAGTTTGAGAGAGTTTTATTTTGTTCTAAGACATCTTAGATTGAAGAACAAAATAATACACAAACCAATATTCAATATAGTTCATATCAATTGTGAAAACGTGTTTCACAATTTGGTCTAGCAACCAAGATCAAGTGTTCTTGATATTCGTTCGTGGTGTGGATACCGCTAGAGGGTGAAACTCATCATCTTCAAGTTCGTGTTCTTGCTTGTTCGTGATCAAAGTTTCAATATCTCCATCAAGATCAAAGACCAAATTCAAAGTCATCAAGGGTTAGTTTTTCTAGTATTCATATTGTTGTATTTGATTTAATCATATGAATGGATCTATGGGCTTTGGGTTTCATAAAAATTTGAATGCTAATTTCCGCTGCGCATGTTACTACGAAACCCAACACTCACAGTTGTGAAATTTCTCCAATTGATAGGTCCATTGCTTATTTCATAGGATTGAATTTGCTTATTACCTTTTTTTCTTGCTGAAAGATAGATTCACGTTCAGAAGAGTAATCATTTTCAATTATTTTTGCAGCAAAAGTTACATCAAAGTTTTCTTTACGAACATGTGCAGCTACAACATTCCTTGATAAATCTGATCTCATAAATAAGTACTTGCCATTCCGTTTGCTTGGAGTCAAGTGTCCCATTTCTACAATCTCAGTGATTGTGGGACCTTTCTTCTTTTCTATTGGTTTCGGTGCTTTATATGAGTTCATATCTGGAACATCATTCCCTGTGTCGCTTTTTTCATCAACATTTGCTACTAAGCAGAGAAGTATATCTTCAGAATCATCATCACTCTCTTTTGAGTCAGTTTCTATCCATGTTCTGAGTTTCTTTGTAGCAGAGTCTTTTTCAATTACCATTCCTCTCTGCTTTAATAATTTTGAAGGGAAGCTGCTCCTTTTCTTCATGTACTCAAATATTGGAGTTAGGTCATTTCGATGAAAAGTGTCCCGGCTTTCTATAGTTGTAGACCAGATCATCTTCTTTCTTTGAGTCTCTGCTTTGAGAGAACTTTGCTGGAGCTTTACTTGAGGAACAAGACTTAGAGAATTTCCTGAACATTTGAAAGCGTTTTACAAACATTGCAAAGTCATCAATCATCCATTTCAAAGAGAGAGGAAGCGGAGATTTTGGAGTCAGGGTTTGAGCTGGCGCATGTTCTTATTTTTGCGCTAACATAGAGATTGTTTTGGGTTTTCCTTTAGTTTCATCAATTTGTTCAAGTCTAAGATCAAACACTTTTAATTTTGTCTATAAACTGCGCAGGGGAATGTATCTAGGAATCCATAATCTTCTAAGTGGCTAGCTTTGTATACGTATCTAGATCTAAGTACATTTAAAATATGAAAATATATTTCTTTATTGGTGAATTTCTTCCCAAGAGATAGACATGCATTCACAATCTCAATGTAGCGATCATAAGTTTATCTTAAGGTTTCACCAGGAATTTTCATGAAGCTATTGAATTTTCTCTGCACATCCAGTCTCTTGTTTTCCATGCATACTTTATCTCCTTCGATATAGCCTTTGATAGCATCCCACAGTTCCTTTTCTGTAGCACAGCTCATGGTCTAGTTATGCACTGAAATATCTAGAGTGCTTAGAATTATGGTCCTTACTCTTCCATCATATCCAACCCATTTATTTTCTTCATTACTCGATCCCTCCTTATGCTTTTTAATAGCAAGGAGTTTCCTTATTGGTTTCAGCATCTCGATTTAATTTCATGGGAACATACGGTCCTTCAAGGAAAGTGTCATGAAGCATCTCATTGATGGAGGAGAAGTGAGTGATCTCAAAGTGATCTTCATCAAGCATAGGAACATGTGAGTAGTCAGCAGTTTCCATAGATTTTAGGGCCATCATGAATCGGCACCCAAGCTGTTAAGCTTGAAAAACAAAATGTGTTATATGAATGTGTTTGCTCTGATACCACTTGTTGGTCCCAAAGGTGCAACATGGTTATGAAAATAGCTAGAGGGGGTGAATAGATGTTTTATAACTTTTTCAAACCCTTTTGCAAAGCAATGGCTAATGCGCACAACTTTCAATTTGGCTAAGTATAGCGCGCAGCAAGAGTGGGAAATTCACAATAGAATTTTAGGCCGAGATAACTACTGTGCAGAATATGTTGCACAAAAGTAAAACGCACGGAAGTTAAAGGCTTAAAGAGTTGCGCAAAATGATACTAAGGCAATGAACATACAAACATTGTTCAGTCAATGCTAGGAAATCTACAAATATCAAACAAAGCAATAATTCAGAAATAAATAAGCAGGTAAATAGCAGAAAGTAAGAACAAGATTTTTGGAGAGGTTATATTGAGGAGCTTTTACAAGAATACAAATAATCAAAGCTCAATGCTAAATCTATGCTTTGATGTACAAATCATACACTAAACCGGTTTATCTCAAGAAGTAGGATTTATATGATCAAAGCTTCAAGAGATGTGTATGTGTGTGTCAGAATTTCTGGGCTCTTTGAATCTATGAGATGGAGAGCTCAAGAAATCTGGGTGACACTTCAAATCTAAGACACTAGCCTTATTTTCTAAGACTATACTGATAAGTGGACTCAGCTAAAAATATGAAGTTTTAAAACATCATACATACGTTTCTAAAGTCCATAAAATAATTATAGGTGGTGGTATCAATCAATCCTAAACAGTTTTTTAGGGTTAAAAAATGCATACCCTACAGTTAGAGGGGGTATTATTAATCCTAACTCGCGGGACTAGCAGATTACAAAGAAATCCCAAATTTGCCCTATCTTATCCTAAACGTTGTGGTTTTTTATGTCCTTTCTGTTGCCTGTGGATCAAAACCAAGGAGAGAGGTCAAAAACATAGATGAGGAGCATAAATCAGTTCCCAAGAGGGGTATACCTTCCCTTGGAGGGGCTAGGCGACCACCCACTCCATCAAAGAAGTCCGGCAGCGAGACTTGGGATCAGCCAAAAAAGGGATTTTGGTGTTCAGGTCTTTGGGCCCAAACTTTCTAGTTCACGGCATGTGTTTGATGAATAAGGAGTTTGTCTCCTTATTCATTAAGGTTATTAATCTTCTTATTCATTAATACGTACTCCTTCTGTCTCTGGACTCCAGGGTAATTGGTTTGAGACTAGGTTTAGGACTTAGAAACCCTATAATATATTGTGACATGGGCGGCGATCTTACAACCTGACCATGACCGTGTTGTGTGTTTTCTTGAGGAGGTGAGATAATATGTGTGAGAGATTGTTCTGGGAGAGTAGCAATGTTTAGATCTTAGTGATTTCATTTGCAAAGTTGTAACGATCTTCATATATTATTATAGTGATACCTTATTGCCCCATGCGTAGTTCATGTGTTGAACGAACCTGGTTAACAAGTTCATGGTGTTATTTCATTCATGTTATCATGTGTTGAATTATTTTCTTCATGTTTGGACTGCTAGTATGGGCTAGGCCGATGTGGAGATCCCCCCAAATCCCCTACACTTTCACCGTGTCGTTATCCTCCCATGAAGATTTGTTCGTAATCTTCAGAGGTCACTTTTTCTTCTTCTTCCTTTTAACTGTTAAATTTTGCATGAAAAGAAAGAGATTTTCTATTTGAATGTATCAATGCACCAAGGAGAGAAAGGACGACATAAGCAGAACAATTCTTTTTTAAAAAAAAGGAAGAAGTTGAGCTCGAAACTGAACTGCAGAGGTTAAAGCCATTAACGGGGTTCTAAGAAGATACAAATTGAGTGAACATTTGCAGTTTCAAAGATATTTAGAATTCAGTCCGACTATTTTGTTTGCAGTATCATCGTATTATGAAAATTTTACTTTTTATTTACTCTTCAATTGATTTTTAACTAAATATGTTCGAAATTTCAACATTCATGAGATTGTAATAAATATTATTATAGTGTATAATTTTTTCAAAATTTCATGATAGTAACAAATATTTCACAAATATTTTATATAGGTTTGGAAGGGGTAGTGTTGGAAAATGAATTATGATATATATTAATCTTGTTCCTACCAAACATCATTTAATTCTGGGTAAATTACAAAATAGGGCTTAAAGTTCTTAAAGTGGTGACAGTTTGGGGCCTGACGTGCAAAATTTAGCGAAATACGACCTGACTTGACATTTTCATTGCAAAATGGGGCTTTTTAACAGTTTTTGTTAGAGACCGAATAATATTTTTTTTTTTTCTTAAAAGTTGAATAAAGTGAAAAAATCGACTCTTATATGTTAATTGTTGGTCTTATGTGTCAGTTATCAGAGTTTGACCGAGATTTGACCGAATAATATTATGTTTTTTTCTTAAAAGTTGAAAAAAAGTGAAAAAATCGACTCTTATATGTTAATTGTTGGTCTTATGTGTCAGTTAGAAGAGTTTGACCGAGATTTGACCGAATAATATTATGTTTTTTCTTAAAAGTTGAAAAAAGTGAAAAAAAAATCGACTCTTATATGTTAATTGTTGGTCTTATATGTCATTTATAAGAGTTTGACCGGGATTTGACTGAATAATATTATATATTTTTTCTCAAAAGTTGAAAAAAATGAAAATATTTGACTCTTATATGTTAAATATTGGTCTTATATGCCAGTTATAAGAGTTTGACCGTGATTTGACCGAATACTATTATATATTTTTTCTCAAAAGTTGAAAAAAGTGAAAAATTTGTATGTGTTAATTATGTGTAAGTTATAAGAGTTTGATTGGTGTTTGACCAATTTTGACCAAATAATATTTTTTTATTTTTCTAAAAAAAATGAAAAAAATGTATATTTTCGACTCTTATATGTTAATTATGTGTAAGTTATAAGAGTTTGACTGTTGTTTGACCGATTTTGACCAAATAATATTTTTATTTTGTCTTTAAAAATGAAAAAAGTGCTTTTTTTTACTCATATATGTTAATTATGTGTAAGTTATAAGAGTTTGACTGATGTTTGACCGGGTTTGATCATATTTGACCAAATATTATTAATATTTTTTTCTAAAAAAATGGAAAAAGTGAAAATTTTGAACTCTTATATGTTAATTATGTGTCAGTTATAAGAGTTTAACTGTTGTTTGACCGAGTTTGACCTTATTTGACCAAATAATATTATTATTTTTCTAAAAAATGAAAAAAAAATGATTTTTTTTTACTCTTAGATGTTAATTATGTGTCAGTTATAAGAGTTTGACTATGATTTGACCAAAAAAGTAAGGGTGAGAGGAGATATGAGGGTAATTTAGTCATCTTGCATTTTTTTTTTTGCAAGCAAAGGGTGTCTCTGGTATTAGTAATCTGTTGGGTCCTTATTTAGAATAAAAGTTGGTACTGAGGGGCTCTAGAGTCCAAAGCCCTAAAAACTATCAAATTAATCACCTTATCTTACTTTGTAACATGACAACACACAAATATGGACCGGTATATAGACTTTAGGACCTACTCCCCTTAGCACCAATTCGTTTAAGGTTGAACCTCCAACATAGTCTATTCCAGGCCCAGTCCAGCCCATGCTCACACTTGGGCCTCTGCTTTTGACACATCTCTAATTCTAAGATGGTATCAGAGCCACCGATCTATGGTGGCCTAATCGCTGCCGCTGCTTCTACTTGGGTCCGCTGTCACCTTTTCTACAAAGTACACTATACGTGGAGGCCCAATGGCCCACGATGTTGCTCCACGTCACCCAATTAATAAGTCCACGTTGTAAACCTTGGCAAATCCCAACTACACGTGAGGGGCCATATTAGACAATTATCTCACATCTACTAAAGAGAGAAACATAGACCGGTATATAAAATTGAGGAGCTACTCCCCTTAGCACCAATTGGTTTTAAGGTAGAACCTCCAACATAAACCATTGCCGGCCCAATCCAACACATGGTCACGCTTGGGCCCCTCTTTGCTTCTGACCCATCTCTAATTCTAAGATGGTATTAGAGTCACAGATCTGTGGTGGCCTGATTTCCGCTTCTGCTATTTTTCTTTAATCAACTAAAAATTTTTTCTTTTTAAAACTAATATTGTTTTTTTACATCAATTATTTTTTTCTCGATTCTAAAATCAATGGATGATTTTTTGTACGATCTTGTTTCCTTTGATACGTTACCATCATCATATGATATTTGTCAGTTGTGTAATGGTCTTGGTTATACTGCAAGAGACTATTTACGTTGTTATGAACCAAGCAATACCGTTCATAATGAATCCTTAGATACAAATGATTGTTCTTTCGACTTTGAAAAACCATTAATTGATGTTAATGAGTCATCTCCTTCTCGTTTTTGTTCTACTTCTAATTGGTATGTTGATCATCTCTTAGATCAACTCCACTTTCTTCAAAAACTTTCGTCCCAATCTTTGGCAAATTATTTTTCTAAAGCAAAATCGATTTCTTATGCTCTTGATAGAGTCGGAAATCCTATTTCTGAAATCGAACTTATTTATTTTGTTGTTGATGGACATGATCCATTATACAACAAATTTATACAATATTATGTTTTCCGAAAACCTAATATTTCTTTGAATTTTCTTTATAATCATCTTTTTTGACACAGAAAAAAAAAATCAACTCAGTTCTTAACAAAGTTGGACTCTTTTGGTCAAACCACACTCTCAATATCCACAGTCAATATCTCTCAAAAACTCTCTCCCTCAGTGGACTCTTTCATTGGTCTCTCTAATGCAGTTCAAAGAGGCCCATGTGACGCAAATGTTGCAACCGTCCTTGTTAGGCCCGTGCCTCAAGCTAGCTCACCCACATGTATTAATGTTGACGGCCTGCTTTCTACCGCTTCTCTTGTCAGCCCAAATGTTTCTTGTGTGGCCCAAACGATTGTGCAACTCAAGGCCAGTACATTATCCCTTCTGCACATAGGCTGCCAAGTCCATATTTAGCTCCCAACCAGCCCAATTCTCAAGATAATTGGCCTTCCTACCCACTTGAGCTTTATGGGCCACCAATTTCTATGGGAGGAATGGTTCTGGATCTTTATATAGTCAGACATTGGTTAGTCAATTCCCGACATGGGATAATTGCTCCAACATGCCCCCTCACGCATAGCCGAACTTTGGGTTGGGGCTAGATCATCGTGGGCCAAACTTTGGGCTCGCACGTGCAAAGGTTCAGCTCTGATACCATAACGAATTTTGAGGCTCCATCTCAAAATAAATTGGCTATAGGAAGAGTGGCTCTGAATCTTTATATAATCAGGCATTGGCTAGTTAATTTCCGATATGAGATAATTGCTTCAACAATTCTTAGACATGATGATATTTGTAGCTCTTAAATGTAAAAGGTATTCTAACACTTTGTACATATTCACTCATTCAATTCATTAAACAAAAGTTACAGACATATAATAAAAAAGACATTTCAATAGAAACATTTCAAAATATAGAAGAATATAGAAGAACCTAATCTTCCATCACACAGTACTTCTGATAAATCAACATCTGGCTCAACTAAAGCGTCTTCAGTTTCTTCTGCTCTTCCGCCGGTTGTTGAAGTTGAGTAGTTTTTTCCTAGTGGCTGCAAAACTCCTGTTAAGTTAATCAACATTCATGTAAAATGAAGTGTCAGAAATCTTAAAAAGATCTTTAAATATAAAAACCAGATTAATGTTTCATGACCAAATATTTAATCAACGTAATATATCTAACAAAAAATACATATTTATATATATTAGTTGTATTATGGTAAAATTGAAGTAAATTTTACTTTTTAGAAATGAGACGCTTTTGTGATGGACAAAAAAATGATAACAATTGTTATGGAACCAAAGGAGTAATACACAGACATAAGTGAATCACGCCAAAAATCATTTATAGAAATGATGGGATTTAGCAAAATTGTAATTAATTAATTAATCATTCAACAAGTCAAATTCATCGGTACTAATTTCACAAGCCTTCCTCTCTCCCCCCCCCCCCCCCAATACACACACACCACCACCGCCAAAATTAAATAAGTAATAATAATAATTTAAAAAAATAGATGAATGCACATATATAAGAAATGTATAAGTTCATAACAAGAATTCCTTAGACACAACACAACTAGAAAGTGTCCATTAATACCCTTTGTTCCTACGTCCTAGTGTGTGCGCAGGGGCAATTTTTGTGTATGTGTTTGAGAGAGAATAAAAGAGATGGTGAGGGAGAGAGAGATGAACGTACATGAACAGCGATGCGAGCCCATTTGTTGCCATACTCAGCATGGAGCTCGATGATCTTGCGTTCTTCCTCGAGAGAGAAAGCGCATTTCTTGAGATTGGGCCTCAAATGGTTAGCCCACCGAAGCCTATAGCTTTTGCCGCACCTCCTTAGCCCAGAATTATTGGGGACCGCGCTCCAATTTTCTTCACCATGCTTTTGGACGTACTCCTTCAACACTTGGTCCTCCGCAGTGGACCATTGTCCCTTCTTTAACCACCCTTTTCTTCCCCTGCATTCTCCTCCAGCATTCTTTGCTACATCACCACCTTCATTTGCCATTATTCGTCTTCCATATGATTTTTCATGCATTGATCCAACATCGCGCTCCAAGAATTCCCTCGTTTCGTCTTCCATATAATTTCTCATGCCTTGATCCACCGCGTTATTCCCACTTCCACTTCTGCTATCGTCTTCTCCATCATTATCCCTACACTCCATGAAGTAATAGCACAAGAATGGAAGGGTGCAAGTAGTGTTGATGAATGGCTCCAAAGAGGGAAAGTGCTTGTGGGGGAAAATCTGAAACCGTTCGCCTGACCAAAGATCACAATGTTTACCTTTTCTCATTCCTAATCCGAGGAAAAAATGCATTCCCTTTTCGAAACTGGTGTTTGTATAAAGCTTTTGCCTTTGTTTGCATCCTGGTTTCGTAAACAAAAATTCAACAATTTTCAACATCACAAACTTAAATGTTGATTGCCGTGTACATATATGACAATGAGATAAATGCAAGTCCAAGAAAACTAATAAAAAAGCATTTGTACAGAAAACCAGAGTGAAGGAGAGAGAGAGAGATCACTGTAGATAGAATTAAAAAGAGAGGGTAGCTAACGAATTAAATGTATAGGAGTATCGAACAAATGAGCAATTCAAACACCATTCAACAATCAAAATCCAGATTCATTAATGCGTGAATAAATGTACATGCATTTTAATCGAGCAACCATATCATCAGATATCAATGGCTATAACTTGAAAGGCACATATTTCCAATGAAAAAAATCTGGAGAAGATGAAATCAGAAGTATAAATCAACACAAAAATCTCTTCACATGCCCGAACACTAAATTTGTTTCTTTTTTTTACTATTCTCCATACCACAATGATCTAGCTACTCTGAGTTACTATACTTGATCCAAAAATATAATTGAACCACAAGACATAAAGTGACAAAGAGTGTGAACGATATAGTGATCATGATTTTGGAATTAAAATCACAAACATTGATGTGGAAAGAAAACATGCATTGACATGGAAAGAAATGGATGAAGAAAAAAGTATAAAATACTTACCAAACTGATGGTAGTACCAGTGGAATTAGAACCATGAGAATGGTCTTCCGATTGTGGCTCTATGTCTTCCCTATCAATTGCATCAACATCTATAGGAGTTTATTAGATTGGGATAGAGGGTAAAGAAAGAAAAATCTAAATATTTATACAATAAATAGAGAGATGGAAGAAGGTAGAGAGACGGCGGCTTGAACCCTAATTAAGTTTTTCAAAGGAACTCAAAACTCTCAACCATTGGATTAAGATGAAACCAACGATAAAAATTATAATTAAAATATAATTATAATACGCCAAATTAAGGCTTAAGTGGCTAAAGGACGGTTTACGATATAAACAAGGCAAATGAGTAGCGACACAAATGGGCCTGTATATGTTACCCCCATTATATATGTTTATGGGCGTTTATGAACATGTTAACTAGTTTCAGAAATCCCATAATTTCCAGGGCCGGCCCTGTAAAATTTGTGGCCTTATGTTAATTTTTTGACTGGGGCCCCTTTTTTTTAAGATGTGATAAAAAAAAAAATCAAAAAGAAAGAGCAAACAATATCAAACTAATATATAAGAAGGTTTCATTTTAAATCGTAATATGATACATTCTTACAGCAAGTTGATTCAATCCCAAACAACAATCAAGTGAATAAGTAAAAAAGAAAAAAAAACAATATTTGACAAAAACGAATATTGCAATTTCACATATTAATTCAACCCCAAACAAACTTAGTATAGTATATGTCAACCAAAACTAAACCCTAAAGTTCAATTCTTGTTTTTCATAAAATCAAAAATCAATTCTCAAATTATGGAATTAGAATTTTCACAAATTTTCAAACAACAATAACTCACAAAGCCAAAGAATTCCTAAAATATTTTAGTAAATCAGAAATCAAAATATAAAACATACTTCAAGATTAAAGGGTGGGGGGTAATCAAAAATCAATTTATGGAGTGATCAATGATAATTGGGCATCTTTCAGATATGCAAGATATGAATTTGGAGGCCATAAAAATAGGCCATTTTTTGGAGGCCCTAGGCACCAGCCTCACATTGCTTGGGTCATGGCCGGGCATGGTAATTTCCAATTACTTAAGCTTATTCTATCCTATCTCTCAATCAAGAAAAGAAATCTCGTTTATCTTTACAAGAAATGATTTTTAGGGACAATACTAAATACTACTCCCACAGTCCCAAAGTGAATGATCAATTTTTTCCAAAATCGAGAGAAAAAAATGCCAAAATTCGGTCATTCAATTTGGGATGAAAGAAGAACAATTGTTAACATCAATTTGAGCTAGCCTAGGTGATATACTGGAAATTCATAACAGAAAAGTTTTATGGTATATACTCCATATGAAAAATGTTCAGAGAAGAAGTGTGATTTCAGAAAAGAGGATGATGACATCTACAATCAGAATGGTGCCTGCTGAACAAACCCCTCAGCCTAAGTTTCTTAGAAAGACATCCTTTTCATGTTTCACTGTGGTTGCTTATGATATTTTTTTTTAACTATGCTTTAGTGAATTATCTCCTTATAAAGAGGATATTATCCGCTTCAATTTTTCTGTAAAACAGCCTAATTTTTTTTATACAGATTCCATATCTTAATTGGTAGAATCTCGTTCTCATAACAACAGGTTTTGACCCAAATATATATATATATATATATATATATATATATATATATATATATATAAACTTAACTATTGAACCAAGGTTAATACACATCTCACCAGCTAGAAAAAGAAGATTCAGCCATTTCTTCAAAACATCAACACTTAACCAAAAAACTTCCTTCAAACCTCCTACAGCAAAACCAGTGTTAACCCACATTAAACCTATTGGGATTGGAGTAAAAACCAAGGAGAAGGTCAACACCGCGGAGGAGCGAAACCGGGACGGAGCGAAAATCAGACGATCCAGCCGGACCAACAGGAGCACCCGACCGGACCTCAGTTGGTGTGAGGGCTGTATGTTGTTCACATGGAAAAGATTCCCAAGTTGACTATTTAGGTATACTACAAGGAATTGGTTTCCTTGTACAGACAAGGAGTCAATAACGTGTGCAGGTAATTATTTAGGAATTAGTCTCCTAAATAAGTTACTCCTTCCGTCTCGGGTAATTAGGTTTTGATCAGGAGTAGGTTTTGTATCCCTGTAAATATATTGTGACTACCACCATAATATTTAGCATTTTACTTGTGTAGGAAAAAGTTAGGATATCACAAGAGAGCACAAAATAGTGTGTAGGAGGGGGTCGGGGGCCTAGGAGAGCCATGGGGGCGATCCTACAACCCGGCCATAGTCATATTATTTGTGTGTTCTAGGGGGAGGTGAGATAATATGTATGAGAGATTATTGTTATGCCGAAATGCACGGCTTAGTTATAAAATACCGCAAGTGCACGGTGTAGAAATAGTATAGAAAAAGGCAAATGCGGGTCGATCCCACAAGGACAATGTTTACTTTAGAAAATGATTGATTTAATAGAAAAATAGTAAAAAGAATGATTGGGGGAAAAATGTTTGTCACTGACTAGAAAAAGGTTGTAAAACTCTAACTTTGAATTGAACTTTCTTATACTTAAGGAATTCCCGGGATTGGGACTCAAACAACATATGTTCGTCAAGTAATCATGCTCTTTTAAAATAAAGTTTCATATTAAAACAAGGATGGTACGCTAAGTTGTGTCAACTTCTTAACCAAGGCTTAAAACACACGTATTTTAATACTAATTATGCCCTATCTCTCGATGGCCCATAATTAGTAAAACCCATTAAGTTCATTTAAAATCCACGTACTTCCACTCAAGGACATCCCTAGGCCATTAATCTACTCTCGTGATTAATAGAAACCCAGTCACTTCATATGGTTCCGTTAATCGAGATTCACCGCTAGGTCCTTCTCTCAATTAACAGAGATTCATACGAATCATGGACGTCATCATGGTTGTAAGCGTTGCAAGTATAATACAAAGAGATTGTTTTAAGATGAAGAGAAAGAAATAAGAGCATGAATTAAAGTAATGAACACATTTGAGTATCCAATCCCAAGAAAAAGATGGATTACTCACTAGCCATTATGATCTTAATAACAATTATAAATGAATTAGGCATAAAAGTAAAGATAAGGGAAGAGAATACTTATTCACAAATGTTATGGAAAGAACACGGAATGAAAAGAAATCTCAAGAGCTTTTATTACTTCACTCAATGTTTTCCTCAAGAACACTTTTATGAATGGAAAATAATAATAATATTGAGACTATAATTTGCTAGAGTTTTGCTACAACAATTTCTGGATCCTTTACAAAGCTGAAATGGCCATATTATATAGGCATTTGGATCAAGAGGGGTGTCTTTTCCTGAAAATCAGTCCAAAAGGCACCTTTTTGAAGTCATTGTTTCCGTACTGGCGCAAGAGAGTCCGGGCGGGTATATACTTTGGTCCGGGCGGACCTGGCCTTCAGAATGGTGAGTTTTGAAAGGTCCGGCCGGGTTTGCTAAGGAGTCCGACTGGATTTGTGAGATGGTCCGACCGGGTATGTGCTGAGGTCCAGCCGGACCAAGGGATCTGGCGCGGTCGAGCTTTGCAAACTGCACGGCCGTGCGGAAATGTCTGTTTGGCTGATTTTGTCGACAAAAATGGCACGGTTGTGCTCATTTAAAAGCGCAGTCGTGCCAACCAAAAAGATCTGATTTCTACTTCTTTTTCCTCCCAAATTGTTCCATCTTCAACCCCTTACTCCGGTCAATCATATGAGCCATATTTTGACCTGAAAAGACCTTAAAAAACCTATTTCAACCACAAAGTGATACCAAGAATAAAATCCACAAAATATATATAAAATAAGTCAAAGTGACCAAATAGAGCTATGATTGAAAGTAAAATAATAGGTAAAATATATTATAAATGACTATAAAATAGTCGTTTATCAACTCCCCCACACTTAAACCTTGCTTGTCCTCGAGCAAGTTACAATTTGGAAATAGGAAAGAGAAGAATAAATGACCATAAAAATAATAAAATGCTCTCTTTAGAATAGCGTATTGCCTTGATAAAAATTCCTCAAACCTATTTTTCCGTCCCCTTTATCACTCAAAAACATTGAAAATAGAACCTAGGATTATATTGAAAAATAGATAGAAAATTATAAGATAAATATAGCAAGAATAAGATTTATCAAGTCAAAGCATATTGAAATAACCAAATGAACTTTTGGATCACGAGTATGATTTTGAAATAAATTCACTCTTTAGAGTGCTTTGTGAAGAATTGATGCATGCTTGGTATTCATCATTTAACAATGACTTTTATTTCTTAACTAAGATACTCATAATTTGTTATGCACCTTGAATCACAAAAATGGAGGCGGATGATGGTAATGGAAAGAAGGCTTTGATTATTTATACTTGAACGTGGCAGTTGAGTTTCTTGTCTTAAATTGTTCCACTCTATAATGATTTATTCATTTAGATATTCGAGTGGACAATTCACAAGAGATTTAAGTTGATTAATAGCCTTGAAAGTGGAAATGGAAAGATGGTTTCAGGCGAAGGTTTTTGTGATTCCGGAAATGCATAACAATCATTCATATCTTAAAAAGAAGTAAAAATTAAAGGCTTTGTGATGTATATGTTGGGTTTCGAGGCAACATGAGCATCAGAATATAGCATTTAAAATTTATAGAAACCCAAAGCCCATAGATCCATTCATATGATTATATCGAATACATCTACAGTGAATACTTGAATACTAACCCTTGAAGCGTTTCCTTAGCGACCTTGAATTCGGTGGAGCTTTTCGAAACTTGATCACGAACACGATCACGAACAAGATCACAAACTTGAAGATGATAAGCGTCACCCTCTAACGGTATCCACACCACGAACGAATATCAAGAAACACTTGATCTTGGTTGCTAGACCAATTTGTGAAACAAGATTTCACAATGAACTATATGGAATTAATATGTGATCTCTTGTTCATCACTTTTGGGATCTTAGAACAAGAATAAAGCCACTCAAACTCCGTGAAAGTTGTCACAAAGCAATAGGACTGAATAGGCTGATTAGAGGCTGTTTAAATACATGTTAGACCTATTTCAAATAGGTAACAAGTGATTAAACCGTAGGAAAAGGTATTGGAAAAACCTAGTCCAAACAGGACTGAAGGTCCGCCCGGGTCTAGCAGCTGGTCCGCCCAGGTTCACATGTGGTCTGGCCGGGTCTTGGACAAGGTCCGCTCGGACCTACCCAGTTTCCGGTTTTCTCCTCTAATTTCCTAATATTCCTTAAAGGCCCTTCGACCTATAATTCCAATTAAGTCCTTTTAAGATTCGTTCTTATGTGTGTGACCCTTTAGGATTATACTAAGTTGGCAATGGGCATAAACCCATAAGATATGATTAGGTTCTAGCAAACCATCATACCTACCCAATTATTATAACTATATAAGTTCGTATCCTTTAATAGAACATATCACAATCTCTTTGTCCACGATGTCATTGAGCGTAAGCCATGGTCAATGGTCAACTTACAATGCTCAATACTTTCTCGATTCCGAATATATTGATAAAACAAATGATATCGATCTCATCAATTCATTTGAGCACGGCCATGCATTTCATCAACACTATTCATCGAGGGGCCCAAGCTTGACATCTCTCATACTGAGGGACAAATCCCATCTTGACTTATTACTCTTCCCTACATAGCTTTGATCATGCCAATCATATCCTTTATAATTACTTGGTTAAGAGTAACGTTTGAATATGTCAAACATGATTTCCATTATGTGGAAGACTGTAATAATCTCAAGTCTAAAGATTCAAGTGATATAACTATATGAGATTTAATTATGACATTGTGACCATGACATAAATCTCATACGGGTCAGTCCAGTATTAGTTCTCCAACAAATACCCATAAGTTTAATTGTATCACATACACCATAATCATCATATGATTATCTATTAAACTTATACTAACAATTAATCATAATTATCAGAGACGGGGATTATTATAATAAACATGCAAAGGATATAATAATCAAACATTCAATATCTTTATTAATATATAATCAATAGATAACATTAATTGTTCAAATAACATGCCTAGAGCATACAACACCAATAATCTCCCACTTGCACTAGGCCTAATTAATGTATCGAATACCCATAGACCTAACATCACCATCATGCTTTGCTTGTGGAAGATCCTTTGTCAATAGGTCGGCAATGTTATCATCAGTCGGTACTCTGCATATATTTACGTCTCCTCTATCAACGATCTCTCGAATGATATGAAAACGCCTAAGTATGTGTTTGGATTTCCGATGTGATCTTGGTTCCTTTGCTTGATAAATAGCAACATTATTATCACAATAAAGGTCTATTGGATTAGCAATACTAGGAACCACCTCTAGTTCGCCAACGAACTTCTTAATCCAAACAGCCTCTTTAGCAGCATCGGATGCAGCTATATACTCAGCTTCTGTTGTAGAATCAGCAACGGTACTCTTCTTAGAACTCTTCTAGCTTACAGCATCACCATTTAGCATAAACACAAATCCAGATTGCGATCTATAATTATCCTTATCAGTTTGGAAGCTTGCATCTGTGTAACCCCTTACAACAAGATCATCTTCCAAACCTCCATATACCAAAAACGAGTCTTTAGTCCTTCTCAAGTACTTAAGAATTGCTTTGACAGCTATCCAGTGACTCTCACCAGGATCTTATTGGTATCTACTCGTCATGCTCAAAGAATACGAGGCATCCGGTCTAGTACATATCATAGCATACATAATGGATCCAATTACAGAAGCATATGGGATTCCATTCATGCGTTCTCGCTCATCAGTTGTCTAAGGACACTGAGTCTTGCTAAGAGTTTTACCATGTAACACTGGCAGGCTACCTCTCTTAGAGTCTTCCATACAGCATCTTCTAAGAATCTTATCAAGGTAAGTACTTTGACTTAAACCAATCAATTTCCTAGATCTATCACGATAGATCTTTATACTAAGGATGTAAGCAGCTTCTCCCATATCTTTCATAGAGAAACATTTTCCTAACCATGTCTTTACAGACTGGAGTGCCGGAATATCGTTTTCTATGAGCAATATGTCATCAACATATAGTATTTGAAATAGTACTATGCTCCCACTAATTTTCTTGTATACACAAGGTTCATCTTCATTCTTGATGAAGCCAAACTCTTTGACCGATTCATCAAATTGAAGATTCCAACTCCTTGAAGCTTGCTTCAATCCATATATGGATCTTTGCAACTTGCATACTTTATTAGGATTTTCTGGAATTATAAAACCTTCAGGTTGTGTCATATAAACATCCTCAAGTAAATTCCAATTAAGGAACGCTGTTTTGACATCCATTTGTCATATCTCATAGTCATAATATGCGGCTATGGAAATTAAAATCCTTATAGACTTGATCATTGCTACGGGCGAAAAAGTTTCATCATAGTCAATACCATGAATCTGCCTATAGCCTTTCGCTACAAGTCTAGCTTTATAAGTATGCACCTTTACATCCATGTCAGTTTTCTTTTTGAAAACACATTTGCATCATATGGTTTTTACACCTTCGGGTGCATCTATCAAATTCTAAACTTGATTATCATGCATGGATTAGATTTCAAACTCCATGGCTCCAAGCCATTTATCTGAATCGGTAGCGGACATCGCCTCTTGGTAGGAAGTAGGTTCATAATTCTCAATGATTTCTACTTCATTACTATCCGTTATGAGAAATCCATATCTCTTGGGTTCGGATTGTAACCTACTAGATTTGCGATGGACTTGAGTATCTTAAACAGGTTCCACAACTCCTTGTGTAACTTGTTCAGATTCCTCCATCGGTTCAATGTTAATTTCGGGTTCTCGAACCTCTTCGAGATTAATTTTACTCCCACTTATTCCTTTGGAGAGAATCTGTTTCTCTAGAAAGGTACCAGTTCTGGCAACAATCACTTTGTTGTCTGTACGGTTGTAAAAGTAATATCCTTTAGTTTCCTTAGGATATCCCACGAAATTATATTTATCTGATTTGTGTGCAAGTTTGTCAGAGATAAGCCTCATGACAAAAGCCTCACAACCCCAAATCCTCATGAAAGAAAGACAAGGTTTCTTTCCACTCCATATCTCATATGGAGTCTGTTGAACCGCTTTAGTAGGAACTCTATTTAGTGTGAACGTAGAAGTTTCTAATGCATGACCCCAAAAGGACAGTGGAAGATCACTTTGACTCATTATAGATCAAAGCATATCCAATAAAGTCTGATTCCTCCTCTCGGACACACCGTTCCATTGTGGTGTTCCAGGTGGAGTTAATTGTGAAACAATTCCACAATCTTTAAGATGATCATCAAATTCTTGGCTCAAATATTCACCAGCACGATCTGATCGAAGTGCTTTAATAGTTTTGCCAAGTTGATTCTGTACTTCATTTTGAAATATTCTGAATATCTCAAAGGATTCACTTCTATGTTTCATCAAGTAGACATAACCATATCTACTAAAATCATCAGTAAAAGTTATGAAGTATTGATATCCTCCCCTAGCACTGCTGCTCATTGGTCCGCATACATCAGTATCTATAATTCCCAATAAGTCACTAGCCCTTTCACTACAATTAGTAAAAGGTGTCTGTATCATCTTTCCAAGTAAACATGACTCACAAGTTTCATATGATTCAAAATCATGTGAATCTAAAAGTCCGTCCCCATGGAGTTTTTGAGATACGCTTCTCATTTATATGACCAAGTAGGCAATGCCACAAATATGTATGGTTTTCCCCATTAGGTTTGGATATTTTATTTATGTTATAGATATCCTTATTATTTTGTTCTTCTAGATTTAGGACATAAAGTCCATTATATAAATCTGCAACATAATAGAGCATATCATTATAATAGACTGCACATTTTCTTGTTCTTAAGAAGAAAAGAATATCCTTCATTATCTAGCGAAGAAACCGAAATAATATTCTTACTCAAACTTGAGACATAATAAAAATTGTTCAAAACAAGTATTAGTCCAGTAGGTAAAATGACATCATAAGTTCCCACGACTAATGCAGCAACTCTTGCTCCATTTCCCACACGTAGGTCAATTTCACCTTTGTTGAATTGTCTCTTATTCTTTAGTCCTTGCATACTCGTAAAAATGTGGGATCCACATCCGGTATCAAATACCCAAGAACTAGAAGTAGAGAGATTAATTTCTATAACAAAAATATCTGAAGCAATAGTCTCAATATCCTTTACTTCCTTTTTATCTTCTAGACTTCTTTTACAATTTTCATCCCAATGGCCAATCAAATTGTCATGGTGAAAAATTGTACCTTTTGGAGTTTTAATATTAGTTACATCCTCTGCTTTAGACTTGACAACCCTTGTCTTATCTAAATATTTAAATCCTATCTCCGTCTCAAAACCTTTTTGCCAAGCTTGCATAAGGAACCTTTCCTTTAAGAGATTTCTTATCACATAAGCATCTATGTGTTCTTGATACTTCTCAAGCATTAAACACACAGTAGCAAGCTTATTACAACAGACATCCAAAGAATCATCAACATGTTTCTTATATATGTCTTTGCTTGTCCAAAGGACATTGACAATGGTTTCTCTTGACTTAGGATTATCCAGAATGCATAACTCCAATTCTTGCTTAAGAACAATTCTTAAGCTCATGATCCAATCAAGGAGTTTTGAAGCATTCTCTTTTAATTCAAGGATAGATCGCAATGACGGGGTTTGATGATTGTTTAATGCCATTATCCACACACATATGCAAACATGTACCCATACATAAGTACCAACTTTATTAAAGATATTATAAACAGTATTTCACAAATACTCCCACTAAATTATATAACCTTCATTAGCAATCATGCATGATATAATTTAAATGGGCTAAGATCCATATTTCACTTCATTTGTGAGTCTGCTTTGGCATGAACCTCAAAATCAAGCTATTTAGGTAGATAACTCCTTATCAATCATATCATATATGATTCTTAGATCCTTTTATGAGATTTCTTTAGATATCATATGTCTGAAGCATGTTTTAATCTCATCTTATGCCTTAGGCCCAAAACTGTTTTGATAGCCTAATCAAGTTCAACCACTTTAAACGTATAGACAACCTTTGTCTCTTCTTGCTTCTCAAAGATAGAATGATGTGCCTCGCTTTGGCGAATAAACCACATCAAAATGATCAAAGTACTTGACAAGTGTTTTAATCGTGGATGGTATATAACTTAAAATTTTAAAAAGGTTCAAACATATAGCATATAACACATTTATGATCACAAAAGATAAACATGTTACACATCAAGTTTAGTCACTAAATTAATCTCCATTAATTTAAGCATGATATTATGTGTCATTAGTTTCTCTATAATTATGAGGATGAGACTCTTTTGAACCTTGGTTATCATCTCCAAATCAAGACAACAAGAAGTGCGGCCGAACTAAGCCATAAGGCAACCACAAACTAATTCAAGAAACCAAGAAAGTAGTCCATGTGGCCGAAAACTAAGGAATAGATGGTCTCGATGAACGTAGGCCAATTACATTCATAATTCCACATGGATCTCCAATCATTGAATCAAGAACTTTGTTTCTCAATTTTAGCAATTATGAACTCTTCATAATTCTAACTTTGTTTTATCTTTGAATCTTTGATTACGATCAAGTTTGGGAAACACAGTCTCGAGAACGTAGGCTAGCCATCCAAACCTTGAACCAATCTCAGAATTCAACAGACTAAAACAAATAGGAATTTCAAACCACAAATCCACCCCACGACCCCAGTCCAATTCCTGCACCAGACCCGGAGGTCCGGCCGGGTCATATACTGGGTCCGGTCGGACACTCTGGAAAAATTCAAAATTTTTCAAGTTCGAAAATTTGTCTAAAAAATGTTTTTCCCGGAATCAATTAAGATTTGGTGTTCTTGATGATCCAATCACCATGAACATCAGAACCTTGAATAAACAATTTATTCATGAATCTCTTAGATCACCAAAACTTTGATCAAATCAAAATTGATGATCCGAACAATTTTAAATCCATCATAATTTTATTGCGATTGAATAGTGCGATTAAAGTTTATAAAATAATAAACCACATAAACGCATATAATACATAAACATCAAAATCCCAATATTCAAACCATGCTAAGCACATAAACAATTTATACACATAGAACATGATTATGTATTGAAATAATCAATATGAACGGGGCTCTGATACCACTGTTGGGTTTCAAGGCAACATGCCCAGCGGAATATAGCATTTAAAATTTATAGAAACCCAAATCCCATAGATCCATTAATATGATTATATCAAATACATCTACAATGAATACTAGAATACTAACCCTTGAAAAGGGCCATACCACTCAACCCCGTAGTCAGACTGGGAAGAGGAGTTGGCAGAAAGACCACAAGACAAGATCTCGGGACACCAAATAGCTGGCCCCTCCTGCCGAGAAAGTCAAAGCGGACCGAGCAAGGGCGTTCTTACCAAATAGCCTAACATGTGGTCTTTTGGAGCTGCTAGAAGGTCATAAATTGCATGCTTCTCGTGGCAAAAAAGCTGTACAAAGCTCTCAATGAAGGGAATGGATTTTTCTACTCTAAGCGTTTCCTTAGCAACCTTGAATTCGGTGGAGATTTTCGAAACATGATCACGAACACGATCACGAACAAGATCACGAACTTGAAGATGATAAGCGCCACCCTCTAATGGTATCCACACCACGAACGAATATCAAGAAACACTTGATCATGGTTGCTAGACCAATTTGTGAAACAAGCTTTCACAATGAACTATATGGAATTAATATGTGATCTCTTGTTCTTCACTTTTAGGATCTTAGAACACGAATAAAACCTCTCAAACTCCTTGAAAGTTGTCACAAAGCAATAGGACTGATTAGGCTGATTAGAGGCTATTTAAATACATGTTAGACCTATTCCAAATAGGTAACATGTGATTAAACCCATAGGAAAACGTATTGGAAAAACCTATTCCAAACAGGACTGATGGTCCGCCCGGGTCTAGCAGCTGGTCTGCCTGGGTTCACATGTGGTCTGGCCGAGTCTTGGACAAGGTCCGCCCGGACCTACCTAGTTTCCAGTTTTCTCCTCTAATTTCCTAATATTCCTTAAAGGCCCTTCGACCTATAATTCCAATTAAGTCCTTTTAAGATTCGTTCTTATGTGTGTGACCCTTTAGGATTATACTAAGTTGGCAATGGGAATAAACCCATAAGATATGATTAGGTTCTAGCAAACCGTCATACCTACCCAATTAGTATAACTATATAAGTTCGTATCCTTTAATAGAACATATCACAATCTCTTTGTCCAAGATGTCATTGAGCGTAAGCCATGGTCAATGGTCAACTTACAATGCTCAATACTTTCTCGATTCCGAATATATTGATAACACAAATGATATCGATCTCATCAATTCATTTGAGCACGGCCATGCATTTCATGAACACTATTCATCGAGGGGCCTAAGCTTGACATCTCTCATATTGATGGATAAATCCCATCTTGACTTATTACTCTTCCCTACATAGCTTTGATCATGCCAATCATATCCTTTATAATTACTTGGTTAAGAGTAACGTTTGAATATGTCAAACATGATTTCCATTATGTGGAAAACTGTAATAATCTTAGGTCTAAATATTCAAGTGATATAACTATATGAAATTTAATTATGACATTGTGACCATGCCATAAATCTCATATGGGTCAGTCCAGTATTAGTTCTCCAACAAATACCCATAAGTTTAATTGCCCATACACCATAATCATCATATGATTATCTATTAAACTTATACTAACAATTAATCATAATTATCAGAGACGGGGATTATTATAATAAACATGCAAAGGATATAATAATCAAACATTCAATATCTTTATTAATATATAATCAATAGATAACATTAATCGTTCAAATAACGTGCCTAGGGCATACAACACCAACAGTATAAACAAGAATGATTTCAAAAAAATTCTCAAGTAAAAGTAACCTAACTTAAATGACCCAAAAAATCATTAATAAAAGTAATATTTGTACTTAATAAAGTTTATAAATTTTATACTTATACTTAGAATCTTTCATTTATCCCCAATATATTCCTAACTTCTCTTTATCGAAATTCTTAAAGGATAAAAGTTTATAAAGAAATAGATAGGAAAAAGTTTTATAAAGACAATTTTGATAATGATAATAAGAGAGTTTTTTTATTTTTATTTATTTATTTATTTTTATTTTTTTTGAAAATATAATTAAAGAAAAGGATATTCTACCCCCACCCCACACTTAAATCAAACATTGTCCTCAATGTGTTAAAATAGGACAACTATAAAGAAAAACATGGGGAGGAGGAGGAAAATAAGAAAGACAAAAAAATAATAAATAAATAAAATAATCAATCGGTTACCATCCCGATGATGCTTATTTAAGGTCATTAACTCGACCCCTTTCTTATAACTGGAATGGGCAAGGAACGGTATTGTAATGGCCTATTGTCCTTGACAATCCGCCATTCCATGCCCAATGGAATGATTGAGCTTCTGCGGTCGATTCACGTACGCCACCCTGGTTTGCTTGCCTTTTTGGTACTTTACTCTTTTGCATAGGTTTTTCAACCTTGTTATCTTTTGTAAGGTACTCATTTTTAATTTCCACCTCCTTGCTTATAGATTTTAGCATGTTAACTCTGGAGCAAGGGTTCTTAAGATTAGGATTTGTCATTAGTTTGAATTCCACTTTCTCATTCCCTACTTTTAATGAGAGGTTACCATTTTTAACATCAATAATTGCCCATGCAGTGGCAAGAAATGGTCTACCTAGGATAACGGGAATGTTATTGTCTTCTTCCATCTCAAGAACTAAAATGTCGACCGGGATGATTAATTTCCCGACTCGACAGGGAATGTCTTCCATAATACCCACCGGAGTCTTAATGGAACGGTCCGCTAACTGCAAAGATATGGTAGTGGGTTTGAGTTCCCCCACACCTATTTTCTGACTCACTGATAGCGGAATGAGGCTAACACTTGGCCCAAGATCAAGCATTGCATTATCAACACCAAATTTACCTATGTTGCAAGGGATAGAGAAAGTGTCGGGATCTTTCAATTTTGGAGGCAATTTTCTTTGTAAAACGGCACTTACCTCTTCCGTTAGTGCAACAGTCTCAAACTCCTCTAATCTCCTCTTATTTGAAAGAATTTCTTTTAAAAATTTTGTATAAGAGGGCATTTGTTTTAAAACATCAATAAAAGGAACATTGATGTAAATTGATTTTAAAACTTCTAAAAATTTTGAAAATTGTTTGTCAAGATTCGCTCTCGCCAACCTTTGAGGGTAAGGTGTTGGCGGGTCAAAATTTCTAGGAGGTATTGGGGAATTTGTCCCCTTCTCAACTTCCTTATTAGTTTTAAAAAAAAAAATTGAGGAGTTGGACTATGGTTATTCTCGCTAAGGTTTTCTTCTTTTTCACTCCCGCTAGTTATTGCATTAGCATCCTTATTAGGCCTTTGCATTTGACAGGAATGCTCCTTTGTGGTCTAGATGAAGCATTGGCTTGTTGAGCTATTTGGTTCTCTAGCATTTTACTATGGGCGGCTAGATTATCGAACCTACTATTTAAAGTCTTTAAGCTTTCCATAACTTCTTTGTTGATCTTATCTTGAGTGTTTTTATTTTCGACCATGAAGTCCATTATAAGATCTAACTTAGATTTAGGGGGAGGGAAATAATTATTATTATTGAAATTTGGTGTGAATCCCGGTGGTTGTGTAGAAGGTTGAGGATTCAAAACATTATTTCTCTTATAGGAAAAATTGGGGTGATTTTTCCATTCGGGATTATATGTGTTTGAATACATACCCCCATTTTTTCCATAAGAGTTTACAAAATTTTCTTGCTCACTAGGATAGTGTCAAGCAATTCACAACCTTTGGTACTATATGAGTTAGACCCACATAGTTCACAAAAAAATGTTTACATTGGCCACGGGATTCACATTAAAATTTTCAAACTTTTTTAGAATCATGTCAACCTTAGAAGAGAGGATAGTAACGGCATCAACATTATATTTACGTGGAGTTCCTTGCGGTTGCTCCCTCTTGTTTGACCATTGATAATGGTTTAATGCGATGTTCTAGATCAAGTCGTGCGCTTCGTCTACCCCTTTGTTCATAAGTTCTCCTCCAGCGGCGGCATCTATGGTCTCCCTTGTTCTGAATGTGAGACCGTTGTAAAATATGTGGATGCTCAACCACCTCTCAAGCCCGTGGTGTGGGCACATCCTTAGGAGTTCCTTATACCTCTGCCAAGCATCATAGAGCGACTCATTTCCGTTTTGACTAAAGTTTGTGATCTTAGTCCGAATTTGAGCGGTCTTGCTTGGAGGGAAGAAACGCCTAAGGAACGCCTCTTGAACTTGGTCCCATGTTGTTAAGGAATTGTGAGGGACTGAGTTTAACCATTGTTTTGCCTTATCCCTTAATGAGAATAAAATGGCGCATCCGAATAGCCTCCGGTGTGACACCGAGAATTCGGGTGGTGTCACAGTACTCCAGAAAATATTGGATGTGAAGGTGGGGATCTTCAAGTGCCAAGCCTTCAAACTGGTTGTTCATAACCATGTGTAGTAGTTGAGGTTTTATCTCAAAATGGGCTGCGTTGGCATTTGGTATGACAATTGGTGTCCTAGAACCTGGGGTACTCAGATTAACGAAGTCCTGAAGGGTTCTAGGTGGTGGTGTAACTGGATCTCCTTCTCCGTTCTATGCCATTTCTCTTTCAAGTGTTTCTCTTAGTCTTCTCAACCTTTTGTGAAAGGTTCTTTCTGGTTCCGGATCAAACTCTTCAAGAAAGATCCGGGCTCGTTTCATAAACTCTGAGAGTACCTAATGAAAGAAAGATAACAAATCTTCGAAAGAGATTGTAAAATAAAAAAAAAAAAAAAAAAACAGAAAATATAAAGCAAAAATTTAGAAAATAAACCGTTGGTCCCCGACAACGGCGCCAAAAACTTGTTATGCCGAAATGCACAGCTTACTTTATAAAATACCGCAAGTGCACGGTGTAGAAATAGTATAGAAAAAGGCAAATGCAGGTCGATCCCACAAGGACAGTGTTTACTTTAGAAAATGATTGCTTTAATAGAAAAATAGTAAAAAGAATGATTGGGGGGAAAAAATGTTTGTCACTGACTAGAAAAAGGTTGTAAAACCCTAACTTTGAATTGAACTTTCTTATACTTAAGGAATTCCCGGGATTGGGACTCAAACAACATATGTTCATCAAGTAATCATGCTCTTTTATAATAAAGTTTCATATTAAAACAAGGATGGTACGCTAAGTTGTTCAACTTTTAACCAAGGCTTAAAACACACGTATTTTAATACTAATTATGCCCTATCGCTCGATGGCCCATAATTAGTTAAAACCCATTTAAGTTCATTAATCTACTCTCGTGATTAATAGAAACCCAGTCACTTCATATGGTTCTGTTAATCGAGATTCACCGCTAGGTCCTTCTCTCGATTAACTGGGATTCATACGAATCATGGACGTCATCATGGTCGTAGGCGTTGCAAGTATAATACAAAGAGATTGTTTTAAGATGAAGAGAAGGAAATAAGAGCATGAATTAAAGTAATGAACACATTTGAGTATCCAATCCCAAGAAAAAGATGGATTACTCACTAGTCATTATGATCTTAATAACAATTATAAATGAATAGGCATAAAAGTAAAGATAAGGGAAGAGAATACTTATTCACAAATGTTATGGAAAGAACACGGAATGAAAAGAAACCTCAAGAGCTTTTATTACTTCACTCAATGTTTTCCTCAAGAACACTTTTATGAATGGAAAATAATAATAATATTGAGACTACAATTTGCTAGAGTTTTGCTATAACAATTTCTAGATCCTTTACAAAGCTGAAATGGCCTTCTTATATAGGCATTTGGGTCAAGAGGGGTGTCTTTTCCTGAAAATCAGTCCAAAAGGCACCTCTTTGAAGGCATTGTTTCCGTACTATCGCAAGAGGGTCCGGGCGGGTATATACTTTGGTCCGGGTGGACCTGGCCTTCAGAATGGTGAGTTTTGAAAGATCCGGCCGGGTTTGCTAAGGAGTCCGACCGGATTTGTGAGATGGTCCGCCGGGTATGTGCTGAGTTCTGGTCGGACCAAGGGATCTGGCGCGGTCGAGCTTTGCAAACTGCACGGCCGTGCGGAAATGTCTGTTTGGTGATTTTGTAGACAACAATGGCCCGGTCGTGCTCATTTAAAAGTGCGGTCGTGCCAACCAAAAAGATCTTATTTCTACTATTTTTCTTCCCAAATTGTTCCATCTTCAACCCCTTACTCCGGTCCATCATATGAGCCATATTTTGACCCGAAAAGACCTTAAAAAACCTGTTTCAACCACAAAGTGATACCAAGAATAAAATCCACAAAATATATATAAAAATAAGTCAAAATTACCAAATAGAGCTATGATTGAAAGTAAAATAATAGGTAAAATATATTATAAATGACTATAAAATAGTCGTTTATCAATTATACTTGGAGAATAGCCACGCTAGATCTAGGTGAGTGCATGTACTATGTTGTAATAATCTTTACATATTATAATGATATCCGGCTTGGTGCCTCCGGATGTAGCCACAAGGGGTGGTGAACCGGGTTAACAAATCATGGTGTTCTTGTTCTTTCATATTATATTATTCATGTGTTGAATTATTTTCTCCATATTTATGACTGCTAGTATGGGCTAGTGGATGCGGCGATCCCCCCAATTCCCTAACAAAACCAAGGTTAATACGCATATCACCAGCTAATCTTAAGAGCCATCTAAGGAGGCCACTTTTTAACATACCTAGAGAGTTCTTTTTCTTTGTGCTTTGCAACAAGCATCCTTGATTAGTGATTTAACTAATGTTACAAAAACTCATTTGAATGTTAAGAACTTAATTAACTTCATCTTCCACCAAAGAATCTACAATGGTGGCTCCGAATCTGAAGTCTTCAACAAAAAATTGAAGGGCAAATAGCACGTTACCCTAAAGTTTTACACTAATTGCAATGTATGTCCCAACATATCAATTTTGACAGTTTAGTACACCATGTTCACAATTTGTGGCAATGTAAGGCAATTATGGATGACCGTTACAAAAACTGAGCAGAAGTTAACAAAGTTGATGAAAAACTTAATAAACTGCTTTAAAAATTGCATTGTTCACCCCTAAAAGTTTAAAAGTTTAGTTTGTCAATATTTCAGCTACATTTACAAAACTTTTACCCAAATCATAACCTCACTGCCACTGCCACTGCCACAAAGCTCAATCCAGCCCTAATAAAAAATCCTAACAAAAAATTAGTCCTTTTCTACGATTCAATCGATGTTAAGGCTAAAAGATAAATCCAACACCCTAATCAAAAATCCCAACAAGAAATTAATCAGATTTGGGAAGTTAGTGAATAGAAAGAGCTTAAAATTTGGGATTAAAACCCATTTCAAATTGCCAGATCATTGATGAGCATTGAGATGGAGAGAGAGAGAGACTGTCTGAGTGGGTAGGGCGGTGGTGTTGGAAAACCGGGCATTTCACCTTAGGGGTGAGAAATTCGATTTTTGAAGATCCTCGTTAGATTCTCCGTCCATTTCGTTAGGTTTCATCCATGACCATCCAAAATTTCCCTATATCGCCACAAATTGTGAACACGGTGCATTAAATTGCCAAAATTGATATGTTGGGACTTACATTGCAATTCGTGTGAAACTTTGGGGCAGTAATGTGCTATTTGCCCAAAATTGAACACCCTTACCTAATTTGTTTATACCTATCTTTTCCTCTATAACCACCACCTTCAAAGTGAAATGTTTTAAATCCTAAGCGCTAAATCCTGTGCACGCACCAACTTGGAGTTAAATCTTTAACATCCAAGAAGTAATTCCTCTATACCCACCAATTACGGATATAAAGACTTGATTTTGGGACTTCAATATTGAATCATTTGAAGTTCGAATGAACAGCAACAATAGTTAGTGTGTCTCGGGTATTTATGTTTCAAAATCCAATGAAGCTGAGGAATCTGAGTTTTTGTAATTCACGTTGATGATATTGAACTTAAAGTAATAGAGATTGAATTTGATATAGTGATGCCACATGTCCTCGTTAATATACCTTGTTGTTATTTTAGTACTAGTATAACGATATAGATTGGCCCAAAAACGTCTTTTTAGATTAAAATTGGGCTTCTTTCTATCGAATAAGATAGTATAGTGCATGCTATGCATTGCGCTCATACTCACTGAGCATGTCAATTCTTTAAACGGGTCTATAAGGCCTTATTTCACATCTAATGAGCACATTTCAAGTCGAATCCTAGTCGCTAATTTCATCTTATCCAACGGTAGAGAGTTGTGTATTGCAACATAACACCTTATTCACAACTTAGGGTTTCAAGTCGCCACCTCTCCTTAGGGTTTCAAGTCGCCACCTCCCCTTATTCATTTATAGTGATGCCACATGTCCTCTTTACTATCCCTTGTTGCTATTTTAGTAATTGTATAAAGATATAGATTGGCCCAAAAACTTCTTTTTAAAAGAAAATTGGGGTTCTATCTATCAAATAAGATAGAATAGGATGAGTGTTAATGGGTAATGATTAATATGGGCTCGTCCACACTATTTCTTGACGTTTATATAGCGACCCATAATAGTGTATGATATGCATTCCGCTCATACTCACTGAGCATGTCCATGCTCTAAACGAGTCCATAAGGCCTTATTCACATGTAATGTGCACATTTCAAGTCAAATCTGTTGGGAGTGGACTCCTAAAACCAAAAGGGGGCAAGAGGCAAAGGAGTGCAAACCAAACGGGGATTGGGGGAGATCAAAACGGAGGAGGAAAATCTGGCAGAGTGGAGCAATCGGGCGCCTGGTCATCACCAGGCGGGCGCCTGATCCATCAGAGGGAATCAGTTTCTGGCAAACTAATTCAGGCGGGCGCCTGGTCCATACCAGGCAGGCGCTTGGTGCCGCGAACTGGATTCGGGAAAGTGCTATTTTTTTTAGGTTTCTCACATATACTTGGTTAGGTCTCTCTTGTTAGCATATATAAACATAGTTCCGACCTAAAACACATTGTAGCAAATTATTAAAGAGTGTTTAATAATATATTGGCTTGACGATTGCCCCAAGGCATAGTTCATGTGTTGAACGAACCGGGTAAACAATTCTTGTGTTCTTGTGTGTGTGATTCTCTCATATTTGTGCTTGTGGGTTTTATGTTCTTTATCTAGATTGCAACGGGGTACCACTAAATTCCTAACAACTGGTATCAGAGCTTTGGTTAGGAGGATTCAAAGTTTCATTCGTTGATTATTTTGAATCACATTCTTGGGGACTTTGTGAAGCAATCGTGATGAAGAACTCAATCGAAAAATTCAACGGTGACAATTTCACGTTTTGGAGGATAAGGGTTGAAGATTACCTTTATTGTAAGGATCTTCATAAACCCTTAGGTGATAAACTCGAAGACATGTCACAAGGGGATTGGAAGACGTTGGATCGTAAGGCATTAGGAGCGGTGAGGAGTGCTCTAACCGACGATGTTGCACGGAACGCGATGGAGGCCAAGACAACGGTAGGGTTGCTACAGATGATATCAGACATGTATGAGAAGCCGTCTAATATCAATAAGGTGCATTTGATAAAAAGGTTTGCGAATGCGAAGATGTTGGAGGGGCAGACAGCAGTGAGTCATATCGGCAGTTTTAAAGGTATGGTGGACCAATTAAAAAGTGTCGATATTACTTTCTCCGATGACGTGTTAGCATATTTTTTACTAAAATCGTTGCCAGATAGTTGGGAGGTAACTGTCACAACGATTAGTACGTCAAAAACACCATTGGTGTATACGGAAGTTAGAGATCCCATCCTTCAAGAGGAGTTGAGATGGAAAGAGAAAAGGGGAGAATCTTCCGCAGATGGGGCTGTACTTAGGGTGGAGAGAACTATGGGAAAGGGAGAACCGAAAAAGGGGAAAAATAAATCGGTCAAGTGCTACAATTGTGGCGCGCTAGGTCATATTAATTATGACTATCCGAATAAGGATGGTGATACACACATGGTGGATGAGGATGTATTAATCCTAGGAGGAGCAGTCGGGTGAAGATTGGGTGTTGGATTCTGGAGCTTTTTGTCATGCTAGTGGGGATGCAGAATCAATAAAGCGATATACACAGGGAGATTTTGGGGTTGTTTATCTTGGTGATGATCAACCATTGAAGATCAAAGGTAAGGGGGATGTGATAATGAAGACACCTAATGGAGCTGTTTTACAATTGCACGATGTGATGCATGTTCCGGATTTAAGGAAGAGGGTGATTTCCGTTGGACAACTTGATAATGAAGGGTATGGTGTAACCTTCATTGGTGGGTCTTGGGAAGTCACAAAAGAAGCTAAGGTGATAGCTCATGGGCTTAAGGAGAATATGTTGTACTCTACCTATAATGTCGATGTTCGCTCGGGTGGGAACAACAGGCTAAAGAACCGGCCTATTGGTGTAGAAATGAGAGACACCAAGAAATGGTGTGTTAGGGGGGGAGAGGGACACAAAGTTGATCAACACGGTGTGGAAGTCCAAGTGCCCTAACAGAGAGCGTGTTCAGACCAAGAGAAGACGATGCAAGAAACAAGGTATGTCCAAGTTTCAAAGGGAAGCACTGCGAGGAAGGTGGGTCTGGAGGAAGAAGGCGAAGTTAGACTTGCGGGCAGAAATCAAGGTAGAAGCTGATTTGGAGAGGCAAGAACTATCTAACACGGAGAGGTTGAAACGATGCTTGGTTTCAACTCGCCTTAGAACTTAAGCGGGGAGGCAAGGCAATGCCAAGTCAATATGGAGTAAAGATGTGTTCAAAGGAGGTTCATATCGTGGTGGGAGTGATGATCGGTCTATGCTTATGGTTTTAGTCTCCAGATGGGAGATTGTTGGGAGTGGAGTCCTAAAACCAAAAGGGACAAGAGGCAAAGGAGTGCAAACCAAATGGGGATTGGGGGAGATCAAAACGGAGGAGGAAAATCTGGCAGTGGAGCAAGCGGGCGCCTGGTCATCACCAGGCGGGCGCCTGATCCATCAGAGGGAATCAGTTTCTGGCAAACTAATTCAGGCGGGCGCTTGGTGCCGCGAACTGGATTCGGGAAAGTGCTATTTTTTCTAGGTTTCTCACATATATTTGGTTTAGGTCTCTCTTGTTAGCATATATAAACATAGTTCCGACCTAGAACACATTGTAGCAAATTATTAAAGAGTGTTTAATAATATATTAGCTTGGCGATTGCCCCCGGACGTAGTTCATGTGTTGAATGAACCGGGTAAACAGTTCTTATGTTCTTGTGAGTGTGATTCTTTCATATTTGTGCTTGTGGGTTTTATGTTCTTTATCTAGATTGCAACGGGGTACCACTAAATTCCCAACAAAATCCTAGTCGTTAATTTCATCTTATCCAACGGTAGAGAATTGTGTATTGCAACATAACATCCTCTTCACAACTTAGGGTTTCAAGTCACAACTTAGGGTTTAAAGTTGCCGCCTCTACTTATTCATTTATGTGAGTCTCGACCACTCTACTTCTTGTATAAATATTGTCTTATTTCTTTATTTATTACCAAATCCCAAGCTATATATTTTTTCCTCTTCAAGTATTTTTGGTGCAATTTGATGGAGAACTCATACAACCATAAGCTTTAGACTCTTCTCAAGGTTTTTCATATCATTGCTTCTACCATTACTTTGGTATGTAATGTATACTCGATCTTTACTTTATCCATTTCCTTCCATGTGTATTTACTTGTGTTTATTAGAATTCTAAACATCTTGTTCCCACTAGAACAATACAATTTTAGATCCAAGTTAATTATAGTATTTAGGAACGTATAATCATAGCAGCCCTAACAACTCAAAAATAACGGTTGGATCTCAAATAGTACGGGGCATGGTACAAAAAGTTATACATAAAAGCAAAATTAGTTGTTCATGTGAATGCATTGATTTTAAATTTAGATTCCAAATTTATCATCTTTCGAATTTGTTACACACAAATTAAAGGAGGAAGTTTTGATTTTCCATTCACTTAATAAAAACTTTGAGAAATTGGATCAAGATCTGATGAAACTTATTATTTGAGCAAATTTATCATTTATTGATATAGATAGAGAGGAACTGAAAGAGGAATTTCGATTACTTCATTCTCTTCATAAAAATTTCAGAAATCAGAAGAGGATCTTATGAATCATATCGTATGGAAAAAAATTTGGTTGAAATTTATGCATATGAAATGTTGGATCCATTGAAATTTTATGATATGAAAACACAATTCAAATTCACATGTATCATTTCGACACATTATTGAATCTCAACTATGGCGTACGTTAATCTACATTCTTATTTGCCATATCTTCCTTGAGACTCTCTCTCTCTCTCTCTCTCTCTCTCTCTCTCTCTCTCTCTCTCTCTCTCTCTCTCTCTTTCTCTTTCTCTTTCTCTTTCTCTCTCTCTCTCTCTCTCTCTCTCTTACTTTTACAGCATATGATAATTTATTAGTTTGCCTGAAATTAAATATCAATGCATACCGATCATCAAAGAATGTTTACCGTTTGATGAAAAATTGATGACTTTTTTCGTTCATTTACGATTTGGTATATGGAGCATATGTTGGTCAAAAAAAAAAAAAAAAACAGCAGACAAGTAGCTTCAGCTACTCAATATGCTGAAGTGATTTAAGGTCTCAATTTATTTGAAATATGATCATTAATTGACATAGATTGTATGGCTTTTTTTAGATAGAAAATAAAAATTTTGTTGCTAAGATTTTAGGAATTCTTGTAGTCGTAATTAATTTGTATAAAAATGCCTATTGTTATTGGCCATTGTGCTTGGTGGATGCTAATTTTTTTCCTTTATAAATTTGGTGATTATTCATTTACTTGAGCATTTCTGGTAATAAAATTTAAATACAGGGTTAAATTTAGTGCCCACCATTCTCCTTCATATCACATTTTCGATTGTAACACGAAACGTGGACATTGATTTTTGGTTAAATCTCAAATATGAACACCAAATTTAATGCTTTAAATAAGTGTATGCCCAGGGCCGGCCTATAAAATTTGTGGCCCTATGTTAATTTTTTGAATGGGGCCCCTTTTTTTTAAGATGTGTTAAAAAAAAATCAAAAAGAAAGAGCAAACAATATCAAATTTAATGTTTATATTTCTTAAATAAATTAAAATTTGTCTTCTCTAACTAGCTAGGCATCAATAATTCTTTCAAACAGGAAAGCCCCTAGTAAAGAGTTGGCTTAGAGCTCAAAGTCTCACGAGACTGCCATGAGTTTGATTCTTTAGTAAACAAGAAGTTGTTAATCTTAAATAATTTAAAAAATATATATATACATATATACATATATATATATAGAAAGCTTACATGTTTCTTTTATATAAGTTTTTTACTTTCTCCATTTTTCAGTTGATTTACATGGCTGGCTTTGGTAAAGGCAAGTGTATGATGAGCCAAGGAAAACACGCTATAGAGGATCAGGAGATTCGGAGACTTTATCGAAGCCATATCTACGCAAGAGATATTTTTCTTGCCAAAAAAGAGTTGGACCCTTCTCGAGCATATCCTTCCCTTTTCTTAACAAGCAATGATCTTGATTTGGAACAAATATAAACACGCTATAGAGGACGAGAAAAGATATACTTTACAAAAAATAAAATTAAAAAAAGGGCTTGAAAAAAAAAATACTCCCTCTCACCCGAAAAGTTTGTCTCATTTTGACTTTTTATGGTCAACAAGGCCCGAGAGGAAGCTAGGGTGATTGATTTTGTATCTAGTATACTAGATTTAACTATGTTCTTGTCCTCTTTGTATTACCTAAATCTCCTGTAAATTATTCCATTTATATTCAAACTTTAAGCTATAGTGTGATGGGAGGGCATGTCCCATTTACTTCAGACCGATTGAATAAAATGCCCTAGGGGCCTTAGACCGATTGAATTAATGTCTTTCCTTTTCTAAGCGTGAATGTTAGGACGAGGGATTGTTGGGGAATCGGGTCACAATGCTTGTATAGTTCTTTTAACATGCAAAATGAGAACTTAAGAGTAAATAGCGGCGAAGACATACCCCAGAATGATGCAAACGTCCATTCAGAATAGCTTGAGGTGGCTGATTTGATCGTAGAAGACTTGTATGGGTAGTCTCCCACGAACTTTATTTAAAAACTATCAAATTAATCACCTTATCTTACATTGTAACATGACAACACACAAATATGGACCGGTATATAGACTTTAGGAGTTACTCCCCTTAGCACCAATTCGTTTAAGGTGGAACCTCCAACATAGTCTATTCCCAGCTGAGTCCAGCCCATGCTCACACTTGGGCCTCTCTCTGCTTCTGACCCATCTCTAATTCTAAGATGCTTTCAGAGCCACCGATCTATGGTGGTCTAATCGCTTTCGCTGCTTCTACATGGGTCCGTCAGGCCCAATGGTCCACGATGTTGCTCCACGTCACCCAATTAATAAGTCCATGTTGTAAACCTTGGCAAAGCCCAACTACACGTGAGGGGCCGTATTAGACAATTATCTCACATCTACTAAAGAGAGAAACATGGACCGGTATATAAAATTGAGGAGCTACTCCTCTTAGCACTAATTGGTTTTAAGGTGGAACCTCCAACATAGTCCATTGCCGGCCCAGTCATACCCATGGTCACAGTTGGACCTCTCTCTGCTTCTGACCCATCTCTAATTCTAAGATGGTAGTAGAGCCACAAATCCGTGGTGGACTGATTTCCGCTTCTGCTATTTTTCTTTAATCAACTCAACTTTTCTTCTTTTTAAAATTAATATTGTTTTTTTAGATCAATTAATTTTTTCTCGATTCTAAAATTAATGGATGGTTTTTGGTACGATCCTGTTTCCTTTGATACGTTACCATCATCATATGATATTTGTCCGTTGTGTAACGGTCTTGGTTATACTGCAAGAGACTATTTACGTTGTTATGAACTAAGCAATACCGTTCATAATGATTCTTCTTTTTCTATATCGGATTGGTTATCTCGGGAACAAAATGAATCCTTAGATTCAAATAATTGTTCTTTCGACTTTGAAAAACCATTAATTGATGTTAATGAGTCATCTCCTTCTCGTTTTTGTTCTACTTCTAATTGGTATGTTGATCATCTCTTAGATCAACTCCACTTTCTTCAAAAACTTTCGTCCCAATCTTTGGCAAATTATTTTTCTAAAGCAAAATCGATTTCTTATGCTCTTGATAGAGTCGGAAATCCTATTTCTGAAATCAAACTTATTTATTTTGTTGTTGATGGATGATCCATTATACAACAAATTTATCCAATATTATGTTTTCCGAAAACCTAATATTTCTTTGAATTTTCTTTATAATCATCTTTTTTGACATAGAAAAAAAAATCAACTCAGTTCTTAACAAAGTTGGACTCTCTTGGTCAAACCACACTCTCAATATCCACAGTCAATATCTCTCAAAAACTCTCTCCCTCAGTGGACTCTTTCATTGGTCTCTCTAATGCAGTTCAAATAGGCCCATGTGACGCAAATGTTGCAACCGTCCTTGTTAGGCCCGTGCCTCAAGCTAGCTCACCCACATGTATTAATGTTGACGGCCTGCTTTCTACCGCTTCTCTTGTCAGCCCAAATGTTTCTTGTGTGGCCCAAACGATTGTGCAACTCAAGGCCAGTACATTATCCCTTCTGCACATAGGCTGCCAAGTCCATATTTAGCTCCCAACCAGCCCAATTCTCAAGATAATTGGCCTTCCTACCCACTTGAGCTTTATGGGCCACCAATTTCTATGGGAGGAATGGTTCTGGATCTTTATATAGTCAGACATTGGCTAGTCAATTCCCGACATGGGATAATTGCTCCAACATGCCCCCTCACGCATAGCCGAACTTTGGGTTGGGGCTAGATCATCGTGGGCCAAACTTTGGGCTCGCACGTGCAAAGGTTCAGCTCTGATACCATAACGAATTTTGAGGTTCCATCTCAAAATAAATTGGCTATAGGAAGAGTGGCTCTGAATCTTTATATAATCAGGCATTGGCTAGTTAATTTCCGATATGAGATAATTGCTCCAACAATTCTTAGACATGATGATATTTGTAGCTCTTAAATGTAAAAGCTATTCTAACACTTTGTACATATTCACTCATTCAATTCATTAAACAAAAGTTACAGACATATAATAAAAAATACATTTCAATAGAAACATTTCAAAATATAGAAGAATATAGAAGAACCTAATCTTCCATCACACAGTACTTCTGATAAATCAACATCTGGCTCAACTAAAGCGTCTTCAGTTTCTTCTGCTCTTCCGCCGGTTGTTGAAGTTGAGTAGTTTTTTCCTAGTGGCTGCAAAACTCCTGTTAAGTTAATCAACATTCATGTAAAATGAAGTGTCAGAAATCTTAAAAAGATCTTTAAATATAAAAACCAGATTAATGTTTCATGACCAAATATTTAATCAACGTAATATATCTAACAAAAAATACATATTTATATATTAGTTGTATTATGGTAAAATTGAAGTAAATTTTACTTTTTAGAAATGCGACACTTTTGTGATGGACAAAAAAATGATAACAATTGTTATGGAACCAAAGGAGTAATACACAGACATAAGTGAATCACGCCAAAAATCATTTATAGAAATGATGGGATTTAGCAAAATTGTAATTAATTAATTAATCACTCAACAAGTCAAATTCATCGGTACTAATTTCACAAGCCTTCCTCTCCCCCCCCCCCCATTACACACACACCACCACCGCCAAAATTAAATAAGTAATAATAATAATTAAAAAAAATAGATGAATGCACATATATAAGAAATGTATAAGTTCATAACAAGAAATCCTTAGACACAACACAACTAGAAAGTGTCCATTAATACCCTTTGTTCCTACGTCCTAGTGTGTGCGCAGGGGCAATTTTTGTGTATGTGTTTGAGAGAGAATAAAAGAGATGGTGAGGGAGAGAGAGATGAACGTACATGAACAGCGATGCGAGCCCATTTGTTGCCATACTCAGCATGGAGCTCGATGATCTTGCGTTCTTCCTCGAGAGAGAAAGCGCATTTCTTGAGATTGGGCCTCAAATGGTTAGCCCACCGAAGCCAATAGCTTTTGCCGCACCTCCTTAGCCCAGAATTATTGGGGACCGCGCTCCAATTTCCTTCACCATGCTTTTGGACGTACTCCTTCAACACTTGGTCCTCCGCAGTGGACCATTGTCCCTTCTTTAACCACCCTTTTCTTCCCCTGCATTCTCCTCCAGCATTCTTTGCTACATCACCACCTTCATTTGCCATTATTCGTCTTCCATATGATTTTTCATGCATTGATCCAACATCGCGCTCCAAGAATTCCCTCGTTTCGTCTTCCATATGATTTCTCATGCCTTGATCCACCGCGTTATTCCCACTTCCACTTCTGCTATCGTCTTCTCCATCATTATCCCTACACTCCATGAAGTAATAGAACAAGAATGGAAGGGTGCAAGTAGTGTTGATGAATGGCTCCAAAGAGGGAAAGTGCTTGTGGGGGAAAATTGTTGGAATATATCTTGTAAATATTGAAAGGAAAACAAATTACAACATTGAAAATACAATATACAACAATTATGAAAAAAACATAAAAGGAACGATACAACCGTATTTGATCTCTTCATTGGGTTTGTCCATCTTTGATCTCTTGTATCCGAGTCGTGTGAGAACACACTCTCCTTAAGACTAATTCGTCCTCCTCTCTACGAGTGCTTGAGGTTTTCACGGGCGTTAGTCTCCCAGGATAAAACGGATTAACCGGAACCACTTCGCACTTAAGCCTTCCGGCGAAATGAACTAATATGCTTGGACGATATCACCATTGATTTTGTTCTAGGAGGCCAAAGGAAGAAGATGAACAAATTGCAAGAGGGAGGAAGAAGATTGAAGGAAAAATTCTCAATCGTGTGTTCTTTTTTCTCATCTCTTTTTCTCTTTTTTTTTCCTCTTTTTCTTTCAAAGAGTTGTGGGTATTTCTTTTATAGCTCAAAACTCCCCAAGGATTAATTCTCCAATTAATACACATATTGATGATCATCTTAATTCAACAATTAACCTTGCCATCAATTTCTTTTTGGAGTTTCATTTGCCAATCATAAATGGACATTAACCTTGGAAGTTATTCTTGGAATTAATCTTGAATTAAAAGAATTATAATTCAATAAAAAATGGCAAAAACTATCAACTAGTTTTCCATTCTTTTCACATGTGAGACAAACTCACATTTCCAACTTCCATCCATTTATTTAAGCTATAATATTTTTATCATCCAATCTTCAAATTGAACAAATAAAAATATCATTTTCATGTTCTCACGGAGTAGAATATGAACCCACAATAATCTTTGTCCAACGACAAACGATTCTTCCAAAGAAATGTACACAATTTCCTTCACACACAACATATTTTTCCAACAATCCCCCACATGAAGGAAATTGAGGACGAGCTTGGTGATAAAGTCCGGCAGACAAAAACTTGCATACGAAGGTGTGGGGATATTGCCCATTGAACCTCCGCTCGAACTAGCATATTTACTCTACTCGCAAGTCGATAGACGCGATGTCCTTGAATCGATATGCTTTTTGTGTAGCCGATCATATACTAGACACAAGTAATGTCCTAACATATTTCATTTCTCATAGCTATGTTCTTTCATGGCCCTGAACATAATGCCTGGTTCTGCGAGAGGATCTAAGAATTGAGCCTCACACAATTCTCCTCGAAGCGGCCCCACTTCTCTCTCACATAGGTGACTTCTTGAAGGTAACCCGTATTACCCCGCTCGACTTTCTCGACGCGTAAGAGTCATTAAAAGCATTTTGCTTATCCTTGTCCCTTCGGGATGTCACTAATAGGAATGGACTTGGGGGATTTGACCCCCACAGTGACGCGCGAGTCTTTTAACAGTTAGGTGGTCCCTTTTGAATCTAGTTCTTGGGATCTCCAGTCATCTAGATTGGGTTTTCCGCTGTGATCAACTCTAAGAGGCTTTATGTCTCATTCCCCTCCATAATTTATAACTAACTCTCGGTTCTAACCATTTGGTTAACGGATCCGTTTTTCATTTGACTTCACATAGTCAAATTAGTTGAGAGTAGTTTCTTAATGGTATTATGTCTTTGACATATATGTCAAGACCTACCATTACACACAATGCTTTGTGTTCAATCAATCATCGATTGAATTTTAGCAATACAACCAATTGCTAACACAAGCTTTATCCCTTGGAATATCTTCTATAAATTGGCATATCTTCTCGGCTTTCTCACCACATTTATCTAAAGCTATAAATTTAGATTCCGCTTTGAATCTATTTATAACTTATTTATTTAGAAGATTTCATGATATAGTCGTTTCCGCTAATAAGAATACGAAACCACTCGTAGACCTTAAGTCTTTGATTTCATATATCCAAATAGCATCGCTATATCCTTCAATTATCAATAGATGTCTAGTGTAATGTAATACGTAATCTCGATTGTATCTCAAGTACCTTAGTACTTTCACTATACATTTTGGATTACTTGTGTTCCAACTCACTAGACTTTCAATAATTCTCAAGTGTTCAACTTGAGAAACAATGTCACTTCTATTCTTCAATAGATGTTGACTCATGCCAATTGGGGTTTAGTCATTGCTAAATAATCCTTTTCAATTTCTCAAGAATTATCCATTAGATTTCTTAGAAATTTTCACTTCAAGGATTGTATCCGCTAAACCCATATCTCGTGCCCTTTTCAAAATTTCCAAGAATTATATCTTAATTTGCTTAATGCAAATTTATTAGTTCTTCTTGAAATTTTAAATCCAAATGTCTCATATGCTAAACTTCTCTCAAGTTCAACATAATTTTGATAGATTTAATCAACATTATGACATAATCACTCATGTCATATTTGATTAATCCACTTTTTGACAAAATCAACCTTTTGATGTCATTATCTTTGTGCTGTTTTAAGTCATCTAGTGACTTTACTAACTTGCACACTTTATTCTAGGTTTTACTTTGACCTATTTCATTCAAAGCATCACTTTGATCTATTTCACTCAAAGTATCATTTGTTCATTTTCATGAACTTGACATCAATACTTGATTTTCATTTTTTTTTTTTTCATTTTCTTTGGTTTTATATATATATTCAAAGTCATTGAATCATATATAACAAACATTATGTAAACTCATTGTTTACATACTCATATTCTTGTACCAAATATCCATTTTGTTGATTTTGGACTTTCTACTTTGCGAACCACCCCCCACATTCACAAGTGTACGTAGGCCTACGTTTCCATACTTCATATGGAATTTACATTGTTTCTTGGGGTAACCTATTCAATAGGTATTTATTTTTCAAAGTAGACTCACGCCCACATCTTTGGGTTAGTCCTAAAATAAAGCAATAATGCTTTCATTATTTTCATCAACACCATTTGATAGTGGTTTACAAAGTGGATAATTTGTGTACAAGCACATGTTATACACACACTATACTCATTAGTGTTTTTATCCTTATTATCTCATTTTAAAGTTGTTTTTCAACATCTCCATTCAATGAGACAAAGCTTATTTATAATAACAATAACATTGTTATTATTACCATGTGTTTGAACAATCCATACATATCACAATACATCACTATGCTTATCATATGATGATGTAGTTCAACACACATTTCACATCTTGTTTGAATTCATTTTTGAATAAAAATGTGATCCAACTAAAGAGACATATTCTCATTATTGATCACCAACTCAACCCATCGGTTGATACAATTTCCATTCCTTCATTCAAAAATCATGATATCATCCTTGATGATATCTACCTTTGTCTCTCAAGACACAAGGAATATGTTTAACTTTTTCAAACAAGTTTGGTTTTTCATACAAGTTTGACTTTTCAAACAAGTTTGACTTTTAACCAAATTTGACAAACTTTGTCTTTGCCTTAAGCATTTCAATATGCTCCACCACATTTGCTTTAATCACAAGAAGTGTTACACAACTTCTTATCTTAAGCTCTATTCTCTTTTCCAACACAAAGATGAATAGCAAGCATCTCAACATTCATTTCAATTCATTTATGCTTGAGTTGCTTCTTGAAATCTTTTCAAGTGAAAATTAATTTTTCAATTATTTCCGTCCCTTGAAAATTTCACTTATCACCATCCATTCGACATGGATTTCATGAAGGACTATTTCAATTCTTTCATTTGACTTTTTATGGTTTATGGAGTCTACTATTTTAAATCAAGAAACGGCCTGCAATGAATTTCATTGTACCAACATTCTCGATTTTATTTTATAGTCCAAAACTCCAACTATTCTTTTCCTTTTTCTTGGTACTATATATGTTATATAACGAAACCAAAAATCCGTTAAATATATATAGTTCCGGCAAAAGAAACGCGTATGCTTCAACCGCACTCACGGATTAAACATCCGTCTCATTTCCACCAACTTTGTAGGATGTTCCTTAAGAAACCTCACTAAGTTCAAGGTGGTTAAGTAGAACATCTTTTGTTGCCATCACTTAAAGTCGAGGCTAACAAAATTTTCTAACTTCTCACGATGGTGATCAACATACTTGGAACACCCACATTCCGTTGGAAATTTGTCTCCACACAAGGAGCATTCGCTCAAAACATTGGCTTTAATTTTTCAACAATTAAAAACCAAATTATTACTTTGTTGTTACAAATATAACTCTCTAACTTAATTAGAGAATTTACTCCAAGAATAAATTGCTAATTCAATAAGAGAATTATCACAATTTATTTCTTGTAACAACCTATCTTAATAAATCTCTTAATTCCTTAATGAAATTATTATTAGAGATTAATTATTTCAAAATTAAATGTCTCATTTTGGAGTACCTCTAAATTCGAGACATTTACATTCTCATTCACATAATACACAATTTCATTTAGAAGCCCTCCTTCTAAACATTGTGTCATTTTTCATAATCAACAACAATAGGATTTAACAACTTCCTTCAAGAAGTCCTATTGTTTTTTGTCTTCATGACATTAGTCACTTATCAACTATTAGGTTTTAACAACTTCTTCCAAGAAGCCCTATAGTTTTAGTATTTGTAACTTCACAACAATAGAATTCAACAACTTCTTTCAAGAAGCTCTATTGTTTTTATCTTTGTAACTTTTGTCACTATTAACAATAATAAGTTTTAACAACTTCTTTTCAAGAAGCCCTATCATGTTAATCTTTGTGAACTTCGTACCATGTACAATAATAGGTTTTAAAAACTTCTCATAAGAAGCCCTATTATTTTCGTCAACGTAACGTTAAAGACTTAATCTTCCAACGTTCTTAGTTCCAATGAACTTTCCAATCTCTTCACTATGATTCATACGAAATGAATCATAAGAGACATATCACATGATGTATAACCACTACATGAGGCTTAGCCACAATTGGTTTATACAATCATTGTAACATAGTTGATGTCACGGAGCATCAATCTTTCCATCTTTATTAATCTCATTAAAAAGAAATTAAAATTAGTGTTTTAGTTCACAAAAACTGCTCTGTTCCGAAATTTTTATCTTCACTTTCACATTATAGATTCCAATCGCCACCGTTCAGAATCTTCTCCTATGAGTCGTGAACATGTACAAAAAATTTCGGCCCAATCCAACGGTTAACGAAGCAGAATATGCTGTTTTACTACAGCTGGTCAAGAAAAATCTGTGCAGAAATTTTCTTGCTTTCTTTCCCATTGTTCCTCATCGTCTTTCATCATTTCTCTCATAGCAACCTTGCCACAAGATTCTTGTAATCTGCAATCCTTTCTCAACAAGTGAGTTAGTCTTAAGATTGTTGGAATATATCTTGTAAATATTGAAAGGAAAACAAATTACAACATTGAAAATACAATATACAACAATTATGAAAAAAACATAAAAGGAACGATACAACCGTATTTGATCTCTTCATTGGGTTTGTCCATCTTTGATCTCTTGTATCCGAGTCGTGTGAGAACACACTCTCCTTAAGACTAATTCGTCCTCCTCTCTACGAGTGCTTGAGGTTTTCACGGGCGTTAGTCTCCCAGGATAAAACGGATTAACCGGAACCACTTCGCACTTAAGCCTTCCGGCGAAATGAACTAATATGCTTGGACGATATCACCATTGATTTTGTTCTAGGAGGCCAAAGGAAGAAGATGAACAAATTGCAAGAGGGAGGAAGAAGATTGAAGGAAAAATTCTCAATCGTGTGTTCTTTTTTCTCATCTCTTTTTCTCTTTTTTTTTCCTCTTTTTCTTTCAAAGAGTTGTGGGTATTTCTTTTATAGCTCAAAACTCCCCAAGGATTAATTCTCCAATTAATACACATATTGATGATCATCTTAATTCAACAATTAACCTTGCCATCAATTTCTTTTTGGAGTTTCATTTGCCAATCATAAATGGACATTAACCTTGGAAGTTATTCTTGGAATTAATCTTGAATTAAAAGAATTATAATTCAATAAAAAATGGCAAAAACTATCAACTAGTTTTCCATTCTTTTCACATGTGAGACAAACTCACATTTCCAACTTCCATCCATTTATTTAAGCTATAATATTTTTATCATCCAATCTTCAAATTGAACAAATAAAAATATCATTTTCATGTTCTCACGGAGTAGAATATGAACCCACAATAATCTTTGTCCAACGACAAACGATTCTTCCAAAGAAATGTACACAATTTCCTTCACACACAACATATTTTTCCAACAAAAATCTGAAACCGTTCGCCTGACCAAAGATCACAATGTTTACCTTTTCTCATTCCTAATCCGAGGAAAAAATGCATTCCCTTTTCGAAACTGGTGTTTGTATAAAGCTTTTGCCTTTGTTTGCATCCTGGTTTCGTAAACAAAAATTCAACAATTTTCAACATCACAAACTTAAATGTTGATTACCGTGTACATATATGACAATGAGATAAATGCAAGTCCAAGAAAACTAATAAAAAAGCATTTGTACAGAAAACCAGAGTGAAGGAGAGAGAGAGAGAGATCACTGTAGATAGAATTAAAAAGAGAGGGTAGCTAACGAATTAAATGTATAGGAGTATCGAACAAATGAGCAATTCAAACACCATTCAACAATCAAAATCCAGATTCATTAATGCGTGAATAAATGTACATGCATTTTAATCGAGCAACCATATCATCAGATATCAATGGCTATAACTTGAAAGGCACATATTTCCAATGAAAAAATCTGGAGAAGATGAAATCAGAAGTATAAATCAACACAAAAATCTCTTCACATGCCCGAACACTAAATTTGTTTCTTTTTTTTACTATTCTCCATACCACAATGATCTAGCTACTCTGAGTTACTATACTTGATCCAAAAATATAATTGAACCACAAGACATAAAGTGACAAAGAGTGTGAACAATATAGTGATCATGATTTTGGAATTAAAATCACAAACATTGATGTGGAAAGAAAACATGCATTGACATGGAAAGAAATGGATGAAGAAAAAAGTATAAAATACTTACCAAACTGATGGTAGTACCAGTGGAATTAGAACCATGAGAATGGTCTTCCGATTGTGGCTCTATGTCTTCCCTATCAATTGCATCAACTTCTATAGGGGTTTATTAGATTGGGATAGAGGGTAAAGAAAGAAAAATCTAAATATTTATACAATAAATAGAGAGATGGAAGAAGGTAGAGAGACGACGGCTTGAACCCTAATTAAGTTTTTCAAAGGAACTCAGAACTCTCAACCATTGGATTAAGATGAAACCAACGATAAAGATTATAATTAAAATATAATTATAATACGCCAAATTAAGGCTTAAGTGGCTAAAGGACGGTTTACGATATAAACAAGGCAAATGAGTAGCGACACAAATGGGCCTGTATATGTTACCCCCATTATATATGTTTATGGGCGTTTACGAACATGTTAACTAGTTTCAGAAATCCCATAATTTCCAGGGCCGGCCCTGTAAAATTTGTGGCCTTATGTTAATTTTTTGACTGGGCCCCTTTTTTTTTAAGATGTGATAAAAAAAAATCAAAAAGAAAGAGCAAACAATATCAAACTAATATATAAGAAGGTTTCATTTTAAATCGTAATATGATACATTCTTACAACAAGTTGATTCAATCCCAAACAACAATCAAGTGAATAAGTAAAAAAGAAAAAAAACAATATTTGACAAAAACGAATATTGCAATTTCACATATTAATTCAACCCCAAACAAACTTAGTATAGTATATGTCAACCAAAACTAAACCCTAAAGTTCAATTCTTGTTTTTCATAAAATCAAAAATCAATTCTCAAATTATGGAATTAGAATTTTCACAAATTTTCAAACAACAATAACTCACAAAGCCAAATAATTCCTAAAATATTTTAGTAAATCAGAAATCAAAATATAAAACTTACTTCAAGATTAAAGGGTGGGGGGTAATCAAAAATCAATTTATGGAGTGATCAATGATAATTGGGCATCTTTCAGATATGCAAGATATGAATTTGGAGGCCATAAAAATAGGCCATTTTTTGGAGGCCCTAGGCACCAGCCTCACATTGCTTGGGTCATGGCCGGGCATGGTAATTTCCAATTACTTAAGCTTATTCTATCCTATCTCTCAATCAAGAAAAGAAATCTCGTTTATCTTTACAAGAAATGATTTTTAGGGACAATACTAAATACTACTCCCACAGTCCCAAAGTGAATGATCAATTTTTTCCAAAATCGAGAGAAAAAAATGCCAAAATTCGGTCATTCAATTTGGGATGAAAGAAGAACAATTGTTAACATCAATTTGAGCTAGCCTAGGTGATATACTGGAAATTCATAACAGAAAAGTTTTATGGTATATACTCCATATGAAAAATGTTCAGAGAAGAAGTGTGATTTCAGAAAAGAGGATGATGACATCTACAATCAGAATGGTGCCTGCTGAACAAACCCCTCAGCCTAAGTTTCTTAGAAAGACATCCTTTTCATGTTTCACTGTGGTTGCTTATGATATTTTTTTTTAACTATGCTTTAGTGAATTATCTCCTTATAAAGAGGATATTATCCGCTTCAATTTTTCTGTAAAACAGCCTAATTTTTTTTATACAGATTCCATATCTTAATTGGTAGAATCTCGTTCTCATAACAACAGGTTTTGACCCAAATATATATATATATATATATATATATATATATATATATATATATAAACTTAACTATTGAACCAAGGTTAATACACATCTCACCAGCTAGAAAAAGAAGATTCAGCCATTTCTTCAAAACATCAACACTTAACCAAAAAACTTCCTTCAAACCTCCTACAGCAAAACCAGTGTTAACCCACATTAAACCTATTGGGATTGGAGTCAAAACCAAGGAGAAGGTCAACACCGCGGAGGAGCGAAACCGGGACGGAGCGAAAATCAGACGATCCAGCCGGACCAACAGGAGCACCCGACCGGACCTCAGTTGGTGTGAGGGCTGTATGTTGTTCACATGGAAAAGATTCCCAAGTTGACTATTTAGGTATACTACAAGGAATTGGTTTCCTTGTACAGACAAGGAGTCAATAACGTGTGCAGGTAATTATTTAGGAATTAGTCTCCTAAATAAGTTACTCCTTCCGTCTCGGGTAATTAGGTTTTGATCAGGAGTAGGTTTTGTATCCCTGTAAATATATTGTGACTACCACCATAATATTTAGCATTTTACTTGTGTAGGAAAAAGTTAGGATATCACAAGAGAGCACAAAATAGTGTGTAGGAGGGGGTCGGGGGCCTAGGAGAGCCATGGGGGCGATCCTACAACCCGGCCATAGTCATATTATTTGTGTGTTCTAGGGGGAGGTGAGATAATATGTATGAGAGATTATACATGGAGAATAGCCGTGCTAAATCTAGGTGAGTGCATGTACTATATTGTAATAATCTTTACATATTATAATGATATCCGGCTTGGTGCCTCCGGATGTAGCCACAAGGGGTGGTGAACCGGGTTAACAAATCATGGTGTTCTTGTTCTTTCATTTTCTATTATTCATGTGTTGAATTATTTTCTCTATGTTGATGACTGCTAGTATGGGCTAGTGGATGCGGCGATCCCCCCAATTCCCCAACAACTGGTATCAGAGGTTTGGTTTGAGATTCGGGAGATCCAAGGTGAAGAAAAGAGACGACAAATTTTTGTGCAGCGCACGTGTAGATTTCATGCAGTGCAGATTCTTCGTGTGGAAGACATGCAGGGTTAATCTGAGAGCTGCTAGGGTTTATGGTTGAAGCAAGTCACGTGACAAATAGGTCAACGATCGTGCGGAAGATCAAAAAGTCCGAATAGTTCGTTTGTTTCTTATGAGATCTGCAAAGATTCGAGGTGGGATTTAGAGATGCAGAGATCAACATGGATCGGAGGTGTTTAAGGGATCTTGGGGCAGTCAAGGTGGTTGGAGAAAAATATGAAAGAAGAGGAAGATTGCATCAAGCACTTGTGTAAGCAACCGACGATGCAAAAGGTGAGTGGTATAATCCGGTTAGACCATGTGAGAAGAGGGATTCTCGCAAATGACGGATGGGGAGATAGGAGGATGTTGTACTCTATCGACAACATCAAATTCGTTCCGGGTGGGAGCAGGAGGCGTGAAGAACCGGCCTATTGGTGTAAAACGGGGAGACATCAATGAACGGTGTGTTAGGGGAGAGAGTGACTCAAAAAGTTGCAACGCGGTGGGAGTCAAGTGGCCCTAACAGAGAGCGAGAAAAAACCACAAGAAGACAATGCAAGAAGCAAGGTGTGTCCGAGTTTCATAGGGAGCATTGCAAGGGGAGTGGATCTAGAAAGGAGAAGGCGAAGTTAGACTTGCAAAGAAATTAAGGTAGAAGTTGATTTAGGGAGGCAAGAAGGATCTAACACGGAGAGGTTGAAGCGTCGCTTGGTTTCAACTCGCCTTATTATTTGGGCATGGAGGCTTATCATCATCAAGGAGGAGATTGGTGTTACAATGGTGGTGTAAAATATTTGGTGGATCATTCTCTGGTGGGAGTTTGATGGAGTATGTCACAATGGTGGTTTATGTCTCCAGGTGGGAGATTGTTGGGATTGGAGTCAAAACCAAGGAGAATGTTAAAACTGCGGAGGAGTGAAACCGGGACGGAGCGAAAATCAGACGATCCGGCCGGACCAACAGGAGCACCCGACCGGACCTCAGTTGGTGTGAGGGCTATTTGTTGTTCATGTGGAAAAGATTCCCAAGTTACCTATTTAGGTATACTACAAGGAATTGGTTTCCTTGTACAGACAAGGAGTAAATAACGTGTGCAGGCAATTATTTAGGAATTAGTCTCCTAAATAAGTTACTCCTTCTGTCTCGGGTAATTAGATTTTGATCAGGAGTAGGTTTTGTATCCCTATAAATATATTGTGACTTCCACCATAATATTTAGCACTTTACTTTGTGTAGGACAAAGTTAGGATATCACAAGAGAGCACAAAATAGTGTATAGGAGGGGGCCGGGGGCCTAGGAGAGCCATAGGGGCGATCCTACAACCCGGCCATAGTCATATTTTTTGTGTGTTCTTGGGGAGGTGAGATAATATGTATGAGAGATTATTGTTATGCCGAAATGCACGGCTTAGTTATAAAATACCGCAAGTGCACGGTGTAGAAATAGTATAGAAAAAGGCAAATGCGGGTCGATCCCACAAGGACATTGTTTACTTTAGAAAATGATTGCTTTAATAGAAAAATAGTAAAAAGAATGATTGGGGGAAAAATGTTTGTCACTGACTAGAAAAAGGTTGTAAAACTCTAACTTTGAATTGAACTTTCTTATACTTAAGGAATTCCCGGGATTGGGACTCAAACAACATATGTTCATCAAGTAATCATGCTCTTTTAAAATAAAGTTTCATATTAAAACAAGGATGGTACGCTAAGTTGTGTCAACTTCTTAACCAAGGCTTAAAACACACGTATTTTAATACTAATTATGCCCTATCTCTCGATGGCCCATAATTAGTAAAACCCATTAAGTTCATTTAAAATCCACGTACTTCCACTCAAGGACATCCCTAGGCCATTAATCTACTCTCGTGATTAATAGAAACCCAGTCACTTCATATGGTTCCGTTAATCGAGATTCACCGCTAGGTCCTTCTCTCGATTAACAGAGATTCATACGAATCATGGACGTCATCATGGTTGTAAGCGTTGCAAGTATAATACAAAGAGATTGTTTTAAGATGAAAAGAAGGAAATAAGAGCATGAATTAAAGTAATGAACACATTTGAGTATCCAATCCCAAGAAAAAGATGGATTACTCACTAGCCATTATGATCTTAATAACAATTATAAATGAATTAGGCATAAAAGTAAAGATAAGGGAAGAGAATACTTATTCACAAATGTTATGGAAAGAACACGGAATGAAAAGAAATCTCAAGAGCTTTTATTACTTCACTCAATGCTTTCCTCAAGAACACTTTTATGAATGGAAAATAATAATAATATTGAGACTATAATTTGCTAGAGTTTTGCTACAACAATTTCTGGATCCTTTACAAAGCTGAAATGGCCTTCTTATATAGGCATTTGGATCAAGAGGGGTGTCTTTTCCTGAAAATCAGTCCAAAAGGCACCTTTTTGAAGTCATTGTTTCCGTACTGGCGCAAGAGAGTCCGGGCGGGTATATACTTTGGTCCGGGCGGACCTGGCCTTCAGAATGGTGAGTTTTGAAAGGTCCGGCCGGGTTTGCTAAGGAGTCCGACTGGATTTGTGAGATGGTCCGACCGGGTATGTGCTGAGGTCCAGCCGGACCAAGGGATCTGGCGCGGTCGAGCTTTGCAAACTGCACGGCCGTGCGGAAATGTCTGTTTGGCTGATTTTGTCGACAACAATGGCACGGTTGTGCTCATTTAAAAGCGCGGTCGTGCCAACCAAAAAGATCTGATTTCTACTTCTTTTTCTTCCCAAATTGTTCCATCTTCAACCCCTTACTCCGGTCAATCATATGAGCCATATTTTGACCTGAAAAGACCTTAAAAAACCTGTTTCAACCACAAAGTGATACCAAGAATAAAATCCACAAAATATATATAAAATAAGTCAAAGTGACCAAATAGAGCTATGATTGAAAGTAAAATAATAGGTAAAATATATTATAAATGACTATAAAATAGTCGTTTATCAACTCCCCCACACTTAAACCTTGCTTGTCCTCGAGCAAGTTACAATTTGGAAATAGGAAAGAGAAGAATAAATGACCATAAAAATAATAAAATGCTCTCTTTAGAATAGCGTATTGCCTTGATAAAAATTCCTCAAACCTATTTTTCCGTCCCCTTTATCACTCAAAAACATTGAAAATAGAACCTAGGATTATATTGAAAAATAGATAGAAAATTATAAGATAAATATAGCAAGAATAAGATTTATCAAGTCAAAGCATATTGAAATAACCAAATGAACTTTTGGATCACGAGTATGATTTTGAAATAAATTCACTCTTTAGAGTGCTTTGTGAAGAATTGATGCATGCTTGGTATTCATCATTTAACAATGACTTTTATTTCTTAACTAAGATACTCATAATTTGTTATGAACCTTGAATCACAAAAATGGAGGCGGATGATGGTAATGGAAAGAAGGCTTTGATTATTTATACTTGAACGTGGCAGTTGAGTTTCTTGTCTTAAATTGTTCCACTCTATAATGATTTATTCATTTAGATATTCGAGTGGACAATTCACAAGAGATTTAAGTTGATTAATAGCCTTGAAAGTGGAAATGGAAAGATGGTTTTAGGCGAAGGTTTTTGTGATTCCGGAAATGCATAACAATCATTCATATCTTAAAAAGAAGTAAAAATTAAAGGCTTTGTGATGTATATGTTGGGTTTCGAGGCAACATGAGCATCAGAATATAGCATTTAAAATTTATAGAAACCCAAAGCCCATAGATCCATTCATATGATTATATCGAATACATCTACAGTGAATACTTGAATACTAACCCTTGAAGCGTTTCCTTAGCGACCTTGAATTCGGTGAAGCTTTTCGAAACTTGATCACGAACACGATCACGAACAAGATCACAAACTTGAAGATGATAAGCGTCACCCTCTAACGGTATCCACACCACGAACGAATATCAAGAAACACTTGATCTTGGTTGCTAGACCAATTTGTGAAACAAGATTTCACAATGAACTATATGGAATTAATATGTGATCTCTTGTTCTTCACTTTTGGGATCTTAGAACAAGAATAAAGCCACTCAAACTCCGTGAAAGTTGTCACAAAGCAATAGGACTGAATAGGCTGATTAGAGGCTGTTTAAATACATGTTAGACCTATTTCAAATAGGTAACAAGTGATTAAACCGTAGGAAAAGGTATTGGAAAAACCTAGTCCAAACAGGACTGAAGGTCCGCCCGGGTCTAGCAGCTGGTCCGCCCAGGTTCACATGTGGTCTGGCCGGGTCTTGGACAAGGTCCGCTCGGACCTACCCAGTTTCCGGTTTTCTCCTCTAATTTCCTAATATTCCTTAAAGGCCCTTCGACCTATAATTCCAATTAAGTCCTTTTAAGATTCGTTCTTATGTGTGTGACCCTTTAGGATTATACTAAGTTGGCAATGGGCATAAACCCATAAGATATGATTAGGTTCTAGCAAACCATCATACCTACCCAATTATTATAACTATATAAGTTCGTATCCTTTAATAGAACATATCACAATCTCTTTGTCCACGATGTCATTGAGCGTAAGCCATGGTCAATGGTCAACTTACAATGCTCAATACTTTCTCGATTCCGAATATATTGATAAAACAAATGATATCGATCTCATCAATTCATTTGAGCACGGCCATGCATTTCATCAACACTATTCATCGAGGGGCCCAAGCTTGACATCTCTCATACTGAGGGACAAATCCCATCTTGACTTATTACTCTTCCCTACATAGCTTTGATCATGCCAATCATATCCTTTATAATTACTTAGTTAAGAGTAACGTTTGAATATGTCAAACATGATTTCCATTATGTGGAAGACTGTAATAATCTCAAGTCTAAAGATTCAAGTGATATAACTATATGAGATTTAATTATGACATTGTGACCATGACATAAATCTCATACGGGTCAGTCCAGTATTAGTTCTCCAACAAATACCCATAAGTTTAATTGTATCCCATACACCATAATCATCATATGATTATCTATTAAACTTATACTAACAATTAATCATAATTATCAGAGACGGGGATTATTATAATAAAAATGCAAAGGATATAATAATCAAACATTCAATATCTTTATTAATATATAATCAATAGATAACATTAATCGTTCAAATAACATGCCTAGAGCATACAACACCAATAATCTCCCACTTGCACTAGGCCTAATTAATGTATCGAATACCCATAGACCTAACATCACCATCATGCTTTGCTTGTGGAAGATCCTTTGTCAATAGGTCGGCAATGTTATCATCAGTCGGTACTCTGCATATATTTACGTCTCCTCTATCAACGATCTCTCGAATGATATGAAAACGCCTAAGTATATGTTTGGATTTCCGATGTGATCTTGGTTCCTTTGCTTGATAAATAGAAACATTATTATCACAATAAAGGTCTATTGGATTAGCAATGCTAGGAACCACCTCTAGTTCGCCAACGAACTTCTTAATCCAAACAGCCTCTTTAGCAGCATCGGATGCAGCTATATACTCAGCTTCTGTTGTAGAATCAGCAACGGTACTCTTCTTAGAACTCTTCTAGCTTACAGCATCACCATTTAGCATAAACATAAATCCAGATTGCGATCTATAATTATCCTTATCAGTTTGGAAGCTTGCATCTGTGTAACCCCTTACAACAAGATCATCTTCCAAACCTCCATATACCAAAAACGAGTCTTTAGTCCTTCTCAAGTACTTAAGAATCGCTTTGACAGCTATCCAGTGACTCTCACCAGGATCTTATTGGTATCTACTCGTCATGCTCAAAGAATACGAGACATCCGGTCTAGTACATATCATAGCATACATAATGGATCCAATTACAGAAGCATATGGGATTCCATTCATGCGTTCTCGCTCATCAGTTGTCTGAGGACACTGAGTCTTGCTAAGAGTTTTACCATGTAACACTGGCAGGCTACCTCTCTTAGAGTCTTCCATACAGCATCTTCTAAGAATCTTATCAAGGTAAGTACTTTGACTTAAACCAATCAATTTCCTAGATCTATCACGATAGATCTTTATACTAAGGATGTAAGCAGCTTCTCCCATATCTTTCATTGAGAAACACTTTCCTAACCATGTCTTTACAGACTGGAGTGCCGGAATATCGTTTTCTATGAGCAATATGTCATCAACATATAGTATTTGAAATAGTACTATGCTCCCACTAATTTTCTTGTATACACAAGGTTCATCTTCATTCTTGATGAAGCCAAAGTCTTTGACCGATTCATCAAATTGAAGATTCCAACTCCTTGAAGCTTGCTTCAATCCATATATGGATCTTTGCAACTTGCATACTTTATTAGGATTTTCTGGAATTATAAAACCTTCAGGTTGTGTCATATAAACATCCTCAAGTAAATTCCCATTAAGGAACGCTGTTTTGACATCTATTTGTCATATCTCATAGTCATAATATGCGGCTATGGAAATTAAAATCCTTATAGACTTGATCATTGCTACGGGCGAAAAAGTTTCATCATAGTCAATACCATGAATCTGCCTATAGCCTTTCGCTACAAGTCTAGCTTTATAAGTATGCACCTTTACATCCATGTCAGTTTTCTTTTTGAAAACCCATTTGCATCATATGGTTTTTACACCTTCGGGTGCATCTATCAAATTCTAAACTTGATTATCATGCATGGATTAGATTTCAAACTCCATGGCTCCAAGCCATTTATCTGAATCGGGAGCGGACATCGCCTCTTGGTAGGAAGTAGGTTCATAATTCTCAATGATTTCTACTTCATTACTATCCGTTATGAGAAATCCATATCTCTTGGGTTCGGATTGTAACCTACTAGATTTGCGATGGACTTGAGTTTCTTGAACAGGTTCCACAACTCCTTGTGTAACTTGTTCAGATTCCTCCATCGGTTCAATGTTAATTTCGGGTTCTCGAACCTCTTCGAGATTAATTTTACTCCCACTTATTCCTTTGGAGAGAAACTATTTCTCTAGAAAGGTACCAGTTCTGGCAACAATCACTTTGTTGTCTGTACGGTTGTAAAAGTAATATCCTTTAGTTTCCTTAGGATATCCCACGAAATTATATTTATCTGATTTGTGTGAAAGTTTGTCAGAGATAAGCCTCATGACAAAAGCCTCACAACCCCAAATCCTCATGAAAGAAAGACAAGGTTTCTTTCCACTCCATATCTCATATGGAGTCTGTTGAACCGCTTTAGTAGGAACTCTATTTAGTGTGAACGTAGAAGTTTCTAATGCATGACCCCAAAAGGACAGTGGAAGATCACTTTGACTCATTATAGATCAAACCATATCCAATAAAGTCTGATTCCTCCTCTCGGACACACCGTTCCATTGTGGTGTTCCAGGTGGAGTTAATTGTGAAACAATTCCACAATCTTTAAGATGATCATCAAATTCTTGGCTCAAATATTCACCAGCACGATCTGATCGAAGTGCTTTAATAGTTTTGCCAAGTTGATTCTGTACTTCATTTTGAAATATTCTGAATATCTCAAAGGATTCACTTTTATGTTTCATCAAGTAGACATAACCATATCTACTAAAATCATCAGTAAAAGTTATGAAGTATTGATATCCTCCCCTAGCACTGCTGCTCATTGGTCCGCATATATCAGTATGTATAATTCCCAATAAGTCACTAGCCCTTTCACTACTCTTAGTAAAAGGTGTCTGTATCATCTTTCCAAGTAAACATGACTCACAAGTTTCATATGATTCAAAATCATGTGAATCTAAAAGTCCGTCCCCATGGAGTTTTTGAGATACGCTTCTCATTTATATGACCAAGTAGGCAATGCCACAAATATGTATGGTTTTCCCCATTAGGTTTGGATATTTTATTTATGTTATAGATATCCTTATTATTTTGTTCTTCTAGATTTAGGACATAAAGTCCATTATATAAATCTGCAACACAATAGAGCATATCATTATAATAGACTGCACATTTTCCTGTTCTTAACAAGAAAAGAATATCCTTCATTATCTAGCGAAGAAACCGAAATAATATTCTTACTCAAACTTGGGACATAATAAAAATTGTTCATAACAAGTATTAGTCCAGTAGGTAAAATGACATCATAAGTTCTCACGACTAATGCAGCAACTCTTGCTCCATTTCCCACACGTAGGTCAATTTCACCTTTGTTGAATTGTCTCTTATTCTTTAGTCCTTGCATACTCGTAAAAATGTGGGATCCACATCCTGTATCAAATACCCAAGAACTAGAAGTAGAGAGATTAATTTCTATAACAAAAATATCTGAAGCAATAGTCTCAATATCCTTTACTTCCTTTTTATCTTCTAGACTTCTTTTACAATTTTCATCCCAATGGCCAATCAAATTGTCATGGTGAAAAATTGTACCTTTTGGAGTTTTAATATTAGTTACATCCTCTGCTTTAGACTTGACAACCCTTGTCTTATCTAAATATTTAAATCCTATCTCCGTCTCAAAACCTTTTTGCCAAGCTTGCATAAGGAACCTTTCCTTTAAGAGATTTCTTATCACATAAGCATCTATGAGTTCTTGATACTTCTCAAGCATTAAACACACAGTAGCAAGCTTATTACAACATACATCCAAAGAATCATCAACATGTTTCTTATATATGTCTTTGCTTGTCCAAAGGACATTGACAATGGTTTCTCTTGACTTAGGATTATCCAGAATGCATAACTCCAATTCTTGCTTAAGAACAATTCTTAAGCTCATGATACAATCAAGGAGTTTTGAAGCATTCTCTTTTAATTCAAGGATAGATCGCAATGACGGGGTTTGATGATTGTTTAATGCCATTATCCACACACATATGCAAACATGTACCCATACATAAGTACCAACTTTATTAAAGATATTATAAACAGTATTTCACAAATACTCCACTAAATTATATAACCTTCATTAGCAATCATGCATGATATAATTTAAATGGGCTAAGATCCATATTTCACTTCATTTGTGAGTCTGCTTTGGCATGAACCTCAAAATCAAGCTATTTAGGTAGATAACTCCTTATCAATCATATCATATATGATTCTTAGATCCTTTTATGAGATTTCTTTAGATATCATATGTCTGAAGCATGTTTTAATCTCATCTTATGCCTTAGGCCCAAAACTGTTTTGATAGCCTAATCAAGTTCAACCACTTTAAACGTATAGACAACCTTTGTCTCATCTTGCTTCTCAAAGATAGAATGATGTGCCTCGCTTTGGCGAATAAACCACATCAAAACGATCAAAGTACTTGACAAGTGTTTTAACCGTGGATGGCATATAACTTAAAATTTTAAAAAGGTTCAAACATATAGCATATAACACATTTATGATCACAAAAGATAAACATGTTACACATCAAGTTTAGTCACTAAATTAATCTCCATTAATTTAAGCATGATATTATGTGTCATTAGTTTCTCTATAATTATGAGGATGAGACTCTTTTGAACCTTGGTTATCATCTCCAAATCAAGACAACAAGAAGTGCGGCCGAACTAAGCCATAAGGCAACCACAATTCCACACTAATTCAAGAAACCAAGAAAGTAGTCCATGTGGCCGAAAACTAAGCAATAGATGGTCTCGATGAACGTAGGCCAATTACATTCACAATTCCACATGGATCTCCAATCATTGAATCAAGAACTTTGTTTCTCAATTTTAGCAATTATGAACTCTTCATAATTCTAACTTTGTTTTATCTTTGAATCTTTGATTACGATCAAGTTTGGGAAACACAGTCTCGAGAACGTAGGCTAACCATCCAAACCTTGAACCAATCTCAGAATTCAACAGACTAAAACAAATAGGAATTTCAAACCACAAATCCACCCCACGACCCCAGTCCAATTCCTGCACCAGACCCGGAGGTCCGGCCGGGTCATATACTGGGTCCGGTCGGACACTCTGGAAAAATTCAAAATTTTTCAAGTTCGAAAATTTGTCTAAAAAATGTTTCCCGGAATCAATTAGGATTTGGTGTTCTTGATGATCCAATCACCATGAACATCAGAACCTTGAATAAACAATTTATTCATGAATCTCTTAGATCACCAAAACTTTGATCAAATCAAAATTGATGATCCGAACAATTTTAAATCCATCATAATTTTATTGCGATTGAATAGTGCGATTAAAGTTTATAAAATAATAAACCACATAAACGCATATAATACATAAACATCAAAATCCCAATATTCAAACCATGCTAAGCACATAAACAATATATACACATAGAACATGATTATGTATTGAATTAATCAACATGAATGGGGCTCTGATACCACTGTTGGGTTTCAAGGCAACATGCCCAGCGGAATATAGCATTTAAAATTTATAGAAAACCAAATCCCATAGATCCATTAATATGATTATATCAAATACATCTACAATGAATACTAGAATACTAACCCTTGAAGCGTTTCCTTAGCAACCTTGAATTCGGTGGAGATTTTCGAAACATGATCACGAACACGATCACGAACAAGATCACGAACGAATATCAAGAAACACTTGATCATGGTTGCTAGACCAATTTGTGAAACAAGCTTTCACAATGAACTATATGGAATTAATATGTGATCTCTTATTCTTCACTTTTGGGATCTTAGAACACGAATAAAACCTCTCAAACTCCTTGAAAGTTGTCACAAAGCAATAGGACTGATTAGGCTGATTAGAGGCTATTTAAATACATGTTAGACCTATTCCAAATAGGTAACATGTGATTAAACCCATAGGAAAACGTATTGGAAAAACCTATTCCAAACAGGACTGATGGTCCGCCCGGGTCTAGCAGCTGGTCTGCCCGGGTTCACATGTTGTCTGGCCGAGTCTTGGACAAGGTCCGCCCGGACCTACCTAGTTTCCAGTTTTCTCCTCTAATTTCCTAATATTCCTTAAAGGCCCTTCGACCTATAATTCCAATTAAGTCCTTTTAAGATTCGTTCTTATGTGTGTGACCCTTTAGGATTATACTAAGCTGGCAATGGGAATAAACCCATAAGATATGATTAGGTTCTAGCAAACTGTCATACCTACCCAATTAGTATAACTATATAAGTTCGTATCCTTTAATAGAACATATCACAATCTCTTTGTCCAAGATGTCATTGAGCGTAAGCCATGGTCAATGGTCAACTTACAATGCTCAATACTTTCTCGATTCCGAATATATTGATAACACAAATGATATCGATCTCATCAATTCATTTGAGCACGGCCATGCATTTCATAAACACTATTCATCGAGGGGCCTAAGCTTGACATCTCTCATATTGATGGATAAATCCCATCTTGACTTATTACTCTTCCCTACATAGCTTTGATCATGCCAATCATATCCTTTATAATTACTTGGTTAAGAGTAACGTTTGAATATGTCAAACATGATTTCCGTTATGTGGAAAACTGTAATAATCTTAGGTCTAAATATTCAAGTGATATAACTATATGAAATTTAATTATGACATTGTGACCATAATATAAATCTCATACGGGTCAGTCCAGTATTAGTTCTCCAACAAATACCCATAAGTTTAATTGTATCCCATACACCATAATCATCATATGATTATCTATTAAACTTATACTAACAATTAATCATAATTATCAGAGACGGGGATTATTATAATAAACATGCAAAGGATATAATAATCAAACATTCAATATCTTTATTAATATATAATCAATAGATAACATTAATCGTTCAAATAACGTGCCTAGGGCATACAACACCAACAGTATAAACAAGAATGATTTCAAAAAAAATCTCAAGTAAAAGTAACCTAACTTAAATGACCCAAAAAATCATTAATAAAAGTAATATTTGTACTTAATAAAGTTTATAAATTTTATACTTATACTTAGAATTTTCATTTATCCCCAATATATTCCTATCTTCTCTTTATCGAAATTCTTAAAGGATAAAAGTTTATAAAGAAATAGATAGGAAAAAGTTTTATAAAGACAATTTTGATAATGATAATAAGAGAGTTTTTTTATTTTTATTTATTTATTTTTATTTTTTTTGAAAATATAATTAAAGAAAAGGATATTCTACCCCCACCCCACACTTAAATCAAACATTGTCCTCAATGTGTTAAAATAGGACAACTATAAAGAAAAACATGGGGAGGAGGAGGAAAATAAGAAAGACAAAAAAATAATAAATAAATAAAATAATCAATCGGTTACCATCCCGATGATGCTTATTTAAGGTCATTAACTCGACCCCTTTCTTATAACTGGAATGGGCAAGGAACGGTATTGTAATGGCCTATTGTCCTTGACAATCCGCCATTCCATGCCCAATGGAATGATTGAGCTTCTGCGGTCGATGCACGTACGCAACCCTGGTTTGCTTGCCTTTTTTGGTACTTTACTCTTTTGCATAGGTTTTTCAACCTTGTTATCTTTTGTAAGGTACTCATTTTTAATTTCCACCTCCTTGCTTATAGATTTTAGCATGTTAACTCTGGAGCAAGGGTTCTTAAGATTAGAATTTGTCATTAGTTTGAATTCCACTTTCTCATTCCCTACTTTTAATGAGAGGTTACCATTTTTAACATCAATAATTGCCCATGCAGTGGCAAGAAATGGTCTACCTAGGATAACGGGAATGTTATTGTCTTCTTCCATCTCAAGAACTAAAAAGTCGACCGGGATGATTAATTTCCCGACTCGACAGGGAATGTCTTCCATAATACCCACCGGAGTCTTAATGGAACGGTCCGCTAATTGCAAAGATATGGTAGTGGGTTTGAGTTCCCCCACACCTATTTTCCGACTCACTGATAGCGGAATGAGGCTAACACTTGCCCAAGATCAAGCATTGCATTATCAACACCAAATTTACCTATGTTGCAAGGGATAGAGAAAGTGTCGGGATCTTTCAATTTTGGAGGCAATTTTCTTTGTAAAACGGCACTTACCTCTTCCGTTAGTGCAACAGTCTCAAACTCCTCTAATCTCCTCTTATTTGAAAGAATTTCTTTTAAAAATTTTGTATAAGAGGGCATTTGTTTTAAAACATCAATAAAAGGAACATTGATGTAAATTGATTTTAAAACTTCTAAAAATTTTGAAAATTGTTTGTCAAGATTCGCTCTCGCCAACCTTTGAGGGTAAGGTGTTGGCGGGTCAAAATTTCTAGGAGGTATTGGGGAATTTGTCCCCTTCTCAACTTCCTTATTAGTTTTAAAAAAAATTGAGGAGTTGGACTATGGTTATTCTCGCTAAGGTTTTCTTCTTTTTCACTCCCGCTAGTTATTGCATTAGCATCCTTATTAGGCCTTTGCATTTGACCAGGAAGGCTCCCTTGTGGTCTAGATGAAGCATTGGCTTGTTGAGCTATTTGGTTCTCTAGCATTTTACTATGGGCGGCTAGATTATCGAACCTACTATTTAAAGTCTTTAAGCTTTCCATAACTTCTTTGTTGATCTTATCTTGAGTGTTTTTATTTTCGACCATGAAGTCCATTATAAGATCTAACTTAGATTTAGGGGGAGGGAAATAATTATTATTATTGAAATTTGGTGTGAATCCCGGTGGTTGTGTAGAAGGTTGAGGATTCAAAACATTATTTCTCTTATAGGAAAAATTGGGGTGATTTTTCCATTCGGGATTATATGTGTTTGAATACATACCCCCATTTTTCCCATAAGAGTTTACAAAATTTTCTTGCTCACTAGGATAGTGTCAAGCAATTCACAACCTTTGGTACTATATGAGTTAGACCCACATAGTTCACAAAAAATGTTTACATTGGCCACGGGATTCACATTAAAATTTTCAAACTTTTTTAGAATCATGTCAACCTTAGAAGAGAGGATAGTAACGGCATCAACATTATATTTACGTGGAGTTACTTGCGGTTGCTCCCTCTCGTTTTACCATTGATAATGGTTTAATGCGATGTTCTAGATCAAGTCGTGCGCTTCGTCTACCCCTTTGTTCATAAGTTCTCCTCCAGCGGCGGCATCTATGGTCTCCCTTGTTCTGAATGTGAGACCGTTGTAAAATGTGTGGATGCTCAACCACCTCTCAAGCCCGTGGTGTGGGCACATCCTTAGGAGTTCCTTATACCTCTGCCAAGCATCATAGAGCGACTCATTTCCGTTTTGACTAAAGTTTGTGATCTTAGTCCGAATTTGAGCGGTCTTGCATGGAGGGAAGAAACGCCTAAGGAACGCCTCTTGAACTTGGTCCCATGTTGTTAAGGAATTGTGAGGGACTGAGTTTAACCATTGTTTTGCCTTATCCCTTAATGAGAATAAAATGGCGCATCCGAATAGCCTCCGGTGTGACACCGAGAATTCGGGTGGTGTCACAGTACTCCAGAAAATATTGGATGTGAAGGTGGGGATCTTCAAGTGCCAAGCCTTCAAACTGGTTGTTCATAACCATCTGTAGTAGTTGAGGTTTGATCTCAAAATGGGCTGCGTTGGCATTTGGTATGACAATTGGTGTCCTAGAACCTGGGGTACTCAGATTAACGAAGTCCTGAAGGGTTCTAGGTGGTGGTGTAACTGGATCTCCTTCTCCGTTCTGTGCCATTTCTCTTTCAAGTGTTTCTCTTAGTCTTCTCAACCTTTTGTGAAAGGTTCTTTCTGGTTCCGGATCAAACTCTTCAAGAAAGATCCGGGCTCGTTTCATAAACTCCGAGAGTACCTAATGAAAGAAAGATAACAAATCTTCGAAAGAGATTGTAAAATAAAAAAAAATAAAAAAAACAGAAAATATAAAGCAAAAATTTAGAAAATAAACCGTTGGTCCCCGACAACGGCGCCAAAAACTTGTTATGCCGAAATGCACAGCTTACTTTATAAAATACCGCAAGTGCACGGTGTAGAAATAGTATAGAAAAAGGCAAATGCAGGTCGATCCCACAAGGACAGTGTTTACTTTAGAAAATGATTGCTTTAATAGAAAAATAGTAAAAAGAATGATTGGGGGAAAAAATGTTTGTCACTGACTAGAAAAAGGTTGTAAAACCCTAACTTTGAATTGAATTTTCTTATACTTAAGGAATTTCCGGGATTGGGACTCAAACAACATATGTTCATCAAGTAATCATGCTCTTTTATAATAAAGTTTCATATTAAAACAAGGATGGTACGCTAAGTTGTGTCAACTTCTTAACCAAGGCTTAAAACACACGTATTTTAATACTAATTATGCCCTATCTCTCGATGGCCCATAATTAGTAAAAACCCATTTAAGTTCATTAATCTACTCTCGTGATTAATAGAAACCCAGTCACTTCATATGGTTCCGTTAATCGAGATTCACCGCTAGGTCCTTCTCTCGATTAACTGGGATTCATACGAATCATGGACGTCATCATGGTCGTAGGCGTTGCAAGTATAATACAAAGATATTGTTTTAAGATGAAGAGAAGGAAATAAGAGCATGAATTAAAGTAATGAACACATTTGAGTATCCAATCCCAAGAAAAAGATGGATTACTCACTAGTCATTATGATCTTAATAACAATTATAAATGAATTAGGCATAAAAGTAAAGATATGGGAAGAGAATACTTATTCACAAATGTTATGGAAAGAACACGGAATGAAAAGAAACCTCAAGAGCTTTTATTACTTCACTCAATGTTTTCCTCAAGAACACTTTTATGAATGGAAAATAATAATAATATTGAGACTACAATTTGCTAGAGTTTTGCTATAACAATTTCTAGATCCTTTACAAAGCTGAAATGGCCTTCTTATATAGGCATTTGGGTCAAGAGGGGTGTCTTTTCCTGAAAATCAGTCCAAAAGGCACCTCTTTGAAGGCATTGTTTCCGTACTAGCGCAAGAGGGTCCGGGCGGGTATATACTTTGGTCCGGGTGGACCTGGCCTTCAGAATGGTGAGTTTTGAAAGGTCCGGCCGGGTTTGCTAAGGAGTCCGACCGGATTTGTGAGATGGTCTGCCGGGTATGTGCTGAGTTCTGGTCGGACCAAGGGATCTGGCGCGGTCGAGCTTTGCAAACTGCACGGCCGTGCGGAAATGTCTGTTTGGTGATTTTGTAGACAACAATGGCACGGTCGTGCTCATTTAAAAGTGCGGTCGTGCCAACCAAAAAGATCTTATTTCTACTATTTTTCTTCCCAAATTGTTCCATCTTCAACCCCTTACTCCGGTCCATCATATGAGCCATATTTTGACCCGAAAAGACCTTAAAAAACCTGTTTCAACCACAAAGTGATACCAAGAATAAAATCCACAAAATATATATAAAAATAAGTCAAAATTACCAAATAGAGCTATGATTGAAAGTAAAATAATAGGTAAAATATATTATAAATGACTATAAAATAGTAGTTTATCAATTATACTTGGAGAATAGCCACGCTAGATCTAGGTGAGTGCATGTACTATGTTGTAATAATCTTTACATATTATAATGATATCCGGCTTGGTGCCTCCGGATGTAGCCACAAGGGGTGGTGAACCGGGTTAACAAATCATGGTGTTCTTGTTCTTTCATATTATATTATTCATGTGTTGAATTATTTTCTCCATATTGATGACTGCTAGTGTGGGCTAGTGGATGCGGCGATCCCCCCAATTCCCCAACAAAACCAAGGTTAATACGCATATCACCAGCTAATCTTAAGAGCCATCTAAGGAGGCCACTTTTTAACATACCTAGAGAGTTCTTTTTCTTTGTGCTTTGCAACAAGCATCCTTGATTAGTGATTTAACTAATGTTACAAAAACTCATTTGAATGTTAAGAACTTAATTAACTTCATCTTCCACCAAAGAATCTACAATGGTTGCTCCGAATCTAAAGTCTTCAACAAAAAATTGAAGGGCAAATAGCACGTTACCCTAAAGTTTTACACTAATTGCAATGTATGTCCCAACATATCAATTTTGACAGTTTAGTACACCATGTTCACAATTTGTGGCAATGTAAGGCAATTATGGATGACCGTTACAAAAACTGAGCAGAAGTTAACAAAGTTGATGAAAAACTTAATAAACTGCTTTAAAAATTGCATTGTTCACCCCTAAAAGTTTAAAAGTTTAGTTTGTCAATATTTCAGCTACATTTACAAAACTTTTACCCAAATCATAACCTCACTGCCACTGCCACTGCCACAAAGCTCAATCCAGCCCTAATAAAAAATCCTAACAAAAAATTAGTCCTTTTCTACGATTCAATCGATGTTAAGGCTAAAAGATAAATCCAACACCCTAATCAAAAATCCCAACAAGAAATTAATCAGATTTGGGAAGTTAGTGAATAGAAAGAGCTTAAAATTTGGGATTCAAAACCCATTTCAAATTGCCAGATCATTGATGAGCATTGAGATGGAGAGAGAGAGAGACTGTCTGAGTGGGTAGGGCGGTGGTGTTGGAAAACCGGGCATTTCACCTTAGGGGTGAGAAATTCGATTTTTGAAGATCCTCGTTAGATTCTCCGTCCATTTCGTTAGGTTTCATCCATGACCATCCAAAATTTCCCTATATCGCCACAAATTGTGAACACGGTGCATTAAATTGCCAAAATTGATATGTTGGGACTTACATTGCAATTCGTGTGAAACTTTGGGGCAGTAATGTGCTATTTGCCCAAAATTGAACACCCTTACCTAATTTGTTTATACCTATCTTTTCCTCTATAACCACCACCTTCAAAGTGAAATGTTTTAAATCCTAAGCGCTAAATCCTGTGCACGCACCAACTTGGAGTTAAATCTTTAACATCCAAGAAGTAATTCCTCTATACCCACCAATTACGGACATAAAGACTTGATTTTGGGACTTCAATATTGAATCATTTGAAGTTCGAATGAACAGCAACAATAGTTAGTGTGTCTCGGGTATTTATGTTTCAAAATCCAATGAAGCTGAGGAGTCTGAGTTTTTGTAATTCACGTTGATGATATTGAACTTAAAGTAATAGAGATTGAATTTGATATAGTGATGCCACATGTCCTCGTTAATATACCTTGTTGTTATTTTAGTACTAGTATAACGATATAGATTGGCCCAAAAACATCTTTTTAGATTAAAATTGGGCTTCTTTCTATCGAATAAGATAGTATAGTGCATGCTATGCATTGCGCTCATACTCACTGAGCATGTCAATTCTTTAAACGGGTCTATAAGGCCTTATTTCACATCTAATGAGCACATTTCAAGTCGAATCCTAGTCGCTAATTTCATCTTATCCAACGGTAGAGAGTTGTGTATTGCAACATAACACCTTATTCACAACTTAGGGTTTCAAGTCGCCACCTCTCCTTAGGGTTTCAAGTCGCCACCTCCCCTTATTCATTTATAGTGATGCCACATGTCCTCTTTACTATCCCTTGTTGCTATTTTAGTAATTGTATAAAGATATAGATTGGCCCAAAAACTTCTTTTTAAAAGAAAATTGGGTTTCTATCTATCAAATAAGATAGAATAGGATGAGTGTTAATGGGTAATGATTAATATGGGCTCGTCCACACTATTTCTTGACGTTTATATAGCGACCCATAATAGTGTATGATATACATTCCGCTCATACTCACTGAGCATGTCCATGCTCTAAACGAGTCCATAAGGCCTTATTCACATGTAATGTGCACATTTCAAGTCAAATCTGTTGGGAGTGGACTCCTAAAACCAAAAGGGGGCAAGAGGCAAATGAGTGCAAACCAAACGGGGATTGGGGGAGATCAAAACGGAGGAGGAAAATCTGGCAGAGTGGAGCAAGCGGGCGCCTGGTCATCACCAGGCGGGCGCCTGATCCATCAGAGGGAATCAGTTTCTGGCAAACTAATTCAGGCGGGCGCCTGGTCCATACCAGGCAGGCGCTTGGTGCCGCGAACTGGATTCGGGAAAGTACTATTTTTTTTAGGTTTCTCACATATACTTGGTTAGGTCTCTCTTGTTAGCATATATAAACATAGTTCCGACCTAAAACACATTGTAGCAAATTATTAAAGAGTGTTTAATAATATATTGGCTTGGCGATTGCCCCAAGGCATAGTTCATGTGTTGAACGAACCGGGTAAACAATTCTTGTGTTCTTGTGTGTGTGATTCTCTCATATTTGTGCTTGTGGGTTTTATGTTCTTTATCTAGATTACAACGGGGTACCACTAAATTCCTAACAACTGGTATCAGAGCTTTGGTTAGGAGGATTCAAAGTTTCATTCGTTGATTATTTTGAATCACATTCTTGGGGACTTTGTGAAGCAATCGTGATGAAGAACTCAATCGAAAAATTCAACGGTGACAATTTCACGTTTTGGAGGACAAGGGTTGAAGATTACCTTTATTGTAAGGATCTTCATAAACCCTTAGGTGAGAAACTCGAAGACATGTCACAAGGGGATTGGAAGACGTTGGATCGTAAGGCATTAGGAGCGGTGAGGAGTGCTCTAACCGACGATGTTGCACGGAACGCGATGGAGGCCAAGACAACGGTAGGGTTGCTACAGATGATATCAGACATGTATGAGAAGCCGTCTAATATCAATAAGGTGCATTTGATAAAAAGGTTTGCGAATGCGAAGATGTTGGAGGGGCAGACAGCAGTGAGTCATATCGGCAGTTTTAAAGGTATGGTGGACCAATTAAAAAGTGTCGATATTACTTTTTCCGATGACGTGTTAGCATATTTTTTACTAAAATCGTTTCCAGATAGTTGGGAGGTAACTGTCACAACGATTAGTACGTCAAAAACACCATTGGTGTATACGGAAGTTAGAGATCTCATCCTTCAAGAGGAGTTGAGAAGGAAAGAGAAAAGGGGAGAATCTTCCGCAGATGGGGCTGTACTTAGGGTGGAGAGAACTAGGGGAAAGGGAGGACCGAAAAAGGGGAAAAATAAATCGGTCAAGTGCTACAATTGTGGCGCGCTAGGACATATTAATTATGACTATCCGAATAAGGATGGTGATACACACATGGTGGATGAGGATGTATTAATCCTAGGAGGAGCAGTCGGGTGAAGATTGAGTGTTGGATTCTGGAGCTTCTTGTCATGCTAGTGGGGATGCAGAATCAATAAAGCGATATACACAGGGAGATTTTGGGGTTGTTTATCTTGGTGATGATCAACCATTGAAGATCAAAGGTAAGGGGGATGTGATAATGAAGACACCTAATGGAGCTGTTTTACAATTGCACGATGTGATGCATGTTCCGGATTTAAGGAAGAGGGTGATTTCCGTTGGACAACTTGATAATGAAGGGTGTGGTGTAACCTTCATTGGTGGGTCTTGGGAAGTCACAAAAGAAGCTAAGGTGATAGCTCATGGGCTTAAGAAGAATATGTTGTACTCTACCTACAATGTCGATGTTCGCTCGGGTGGGAGCAAGAGGCTAAAGAACCGGCCTATTGGTGTAGAAATGAGAGACACCAAGAAATGGTGTGTTAGGGGGGGAGAGGGACACAAAGTTGATCAACACGGTGTGGAAGTCCAAGTGCCCTAACAGAGAGCGTATTCAGACCAAGAGAAGACGATGCAAGAAACAAGGTATGTCCAAGTTTCAAAGGGAAGCATTGCGAGGAAGGTGGGTCTGGAGGAAGAAGGCGAAGTTAGACTTGCGGGCAGAAATCAAGGTAGAAGCTGATTTGGGGAGGCAAGAACTATCTAACACGGAGAGGTTGAAACGATGCTTGGTTTCAACTCGCCTTAGAACTTAAGCAGGGAGGCAAGGCAATGCCAAGTCAATATGGAGTAAAGATGTGTTCAAAGGAGGTTCATATCGTGGTGGGAGTGATGATCGGTCTATGCTTATGGTTTTAGTCTCCAGATGGGAGATTGTTGGGAGTGGAGTCCTAAAACCAAAAGGGACAAGAGGCAAAGGAGTGCAAACCAAATGGGGATTGGGGGAGATCAAAACGGAGGAGGAAAATCTGGCAGTGGAGCAAGCGGGCGCCTGGTCATCACCAGGCGGGCGCCTGATCCATCAAAGGGAATCAGTTTCTGGCAAACTAATTCAGGCGGGCGCTTGGTGCCGCAAACTGGATTCGGGAAAGTGCTATTTTTTCTAGGTTTCTCACATATATTTGGTTTAGGTCTCTCTTGTTAGCATATATAAACATAGTTCCGACCTAGAACACATTGTAGCAAATTATTAAAGAGTGTTTAATAATATATTAGCTTGGCGATTGCCCCCGGACGTAGTTCATGTGTTGAATGAACCGGGTAAACAGTTCTTATGTTCTTGTGAGTGTGATTCTTTCATATTTGTGCTTGTGGGTTTTATGTTCTTTATCTAGATTGCAACGGGGTACCACTAAATTCCCAACAAAATCCTAGTTGTTAATTTCATCTTATCCAACGGTAGAGAATTGTGTATTGCAACATAACATCCTCTTCACAACTTAGGGTTTCAAGTCACAACTTAGGGTTTAAAGTTGCCGCCTCTACTTATTCATTTATGTGAGTCTCGACCACTCTACTTCTTGTATAAATATTGTCTTATTTCTTTATTTATTACCAAATCCCAAGCTATATATTTTTTCCTCTTCAAGTATTTTTGGTGCAATTTGATGGAGAACTCATACAACCATAAGCTTTAGACTCTTCTCAAGGTTTTTCATATCATTGCTTCTACCATTACTTTGGTATGTAATGTATACTCGATCTTTACTTTATCCATTTCCTTCCATGTGTATTTACTTGTGTTTATTAGAATTCTAAACATCTTGTTCCCACTAGAACAATACAATTTTAGATCCAAGTTAATTATAGTATTTAGGAACGTATAATCATAGCAGCCCTAACAACTCAAAAATAACGGTTGGATCTCAAATAGTACGGGGCATGGTACAAAAAGTTATACATAAAAGCAAAATTAGTTGTTCATGTGAATGCATTGATTTTAAATTTAGATTCCAAATTTATCATCTTTCGAATTTGTTACACACAAATTAAAGGAGGAAGTTTTGATTTTCCATTCACTTAATAAAAACTTTGAGAAATTGGATCAAGATCTGATGAAACTCATTATTTGAGCAAATTTATCATTTATTGATATAGATAGAGAGGAACTGAAAGAGGAATTTCGATTACTTCATTCTCTTCATAAAAATTTCAGAAATCAGAAGAGGATCTTATGAATCATATCGTATGGAAAAAAATTTGGTTGAAATTTATGCATATGAAATGTTGGATCCATTGAAATTTTATGATATGAAAACACAATTCAAATTCACATGTATCATTTCGACACATTATTGAATCTCAACTATGGCGTACGTTAATCTACATTCTTATTTGCCATATCTTCCTTGAGACTCTCTCTCTCTCTCTCTCTCTCTCTCTCTCTCTCTCTTTCTCTTTCTCTTTCTCTTTCTCTCTCTCTCTCTCTCTCTCTTACTTTTACAGCATATGATAATTTATTAGTTTGCCTGAAATTAAATATCAATGCATACCGATCATCAAAGAATGTTTACCGTTTGATGAAAAATTGATGACTTTTTTCGTTCATTTACGATTTGGTATATGGAGCATATGTTGGTCAAAAAAAAAAAAAAACAGCAGACAAGTAGCTTCAGCTACTCAATATGCTGAAGTGATTTAAGGTCTCAATTTATTTGAAATATGATCATTAATTGACATAGATTGTATGGCTTTTTTTAGATAGAAAATAAAAATTTTGTTGCTAAGATTTTAGGAATTCTTGTAGTCGTAATTAATTTGTATAAAAATGCCTATTGTTATTGGCCATTGTGCTTGGTGGATGCTAATTTTTTTCCTTTATAAATTTGGTGATTATTCATTTACTTGAGCATTTCTGGTAATAAAATTTAAATACAGGATTAAATTTAGTGCCCACCATTCTCCTTCATATCACATTTTCGATTGTAACACGAAACGTGGACATTGATTTTTGGTTAAATCTCAAATATGAACACCAAATTTAATGCTTTAAATAAGTGTATGCCCAAGGCCGGCCTATAAAATTTGTGGCCCTATGTTAATTTTTTGAATGGGGCCCCCTTTTTTTTAAGATGTGTTAAAAAAAAATCAAAAAGAAAGAGCAAACAATATCAAATTTAATGTTTATATTTCTTAAATAAATTAAATTTGTCTTCTCTAACTAGCTAGGCATCAATAATACTTTCAAACAGGAAAGCCCCTAGTAAAGAGTTGGCTTAGAGCTCAAAGTCTCACGAGACTGCCATGAGTTTGATTCTTTAGTAAACAAGAAGTTGTTAATCTTAAATAATTTAAAAAATATATATATATACATATATACATATATATATAGAAAGCTTACATGTTTCTTTTATATAAGTTTTTTACTTTCTCCATTTTTCAGTTGATTTACATGGCTGGCTTTGGTAAAGGCAAGTGTATGATGAGCCAAGGAAAACACGCTATAGAGGATCAGGAGATTCGGAGACTTTATCGAAGCCATATCTACGCAAGAGATATTTTTCTTGCCAAAAAAGAGTTGGACCCTTCTCGAGCATATCCTTCCCTTTTCTTAACAAGCAATGATCTTGATTTGGAACAAATATAAACAAGCTATAGAGGACGAGAAAAGATATACTTTACAAAAAATAAAATTAAAAAAAAGGGCTTGAAAAAAAAATACTCCCTCTCACCCGAAAAGTTTGTCTCATTTTGACTTTTTATGGTCAACAAGGCCCGAGAGGAAGCTAGGGTGATTGATTTTGTATCTAGTATACTAGATTTAACTATGTTCTTGTCCTCTTTGTATTACCTAAATCTCCTGTAAATTATTCCATTTATATTCAAACTTTAAGCTATAGTGTGATGGGAGAGCATGTCCCATTTACTTCAGACCGATTGAATAAAATGCCCTAGGGGCCTTAGACCGATTGAATTAATGTCTTTCCTTTTCTAAGCGTGAATGTTAGGACGAGGGATTGTTGGGGAATCGGGTCACAATGCTTGTATAGTTCTTTTAACATGCAAAATGAGAACTTAAGAGTAAATAGCGGCGAAGACATACCCCAGAATGATGCAAACGTCCATTCAGAATAGCTTGAGGTGGCTGATTTGATCGTAGAAGACTTGTATGGGTAGTCTCCCACGAACTTTATTTAAAAACTATCAAATTAATCACCTTATCTTACATTGTAACATGACAACACACAAATATGGACTGGTATATAGACTTTAGGAGTTACTCCCCTTAGCACCAATTCGTTTAAGGTGGAACCTCCAACATAGTCTATTCCCAGCCGAGTCCAGCCCATGCTCACACTTGGGCCTCTTTCTGCTTCTGACCCATCTCTAATTCTAAGATGGTATCAGAGCCACCGATCTATGGTGGTCTAATCGCTTTCGCTGCTTCTACATGGGTCCGTCAGGCCCAATGGTCCACGATGTTGCTCCACGTCACCCAATTAATAAGTCCATGTTGTAAACCTTGGCAAAGCCCAACTACACGTGAGGGGCCGTATTAGACAATTATCTCACATCTACTAAAGAGAGAAACATGGACCGGTATATAAAATTGAGGAGCTACTCCTCTTAGCACTAATTGGTTTTAAGGTGGAACCTCCAACATAGTCCATTGCCGGCCCAGTCATACCCATGGTCACACTTGGACCTCTCTCTGCTTCTGACCCATCTCTAATTCTAAGGTGGTAGTAGAGCCACAGATCCGTGGTGGACTGATTTCCGCTTCTGCTATTTTTCTTTAATCAACTCAACTTTTCTTCTTTTTAAAATTAATATTGTTTTTTTAGATCAATTAATTTTTTCTCGATTCTAAAATTAATGGATGGTTTTTGGTACGATCCTGTTTCCTTTGATACGTTACCATCATCATATGATATTTGTCAGTTGTGTAACGGTCTTGGTTATACTGCAAGAGACTATTTACGTTGTTATGAACTAAGCAATACCGTTCATAATGATTCTTCTTTTTCTATATCGGATTGGTTATCTCGGGAACAAAATGAATCCTTAGATTCAAATGATTGTTCTTTCGACTTTGAAAAACCATTAATTGATGTTAATGAGTCATCTCCTTCTCCTTTTTGTTCTACTTCTAATTGGTATGTTGATCATCTCTTAGATCAACTCCACTTTCTTCAAAAACTTTCGTCCCAATCTTTGGCAAATTATTTTTCTAAAGCAAAATCGATTTCTTATGCTCTTGATAGAGTCGGAAATCCTATTTCTGAAATCAAACTTATTTATTTTGTTGTTGATGGATGATCCATTATACAACAAATTTATCCAATATTATGTTTTCCGAAAACTTAATATTTCTTTGAATTTTCTTTATAATCATCTTTTTTGACATAGAAAAAAAAATCAACTCAGTTCTTAACAAAGTTGGACTCTCTTGGTCAAACCACACTCTCAATATCCACAGTCAATATCTCTCAAAAACTCTCTCCCTCAGTGGACTCTTTCATTGGTCTCTCTAATGCAGTTCAAAGAGGCCCATGTGACGCAAATGTTGCAACCGTCCTTGTTAGGCCCGTGCCTCAAGCTAGCTCACCCACATGTATTAATGTTGACGGCCTGCTTTCTACCGCTTCTCTTGTCAGCCCAAATGTTTCTTTTGTGGCCCAAATGATTGTGTTAACTCAAGGCCAGTACATTATCCCTTCTGCACATAGGCTGCCAAGACCATATTTAGCTCCCAACCAGCCCAATTCTCAAGAGAATTGGCCTTCCTACCCACTTGAGCTTTATGGGCCACCAATTTCTATGGGAGGAGTGGTCCTGGATCTTTATATAGTCAGACATTGGCTAGTCAATTCCCGACATGGGATAATTGTTCCAACATGCCCCCTCACGCATAGCCGAACTTGGGTTGGGGCTAGATCATCGTGGCCAAACTTTGGACTCGCACGTGCAAATGTTCAGCTCTGATACCATAATGAAGTATGAGGTTCCATCTCAAAACAAATTGGCTATAGAAAGAGTGGCCCTGAATCTTTATATAGTCAGGCATTGGCTAGTTAATTCCCGATATGAGGTAATTGCTCCAACAATTCTTATTAGACATGATGATATTTGTAGCTCTTGAATGTAAAAGCTATTCTAACACTTCGTACATATTCACTCATTCAATTCATTAAATAAAAGTTGCAGACATATAATAAAAAATACATTTCAATAGAAACATTTCAAAATATAGAAGAAGAACCTAATTTTCCATCACACTGTACAACAAAAAGTGGCCACTAACTTTGCAATTTTATGCACTCTGATAAATCAACACCTGGCTCAACTAAAGCATCTTCAGTTTCTTCTGCTCTTCCGCCGGTTGTTGAAGTTGAGTAGTTTTTTCCTAGTGGCTGCAAAACTCCTGTTAAGTTAATCAACATTCATGTAAAATGAAGTGTCAGAAATCTTAAAAAAGATCTTTAAATATAAAAACCAGATTAATGTTTCATGACCAAATATTTAATCAACGTAATATATCTAACAAAAAATACATATTTATATATTAGTTGTATTATGGGAAAATTGAAGTAAATTTTACTTTTTAGAAATGCGACACTTTTGTGATGGACAAAAAAAATGATAACAATTGTTATGGAACCAAAGGAGTAATACACAAACATAAGTGAATCACATCAAAATCATTTATAGAAATGATGGGATTTAGCAAAATTATAATTAATAAATTAATCATTCAACAAGTCAAATTCATCGGTACTAATTTCACAAGCCTTCCTCCCCCCCCCCCCAATACACACACACCACCGCCGCCAAAATTAAATAAGTAATAATAATAATAATAATAATAATAATAATAATAATAATAATAATAATAATAATAATAATAATAATAATAATAATAATAATAATAATAATACAAAAAAAAAGGATTAGATGAATGCACATATATAAGAAATGTATAAGTTCATAACAAGAACTCCTTAAACACAACACAACTAGAAAGAATAGAAGAGATGGTGAGAGAGAGAGAGAGATGAACGTACATGAACAACGATGCGAGCCCATTTGTTGCCATACTCAGCATGGAGCTCGATGATCTTGCGCTCTTCCTCGAGAGAGAAAGCGCATTTCTTGAGATTGGGCCTCAAATGGTTAGCCCACCGAAGCCTACAGCTTTTTCCGCACCTCCTTAGCCCAGAATTATTGGGGACCGCGCTCCAATTTCCTTCACCATGCTTTTGGACGTACTCCTTCAACACTTGGTCCTCCGGAGTGGACCATTGACCCTTCTTTAACCACCCTTTTCTTCCCCTGCATTCTCCTCCAGCATTCTTTGTTACATCACCACCTTCATTTGCCATTATTCGTCTTCCATATGATTTCTCATGCATTGATCCAACATCGCGCTCCAAGACTTCCCTCGTTTCGTCTTCCATATGATTTATCATGCCTTGATCCACCGCGTTATTCCCACTTCCGCTTCTGCTACCGTCTTCTCCATCATTATCCCTACACTCCATGAAGTAATAGCACAAGAATGGAAGGGTGGAAGTAGTGTTGATGAATGGCTCCAAAGTCGGAAAGTTCTTGTGGGGGAAAATCTGAAACTGTGCGCCTGACCAAAGATCACAATGTTTACCTTTTCTCATTCCTAATCCAATGAAAAAATGCATTCCCTTTTCGAAACTTGTGTTTGTATAAATCTTTTGCCTTTGTTTGCATCCTGGTTTCGTAAACAAAAATTCAACAATTTTCAACATCACAAACTTAAATGTTGATTACCGTGTACATATATGACAATGAGATAAATGCAAGTCCAAGAAAACAAATAAAAAAGCATTTGTACAGAAAACCAGAGTGAATGAGAGAGAGAGAGAGAGAGATCACTGTAGATAGAATTAAAGAGAGAGGGTAGCTAACGAATTAAATGTATAGGAGTATCGAACAAATGAGCAATTCAAACTCCATTCAGCAATCAAAGTCCAGATTTATTAATGCGTGAATAAATGTACATGCATTTTAATCGAGCAACCATATCATCAAATATCAATGGATCTATAACTTGAAAGGCACATATTTGAATAAAATTTTCCAATGAAAAAATCTGGAGAAGATGAAATCAGAAGTATAAATCAACACAAAAATCTCTTCACATGCCCGAACTCTAAATTTGTTTCTTTTTTTTACTATTTTCCATACCACAATAATCTAGCTACTCTGAGTTACTATACTTGATCCAAAAATATAATTGAACCACAAGACATAAAGTGACAAAGAGTGTGAACGATATAGTGATCATGATTTTGGAATTAAAATCACAAACATTGATGTGGAAAGAAAACATGCATTGACATGGAAAGAAATGGATGAAGAAAAAAGTATAAAATACTTACCAAACTGATGGTAGTACCAGTGGAATCAGAACCATGAGAATGGTCTTCCGATTGTTGCTCTATGTCTTCCCTATCAATTGCATCAACATCTATAGCAGTTTATTAGATTGGGATAGAGGGTAAAGAAAGAAAAATCTAAATATTTATACAATAAATAGAGAGATGGAAGAAGGTAGAGAGACGGCGGCTTGAACCCTAATTAAGTTTTTCAAAGGAACTCGGAACTCTCAACCATTGGATTAAGATGAAACCAACGATAAATATTATAATTAAAATATAATTATAATACGCCAAATTAAGGCTTAAGTGGCAAAAGGACGGTTTACGATATAAACAAGGCAAATGAGTAGCGACACATATGGGCCTGTATATGTTACCCCCATTATATATGTTTATGGGCATTTACGAACATGTTAACTATTTTCAGAAAATCCATAATTTCCAGGGCCGGCCCTGTAAAATTTGTGGCCCTATGTTAATTTTTTGACTGGGCCCCCTTTTTTTTAATATGTGATAAAAAAAATCAAAAAGAAAGAGCAAACAATATCAAACTAATATATAAGAAGGTTTCATTTTATGTCGTAATATGATACATTCTTACAACATGTTGATTCAATCACAAACAACAATCAAGTGAATAAGTAAAAAAGAAAAAAAAAACAATATTTGACAAAAACGAATATTGCAATTTCACATATTAATTCAACCCCAAACAAACTTATAGTATATGTCAACCAAAACTAAACCCTAAAGTTCAATTCTTGTTTTTCATAAAATCAAAAATCAATTCTCAAATTATGGAATTAGAATTTTCACAAATTTTCAAACAACAACAACTTACAAAGCCAAATAATTCCTAAAATATTTTAGTAAATTAGAAATCAAAATATAAAACTTACTTCAAGATTAAAGGGGGGGGGGGGGGGGTAATCAAAAATCAATTTATGGAGTGATCAATGAAAATTGGGCATCTTTAAGATATGCAAGATAGTGTAGACACCCCGCCTTGGACCTCTCACCCCGATTGCATACATAGTATTTTTATTTAACTTATTTTTATTAATTTCTGTTACTTCGGTGAAGTTCCTAACTGATTCCGTTAGTTTTGGACTAAACTGCATAACAGAATTAATTTTAGAGTCATTTCTGTCATTCTGTCATTTTTACCCGCGGGCGCTTCCGGCACTGCCAGTGAGACGCGCGCGCGTCCCGCCCCAAAAGCCGGACCCGCGCGCTTCCCACTTTGGCAGTAACGGATTGCACCTTATTTCCCTCCCTTTTCTTATTTACAAACATCTTTTCTTGATCACAAAAAAACATCTTTTTACATCCACATTCATCCCCCCTTTTCTCATTAACTCCTAATCCCACACTTCTAGCCTTTTCATTAAAACAAAATATTTCCTTTTTATTTTATTTGATTTTCTTTTATTTCTTTTATTTATCTTATTTTTGATTGGTCAATTCCATTTCACATGGATGATCATCTTTTCCCTCCAACCTTTCCCTCTCTTTTTTACCTATAAAAACCATCATCTTCTACCTTGGAAAGGGACCTCATTTTTAGACTTGGAACTTTCTCTCTACACAAATTCTATATCATTTTCCCTACACAAATTCTCCCAACAAGAGTTTTACGCAACGAAACTCTACACAAATCTCTAAACAACAACATCATTTTCAAGTCCAAGTTTGAAGTCTTCTTTCTAAAGGTACAGGTCTTCTTTTTTTTTATTCTATTCATGTTCTAGTCAATGTATGCAATCCCCATTAATGGGACATGACCAACATGACTACTTCACATATTGAAGTTAGTTAAGGTTATCTCCCTACATTTTAATCTTAACTTTAATTCACCATGTTAATTTCTCTTCATCTCTTAATGTAATTCTTTAACATTACTTGTTACATGTAATCTTTATCATTAAATAAATAAAACAATTCTATTTTATTTCCCATTTATTTCCCCTTTTCTTCTCATCATAATTGTTAGCACATTTCTATTTAATTAATTGAAGGACATGTAAATATTAGAACACCAATAGTAGCAAGACCCGCGTAAGCGGGGCGGAGTGGATGTTTAAGTACTTCCCACTCCGTCACCTAACCCCCGAACCCTTCTCTCCCGAATCTCTGGTTTTGTACATAAATTAGGCTATTTCTAGGTTTTTCTTATGTTCCTTTAAAAACATAGGTGGCGACTCTAAACAAATCTAAAACAAGTTAGACATCCTAGGATAAATCACCGCTCTAGCCAAGCCGTGGTTCCCCGGGGTATCTACAGTGGCGGCTCCGCTGGGGATGATTTAGAGGGTTAAACTTGCGTTTTCATTTTTGGTGTTCTTTTATTATGTTTTCTGGGCATTCTGGTAAAAAGGGTAGGAAGCGCGCGCGTCCGACCCTTATTACCAGAATCGCCCGCCTCCTTTCTTGTCCTTCAATTCCATGTTTCTGTGCTAACAAATTCTGCAGGGGAAAGTTTTCTTAATTAAGGGTCAAGGTAATCCCTTGAACCCACTGATTTGCAGGTTCTCACCCAGAAGCGGGCGCCTCTGCCCTTCTTCCTCTCACGCGCGCGCCTTCCGCATAGGAAACCCAATGCGCGCGCTTCTGGGCGCATTCCCAGAACAGAAACAGTGAACAGAATGGACAGTTTTGACAGTGTGTGGGCACCGGGCCTGCACAGAACATCTTTTATTTCCTGTTCATTTTTATCGGTCACACGGGTGATTCGAAAGTTGTAAATTATGTGCTTATTTGCTTTTATTTCTATTTTTTCTTTTGAAAAAAAAAAATTGTTTTGTCACATGTTAGACCTCACACTACATGCACATATTCTTATCAATTGCTCACAATCGAGTCGCACAAGTCCAACCCCAAACCCGTCGAGGCCCGTCCTAGAAAGTTTCAAGCTCCACTCGACCTTGGCTCTTTCGAAGCGGTAAACCTCAGCCCGTGGCGTAGTTCATGACTACATGCCGGGGGTGACCTTTAAGCCTCATATTCAAGCCGAGCACAAACCACACAATTCTAGTCTAGGGTCTAACACTCCGTGACTCAAGTCGGTTTTTCATGTATCGAGATTTCCCTAAACTAATGTCTTCAAATCATACATGCCAGCTTGTTGCAATGGACGAAATAAAACTCCGTCCCCAAAAGTGGGCATTTTGGACGAAAATAAAAATCCGTCCCCGCATGTATGATTTACTACATTAATTTAGTTTAATCCCGTCACATGTAGGTATCACAAACGTGGTGGAATCCGATGAGTATATGGGACCGCGAGAAGGTCTATATACTAGTGTGACGATTCCACTATTTTTCTAGAAACCCCAAAAAGGACTCCGTCCTTCCGACTTCGTAAAAAAAAAAAAAAAAGTCTTTTTTTTCTTTATGTGGTTGAGTCTTTTTCCTTTGTTGGGGGTGAAGTTACTTTGCTCAAAAGGTGTTTGTGGGGCCATCCTAAGATCAACCGTGTTCTCTCCATAGGTCCAATGGCTTCAAATGGCAACGACAACGGCATTCCCGTGTCCAACGAAGGGTTATTCCGCATGGTGGAAGCATTGAAAGGGCAAGTTGATACACTAGCCGAGAATGTCCGCCGCAAGGATGATTTATGGCGAGCCCGTTACGAGCATGTGAAAACGGCCCACAAGAAAGAAGTTGCTCAACTCAAGAACCAATTGAAAGGGCTCACGAGTGAAAGAAAGGTCCAAAGCATTGATACCGGTTTGGTCAACACTCTCATGTCCTACATTGACCAAAGGCTTAGTGGGCTAAATTTGCACAAGGGCCCATGCACCGATCTTCATCGATCTTCTCTCCTCATGAACACAATGGAGGCTCTTCCCGAAAAGTTCAAGATGCCCGATATTCGCAAGTTCAACGGCAACTCTTGCCCCAACGCTCATGTCGACTCCTACATTTGGGCCATGCTACCAAAGAAAGTGTCTCTTCAAATAATGGCACAATGCTTCCCGCTTACTCTCGAGGGGGTCGCAAAAGATTGCTATATGGGTCTTCCGATTTCCACCCGCCTCAATTGGGATGCCGCTATGCTTGCCTTCAAGTCACAATACCAAGGCAACTCCATGTTCCGTCCCACCAAGAAAGAATTGGAGAGCACCGTGCAAATGGGTGATGAATCATTTGGGGGCTTCTATCGCCGTTGGAACGACAAGCTAGCCGAGATGGTTGATAGGCCTTCCAAGAAAGAACAAATGGACATCTTCTTGAAGTGTTTGAAAATGGACTACCGCACTAATCTTAGTGGGGCTTTTCACTCCGATTTTGCAAGCATGTATGATGCGGGAATTAGAGTCGACAATTTGCTCCGAGAAATGACCGAGTCTTCCTACGAGACAAGCTTCAACGATGAAGGGTTCCCGAGCAATCCGAGCAATCACATGGAAGAATGTAGTGACATAGAAGACTACAACGACAATGAGGACTACAACGACAATGGGGACTACAACAACAATCTCCGTTTCTCTTTCTCTACCTAGTAATAGGAATAAAAAAAAAAGAGTCAAAGTCCTCTTAAGTGTGCATTAAGTTTTCTTTGTCCAATTAATGTGAAATTTTGAGTCAAGTCTCATCATCAAATAAAAAGTCGTTCTTGTCCTCATACACTCTTCCAAGTTGTTCAATCTAATTCTTGGCAAAATGATGAAAAGATGTCTAAACGAGTTTTGGAATGAAGGCCATCACTTGAACGCCTATGGGCTAAACATTGTGACGAAGGCAACATCATCAACGACGAAGACAAAGCCAATACATCAAAGGTGAAGGAACAACCATGGAGAAAAATCAAGCAATGTTTCAAAGGGGGGGGATTAAAAAAAAAAAAAAAAAAAAATGCTCGCTAGGTTGAACTCTTCAAATCAACCTAGGCAAAAGTTAGAGCAAAAAAAAAAAAAAAAAAAAAATAATAATAATAAAAAAAAAAAAAAAAAAAAATCCCCCTCAATCAAAGAAGTTCACATCAAGATCAACATCATTCCATCCACCAACGGAGGACGAAGCTACACGACGAAGCAACAATTCCATCCCGAAGAATGGAGAATCCACAAGAACTACGGTGACCTGAGCCTCTACACTGGAGGAACGTAGGCAACCTGCGGGTCCGGTCTCATGCAATAAAGAAGATATGTTTAGCCCTAGCGCGTTATGGTGATCGGCCTTCATCTCGAACTTGTCAAGACATCTTTGTACGATTCATTTGCCAATGAATTAATCACCAAAAAGATTGAACAACTATCTTAGATTTGGAATCATTTCGCGCTCCTTGTCGAGTCTAGGGACTTCTATTCTTTCTGCATACTCCCAATTTCTTGCAATCAAATTGGGGCTTTCCTTCTCTTCTCTCTTAAAGACTTACTTGCCTTCGTGAGTCATTCAATTCAATAAAAAAAAAAAATACATGTCAATACTAGGGACACTTCCCTAGTCGAGTCAATGTCACTCATCTTTAGTGACAAAAGGTTTTCACCGCAAAATCACATGTCTCTCATCCTCAGCTAGAGTCAATGCACACTTCCTCATTAATCGAGTCAAAAAATGAAGACGCAAAAGAGATGCCCGCTAGATTGAAAACCCGAAAGGGCGGTCTAGGCAAAAAACAGGGTGCGTCATAAAAAAAAATGAGAGAGTGAGAGAGAGAAGGGAAAGAGAAATGGAGATCCCCGGCCTCTAAAGAAGACAAGTTCTACATTGAATCTCCTCAGCAAGTCAATTCCCCACCGAGTCAACTTTGGGATTGCAAAAAGCTCGACAAGATATGGCACCATCAAAGGTTGTTTTGGGTTATTGGCATCATTCTCCAGCAGTGTGCATTTTTGGGTTCATGAAAAGAAGGCCCGTGGTAACCAAGATCCATCCGAGAACAAGCCCATCATAAAAGGGCACGAGGTTGCACAAATAACACATAGCTAGTCAATTGGCTTGGGCAGCAAATAGCAACAACATGTGTCTCAGTTTTCAAAGCTTCTTCAAGTATGTGCTTCTAAAGTACGCCGAAAGGCTCCTGAGAAATAGAGTAGCTCTTGCCATGTCTTCTCATGTTTATTCCCTCACACGAGGACGAGTCACTCTTGCTTTGCTCAACAAATGGTGACGCCCTAGGGGCTATGTGACTTAAGGACAAGGACTTCTTTTGCTTCACTTGACAATCAATACGCCCTAGAGGCTATGTTCGAGAAAGATGTGTGAGACTATCCTCAAGGTCTCTCAAAAGGGATGTCAAAAAGCCCTCTTGTCATGTGTGCCCATGCTCGTTCCCCCAATCAAGGATGGACCTTTCTCGCAATCAATGATGGCACTCTAGGGGCTACGGTCAAGTCTTAAAGGCTCCCTCGGCAAAGAGTAATTAAGTCCCCAGCAGTATCCCCAGCCAAGTCATGTGCAACATTGGAAGCTTCCTCAATTCGGCACCGAAGGTCTCAACGGGCTTCACAATCTACAATCTTTTGGGCTACGGCATTACAGTAATTCAAGCAAAGGGCATTATTAGGGCTTCGCGACCGACAGTCTTTTGGGCAACAATACTCGAGCAAGTGCAATGTGGAGTAGTCTTATGGCTCCATGAGAACAATCAAGATTCAAGGGTCTCTCAATACTTCAAGTCAAAGGCCTCTTGGTTTTAAATGAAGACTCCGATGTTATGAATGAAGTTGATGATTTTTGTTAGAACTCACAGCGAGATTTTGAAGGAAGTCTTAGAGAAAAGGAAAAAGATTCAATATGCTAAACTCTAATCAAAACAGGGTTATAGCGGGAAATGCCACGGCCAATCCCAATGTTTCTGCAATTCAGCAACCCCTTCTCCAAGATCAAAAGCACAAGGTGCAGCTCAGATAAAGTTGGGCCACAGCACTAGTTGCATCCGAAGATCCGTCATTAGTTCAACTCAAGAAGAGTCAAGCAAGCATACTTATTTGAGACTTTATCACACCAAGACCTTATCCTCTGCGACCTCGACGGCACCGCAAGACATTACTGCATCCTTTGACATAAGCCCTCAGCCATTTGGGTATCGACCACAATGAGGCCATTCATCTCCCCAGTAAGACCAAGAAGGAGATCTCTATCAAGAGTTCTACCAAACGGTACATCCGCTCTCAATGCCGAGCCAATCACGAGATAATTTGGGGCTTTACAATGAAAGGTCTTCACATCCCGCCATCTACAAGCCCACGACACTTGGGGCTTTGCAATCTCTCGAAGCTTGGCATCAACGATCTCCTCTTGGGGCTTGCTCACTACAACAACAAAGGGCAATTTACTCGAATGGGCCAAGAGCTGATTTATCTTGGAGCTATGCAAGTCCCTCAAAATTTGGCATCAAAGGCATTCTAGGGGCTTTACAATCAGCAACCCCTCATCTCGGCATCAAAAGCCTTTTTGAAGCCCCATAACCGACAAATCTCTTGGGGCTAGACATCAATCTTCGTTGGGCACACCAGCGACAACAGAATTCAAGCGAGGCAATCCGGACTTCGACTGAACATGACTTGATCTTGGGTTGGCTTCACAAGCACACAATGGTTAAAATGGTTCACCCACGAACTAAAAAAAAAAAAAAAAAAAAAAAAAAAAAAACAAAGATTTTTCTTTTTTTTTTCCTTCTATGTGCTTTACTTTGCTTTGCTCCTAGCTTCTCCCCCAGCATTCTCCATCATCGTTGAACTACGCTGGTCTGATTCTCTTAAAGAGATACGTAGGCAGCCTTTGGCACGACCAACCCATCATTCAGAGTACCATCTCGCCAACCCAACATCAAGGGCATTCTCTCATCAACATCTAAAGAATTGACATTCTCCATCAAAGCATCCTCCGCGGACATCAAGAATCCATCTCCACTCAAGCGGCAATGGTAAGTGAAGGTATGAATACATCCAATGCTTTCCTCAAAAATCACACCGCACACAAGATCACTTTCTACATTATTACTTCTCTCTCATTACAAAGGTGCTTTCAAGATCACATCACACCACGGGCACAATTTCTCTCAATCATCATATTTCATGCATGTCCCTGCACAAGCACGTATATCTGCAAAGCATACACATAACAGGTGCCGGACAGAGCACCAGGTGCCGCACAAAGCACCAGATTCAACAAGTGCCGCACAGCGCATCAGAATATGCCGCACCGCGCACCAATTTTTGGTCTATGGTGGACCGCTCAAATCACCATACCGCCGCACAGCGCATCAGAATATGCCGCACCGCGCACCAATTCTGGTCTATGGTGGACCGCTCAAATCACCATACCGCCGCACAGCGCATCAGAATATGCCGCACCGCGCACCAATTTTTGGTCTATGGTGGACCGCTCAAATCACCATACCGCCGCACAGCGCATCAGAATATCCCGCACCGCGCACCAATTTTTGGTCTATGGTGGACCGCTCAAATCACCATACCGCCGCACAGCGCATCAGAATATGCCGCACCGCGCACCAATTTTTGGTCTATGGTGGACCGCTCAAATCACCATACCGCCGCACAGCGCATCAGAATATGCCGCACCGCGCACCAATTTTGGTCCATGGTGAACCACTAAAATCACCATACCTCTTCCATCAGCAAAAGTCGCTCACACAGGGAGCGCATTTCTATCCTTTGTAATTTCAAATTCCTGCTTTATCGAGTCTTTGTTTTCTCTTGTCGATGTCCTCGGCGGTTGTCTTTCTTTCGTCGACGCGTTTTGCCTCGCAATCCACGTCGCCGAGGGGCTCTGTAGACACCCCGCCTTGGACCTCTCACCCCGATTGCATACATAGTATTTTTATTTAACTTATTTTTATTAATTTCTGTTACTTCGGTGAAGTTCCTAACTGATTCCGTTAGTTTTGGACTAAACTGCATAACAGAATTAATTTTAGAGTCATTTCTGTCATTCTATCATTTTTACCCGCGGGCGCTTCCGGCACTGCCAGTGAGACGCGCACGCGTCCCGCCCCAAAAGCCGGACCCGCGCGCTTCCCACTTTGGCAGTAACGGATTGCACCTTATTTCCCTCCCTTTTCTTATTTACAAACATCTTTTCTTGATCACAAAAAAACATCTTTTTACATCCACATTCATCCCCCCTTTTCTCATTAACTCCCAATCCCACACTTCTAGCCTTTTCATTAAAACAAAATATTTCCTTTTTATTTTATTTGATTTTCTTTTATTTCTTTTATTTATTTTATTTTTGATTGGTCAATTCCATTTCACATGGATGATCATATTTTCCCTCCAACCTTTCCCTCTCTTTTTTACCTATAAAAACCATCATCTTCTACCTTGGAAAGGGACCTCATTTTTAGACTTGGAACTTTCTCTCTACACAAATTCTATATCATTTTCCCTACACAAATTCTCCCAACAAGAGTTTTACGCAACGAAACTCTACACAAATCTCTACACAACAACATCATTTTCAAGTCCAAGTTTGAAGTCTTCTTTCTAAAGGTACAAGTCTTCTTTTTTTTTATTCTATTCATGTTCTAGTCAATGTATGCAATCCCCATTAATGGGACATGACCAACATGACTACTTCACATATTGAAGTTAGTTAAGGTTATCTCCCTACATTTTAATCTTAACTTTAATTCACCATGTTAATCTCTCTTCATCTCTTAATGTAATTCTTTAACATTACTTGTTACATGTAATCTTTATCATTAAATAAATAAAACAATTCTATTTTATTTCCCATTTATTTCCCCTTTTCTTCTCATCATAATTGTTAGCACATTTCTATTTAATTAATTGAAGGACATGTAAATATTAGAACACCAATAGTAGCAAGACCCGCGTAAGCGGGGCGGAGTGGGTGTTTAAGTACTTCCCACTCCGTCACCTAACCCCCGAACCCTTCTCTCCCGAATCTCTGGTTTTGTACATAAATTAGGCTATTTCTAGGTTTTTCTTATGTTCCTTTAAAAACATAGGTGGCGACTCTAAACAAATCTAAAACAAGTTAGACATCCTAGGATAAATCACCGCTCTAGCCAAGCCGTGGTTCCCCGGGGTATCTACAGATAGGAATTTGGAGGCCATAAAAATAGGCCATTTTTTGGAGGCCCTAGGCACCAACCTCACATTGCTTGGGTCATGGTCGGGCATGGTAATTTCCAATTACTTAAGCTCATTCTATCCTATCTCTCAATCAAGAAAAGAAATCTCGTTTATCTTTACAAGAAATGATTTTTAGGGACAATACTAAATACTTCTCCCACAGTCCCAAAGTGAATGATCAATTTTTTCCAAAATCAATAGAAAAAATGCCAAAATTCGGTCATTCAATTTGGGATGAAGGAAGAACAATTGTCAACATCAATTTGAGCTAGCCTAGGTGATATACTGGAAATTCATAACAGAAAAGTTCTATGGTATCTACTCCTTATGAAAAATGTTCAGAGAAGAAGTGTGATTTCAGAAAAGAGCATGATGACATCTACAATCAGAACACAAAATTTTGGGGGAAACTAGTTTCCCCTAATGTTAAAAAAAGACCTGTTTTGGAAGTGGGTATATAAACCTCTAAACCGGTTCATACAATTCTCTTATTCATTTTTAATAGCGGCGAGAACCGGTTGAAAAGGTACCAGTCTTTCTCTCTCCATCTCTAACCGTTCTCTCTCCATCTCTTTCACTACTCTCTGACCTAACCTCCATCTCTCTCACTCTCCGACCTAACCTCCATCTCTCTCACTTTCCGACTAACCGTCACCGTCGCTATCTCCATCTTACTCTTTCTCAGACCTAACCTCCGTTCAAACTCACTCTATTTCACCCGATTTCACTCGATTCCAAGCACAATGAGGATAAAAAGAGCAGCGAATCCCAAAGCAAAGAGATATGTAATGAAGAATAGGACGGGCGTGATGGAGGTATGTGTCGATTTCAAGATTTTTTCTGTTGATTCTCACTCTATTTTGTTCGTTTATTGTGTTGATTTGTAGCATTTTTGTTCAAATTTTGTAATGTTTGATTAGGTATGTGTTGATTTCAAGCTTTTTTCTCTTGATTCTCACTCTATTTTGTTCGTTTATTTGTTTGATTTCTAGCATTTTTGTTTGAATTTTGTAATGCTTTGATTAGGTATTTTTTAGTGTTGTTTTCAACTTGATAATTTTTACAAGAACAAATTACATGTGTTCTTTGTAATTTTTGTAGATAACTACCATTGCGTGATTGTTTTTGTTCATTTTGTCTTTTTGTTTTTGTGTTGATTTTACAGACTGTTTTTTAAACACTGAGACTTATGTTTTTATGTGTAAACTTGATGTTTTGATAGTTAGACTTGATGTTTTTATATAGAAACATGTTGTCATTTACAAACCTATCAGTTCATGTTTTGATACTTAAACTCAATTTGTTTATACTTAAACTTGTTGTTTTTTATTGTTATAGCCTGATGTCAATAGTGATTCTGAATCGGACTATTCTCCTGAGGAACGATTTTCTTCTACATCAGCATCATCAGATGGGGAAACAGAGATACTCGATACAACTACAACCAGTTTACCCAATACAACTTCAACCAGTGAACAAGTAACAGATGGGGAGGATGTGGTGGGGGGAAAATCTAAGAAGAAAAGAAAGGCTAGGAGTGAAAAGATTGCTAAGTCTCGTAGTCAAGTATGTATAATCGATGGGAATGAAAAACAATTTTTGCATACGTGTACACCAAGCAAGGTTGTATTTCTAAAATTAACAGATAATCAGATAAAGGACGTCAAATCTATTGGGTTTGGCTCTTTGTTGGATTTGAAAGTTGAGAAGCTTCCTGTTGGGATTGTCCCTTTTCTTGTTCAAAACTTTGATGCAGATACATATGTGCAGACAGTCAATGACAAGGAGTCATATACATTGACAACAAATGATATCTTTGACATATTCTGCCTTCCCAAGAACAAGAGGAATCTGAAAATACATGCATTGAGCAATGAAGAAGATTTGGCTGTGAGAGAGAAGTATTTTAATTGTGGACATTTTAAGAGAACGAAAGAAGGAATTCGTTTGTCATGTATTGAAAAACGTCTGACTCACGATGATTTGAAAGATGGAGGTGATGAGTTCAAGAGATTGTATGTTCTGCATGTGGTTGGTCATCTTTTGGCTCCTATTATATCAAAACATGTTGACTTGTCATTGTTGGGTATGCTTGAGGATGTTGGTAATATTCAAAAGTTTGATTGGTGTGATTTTATTTTGAAGAGATTGGCCAAAGGCATCGGTAAGTATAAGACAGCTAAGAAGAACATGAGGGGCTGCAGTGGGTGCGTGCTTGTGCTATTGTTAGAATACTTGCACAGATTCTCGTTTAAAGGTGTAAGAGAACCTTATCAAAGGCCTTTGATTCAACATTGGACCGTTAAAAATCTCAAGAAAAGAGCTAATGATGAGTCAAAGAAAAAATTGTATGGAAAAAATCTTAGGTCAACAGATTCTTAGCCAATCAGTAATGATGAAGATGATGTTGATTTTTTGATAGAAGGCAATGAAAACACTGAACGAGAGGAGATTAGAGAAGAAGTTGGAGGATAAGAGATATCAGAAGATGGAAGGACTTGTAAGGATCCCGCCCCGCGCGGAAACGCGATGAGTATGGGGCAAAACGCCAAACGCAGGAACCGGTCAAATTTAACGGAGTCGCCACATTTTGTTAATTTTAAACCCAACAAAATGACAAAGGTTTGAGTTCAAAGGTTCGGAGGTCAGGTTACAACTTGGGAAGATTTTTTACGTCCTCCCAAGTTGCCTCGGAGAAAGCCGAGTCTCCCTAGTTAACAAAAGTGCATGTGTGTGTTTTAACGGAAAATCTTTGTTTTAACTTTTTATTTATCTTTTCAACTGAAAAGGGTTTGTTTGACAAGAAAACAGAAGACAGAAGGGCAAAATGGTCAATCTCCCCATACGGCCAAAGTAGCCGTACGGATGGGAAGACCACTCCTGGGATTTTACAGTTTATTCAAGCAACAGTCCAGTTCTAGGCAGAAACAGAGCATTCTGCTTGAACTGGACCAAACTGTTCTGATTCCAGTTTGTTATTCCAACACAAAACAACATTAACAACTCATTCCTATGCCATTTGATCATCAAAGAACCTCCCAAAACAAGAGCTTGGGCATGATCAAAGGCAATCATGGGAGAAACATGAAAAAGGTGGCCAATATGCCCTTTTGAGCCATGGTGACCATTTGATGAGTAAAGATTGAAACTTTACCATCAAAATGGCTCTTTTAGGCAAGATTAATCCTTTAGGGACAAGAACAAACCATAAAGATTGGATCTTTATTACCCAAACTTGGGAATTTTGGGCTAGATCAAGGTGATGAGGATAAAGATTGAGACTTTATCCTCAACATGATCATAATAGCTTAAAATGAGCAAAATAAACAACAAGAGCATCATCCATGACAAGAATGTAAATGAACAATCAACAAGCCATGATCAAACTAGGTTTGAACCTCTTCCACACAAAGTATGGAGGGCGCCTTTGATCATCTCATGGCTTGGACTAGGAAATATAAATAATAATAGATATATGTATATGTATATTGCTTGAATGGACAAGACTTGCAAGAATGTAAAGATCAACAATAAATGACAAGATCAAAGATAAATAGAGTTCTTAGATGAAGAGAATGGAGGGGGAGGAGGTGGCTTTACCTATCTTGGTTTAGGCCAATCTTCCTTTCTCTCTTTCACTCTTTGTTCACTCTTACTCACACTATTCTGAGGTGAATTCGACAGAGTAACCTTAGTTTTAATGTTTATCCCCCCCCCCTTTAAAATGATCACCAAGGGTTTCTATTTATAGGGACTGAGGGTGCCCAAACCAGCCGTACGGCTAGGCCCCTCTAGTACCCAAATCATCCGTACGGCTCAGCATGGCGAGCTTCTGAATTTTTCCAATTTTATATCAGAGTAGTCCTGGAATTTACAGCTTATCCTAGGGAGGTCCTGGCCTATTAGGTTATCCCTGAAACGGTGCTAAGGCTACCTCTAAAATAGGTCGGTTTCAGATTGGGGTACTTACAGAGCCCCTCGGCAACGTCGCTTCGAAGGAGCGGGGTTGTCGATAGAAATAAGCATCCCAATCTGATGGGACGACGGCTTTGACCGATTTTGATTGCATGGCTGGACCTAGTGGTATAGGATTCCTACGTATCCCGTTCGCGGGGAATCAAGCCTAACGTAGTTCGGAGGTACGCGGGGTTACTTAGATCCGCAAGGAGGCATGACTCTAGGGGTCAGAGGCGAGACATGGTCAACTTGGCTCTATGGGAGAGGGTTGACTTGCTGGGGATACGGTCAACTTGACTCTATAGGAGAGGGTTGACTTACACGGGACAGATTTTTACTGGGCTTATGTCGGGGACGGCCTATGGTGACTATTCTAATTCTAAGCTTGACCGGGGTCAACTCCGTATTTGGGGAGATTGACGGGAAAACTGGTCTTACGTCCCTCTAAGGACTGCCGGGACAAAGGCTCTAGCCTATAACGACTATTCTAAGTCATAGCTTGACCGGGGTCAACTCCGTCTTTGGGGAGATTGACGGGAAAACTGGTCTTACGTCCCTCTAAGGACTGTCGGGACAAAGGCTCTAGCCTATAACGACTATTCTAAGTCAAAGCTTGACCGGGGTCAACTCCGTCTTTGGGGAGATTGACAGGAAAACTGGTCTTACGTCCCTCTAAGGACTGCCGGGACAAAGGCTCTAGCCTATAACGACTATTCTAAGTCATAGCTTGACCGAGGTCAACTCCGTCTTTGGGGAGATTGACAGGAAAACTGGTCTTACGTCCCTCTAAGGACTGTCGGGACAAAGGCTCTAGCCTATAACGACTATTCTAAGTCAAAGCTAATGGGCTTACGTCGGGGACGGCCAGGACAAAGGCTCTAGCCTATAACGACTATTCTAAGTCATAGCTAATGGGCTTACGTCGGGGACGGCCATAATAAGCATTAAGCAAAAGACCATTTCAATTTTAACTGGGCTTACGTCGAAGACCGCCATAATAAGCATTAAGCAAAAGACCATTTCCAAATTTTAACTTTTAACTGGGCTTACGTCGAGGACGGCCAGGATAAAGGCTCTATCCTATAACGACTATTCTAAGTCATAGCTAATGGGCTTACGTCGGGGACGGCCAGGACAAAGGCTCTAGCCAATAACGACTATTCTAAGTCATAGCTAATGGGCTTACGTCGGGGACGGCCAGGACAAAGGCTCTAGCCTATAACGACTATTCTAAGTCATAGCTAATGGGCTTACGTCGGGGACGGCCATAATAAGCATTAAGCAAAAGACCATTTCAATTTTAACTGGGCTTACGTCGAGGACGGCCATAATAAGCATTAAGCAAAAGACCATTTCCAAATTTTAACTTTTAACTGGGCTTACGTCGAGGACGGCCATAATAAGCATTAATTCCAAATTTTAACTGGGCTTACGTCGAGGACGGCCATAATAAGCATTAAGCAAAAGACCATTTCCAAATTTTAACTTTTAACTGGGCTTACGTCGAGGACGGCCATAATAAATTTCACAAAGCTGGGCTTACGTCGCTAGGACTGCCTGTGATGACTTCGGGAACCTAAATTTTCTAGGTTCAATTCAAGTTGCATGAGCCAAAGGGGGCATTTCCGAATCTTGGGGAAAAAATCTTGTTCAAGGTGCGAGGGGCACAAGGGTAATTTTAGGCTGAGATTTTTTCTTTGCCCAAACCATCCGTACGACTTAAGAGGGCGTCTCCTTCCTTTTTCAAAAGGCAGCCATACGGATGGTTGCCCCAATCTTCAGACGAAAAAACAGAGAGAAAAGGGGCGATTTTGAGAGGGAAAACTCCATCAATTTCCAAATTTTCTTACTCGGATTCCTCAAGGATTGATCATGGCGGGACGGGCACGCGTGGGTTATCCTAGAGGGGTGGAGAAGAGGCTAGACATGGCTCGAAACTTTCGAGGCTACGCTATCAATCTCCGGGATGAGGGAGCGGGTTTCTACAAGTCTCCCACAATTCACTTGTGCCATGGCGACGGGGTAAGCATTCTTCCTACTCACATTTGAGCCTTGCACGTCTTTCCTAGGCCTAGGGTTTTTGTCCATGCCATTTGAGATCTTCGCATTTCTTGACGCGATTTCATGAAATTGACCTCATTTTTGTGTCATTGGGACCATTAGGGACGTGAGTATGTGCTCATTGCCTCATTTGGACATGCCTAGCTAAACTTCCCAAAATCAAAGTATGTTGCCCGTGGTCCATGCATAAACTATTTGTACCTTAGGTTCGACTAGTCATTTTGGCGCAGTTAAGTGCATGCTAGCATTTCCTAGGATAAGTTGTTGTATGTTTGCGGGGGAAATTATGGGATGGACATATTGTTGTTGAGACCAAAATGACAATTTCTCCGAAAGTGACTATGCCTTGTCGGGACGGAAAGAATATGACCCTTGAAAATGACTTATGCATTTTTTAAAGGGGACGGGAACTTTTCTCCAAAAATGACCCTTAAAATGACTTATGCAATTTTAAAGGGGACGGAAACCTTTCTCCAAAAATGGCCCTTAAAATGACTTATGCAATTTTAAAGGGGACGGAGACCTTTCTCCAAAAATGGCCCTTAAAATGACTTATGCAATTTTAAAGGGGACGGAAACCTTTCTCCAAAAATGGCCCTTAAAATGACTTATGCAATTTTAAAGGGGACGGAAACCTTTCTCCAAAAATGGCCCTTAAAATGACTTATGCAATTTTAAAGGGGACGGAAACCTTTTTCCAAAAATGGCCCTTAAAATGACTTATGCAATTTTAAAGGGGACGGAAACCTTTCTCCAAAAATGGCCCTTAAAATGACTTATGCAATTTTAAAAGGGACGGAAACCTTTCTCCAAAAATGACCCTTAAAATGACTTATGCAATTTTAAAGGGGACGGAAACCTTTCTCTCATTTGTTATTTTTTTTTGTACAATCATTATGAGCATTGGTATCTGTAAATTGTGTTATTCATACATTTGCTGTGTTTACCTGTAGGGTGGTGATACCAAGTCTCGAGGGTCGCCGGATGCTTGCTTCTCTTTGTGGGAAGCCATGCCTGAGTCTGTTGATGATGCTCCCGATCTGAGGGAGTGGGTGGCACGCACGGGACTGGTGCCTTTTATAAAGGCTGTGGGCCAACTGGTGAACACCAATAGGAGTATTGGGCTTCTTAATGCCCTGGGTGAATATTGGTGGGACACAACCCACACGTTCCATCTGAGCTGGGGAGAGGTGACTGTGACCCCTACTGACTTTGCGATGATTACCGGGCTTTCCTTTGGCGGGCATCCGGTTGTTTGGAGGGATAGGATCCCCGAGGCCGAGATCAGGGCGCTCATTGGATTTTCAGGTCCTACCAAGGGTTTGGGCATCCTAGTGAAAACAGTCGAGAGGGTCATTCGGGCCAACTTTCTAGAGTATGTGGCGGGCAGGATTACCGCTGAGCAGCTTGGGCGCTCCTATGTGTGGCTCCTCCTCAGTAGCACCATTTTTGCCAATGCTGACACTACCTGTATGTTCCCTCTTCTTGGGTCTTTGACTACACCTGAGGCCATCAGAGACATTTCTTGGGGTGAGGCTGGTCTGGCCGAGCTATTCATGGAGCTCGACAAGTATAGCCGGAAAGCGAGCAAGTCTTTGGCTTGCTTTCAGTTTTCCCTAGAGGTACTTCCACTTCGGCCTTTACTTTTTGCATTCGGCCTATTCTTCATTTCAGTGTGCTGACGGCTTTCCTTGCCGTTTCTTTTGTAGGCTTGGTACTACGAGATTTTTGGCAACTATCCATGGAGGCTGGCTCTTGACCGGGACCTCATCTTTCCGGCCATGATCTGCTGGGCTAGGGAAGCTCGGGAGAAGAGAGGGTCTAAGGGACGAGTTTCTATCCGCTATGCTGATGTGAAAGCGGTTTTGAGGGGTGCCATGCCGGTAGAGCTCAACCTTTTCCCTTGGTCTCGGTATGAGGGGCGGGAGGTGGTCTTTGATCCGAGCGAAGCCCTGAGGGCGACCAGACAGAGGAGATTGCTGGTGGGGTTTAGAGGCGAGGCCTTTTATTTAGGTGAGAGGGTTTTATGGCAGCATGGACTAGGCCTCATGCAGAGGGCGCCCGTTGATCCGCCCGAGACCATGTTCATTGCTGACCGTGGGGATGACCCTTTTCTTATGGGAGCGGATGCCGCTGAATTGATTACTGATGAGCCATACGGGCGGTTTGTGGCCACGAGGCTGAGATCGCCACAGGTGGTGGCCTCTGGGGTAGCTCTTCCAGTGTGGCAGGACTATTCTTTCGTTTATGCTGACGGCCGGGTTCACATGGTGGCCGTGTCTGTCGCAGGAGGGGAAGCCCCGGTTGGAGAAATTCCCGTTGACGTGGTATGCATTCTTTTCCATTTGTGCACACTCATCCCATATTTCTGTCTCCTCCCTTGCTGAGCAGTTTCCTTATCCATGTGCAGGTTGCTGCGCGAGCTTTGCTGGGGAGGCCTTCTCTCCTAAAACGGGCCAAAAGGTGGCTAAAGAGGTTTGTTGGGCGCTCTTCTAAGGGGCCTCGGACAGAATCCAGGTTTGCACCGGGCAGAAACTCGGTGAGTGGTGGGGAGAGGCCTTTCCGTCAGTCGTCGAGCGTGGAGCTACCGCCGTCCTTTGTTCGTCGCCATACCTTAGGCGGGGCTGATTTGGAGGCCTTTCGTGATTCGCTCCGTGATCCTGGCTCCTACGAGGTTGCTCCGGACCCATTTGCCCACTTGGCCTTAGAGCGCGTGGATCCCCTGTCAGCAAGACATTCGGGTTTTCACTCCCAGATTCCTCCTTCCTTCTTTCCAGGCCAATCCTCTTCGGGTGAAGGTTCCAGCATGGCAGATTCCATTTTCTTCTTTGACCCTAGCGTGTACCCGCGTCGTCCTTTGGAGAGAGTTCATTCGTCTCCGGAGGATCCTTACCCAGATTCAGACTAGGGTTCACCAACCTGAACAATTTTTCTTTTGGCTTGTTTTATTCGAAAACAATGTATGAAAATTTGTTATCTTTGGTTGTTTAAATCATTGTAAATTCATCATTTATGCCTGGCTTGGGCCTCGAGAGGGCTTTTTGGTCATTATTGGACCGTCTGGGATTCCCAAGATGTGTTCGGACTCAATCACGAGGGGTTTGACAGACTTTGAACAAGCGAAAATGAGTTTAGCTTGTGGGAGATCAGTTGATATAGGCTGCTGATGTGAATTTTTTCACAGGGACAAAACCAGCCGTACGGGTTGTTCAAGCATGGTTGACTTTTTCAACCAAATTTTCTGGGTGCTTCTGGGGAATTTTGACAGATGAGGGTTTATTTGGCTTAGACTGTTTTACTCAAAGCATGACTTTTCGTCGGTCTTTCCATTGCACGATTACGGCTAGCCAGCCCCGTTGTGATGTCTTGTCGAGACTGATCCTCGGGTTTTTCGACCACGGTTTGCCAGCCCCAGTGTTTCACCTTTCCGGGAATCATTCCTCGGGTTTCTTTCCCTTAATTGTCCAACCATATCACTTTTCTCCTTTCCATATTTCCTTTATCTTCCCTCTTTAGGAGTGGCCTAGTTGACTTTTGACACGGACGAAAGCAAAAGTTGACTTTGACACGGACAAGAGCAGATTACACTTGCTCACGCGAGTAAACACACATAGGCTTTTACGGGAGTGAGTCCCTTTTCTGAGAGAGGAAGCCTATGGACAGAAATTTACGTGTTTGGCTCTTTCCTAAGATGTGGAAGAGAAGACTTGTCGAGGCATTCGAAATCAGCTTCAATTAATGTAATCAAGATGTTTGCTTGAACATATCTTGATTAGTATTTAGGTCAAAATTCAAGTAATTAGCCTTAACGTGCATAACTGTTACGACCCATTGGGATTAAGATTCGATCAATGGCAAGATCGGGAGGAGAAGTTGTTTATGGGGGGATTAGTCATTATCTGGAGAATTGGTCATTGATGGGACCGGGGAAGGAGAACCGGGTCATCTTGGGAGGACCAAGGTTGTATGGATTCATTCCGTGTTATGACCGGACCCGAAGGTTGCCTACGTTCCCCTCAGTGTGAGGAGCTCAGGTCATCGTAGTTCGGCTCTTGGGCCACTTTGGCCGGGGTTGGTATCTTTTGCTGTCTCGGAGGACGTCATTGCTGACTTTGCCTTGGGTGAACTCTTTGAGATGGGCCTTTTTGGGTGTACCCTTTTTGATATGGACGGGCTATTTAATGCAAGCATTTCTTTTTGCCATTTTTTTTTTTTTTTTTTTTTTGGGAACGGACGCCCATCAGCCCCAACTTGTCATCGTGGGCATTGGCCTTTTTTTTTTTCACCGTTTTTCACCTATCCCATCTTTGATTTTGCCTCAGAAAGGTGTCTTGGGTCGTGTATCGGGTAGTGTATGGGGGAAGATTTGCCATTGATGGTCTCCTTCATGCCAACGGGTCACAACATTCATTCATCTTAAGGTTAATCATTGGAATTTAGCACCTTTTACGTTTAGATCCATTCATCCCTTTATGAGTCGTTGTTGACTTCTATGTTTGGGGGAATCAACTCATCATATTGGGGATATAGCAATCATTTGGAAACATTAATGGGAGTGATTCCGAGAGTTAGTGTAATTTTTCAAATAATGCCTCAAGTCTAGGGAGAATAGAAGTAAAAGACAATTCATTTCATGGAAGACTCAATTTTACAACTCTGGACTTGACTATTGACTCAACCATCGCCACATTGTGGCTTTTTACATACCTTGGCCTCGCAGGACCTTTTGGGAAAGTTAAAAGAAAAATAAAGACAAAAGACTATATCCACTACGGATTTAGGAGACTCTCTAGAACACAAATACTAGGCCACTCCTAACGACTTCTTCTCTTCCTCATTCCTCCTCCTTGCGTCCCTGGCTCAGACCCACTTGTCCCCTTGTTTGGTAATGACACCCTCATCAATGAGTGCTTGGATGTGATTTCTCAGGGTGAGACATGCATTTGTGGAATGACCTGGTGCTTGGTGGTATTTGCAATGTTGTTTTGGGTCGTGACGGGCTCCAACCGGCTCCGTCCATATCACATGTCGGCCAAGAAGCTCAACCTTACCGGCCTCGAGTAGGTGGTCTAACACTTGCTCTCTAGGCATTCCCAACTCATGGAACCATCGGTAGTGAGCCCTTTTGCCCTGGAGGTGAAATTCTCCCACAGTCGCCGCGGGCTTTCCATGGGATACCGCGACAGGTCGGAGCTGATCGCGGGGCTCTTGTTCGACCTGAGCCAGCTGGTTGGGGGCAGTCTTTGGTGGGGAGGAAGACTTCTCGGAAGACCTTTTGAGCTCTTCAATGAACTTCACAATTTCGTGGAGGCACTCTCGGGTGTTCCTTGAGTTGTGCCTTTCCAATTCATCGGTCAAGTCTGCTCGGCTATGTAGGAGATCGTACCGGCGATCATATTTTTCCTCAAGGTCCTTTTTGAGTCTCTTTCCCCCCTCTTCCCATAGTTCCTCGACTTTCTTGTGAAGTACCTCCTTGATCTCCTTCCGAAGTTGTTGGACCACTTTGATCGCTTCATTACGGTCGACCTCCATCTTTCGCATTTGGTCTCTCATTGTACCCACCGTTCGTTCCAGGAGCTTAACCCTACCCTCTAGCCGTGCTTGCACATCCAAACGGACATCTGCCTCGACTACTTGGGACTTGTTTTCCATTGTTTCCTATCTTACAAATGACCAACAAACCGTAAGGGCACCGTGGAAGGATTTTTCGGGAAGTCATGCTTTGAAGTAAAACAAAAACTCGACACACAAGAGACACTGACTTGAAGGGGATAACAAGTTTGACTCTTCTTTAGGGGGAAGAAACCCAAGCCAAGCGTTTTGATGAATTTAGCAATTCCCTTTTTCTTTTCTTTTTTTAAAAAAAATCATTTATTCTTTGGATTATCTTAGCCGGCTTTGTCACATAAACAAACGTTAGTGCACAATTCAGGGGCTCAACTTTCATTATTTCATTTTTCCCAAGGCATGTCTTATTCCTAATTGGTTGGAAAATATCGCTCTTCTTTTTCGCAACTATTCTATAACCCTGGATCAGTGGAAGCCATCACTACATCTATAGACCCCTCGTTTTTCACCTGTATTGCACGTTCCCAAGGATGGACTATCCCGGGCGAGGGTCCTATAGGGCACGCAGCTTCCACCGATCAAAATAAATGAACCTAGGGTTTAGTGCATCGTAAAGTTCCCAATACGCGGGTCATCCTAATCATGGTTAAGCCCCAGTCGGGATCGAGACGTTTCTCCGAAGGCTACACCGAAGGCTGCACCGACATTCCGACATGACCTCATTTTGAATGAGGCGTCTCGATCCTTGACCATGGGCTTAAGGATGATTAAAATAACTCGTTCATTAGGGCTTAACGACACGGTGTCACCCTATCCTTAGTACATGGCCCTTGCTAATTTCGTCACTAACACACGAGTTGGAGGCTGGTTAGGCCACGCTTGCATTACATCAAGGAGTCACAAATCGGGCATTAATTTGGCCACAATTAGCTTTGAGCACGTATCAAGGATGTGGTAACGTGAACTAGACCAAAAACCAACCATAGTCACGGTATTTGTGTGTCACGGACAAGTGTGGTTGACTCGGTTCGGAAGGGAAGGTGGGATGGACCCGTGCGCGCATCGAAGGGAACAAGAGCGCCCAACGAGCTGCATCGTGGCATCCACCCCGGGTTTAAAGGGTATTTGGAACGTGCATGGTCAAGTGCGCGTGGTGTGAAGTCATTCTATGCTCCTTTTTGAGTAAAAAGAGAGATTTTCAATTCGTTTTTCGATAGTGTGAGCATGGCATAAGCAAGATATGAACAATTATGAACAAGCATGGATTGAGCAATTTATACACAACAAATCAAGGAATATAAGCAAACAAAGACCAAAACTTGTACATGTACCAAGTTGTGCACAACAAAGAATTTTGAATCAAACTTTTGCAAAAGAAATATTTTACATTGAAACCCTTTTGTACAAAGCATTTGTGCACAACAAGAAGACTCAAGAAAAACCCTTACAAAAAGGATTATGCACGATGAGGTTTTGGAAACCATTTTATTGACAAAAGATCATGCATAACCAAGTTTTATTACCTTTTTAAAACCAAGTTTTGGCCAAAAGAATGAAGGTAATGTGCACAAGTAAGACTGTAAATTTGGAACCTGGACAAGTAGAAGCAGAGGGGCACCCAGAATGTTGCAGCCCTGCACCAAACTGTTAATTGGCAACATTCTGGCCCCTACCCGAAGTAGCCGTACGGCTAAAGCAAGAGGGTGAAGATTTTTCTCAGTTTCTCCAACTTCTGATCATCAAGACCCAGTTTATTGTATTTCCAGAACGTATGTACTCAAAACAGTTCAAACAGAAACATCAAACACACACAAATATGCAAGAAGTCAACTAACAGGAACGGGAGTTTGACCCACACAAGAATGCCCCCGAACCTTCTAGAAAGAAGTCCGAAAGCACTCGTAATCCCTAGCCGAGTCGCCACTGTAAGGATCCCGCCCCGCGCGGAAACGCGATGAGTATGGGGCGAAACGCCAAACGCGGGAACCGGTCAAATTTAACGGAGTCGCCACATTTTGTTAATTTTAAACCCAACAAAATGATAAAGGTTTGAGTTCAAAGGTTCGGAGGTCAGGTTACAACTTGGGAAGAGTTTTTACGTCCTCCCAAGTTGCCTCGGACAAAGCCGAGTCTCCCTTGTTAGTTAACAAAAGTGCATGTGTGTGTGTGTGTTTTAACGGAAAATCTTTGTTTTAACTTTTTATTTATCTTTTCAACTGAAAAGGGTTTGTTTGACAAGAAAACAGAAGACAGAAGGGCAAAATGGTCAATCTCCCCATACGGCCAAAGTAGCCGTACGAATGGGAAGACCACTCCTGGGATTTTACAGTTTATTCAAGCAACAGTCCAGTTCTAGGCAGAAACAGAGCATTCTGCTTGAACTGGACCAAACTGTTCTGATTCCAGTTTGTTATTCCAACACAAAACAACATTAACAACTCATTCCTATGCCATTTGATCATCAAAGAACCTCCCAAAACAAGAGTTTGGGCATGATCAAAGGCAATCATGGGAGAAACATGAAAAAGGTGGCCAATATGCCCTTTTGAGCCATGGTGACCATTTGATGAGTAAAGATTGAAACTTTACCATCAAAATGGCTCTTCTAGGCAAGATTAATCCTTTAGGGACAAGAATAAACCATAAATATTGGATCTTTATTACCCAAACTTGGGAATTTTGGGCTAGATCAAGGTGATGAGGATAAAGATTGAGACTTTATCCTCAACATGATCATCATAGCTTAAAATGAGCAAAATGAACAACAAGAGCATCATCCATGACAAGAATGTAAATGAACAATCAACAAGCCATGATCAAAATAGGTTTGAACCTCTTCCACACAAAGTATGGAGGGCACCTTTGATCATCTCATGGCTTGGACTAGGAAATATAAATAATAATAGATATATGTATATTGCTTGAATGGACAAAACTTGCAAGAATGTAAAGATCAACAATAAATGACAAGATCAAAGATAAATAGAGTTATTAGATGAAGAGAAGGGAAGGAGAGGAGAGGAGGTGGCTTTACCTATCTTGGTTTAGGCCAATCTTCCTTTCTCTCTTTCACTCTTTGTTCACTCTTACTCACACTATTCTGAGGTGAATTCGACTGAGTAACCTTAGTTCTAATGTTTCTCCCCCCCCCTTTAAAATGATCACCAAGGGGTTCTATTTATAGGGACTGAGGGTGCCCAAACCAGCCGTACGGCTAGGCCCCTCTAGTACCCAAATCATCCGTACGGCTCAGCATGGCGAGCTTCTGGATTTTTCGAATTTTATACCAGAGTAGTCCTGGAATTTACAGCTTATCCTAGGGAGGTCCTGGCCTATTAGCTTATCCCTGAAACGGTGCTAAGGCTACCTCTAAAATAGGTCGGTTTCAGATTGGGGTACTTATAGGACTGTGCAGTATTCTATTCCAGAAGGCTGTCAAAGAAACAAGGAGATACAAGCACTGGGTTATGATGTAAGTTTTATTGTTTATCAATAGTCAGTTTTCATATCTGGACTTGATGTTATGATATTTAAACTTGCTTCTTTGATATGTGAACTTTGTCTTATTATATACAGACATGTGTTCTATAACTTGTTTCATATGCAAACTTTTGATATTTTTGATACGTAAACTTGGTGTTTTCATGTTCAAACTTTATGTTTTCATGTTGTACTTGCTGCTATACTTTCTTTTTCCCAACTTTATGAATAGGCTTAACTTTGTTTTTTTATGTGTAGTCTTCCAAAGAGGCTATGGTTATTTTCAAGAGAGATATGGAAGTGATAACTCATGCACTAATTGAAAGACTTCAAAAAGTCGGAAAGGAAAGGAATGATAAGGAGCAGGAGAGGGAGAATGAGAAGGAGAATGAAACTGTTGATGAATCTCCAGGATCCAGGCCTGAGGAAGTTTCATCAAGTCAAGATTTTTATAATGCTCCTGGGTTTTTTGAGGCTATTGATGCTGTGACAATGGAATTGAAGAAGAGGGTCAAGTGGATGAACAAATTAAAAAATGGACCAACATTTGATCTTCTAAGTGATTCTGATGATGGTGGTGGCAATTGGGATGGTGGGAATGATTTCACAACTTCTGATGCAGCTGGTGTTGATAAGGAGAGGGAGAATGAGCATGAGAGGGATAAAGAGAAAGAGCAGGAGAGGGAGAAGGAGAGGGAGAAGGAGCAGGAGAGGGAGAGGGAGAAGGAGAAGGAGCAGGGAACTGTTGATGAAGCGGGTTATAATGTGTATACTGATACAACTGAGTTGCCAGATTCTATTCTTTTGCGTGCTTTTGACGATCAAGGGAATCCTAAACGTTTGTCCCCAATTGTGGAAGAGAATTCAGATGATGGTCTAGGGTGCACATTACATTGTGGGGAAGAGAATGTTGCAACTTTTTTGAGCTCAAGGTTTATGCAAAAGTATAAGACTTTGTTGATGCCAATGAAGCTTTTGAGAAAGCAAGTTGTTGACTACTGCTTTTCCGACTACTTTGCGAATTCTGTTCATAGGTAAAACATCCTTCATTTTGTTCCTTTTTTGGTTTTAACTTGTGTGAACTTGGTGTTATTACCTGATAACTTATTATTTATTTATTTTTTGTAGTGGTAGCTATTGCTCATATGGAGATTCTGCATTAATTTTTAATGAGGACATTCAAACCTTGCAAGAAGGAAAGGAATTAAGTATCGCAATTCTTGATCTCTGGGCAGTTTTGATGAACAAAGTGACATTGATGTCCGGAACAATGTCAAAGTTTATCTTTAGTTGCAGCAGTTGTTCAGTAAGTTTGATTTTATTTTGTTTTGTTTTTGTAACTCTTGTTTTAGTATTCTAACTTGATGTACTGCTATAGTAACTTGATGTTATGATATAGTAACTTTGTTTTTTATATGCAGCCACATTGGTCTGAGAATTCTCCTGGTAAAGGTGTACATGAGAAAGGCCATTTATTCCGTAGGGCATTGAAAGAATTTGTTAAGAATCAAGTGATGAGTAGTGATAAGATGAAGAATCTTAGAGAAACCAAATTGGTAATGTTAATATTTTGATTTTAACGTTTTTATATATTATACTACTTGTTCTTGTATAACAAATTTAATACTAAAATTCATTTTTTTTCCACAATTCTTTCTTCCAATTGCTAAGCACGGCCATTACACAATGTATGTTGTGAATACTGACACAAAAAAGTGTCAGTATTTGGATAACTTGCCAATGAATGGTGTTAAGAAGTGTCATTCTTCCCTTTTTTCTAAGACTCTGGTAAGTCTTGTCCTTTTTGCTCCAATTGCTTTTATTTTTATTTATTGTTACTTATTGTTTTTAATTTTATTTAGTTTTTATAGTGTCAAGAATTTAGTCCACTGTTGAAAGAGTTTGGTCACTCAAAATGGGAGGAGATCAAAAATTATGATTTTGAATATATGAATTTTGATTGGGTGCTTTGAGAAAACCATCATAACAGTGATTGTGGTCTATACATTATATGGGAGATGAAAGACTTCAAAGGAAAAAAATATAAATGTCCTGAGTTGTCCAAGGTAAATTTAAATTTAATTTTATATCTTTTTGTATGTCTGTTTGTATTTTTATTTAAATTGTAGTACATATTTTGGTTTAGGATTTGCGAAGGACTACTCTTCGGGCAGAGGCTCTTGCTGCATTGCTTCTAAGTGATATGAACAAGAACCGAGATTTTTTGCTGAAGAAAGTTGCAGAGTTCTCGGAAATCAAACAAGATCACAGGGACACTGTTTTTGAGAAGAAAGACAACGAGGAAAAGAAGAGGAGGAAAGCTGCTAATGATGGTATGACGTTTGTTAGACAAACAAGGTCTAAAAAGGCTGCTAGTTAGTAAAGCTTTAACTTGGTCTGTGAAGTTACTTAACAATTGGTTAGTAGTATATGTGACTTAACATTTGGTTATTAAGGCTATTAGTAACTCCAAAATGGTTGTGTTTTAGGTCTGTGAAGTGTCTGTTTTAGTAGTAGGACTGTTTTTGTAATCCATGGTCAACAGCGTGGGATGTTTTAGTTCCTAACATGATGTTTTAGTGAACAAACATGTATATATAAGTTGGAAACTTGCTTAGTTGAAGTTCCAATTTCTTTTTTTAATGAGTTGAAGTTGCATCCTGGTGGTTTTTGAGATTGGACTTACTGTTTTAAATAACACCAAGTTTGTATGGTAAAAGACCAAGTTACACAGATAAAACTCCAAGTTCCCAAAACAGGCTGACCTTCAATGAACAAGTTGCAATAGTAAAGGAACAAGGTTTGTACCAAAACATCAAGTTACACTGAAAAATTACCAAGATACTATCCTAAAACTCCAAGTTATACCAAATAAAATATATATCAAGTTTGACCAGTCAAGTTGCACTAGTAAAACATCAAGTTAATGTAACAAAACATTAAGTTACAATGACAAAAGACCAGGATACTGTACCAAAACACCAAGTTACACAAAACATCAAGGTTCTGTTTCAATTTGAACACCAATCACACAAATCAAATTAAGTGTTGATTAGGTGTTTTTGAACCAAACTCATCCGAAATTGGCTTTTTCCGCTCGAATTTTGCTTTTGGCTTTTTTCCTCCCTTTTGTACTGGCACGTACTGGATCAATTATAGCAGGTGCAGTTCTCGAAGAATTTCCTGTAGCACTATTTGTTGCACTTGCTGTAGTAGTATCTTCCAAGTTTGCAGATAATATTTCTTGAATTTGGAGAGAGTCTCGGTTGAACCCGTCTTCTAGTACACGTCTTGCAGCAATGTTTTCGTGGCATGTTGATCAAATCATAATACTTTATTGCCATTTGTTGTGTCCAAGGATTAAAGTCAATTTGTCTGGTTGTTGGTGTAACGTCATCCCCTCGGTATGTTCTGTCCCATACATCCTTTTTTACCTTTTTTGTCCACCTCTTTTCAATATACACATCAGGTATCCTATTGATGTTTGACAAATTCAAAGCTTTAATGCAATGAAAGCAAAGCCATCCAACCTCAGTGAAGTGATTGCAGGTACAATTCACTCTTACATCTCCATTATTGTTCATGTAACTTACTAACTCTACTCTTTCAGGATGATCTTCATGAGCAATCTCAAACAATTTGTTGTCGTCATCCATAGAGAAACCAATACGATAAGTTGATGCGAATGCAGCCTTTACCTCCTCTTGAAAAAAACCTGGTAAAAACAACTTGATGTTTTAAAACAAAAACTTAGTTTTTTAATACATAAACTTGATGTTTTAACACGTGAAATTAATACAGGTAGAACAAACCTGAATATCTCCAAAGTGTAAACTTCAGCTGCGTGCTTGATAAGACCACCGCGCAATTCAGCTTGTGGGACAGAGAGAGTGGAATCAAATTCCTTCAGCTGTTCCTTACTCCTCCATCGTTTCACAGTCTCGTTAAATAACTCAAAGAACCTTGTTAGTGACGTATTTCTTTTTGCTTTGAAACAGATTGAATGATTAGTGCTTTCACTTCTTTGAGATGACAAAATGCCGTCGGAGAAGAAGTCTTTGCTTAATGCAGTGCACCACTTGCTTCAAATCTCATATAGATGTAGACACCCGCCTTGGACCTCTCACCCCGATTGCATACAAAGTATTTTTATTTAACTTATTTTGTTGATTTCTGTTACTTCGGTTAAGTTCCTAACTGATTCCGTTAGTTTTTGGACTAAACTGCATAACAGACTTAACTTTTAGGGTCATTCTGTCATTCTGTCATTTTTCACACGCGGGCGCTTCCGGAACTGTCAGTAAGCAGCGCGCGCGTCCCGCCCCAAAAGCCGGACCCGCGCGCTTCCCACTTTGGCAGTAACGATTGCACCTTATTTCCCTCCCTTTTCTTATTTACAAACATCTTTTCTTGATCACAAAAACCATCTTTTTTACATCCACATTCATCCCCCCTTTTCTCATTAACTCCCAATCCACACTTCTAGCCTTTTCATTAAACAAAATATTTCCTTTTTATTTTATTTGATTTTCTTTATTTCTTTTATTTATTATTTTATTTATCTTATTTTTGATTGGTCAATTCCATTTCACATGGATGATCATCTTTTCCCTCTATCATTTCCCTCTCTTTTTTACCTATAAAAACCATCATCTCCTACCTTGGAAAGGAACCCAATTTTTGAGACTTGAACAAAACTCTACACAAATCATCTCAACAATCTTTCTCTACAAAACACTACACAAAGTGTTTGCACAACATTTTCTCTACAACAACACCATCTTCAAGTCCAAGTTTGAAGTCCTCTTTCCTAAGGTACAACATCTCTTTTCTTCTCTTATTTTATTTGTCTAGTCTTACTAGTATGCAATCTCCATAAAAAGGGATACAACCAAAAGGCCACTTCACTATTGAAGTTTGGCCAAGGTTACATCCCAACATTCCAAACTTCGTTTAATTTATATTTCATTTCTTAATGTAATCATTTAGCACTAGTCCAACATGTAACTATTTAGCGTTAAATTAATAAAATCGTTCTTTTCCCTTTTTTTCTTTACATTATAATTGTTAGCATTGTTAATAAATTGAAGGACATTTAGCATTAGAACACCAATAATAGCAAGACCCGCATAAGCGGGGCGGAGTGGGTGTTTAAGTACTTCCCACTCCGTCACCTAACCCCCGAACCCTTCTCTCCCGAATCTCTGGTTTTGTACATAAATTAGGCTATTTCTAGGTTTTTCTTATGTTCCTTTAAAAACATAGGTGGCGACTCTAAACAATCTAAAACAAGTTAGACATCCTAGGATAATTCACCGCTCTAGCCAAGCCGTGGTCCCCCGGGGTATCTACAGTGGTGACTCCGCTGGGGATGATTTAGAGGGTTAAACTTGCGTTCTTAACTTTTGGTGTTCTTATTACTGTTTTCTGGGCATTCTGGTAAAAAGGGTGGGAAGCGCGCGCCTCCGGCCTTCTTGGCCTAAAGCGCGTGCGTCCGACCCTTATTACCAGAATCACCCGCCTCCTTTCTTGTCCTTCAATTCCATGTTTCTGTGCTAACAATTCTGCAGGGGGAAGTTTTCTTAATTAAGGGTCAAGGCAATCCCTTGAACCCACTGATTTGCAGGTTCTCACCCAGAAGCGGGTGCCTCTGCCCTGCTTCCTCTCACGCGCGCGCCTTCCGCATAGGCAACACAATGCGCGCGCTTCTGGGCGCATTCCCGGAACAGAACAGTGCACAGAAACAGAACAGAATGACAGTGTGTGGGCACCGGGCCTTTATACAATTTCTTTTACTTTCTGTTTATTTTTATCGGTCACACGGGTGATTCGAAAGTTGTAATTATGTGCTTATTTGTTTTTTTATTTATTTCTTTTGAAAAAAAAAAAATATTTTGTCACTTGTTAGACCTCACACTACTCGCACAATTCCTATCAACTGCTCACTATCGAGTCGCACAATGTTCAACCCCAAACCCGTCGAGGCCCGTCCTAGAAAGTTTCAAGCTCCACTCGACCTTGGCTCTTTCGAAGCGGTAAACCTCAGCCCGTGGCGTAGTTCATGACTACATGCCGGGGGTGACCTTTGAGCCTCATATTCAAGCCGAGCACAAGCCACACAATTCTAGTTTAGGGTCTAACACTCCGTGACTCAAGTCGGTTTTCATGTACCGAGATTTCCCTAAACTAATGTCTTCAAATCATACATGCCAATTTGTTGCAATGGACGAAATAAAACTCCGTCCCCAAAAGTGGCTATCTTGGACGAAAATAAAAATCTGTCCCCGCATGTATGATTTACTACATTAATTTAGTTTAATCCCGACACATGTAGGTCTCACAAGCGTGGTGGAATCCGATGAGTATATGGGACCGCGAGAAGGTCTATATACTAGTGTGACGATTCCACTATTTTTTAGAAACCCCAAAAAGGACCACGTCCTTCCGACTTTTGTAAATAAAAAAAAAAAAAAAAAAAGAGTCATTTTCTTTATATGGTTGAGTTTTTTTTGTGTTTGTGGGTTAAATTTATTTTACTCAAAAGGTGTTTGTGGGGCCAATCTAAGATCAACCGTGCTCTTCCAATAGGTCCAATGGCTTCCAACGGCGACAACAACAACGGTGGAAATAATTCCGTGTCCAACGAAGGGTTACTCAACGTAATGAAATCAATGGGGGAACAAATGGATAGGATTGTCGAGGATGCCCGCCGTAAAGACAATTTGTGGCAAGCCCGTTTCGATATCGACAAGAGGATTCACAAAGAAGAGGTTTCCGAACTCAAGGCCCGTCTTGATTATGAAAGAAGAATTCACAAGGAAGAGGTTTCCGAACTCAAAGCCCGTTTGCAAGAGCTCACCGACAGCAAAGCAAAGTTCAATGATAAAGCATGCTCAAGTGGCCCGACCCTCAAAAGCTACAAAGGTACCACCAACAACCGAGTTTTCACTCCTCTCCAAGGAGTACCCAAGCCGAGACATTTGAAATTTTGGTGGCAAGAGGGAAGATCAAACCTTTGGAGGGTACAAGCCGAAGGCGATACTGAAAAATCATGCTCATGGTGAATGGTGCGGCTACCACAAGCATAGTGGCCACACTACCGAAGGGTGCTTCCTTCTCCGAAACATCATCCAAGATTTGTTCGACGACGGCGAATTTACTGTGGGTGAAGAGCAACCGCTAGAGAATGGCAACATGCAAGAACCCATCAAGGAAAAAGCTTGGTTTTGAAATGGGCCTTCAACAAGAGATCATGCCGCAAGGAGACTACAACGGCAAAGACGACGACAGCAATCTCCATTTCTCTTTCTCTACCTAGTAGTAGGAATAAAAAAAAAAAAGTCAAAGTCCTCTAATGTGTGCATTAATGTTTTCTCTCGTCCTATTTAAATGTTCGAGTCCATTGAGTCATCAAATAAAAGTCGTTCTTGTCCTCATACACTCTTCCAAGTTGTTCAATTAATTCTTGGCAAAATGATGAAAAAATGTCTAAACAAGTTTTGGAATGAACGCCATCGCTTGAACGCCTAGGGGCTAAACATCAACGACGGCATCAACAACGAAGACATCAACAACGACGAAATCAAGACAAAGAAAGGTGGAGCAACAATCATGAAGCAAAGTTTTCAAAAGGGGATTAAAAAAAAAAAAAAAAAAAAAGGGGGCTCGCTAGGTTGAAATCATCAAATCAACCTAGGCAAAAGTTAGAGCACAAAAAAAAAAAAAAAAAAAAAAAAAATCCCCCTCAATCAAGAAGATCAACATCATCATCCACCAACAAAGGACGAAGCTACGAAGCAACAATTCCATCACGAAGAATGGAGAATCCACAAGAACTACGGTGACCTGAGCCTCTACACTGGAGGAACGTAGGCAACCTGCGGGTCCGGTCTCATGCAAGAAAGAAGATATGTTTAGCCCTAGCGCGTTATGGTGATTGGCCTTCATCTCAACTTGTCAAGACATCTTTGTACGATTCATTTGCCAATAAATTAATCACCAAAAAGATTGAACAACTTTCTTAGATTTGGAATCATTTCGCGCTCCTTGTCGAGTCTAGGGACTTCTATTCTTTCTGCATACTCCCAATTTCTTGCAATCAAATTGGGGCTTTCCTTCTCTTCTCTCTTAATTACTTACTTGCCTTCGCGAGTCATTCAATTCAATAAAAAATACATGTCAAGGGACACTTCCCTAGTCAAGTCAATGTCACTCATCAATAGTGACAAAAGGTCTCCACCGCAAAATCACATGTCTTATCTCCTCAGCTAGAGTCAATGCACACTTCCTCATCAATTGAGTCAAAAAAATAAAAAATGATGAAGACGCAAAAGAGATGCCCGCTAGATTGAAAACCCGAAAGGGCGGTCTAGGCAAAAAACAGGGTGCGTCATAAAAAAAAAAAAATGAGAGAGTGAGAGAGAGAAGGGAAAGAGAAATGGAGATCCCCGGCCTCTAAAGAAGATAAGTTCTACATTGAATCTCCTCAGCAAGTCAATTCCCCACCGAGTCAACTTTGGGATTGCAAAAGGCTCGACAAAGATATGGCACCATCAAAGGTTGTTTTGGGTTATTGGCATCATTCTCCAGCAGTGTGCATTTTTGGGTTCATGAAAAGAAGGCCCGTGGTAACCAAGACCCATCCGAGAACGAGCCCATCATAAAAGGGCACGAGGTTGCACAAATAATCCCTAGCTAGTCAATTGGCTTGGGCAACAAATAGCAACAACATGTGTCTCCGTTTTCAAAGCTTCTTCAAGTATGTGCTTCTAAAGTACGCCGAAAGGCTCCCGAGAAATGGAGTAGCTCTTGCCATGTCCTCTCATGTTTATTCCCTCACACGAGGACGAGTCACTCTTGCTTTACTCAACAAATGGTGACGCCCTAGGGGCTATGTGACTCAAGAACAAGGACTTCTTTTGATTCACTTGACAATCAATACGCCCTTGAGGCTATGCTCGAAAAAAAAAAAAAAAGATGTGTGAGACTATCCTCAAAGTCTCTCAAAAAGGGATGTCAAAAACGCCCTCTTGTCACGTGTGCCCATGCTCGTTCCCCCAACAAAGGATGGACCTTTCTCGCAATCAATGATGACACTCTAGGGGCTACGGTCAAGTCTTAAAGGCTCCCTCGGCAAAGAGCAATTAACTCCCCAGCAGTATCCCCAGCCAAGTCATGTGCAACATTGGAAGCTTCCTCAATTCGGCACCGAAGGTCTCAACGGCTTCGCAATCTACAATCTTTTGGGCTACGGCATTACAACAATTCAAGCAAAGGGCGATATTGGGCTTCGCGACCGACAGTCTTTTGGGCAACAATACTCGAGTAACGCAATTTGGGAGTAGTCTCCATGAAAGAGATCAAGCTTCAAAGGTCTCTCAACACTTCAAGTTAAAGGCCTCTTGGTTTTAAATGAAGACTCCGATGTTATGAATGAAGTTGATGATTTTTGTTAGAACTCACAGCGAGATTTTGAAGGAAGTCTTAGAGAAAAGGAAAAAGATTCAATATGCTAAACTCTAATCAAAACAGGGTATAGCGGGAAATGCCACGGCCAATCCCAATGTTTCTGCAATTCAGCACCCCCTTCTCCAAGATCAAAAGCACAAGGTGCAGCTCAGATAAAGTTGGGCCACAGCACTAGTTGCATCCGAAGATCCTTCATTAGTTCAACTCAAGAAGGTCAAGCAAGCATACTCATTTGAGACTTTATCACGCCAAGACCTTATCCTCCGCGACCTCGACGGCACCGCAAGACATTACTGCATCCTTTGACATAAGCCCTCAGCCATTTGGGTATCGAACACAATGAGGCCATTCATCTCCCCACTAAGAGCGAGAAGGGGATCTCTATCAAGAATTCTACCCGACGGTACATCTGCTCTCAATGCCGAGCCAATCACGAGATAATTTGGGGCTTTACAATGAAAGGTTTTCACATCCCGCCATCTACAAGACCACGACACTTGGGGCTTTGAAATCTCTCGAAGCTTGGCATCAACGACCTCCTCTTGGGGCTTGCTCACTACAACAGCAAAGGGCGATTTACTCGAATGGGCCAAAAGCTGATTTATCTTGGAGCTATGCAAGTCCCTCAAAATTTGGCATCAAAGGCATTCTAGGGGCTTAACAATCAGCAACCCCTCATCTCGGCATCAAAAGTCTTTTGAAGCCCCATAATCGACAAATCTCTTGGGGCTAGACATCAATCTTCGTTGGGCACACCGGCGACAACAGAATTCAAGCGAGGCAATCCGGACTTTGACTGAACATGACTTGATCTTGGGTTGGTTCACAAGCACACAATGGTTAAAATGGTTCACCCACGAACTAAAAAAAAAAAAATCTTTTCCTCACATGTGTGCATATTCTTTCCTTTCTAATCTAAAAAAAAAAAAAAAAAAAAGATTTTTCTTTTTCTTTCTCCTTCTATGTGCAAAAGTATGTGCTTTACTTTGCTTTGCTCCTAGCTTCTCCTCCAGCATTCTCCATCATCCTTGAACTACGCTGGTCTGATTCTCTTAAAGGGATACGTAGGCAGCCTTTTGGCACGACCAACCCATCATCCAGAGTACCATCTCGCCAACCCAACATCAAGGGCATTCTCTCATCAACATCTAAAGAATGGACATTCTCCATCAAAGCATCCTCCGCGGACATCAGGAATCCATCTCCACTCAAGCGGCAATGGTAAGTGAAGGTATGAATACATCCAATGCTTTCCTCAAAATCACACCGCACACAAGATCACTCTCTACATTCTTACTTCTCTCTCTCATTGCAAGGGTGTTCCAAAATCCCATCACACCACGAGCACAATTTCTCTCTCTTCATTTCACACTTCATGCATCTTCTTGCAAGAACACATATACCTGTCAAGCACACACATAACAGGTACCACCACGAAGTCAACAGCATCCGCTACTCAAGGCACTTCATCCCCACCAGAAAGTGGTCAACCGTGCCCACACCCCACAAGGTCAACAGCATACAGCAAGTGCGGCTTCAAACAGCATACAGCAAGTGCGGCTTCAAACAGCAAGCAAATGCGGCTTCAAACAGCATACAACAAGTGCGGCTTCAAACAGCAAGCAAATGCAGCTTCAAACAGCATACAGCAAGTGCGGCTTCAAACAGCAAGCAAATGCGGCTTCAAACAGCATACAGCAAGTGCGGCTTCAAACAGCATACAGCAAGTGCGGCTTCAAACAGCAAGCAAATGCGGCTTCAAACAGCATACAGCAAGTGCGGCTTCAAACAGCAAGCAAATGCGGCTTGAAACAGCATACAGCAAATGCGGCTTCAAACAGCATACAGCAAGTGCGGCTTCAAACAGCAAGCAAATGCGGCTTCAAACAGCATACAGCAAGTGCGGCTTCAAACAGCAAGCAAATGCGGCTTCAAACAGCAGAAAACAAGCAAGTGCGGCTTCAAACAGCAGAAACAGCAAATGCGGCTCCGAACATCAATTTTGGTCCATTGTGAACCACTGAAATCACCGTACCTACCCCTCTTCCAACAAAATCCGCTCACACAGGGAGCGCATTTCTATCCTTTGTAATTTCAAATTCCTGCTTTATCGAGTCTTTGTTTTCTCTTGTCGATGTCCTCGGCGGTTGTCTTTCTTTCGTCGACGCGTTTTGCTTCGCAATCCACGTCGCCGAGGGGCTCTGTAGACACCCCGCCTTGGACCTCTCACCCCGATTGCATACAAAGTATTTTTATTTAACTTATTTTGTTGATTTCTGTTACTTCGGTTAAGTTCCTAACTGATTCCGTTAGTTTTGGACTAAACTGCATAACAGACTTAACTTTTAGGGTCATTCTGTCATTCTGTCATTTTTCACACGCGGGCGCTTCCGGAACTGTCAGTAAGCCGCGCGCGCGTCCCGCCCCAAAAGCCGGACCCGCGCGCTTCCCACTTGGCAGTAACGGATTGCACCTTATTTCCCTCCATTTTCTTATTTACAAACATCTTTTCTTGATCACAAAAACCATCTTTTTACATCCACATTCATCCCCCCTTTTCTCATTAACTCCCAATCCCACACTTCTAGCCTTTTCATTAACAAAATATTTCCTTTTTATTTTATTTGATTTTCTTTATTTCTTTTTTATTTATTTTTTATTTATCTTATTTTTTATTGGTCAATTCCATTTCACATGGATGATCATCTTTTCCCTCCATCATTTCCCTCTCTTTTTTACCTATAAAAACCATCATCTCCTACCTTGGAAAGGAACCCAATTTTTGAGACTTGAACAAAAACTCTACACAAATCATCTCAACAATCTTTCTCTACAAAACACTACACAAAGTGTTTGCACAACATTTTCTCTACAACAACACCATCTTCAAGTCCAAGTTTGAAGTCCTCTTTCCTAAGGTACAACATCTCTTTTCTTCTCTTATTTTATTTGTCTAGTCTTACTAGTATGCAATCTCCATAAAAAGGGATACAACCAAAAGGCCACTTCACTATTGAAGTTTGGCCAAGGTTACATCCCCACATTCCAAACTTCATTTAATTTATATTTCATTTCTTAATGTAATCATTTAGCACTAGTCCAACATGTAACTATTTAGCGTTAAATTAATAAAATCGTTCTTTTCCCTTTTTTTTCTTTACATTATAATTGTTAGCATTGTTAATAAATTGAAGGACATTTAGCATTAGAACACCAATAGTAGCAAGACCCGCATAAGCGGGGCGGAGTGGGTGTTTAAGTACTTCCCACTCCGTCACCTAACCCCCGAACCCTTCTCTCCCGAATCTCTGGTTTTGTACATAAATTAGGCTATTTCTAGGTTTTTCTTATGTTCTTTTAAAAACATAGGTGGCGACTCTAAACAATCTAAAACAAGTTAGACATCCTAGGATAATTCACCGCTCTAGCCAAGCCGTGGTCCCCCGGGGTATCTACAATAGACGCTGAAACCATGTGACTTCTCCGAGTTGATATTTGCCAATCATTGAATGCCAACAATGTTCAAACTCAGCCTCATTAGCACAACCTCTAAGACAGTGATCAAATTCGTCTTTGAATTCGTCATCCTTCTTGAGTTTTCCAAAATGGCTTATTGCATTTTGTAAAATGTGCCACAAGCAAAGCCTATGCCTCGTTCTCCCTTCAAACACCTATATTGGAGAAACATTCGTGTTATAATGAACAAACTTGTTACTGTATCACTTGGTATTTTATAACCCAAACTTGCTAATTTTATAAACAAACTTGATATTTTATAACCAAAACTTGCTAATTTTATAAACAAACTTGCAATTATTAAAGCATATTTTAAGAACTACATACCTCTTCAATCGCTTTCGACATTGCACAGTCTTGATCAGTAAAAATTGTCTTCGGTTCTTTCCCACCCATTGACTTTCGAAATTCCTTAAGAAGCCATGAAAATGTTTCTGCCTTTTCATTATGCAAAAACGCGCAACCAAACATAACCGTGTTCCAATGGTTGTTTACACCAACTATAGGAGCACAAATAAGACCATATTTATTGGTGTTGTATGTTGTATCAAAAATAACAACATCACCAAATAACTCATAATCCTCTCTCATCATCGTGTCCCTCCAAAATAATGCGCATAATCTAGAATCTTCTCCTAGGCGTATCTTATAATAGAAGTTTGAATCCTCTTCCTCAAGATCACAAAGTCTATCCACAACAGTTTGAGCATCACCGCCATCAATCTTTTTGGATCTTAACCTTTGCACAAAATTCACATGATCCACCCTAGTATGACCCAAATGCTCTTCCCCACCTGCTGCTTTTGCCATAACATTAAATCCATCCATTGGCCTTATACCAGCATCTTCCATTTGTTCAATTAAAATGGCGTTTGCATCTGAGACACTCCGTTCGCTACGCTTTAAGTGGTTCCACTGTGTCCTTGTCATTTCATGGTTGTGTTCTAAATCATGGCGTGCAACTATATATAAGTCTTCCTTCGGGAGCAATTTCACCCTCATCATAGCATTACAGCCTGTTCTTTTCACAACACATTTCCTTTTTTTTCTATCCTTTTTCGGTTCACTATCCAACGGTTGCAATGGAGACGGGATGAATGTATGATCAACCGCAACAGGACTTATAATTATAGCTGCAGATCCTCTTGGTTTGTATGTTTCCTTCACAGGAACATCTAAAATATCTTTCTAGTGGTTTTCCATATTTCTTGGACGTACGCACAGTTTGAAAGCTTTGTCGAAAATCCTAATGCATTTGCGTGTTATTTGTACATCTTATATAACTCTTCGCATGTTTTTGCTTTTCGATACAACAAGGACCCAGCAACATTCTCACCATCAGGGACACTCCCTGCCAAAAGATATTCATATACTGTTTTAAGTAACATAAGTTTGTCTGGTAAAATACCAAGTTACACAGACAAAATATCAAGTTCCTATAACAAGAGTTCTAAAAACAGGCTGATGATCAAAGACCAAGTTACACTGTAAAACAATAAGTTTATGTACAAAAACAGCAACTTACAACGCAAAAATATCATATATATATATATATATATATATATATATATATATATATATATATATATATATATATATATAAATCTTGATAAAAACACCAGATTGCAATAAAAAATACCAGATTTGCACTAAAAAAACACCAGATTGCACTAAATAAAAATCTTGAGCTGTTTCATCATGTCTATTTCAATTTGAGCAGTAACATAAACCATCAAGTTGATAAAACATCAAGTTGCACTAATATAAACCAAATCAATGCTAATAAAACAGTTTTTATCCTAAAACTACAGAAATCAAATTAATGCATATAAAATTTACCTGATTCGGTCTCCATATCTTCATCTGCAGTGTCGTTTGTAATAGATCTCTCCTCTGATTCGACATTTTCATTATCTTTTGTAACAGATCTCTCCTCTGATTCGACATTTTCATCCAATGCATCCATCTCCATCATCTATTTCAATGGCGAGATAGAGAGAGAGAGAGAGAGAAACGGCGGAGGAACGGGCGCCTCTTTTTTCTTCCGCCGCCGTGTTTTTGAACCTTTTATACCCTAATTTTTTTAATAGCGAGAACCGGTTGAAAGGGTAGGAGAGAACCGGTTGAAAAGGTAGGAGAGAACCGGCTGCTTGTAAACCAGTCTTTTTTTAACATTAGGGGGAAACTAGTTTCCCCCAAAACTAACTCAGAATGGTGCCTGCTGAACAAAACCCTCAGCCTAAGTTTCTTAGAAAGACATCCTTTTCATGGTTCACTGTGGTTGCTTATGATTTTTTTTGTAACTATGCTTTAGTGAATTATCTCCTTATAAAGAGGATATTATCCGCTTCAATTTTTCTGTAAAACAGCCTAATTTTTTTTATACAGATTCCATATCTTAATTGGTAGAATCTCGTTCTCATAACAACAGGTTTTGACCCAAAATATATATATATATATATATATATATATATATATATATATATATATATATATATATATAAAAAAACTTAACAGTTGAACCAAGGTTAAAACACATCTCACCAGCTAGAAAAAGAAGATTCAGCCATTTCTTCAAAACAACAACACTTAACAAAAAACTTCCTTCAAACCTCCTACAGCAAAATCAGTTGGTGTGAGGGCTGTTTGTTGTTCACGTGGTGAAAAGATTCCCAAGTTGACTATTTAGGTATACTACAAGGAATTGGTTTCCTTGTACAGACAAGGAGTCAATAATGTGCAGGTAATTATTTAGGAATTAGTCTCCTAAATAAGTTACTCCTTCCGTCTCGGGTAATTAGGTTTTGATCAGGAGTAGGTTTTGTATCCCTATATATATATTGTGACTACCACCATAATATTTATCACTTTACTTTGTGTAGGAAAAAGTTAGGATATCACAAGAGAGCACAAAATAGTGTGTAGGAGGGGGCCGGGGGCCTAGGAGAGCCATGGGGGCGATCCTATAACCCGGCCATAGTCATATTATTTATGTGTTCTTGGGGGAGGTGAGATAATATGTATGAGATATTATACATGGAGAATAGCCATGCTAGATCCAGGTGGGTGCATGTACTATGTTGTAATAATCTTTACATATTATAATGATATCCGGCTTGGTACCTCCGGATGTAGCCACAAGGGTGGTGAACCGGGTTAACAAATTATGGTGTTCTTGTTCTTTCATATTATATTATTCACGTGTTGAATTATTTTCTCCATGTTGATGACTGCTAGTATGGGCTAGTGGATGCGGCGATCCCCCCAATTCCCTAACAACTGGTATCAGAGCTTTGGTTTGAGTTCGGGAGATTCAAGGTGAAGAAAAAAGACAACATGTTTTCGTGCAGCGCACGTGCAGATTTCGTGCAGTGCAGATTCTTCGTGTGGAAAACATGCAGGGTTAATCTGAGAGCTGCTAGGGTTTATGGTTGAAGCAAGTCACGTGCCAAATAGGTCAACAATCGTGCGGAAGATCAGAAAGTCCGAATAGTTCATTTGTTTCTTATGAGATCTGCAGAGATTTGAGGTGGGATTTGGAGATGCAGAGATCAACATGGATCGGAGGTGTTCAAGGGATCTTGGGGCAGTCAAGGTGGTTGGAGAAAAATATGAAAGAAGAGGAAGATTGCATTAGGCACTTGCGTAAGCAACTGACGATGCAAAAGGTGAGTGGTATAAGCCGGTTAGACCACGTGAGAAGAGGAGGACTTCTCGCAAACAACAGATGGGGAGATAGGAGGATGTTGTACTCTACCGACAACATCAAATTCGTTCCGGGTGGCTGCAAGAGGCGTGAAGAACCGGCCTATTGTTGTAAAACGGGGAGACATCAATGAACGGTGTGTTAGGGGGGAGAGTGACTCAAAAAGTTGCAACGCGGTGGGAGTCAAGTAGCCCTTACAGAGAGCGAGAAAAGACCACAAGAAGACAATGCAAGAAGCAAGATGTGTCCGAGTTTCATGGGGAGCATTACAAGGGGAGTGGATCTAGGAGGGAGAAGGCGAAGTTAGACTTGCAAAGAAATCAAGGTTAAAGTTGATTTGGGGAGGCAAGAAGGATGTAACACGGAGCGGTTGAAACGTCACTTTGTTTGAACTCGCCTTATTATTTGGGCGTGGGGGCTTATCATCATCAAGGAGGAGCTTGGTGTTATAATGGTGGTTCAAAATATTTGGTGGATCATTCTCTGGTGGGAGTTTGATGGAGTATGTCACAATGGTGGTTTATGTCTCCAGGTGGGAGATTGTTGGGATTGGAGTCAAAACCAAGGAGAAGGTCAAAACCACGGAGGAGCGAAACCGGGATGGAGCGAAAATCAGACGATCCGGTCGGACCAACAGGAGCACCCGACCGGACCTCAGTTGGTGTGAGGGCTGTTTGTTGTTCACGTGGAAAAGATTCCCAAGTTGACTATTTAGGTATACTACAAGGAATTGGTTTCTTTATACAGACAAGGAGTCAATAACTTTTGCTGGTAATTATTTAGGAATTAGTCTCCTAAATAAGTTACTCCTTCTGTCTCGGGTAATTAGGTTTTGATCAGGAGTAGGTTTTGTATCTCTATAAATATATTGTGACTACCACCATAATATTTAGCACTTTACTTTGTGTAGGAAAAAGTTAAGATATCACAAGAGAGCACAAAATAGTGTGTAGGAGGGGGCCGGGGGCCTAGGAGAACCATGGGGGTGATCCTACAACCCAGCCTTAGTTATATTATTTGTGTGTTCTTGGGGGAGGTGAGATAATATGTATGAGAGATTATACACGGAGAATATCCATGCTAGATCTAGGTGAAAGCATGTACTATGTTGTAATAATCTTTACATATTATAATGATATCCGGCTTGGTGCCTCCGGATGTAGCCACAAGGGGTGGTGAACCGGGTTAACAAATCATGAGGTTCTTGTTCTTTCATATTATATTATTCATGTGTTGAATTATTTTCTCCATATTGATGACTGCTAGTATGGGCTAGTGGATGCGGCGATGCCCCCAATTCCCCAACAAGTGGTATCAGAGCTTTAGTTTTAGATTCAGGAGATTCAAGGTGAAGAAAAAAGACAACAGATTTTTGTGCAGCGCACGTGCAGATTTTGTGCAGTGCAGATTCTTTATGTGGAAGACATGCAGTGTTAATCTGAGAGCTGCTAGGGTTTATGGTTGAAGCAAGACACGTGCCAAATAGGTCAACGATCGTGCGGAAGATCAGAAAATGAATAGTTCGTTTGTTTCTTATGAGATCTGCAGAGATTTGAGGTGGGATTTGGAGATGCAGAGATCAACATGGATAGGAGGTATTCAAGGGATGTTGGGGCAATCAAGGTGGTTGGATAAAAATAAGAAAGAATAGGAAGATTGCATCAGGCACTTGCGTAAGCAACTGACGATGCAAAAGGTGACTGGTATAAGCCGGTTAGACCACGTGAGAAGAGGAGGGACTTCTCGCAAACGACGGATGGGGAGAGAGAAGGATGTTGTACTCTACCAACAACATCAAATTCGTTCCAGGTGGGAGCAAGAGGCGTGAAGAGCCGGCCTATTGGAGTAAAACGGGGAGACATCAATGAACGGTGTGTTACGGGGGAGAGTGACTCAAAACATTGCAACACGGTGGGAGTCAAGTGGCCCTAACAGAGAGCGAGAAAAGACCACAAGAAGGCAATGCAAGAAGCAAGGTGTGTCCGAGTTTCATAGGGAGCATTGCAAGGGGAGTGGATCTAGGAAGGAGAAGGCGAAGTTAGACTTGCAAAGAAATCAAGGTAGAAGTTGATTTGGGGAGGCAAGAAGGATCTAACACAAAGAGGTTGAAGCGTCGCTTGGTTTCAACTCGCCTTATTATTTAGGCGTGGTGGCTTATCATCATCAAGGAGGAGCTTGGTGTTATAATGGTGGTGTAAAATATTTGGTGGATCATTCTCTGTTGGGAGTTTGATGGAGTATGTCACAATGGGGGTTTATGTCTCCAGGTGGGAGATTGTTGGGATTGGAGTCAAAACCAAGGAGAAGGTCAAAACCGCGGAGGAGCGAAACCAGGACGGAGCAAAAATCAGACGATCCGGCCCCGACCAACTGGAGCACCCGACCGGACCTCAGTTGGTGTGAGGGATGTTTGTTGTTCATGTTGAAAAGATTACCAAATTGACTATTTAGGTATACTACAAGGAATTGGTTTCCTTGTACAGACAAGGAGTCAATAACGTTTGCCGGTAATTATTTAGGAATTAGTCTCCTAAATAAGTTACTCCTTTCCATCTCGGGTAATTAGTTTGATCAGGATTAGGTTTTGTATCCCTATAAATATATTGTGACTACCACCATAATATTTAGCACTTTACATTGTGTAGGAAAAAGTTAGGATATCACAAGAGAGCACAAAATAGTGTGTAGGAGGGGGCCAGGGGCCTAGGAGAGCCATGGGGGCGATCCTACAACCCGGCCATTGTCATATTATTTGTGTGGGGAGGTGAGATAATATGTATGAGAGATTATACATGAAGAATAGCTATGCTAGATCTAGGTGAATGCATGTACCATGTTGTAATAATCTTTACATATTATAATGATATCCGGCTTGATGCCTCCAGATGTAGCCACAAGGGGTGGTGAACCGGGTTAACAAATCATGGTGTTCTTGTTCTTTCATATTATACTAGTCATGTGTTGAATTATTTTCTCCATGTTGATGACTGCTAGTATGGGCTAGTGGATGTGGCGATGCCCCCAATTCCCTAACAAGTGGTATCAGAGCTTTGGTTTGAGATTCGGGAGATCCAAGGTGAAGAAAAGAGACAACAGATTTTCGTGCAGCGCACGTGCAGATTTTGTGCAGTGCAGATTCTTCGTGTGGAAGACATGAAGGGTTAATCTGAGAGCTGCTAGGATTTATGGTTGAAGCAAGACACGTGCCAAATAGGTCAATGATCGTGTGGAAGATCAGAAAGTCCGAATAGTTCTTTTGTTTCTTATGAGATCTGCAGAGATTTGAGGTGGGATTTGGAGATGCAGAGATCAACATGGATCGGAGGTGTTCAAGTGATATTGGGGCAGTCAAGGTGGTTGGAGAAAAATATGAAAGAAGAGGAATATTGCATCAGGCACTTGCGTAAGCAACCGACGATGCAAAAGGTTAGTGGTATAAGCCGGTTAGACCACGTGAGAAGAGGAGGACTTCTCGCAAACGACAGATGGGGAGATAGGAGGATGTTGTACTCTACCGACAACATCAAATTCGTTCCGGGTGGGAGCAAGAGGCGTGAAGAGCCAGCCTATTGGTGTAAAATGGGAGACATCAATGAACGGTGTGTTACGGGGGAGAGTGACTCAAAAAGTTGCAACGCGGTGGGAGTCAACTGGCCCTAACAGAGAGCGAGAAAAGACCACAAGAAGACAATGCAAGAAGCAAGGTGTGTCTAAGTTTTATGGGGAGCATTGCAAGGGGAGTGGATCTAGGAGGGAGAAGGCGAAGGTAGACTTGCAAAGAAATTAAGGTAGATGTTGATTTGGGGAGGCAAGAAGGATCTTACACGGAGAGGTTGAAGCGTCGCTTGGTTTCAACTCGCCTTATTATTTGGGCGTGGAGGCTTATCATCATCAAGGAGGAGCTTGGTGTTACAATGGTGGTGTAAAATATTTGGTGGATCATTCTCTGGTGGGAGTTTGATGGAGTATGTCACAATGGTGGTTTATGTCTCCAGGTGGGAGATTGTTAGGATTGGAGTCGAAACCAATGAGAAGGTCAAAACCGCGGAGGAGCGAAACCGGGACGGAGCAAAAATCAGTTGATCCGGACAGACCAACAGGAGCACCCGACCGGACCTCAGTTGGTGTGAGGGCTGTTTGTTGTTCACGTTGAAAAGATTCCCAAGTTGACTATTTAGGTATACTACAAGGAATTGGTTTCCTTGTACAGACAAGGAGTCAATAACGTTTGCAGGTAATTATTTAGGAATTAGTCTCCTAAATAAGTTACTCCTTCCGTCTCGGGTAATTAGGTTTTGATCAGGAGTAGGTTTTGTATCCCTATAAATATATTGTGACTACCACCATAATATTTAGCACTTTACTTTGTTTAGGAAAAAGTTAGGATATCACAAAAGAGCCCAAAATAGTGTGTAGGAGGGGGCCGGGGGCCTAGGAGAGCCATGGGGACGATCCTACAACCCGGCCATAGTCATATTATTTGTGTGTTTTTTGGGAGGTGAGATAATATGTATGAGAGATTATACATGGAGAATAGCCATGCTAGATCTAGGTGAGTGCATGTACTGTTAGAAATTGGGGTTAAGGTGTAATGATAATCCTGGATATTGATTGAATCGTGTATAATCCACTTTCTGAATAAAGTATTTCGACCCTTTATTTCCTGAGTATCACGAAATCTTTATTGGTATAAGACAATCAAACTTTCTGTTTCTGGGCAAAGAAGACAGAATAAAAACTAGAGAATTGGTTGAATTTTTCGTGTTGTTGAATGAAACCAAAATTTGTTTATAAACATATTACAATCAGGAGCAGTAATGATGGTTGGCGTCTAACAGTCATGATTGTTAGCATATAATGATCTGGTGAATCTGTGCCGTCCGATCTCACCTGATAGAGGGAGGAGATTCAGCGAACCGCCCCATCCCTATGCGAACGGGTGCTCCGAACCGATCCAACGGGCACGTCCAGATACACTGAACCCATGCGCCGCCCCCTTGACCCCTACTACTTTATCGTGGTGGAAGACATATTAACTCAAACGAGTGTGTACTCCACACTTTCCCTTACTCGTATCTGAGCCTATATGAAATCACATTGGTCTCTAGTAAACCACAATTACATAAAATCGCTGATGACACTAAAATCACCAACATATTCTTCCCATTTTAGTGTAATCCTCGATTTATTAAACATATAAAATATGAAACAAACATAATGAAAACAAACAAATGCATAAATGAAAATGTCTTGCGATTGAATTTCCATCTTAGTATAATACACATTTCAAATACTCGAGAATCGGGGTGTCCCAACGATTGAACCCGTCAACTCATATGAATACCTAAAGATACTATACACATAAGTTTCTTACAACACTCTATTGTTTATACCTTACACTATTACAAGCCATGTGTCCTTATCCATTAATGAACATATAGAAAGCCAAGTCCTAGCTTCTTGAAGCGGCAAAACTTCATGTTCACATAGGTAGTTCCTTTAATCTTGCACCTGCATTTGCAATTTTTCAAAAGAACCATTAAGAAGATATTCTTCAACCTAACCATCATTTGCAAGTCTGAACACATACCTTGGGAACATTATCACATGTGCTCCAATCTCCAACTGTGAGCTTTCCACTTTGAATTCAGGCTTCTAGTGTTGTATTAGAAGGGAATAGGGTATCTAACAACTAGAGGATTAGATGGACTTTAATCCCATCCCTATTGCTGACTTATTTACTAAGTCTCTAGCTAACCCCTTCGTCAAGTGGTCAGCTAAATTTTGTCGAGACCGAACAAACTCAACTGAAATCACACTATTCATGATCAATTCACGAATCATACTATGTCTGATACGTAAGTGTCTATACTTGCCATTATAAATCTGACTATAAGCCCTGGCCAACGTGGCTGCACTATCACAATGGATAGATATTGGCGATATCGGTTTTGGCCATAATGGAATCTCATATATCAAGTTTCGTAGCCATTCTGCTTCTTTGCCAGCAGCAGCCAATGCTATGAACTCAGATTCCATAGTAGAATGAGTAATACATGTCTGCTTCTTGGAAGCCCATAAAATTGCACCTCCTCCAAGCAAGAACACCCAGCCACTAGTAGAAGATGAATCTTATTAGTTGATCCAACTAGCATATGTGTAACCTTCTAAGATAGAAGGATATCCAGAATAACATAAACCATAATTCATAGTACCTTTTAAGTACTTGAACACCCTTATTATTGCACGCCAATGCTGTATACTAGGATTACTAGTGAACCTGCTCAATCTTCCAACTGCATAAGCAATATCAGGTCGAGTGCTCGTCATAGCATACATCAAACTGCCAATGGCTTTAGCGTATTCGAGCTGTGATACAGGTTTACCAGTATTTGGCACAAGTTTTTCAGTTGGATCCATGTGAGTACTGACTTTAGAACAATTATAACAATTAAACTTCTTGAGAATTTTCTCAATATAATGAGATTGTGTAATTGCAATTCCCTTGTTCATCCGTTTGATCTTTATACCAAGAATTATATCAGCTTCTCCCATATCCTTCATAGAGAATTTAGATGACAGAAACTTCTTAGCTTTATCAACTACATTTTGGTATGTGCCAAAAATCAACATGTCATCTACATATAGACAGATGATTACACCTTTACCGGATTCATCAAATCTACTATATACACAGTTGTCTGACTGATTTAATACAAAACCATTCGACAAAACAACCTCATCAAACTTTTGATGCCACTGTTTAGGTGCTTGTTTTAGCCCATACAATGACTTAATTAACTCACACCTTATGCTCATTACCTGGCATAACAAATCCTTCAGGTTGCTTCATATACACTTCTTCTTCCAAATCACCATTTAAAATGCTGTTTTGACATCCATTTGATGAATCAATAGATTATGAATAGCTACGAAAGCTATCAACAATCTAATAGTAGTGATACGAGCAACTGGTGCATAGGTATCGAAGTAATGGATCCCTTCCTTTTGTCTATAGCCTTGGATTACTAATCGAGCCTTAAACTTGTCAATTGTTCCATCGACTTTCATCTTCTTTTTGAAGATCCATTTGCACCCTAAAGGTTTGCAGCCTGATGGTAAATCAGACAAGATCCATGTATTATTTTCCATAATAGAACTAATCTCATCATCAATTGCTTCTTTCCAAAAACCAGCATCTCGAGATTTTAAAGCTTATCATAGGTTCTTGCATCCTCCTCAATATTATAACAGTAAGAGTATTGAGTTTCAATTTGATCTCTTGATCCCTCAACTAAATATAGTTGAAAATCAGAACCATATGATTTAGCTTTTCTTGCTCTTTTACTTTTACGTAGTTCGGGTGTCTCACTTGGTACATCATTTGAATGATCATCCCTTTGAGATTCATCCGAATTTGGTATAATATCCTTGGGTCTAGGTATTGAAGAGAAATGATTCTCATCAAATATTGCATCTCTTGATTCTATAATTATGTTAATAGAAATGGAGTCATTAGGTTCTATAACATAAAACCTATATGCCTTGGAATGCTCAGCATATCCAACAAAGATGCAGTCAATACCTTTTTCTCCCAACTTTTTTCCTTTTAGGGTCCGGAAGTCTAACCACGGCCCTACACCCCCAAACTCGCAAAAATGCCAAGTTGGGTCGTTTCTTATACCAAAGTTCATATGTGGTAATCTTGTTCCTTTTATTAGGAACCCTATTCAATAAATAGCAAGCCGTTAACATAGCTTCTCCCCCAAAACCCGTCACTCAAGCCAGAGTAAGATAACATGGTACTGACCATTTCTTCAAGAGTTCTATTTTTCCTTTCAGCCACACCATTTTGTTGTGGTGTATAAGGAGCCGTAGTTTCATGAATGATTCCTACGGATTGGAAAAATATAGGATCATAATATTCACCACCTCTATCCGTGCGTAAGGTTTTAATCAAACCATTTTGTTGTTATTCAACTTCTGATTTATAAATTTTAAATTTATCTAGGGCTTCATCTTTTGCATGCAGCAAGTAAACATAGCAAAACCTAGAGACATCATCTATAAAAGTGATAATATACTTTTTATTGCCTAAAGATGGAGTTGCATGAAAATCACATAAATCACTATGTATTAATTCAAGTATTACATATTTCCTTGTTATACTTTTAAAAGGTTTTCTAGTGATTTTTGTCAACATACAAGTATTACATTTTCCAGTATTTTTATCAATAGCAGGAATTAAACCATCTTTAGACATTTCAATCATTCTTTTATAGTGCACATGTCCTAAACGAGCATGCCATAATGAGGAATTAATATCATTAGAACAAGTCATAAAAACGGTACTAGAATCATCAGGAACTTTATTTAAATTCAACATAAACATCCCATTATTATAATAACCAAATCCTACAAATACATCAGACTTCGATAAGATATACTTATCGGATTCATACACTTGTTTGTATCCACACTTATTTAGTACAGGACCAGAAATTAAATTCTTACGAAGTTTTGGTACATACAACACATTAAACAAAGTAATAGATTTTCCTGAACTGAATTCTAACACCACACTTCCTTTTCCTTGAGCAGGAGCGAAATGATCATCACCCATGTAGAGGACAGACCCGTCTTCTACTGGTTCGTATGTCTTAAACCAGCAATGATCTTTACAAACATGAGTTATGGCACCGGAATCAATCCACCACGCAATTGCATCAACCTGCACATAAAATGCTTCAGAAATTACTGAAACATAATATTTAATAAATCTGTTCCAAACACGTACTAAATTCTGACCTTGGTCTTGGGTATGGTCCTTCGACCCCGTTCCCGAACCACTTGTGCTTGCGCCATCCTTTTGGTTACTACGACAATCCCTCTTAAAGTGACCAGATTTGCCACACTTCCAACATGTCACTTTAGGCTTCTTGTTGGGACCGGAACCATCGTTGTTATCCTTGAAACCACGTTTCTTTCCTTTATTTTTATTGTTGTTTTTATACTTTCCACCCTCCTCAATCATATTCGCCGAGGGTCCAGCAACTTCCTTTCCTTTGCCCTTGTCACTTTCTTGTGCCCTTAGAGATTCCTCTATATGCAAGTGACTACCAAGTTGAACCAAAGACAGATCGTCTTTACCATGCTTCAAATTATGTTTGAAATCCTTCCAGGAAGGAGGCAACTTGTCTATCACACTTGAAACAGATATTGCCTCATCCATTTTCAAACCATGTTGTGTAAATTGTCCAAGGATTCTAAGGAGTTCATTGAATTGTTCCATGACAGGCCTTGATTCGACCATCTTGTAATTATTGAAATTACTTACAAGGAATTTCTTACTCGAAGCATCCTCTGCCATGTACTTAGATTCAAGAGAATCCCACAACTCCTTTGCAGATTCCACGTTCTGATAAATATCAAACAGAGAATCCGACATACCGTTTAATATGTGTCCCCTGCAGATTTAGTCGTCATTTTCCCACTTCGATCTGCGTCTGACTGCTTCCAAACTATCATCATCCTCCAACAATTCTGGCATAGGGGTAGACAGAACATACACAACCTTCAATGTTGTCAAAAGGAAATGCATCTTCTTCTGCCAGCGCCTAAAATCATACCCTTCAAACTTATCCAGTTTCCCAAAGTTAGTCGTAATCTCCTTCACAGTACTTCCTCCAGCCATGATTATCACATAATACTTAATTCGTTTGTTAGAAATTGGGGTTAGGGTGTAATGATAATCCTGGATATTGATTGAATCGTGTATAATCCACTTTCCGAATAAAGTATTTCGACCCTTTATTGCCTGATTATCACAAAATCTTTATTGGGATAAGACAATCAAACTTTCTGTTTCTGGGCAAAGAAGACAGAATAAAAACTAGAGAATTGGTTGAATTTTTCATGTTGTTGAATGAAACCAAAATCTGTTTATAAACAAATTATAATCAGGAGCAGTAATGATGGTTGGCGTCTAACAGTCATGATTGTTATCGTGGTGGAAGACATATTAACTCAAACGAGTGTGTACTCCACACTTTCCCTTACTCGTATCTGAGCCTAATATGAAATTGCATTGGTCTCTAGTAAACCACAATTACATAAAATCGCTGATGACACTAAAATCACTAACATGTACTATGTTGTAATAACCAATTCATAACCTTACCCATTACCTACCACTAACAGAAACACTGGCACTGCCACTAGCACTCATCTATCCAACAGATCCACCACCACAAAGCTCAATCCAGCCCTAATAAAAAATTCCAACAAAAAATTAGTCCTTTTCTACGATTCAATCGATGTTAAGGCTAAAAGCTCAATCCAACACCCTAATAAAAAATCCTAACAAGAAATTAATCAGATTTGGGAAGTTAGTGAATTAGAAAGAGCTTGAAATTTGGCATTAAAACCCATTTCAAATTGCCAGATCATTGATGAGCTTTGAGGTGGAGAGAGAGAGAGAGAGAGAGAGAGAGAGAGAGAGAGAGTGCGAGAGGGACTGTCTGAGTGGGTAGGGCGGTGTTGTTGGAAAACCGGGCATTTCACCTTAGGGGGTGAGAAATTCGATTTTTGAAGATACTCGTTAGATTCTCCGTCCATTTCGTTAGGTTTCATCCATGACCATCCAAAATTTCCCTATATCGCCACAAATTGTGAACACGATGCATTAAATTGCCAAAAATTGATATGTTGGGACTTACATTGCAATTCGTGTGAAACTTTGGGGCAGTAATGTGCTATTTGCCCAAAATTGAACACCCTTCCCTAATTTGTTTATACCTATCTTTTCCTCTATAACCACCACCTTCAAAGTGAAATGTTTTAAATCCTAAGCGCTAAATCCTGTGCACGCACTAACTTGGAGTTAAATCTTTAACATCCAAGAAGTAATTCCTCTATACCCACCAATTACGGACATCAAGACTTGATTTTGGGACTTCAATATTGAATCATTTGAAGTTCGAATGAACAACAACAATAGTTAGTGTGTCTCAGGTATTTATGTTTCAAAATCCAATGAAGCTGAGGAATCTGAGTTTTTGTAATTCGCGTTGATGATATTGAACTTAAAGTAATAGAGATTGAATTTGATATAGTGATGCCACATGTCCTCGTTAATATCCCTTGTTGTTATTTTAGTACTAGTATAACGATATAGATTGGCCCAAAAACTTCTTTTTAGATTAAAATTGGGCTTCTTTCTATCGAATAAGCTGGTATAGTGCATGCTATGCATCGCGCTCATACTCACTGAGCATGTCAATTCTCTAAACGGGTCTATAAGGCCTTAATTCACATCTAATGAGCACATTTCAAGTCGAATCCTAGTCGCTAATTTCATCTTATCAAACGGTAGAGAGTTGTGTATTGCAACATAACACCTTATTCACAACTTAGGGTTTCAAGTCGCCACCTCTCCTTAGGGTTTCAAGTCGCCACCTCCCCTTATTCATTTATAGTGATGCCACATGTCCTCTTTACTATCCCTTGTTGCTATTTTAGTACTTGTATAAAGATATAGATTGGCCCAAAAACTTCTTTTTAAAAGAAAATTGGGTTTCTATCTATCAAATAAGATAGAATAGGATGAGTGTTAATGGGTAGTGATTAATATGGGCTCGTCCACACTATTTCTTGACGTTTATATAGCGACCCATAATAGTGTATGATATGCATTGCGCTCATACTCACTGAGCATGTCCATGCTCTAAACGAGTCTATAAGGCCTTATTCACATCTAATGAGCACATTTCAAGTCAAATCCTAGTCGTTAATTTCATCTTATCCAACGGTAGAGAATTGTGTATTGCAACATAACATCCTCTTCACAACTTAGGGTTTCAAGTTGCCGCCTCTCCTTATTCATTTATGTGAGTCTCGACCTCTCTACTTCTTGTATAAATATTGTCTTATTTCTTTATTTATTACCTAATCCCAAGCTATATATTTTTTGCTCTTCAAGTATTTTTGGTGCAATTTGATGGAGAGCTCATACAACCATAAGCTTTAGACTCTTCTCAAGGTTTTTCATATCATTGCTTCTACCATTACTTTGGTATGTAATGTATACTCGATCTTTACTTTATCCATTTCTTTCCATGTGTATTTACTTGAGTTTATTAGAATTCTAAACATCTTGTTCCCACTAGAACAATACAATTTTAGATCCAAGTTAATTATAGTATTTAGGAACGTATAATCATAGCAGCCCTAACAACTCAAAAAAAAAAAACGGTTGGATCTCAAATAGTACGGGGCATGGTACAAAAATTTATACATAAAAGCTAAATTAGTTGTTCATGTGAATGCATTGATTTTAAATTTAGCATTGATTTTAAATTTAGATTCCAAATTTATCATCTTTCGAATTTGTTACACACAAACTAAAGGAGGAAGTTTTGATTTTCCATTCACTTAAATAAAAACTTTGAGAAATTGGATCAAGATCTGATGAAACTTATTATTTTGAGCAAATTTATCATTTATAGATATAGATAGAGAGGAACTAAAAGAGGAATTTCGATTACTTCATTCTCTTCATAAAAATTTCAGAAATCAGAAGAGGATCTTATGAATCATATCGTATGGAAAAAAGTTTGGTTGAAATTTATGCATATGAAATGTTGGATCATTGAAATTTTATTATATGAAAACACAATTCAAATATACATGTATCATTTCGACACATTATTGAATCTCAACTATGGCGTACGTTAATCTACATTCTTAATTGCCATATCTTCCATGAGACTCTCTCTCTCTCTCTCTCTCTCTCTCTCTCTCTCTTTTTTTCTCTTTCTCTCTGTCTCTCTCTCTTACTTTTACAGCATATGATAATTTATTAGTTTGCCTGAAATTAAATATCAATGCATACCGATCATCAAAGAATGTTTACCGTTTGATGAAAAATTGATGACTTTTTTCGTTCATTTACGATTTGGTATATGGAGCATATGTTGGTCAAAAAAAAAAAATAACAGCAGACAAGTAGCTTCAGCTACTCAATATGCTGAAGTGATTTAAGGTCTCAATTTATTTGAAATATGATCATTAATTGACATAGATTGTATGGCTTTTTTTAAATAGAAAATAAAAATTTTGTTGCTAAGATTTTATGAGTTCTTGTAGTCTTAATTAATTGGTATAAAAATGCCTATTGTTATTGGCCATTGTGCTTGGTGGATCCTTATTTTTTTTTCCTTTACAAATTTGGTGATTATTCATTTACTTGAGCATTTCTGGTAATAAAATTTAAATACAGGGTTAAATTTAGTGCCCACCATTCTCCATATCACATTTTCGATTGTAACACGAAACGTGGACATTGATTTTTGGTTAAATCTCAAATATGAACACCAAATTTAATGCTTTAAATAAGTGTATGCCAATATATTTGATGTTCATTCATCAATAGGTTTTGACTTTTTATGGTCAACATGTTTATGCAAGAGATAGTTTGTCCCTTCTCGAGCATATCCTTCCCTTTTTTTAACAAGCAATAATCCTGATTTGGAACAAATATAAACAGGCTATAGAGGAAGAGAAAAGTTATACTTCACAAAAAAAAAAAAAAAAAAAAGGCTTGAAAAAAATACTCCATCTGTCCCGGAAAGTTTGTCCCATTTTGACTTTTTATGGTCAACATGGCCCAAGTGGAAGCTAGGGTGATTGTTTCTAGTTTACTAGATTTAACTAGGCCAAAATATGTTTAGCCCCCTGCACCCTCGCACGGATTTTGTCCCAAAGTGGCACCTTAAGTATCCCCCGTCCCACTTTTGCCCCCTCCCCCCAACGGCGTTAGAAATCTAACGAAAAAGGGTCATGTGCATGTCATATGGGGGCTATTCCGGTCATTCTCACTTTAACTTTTAATATATGTTTAATTTATTTTTCTATTTAAATATACAAACATTATTAATTAAAGTAAATTATTATCTATTATCTAAAATAATTAATAATTTTTTTATACTAGCAAATAAAAAAAAATTGTACAATAAAATTATTTATTTTTTTATTAATAAAAGAATACTACTATATCTTAGTAACAAAAAAAAGGAAAAAGTATATCATGTGTAGATACATCCCTCCAATATTCATCCACTTCATCTTCCTCAAAACCTAATATCAAATCCTCCTCCCACCAGCCCTTTCCCATAACCCCCATTCCCCTCCTTCCTCCTCAATCCTTCCACTCATCATCCGACTCCTCCTTCCATCTATCTCAATCAGTCAATAAAAGGACAAATATTGGAATCAAAACACAACTACGGTTTCCTCCTCAAAGATCTGTGAATTTTTCACCTTGCATAAAAACACTCCTTATTTCCAGATCTGCAGTAACACCATTAAGAATCGATTGGGTTTGGTTTTTGTTTTTTGTTTCTTGTGTTTTTCTTTTTTGATCTTCGATTTTGAGATAAATGATTTTGATTTAAAAATTATTAGCGTTTCAGGCACTATGATTTGTTCTTTTAAAAAATTTGAATATTTGATTTTGGGAGAAATGTTGGTTATGGTGGCCAGATTTAGGTGATTTGCAATGGTGGTGGCCCAATTTCAGGAGAGAACTAAAGAGCAAATAGCGGCAAAGACATACCTCAGAATGATGCAAACGTCCATTCTGAATAGCTAGAAGGTGGCTGATTTGATCGTAGAAGGCTTGTGTTGCTAGTCTCCCACCAACTTTCTTTAAAAAATATCTAAGTAATCACCTTATCTTACTTTGTAACCTGACAACACACAAACATTTCCTCATGAATGAAATAAAGATCTCACAGTTCATACGAGTAAAATATAATCCATTTTCGAACAAAGAAATGTAACTTACCAAAAATATTATCGGAAAGTCACTGGAGTATCAAGTCCCAAAAACATTTGCAATTACAAGTGACTTCTTTCGACAACAGAACAATGAAAACTTTTCTCTTATCGTCTTATTGATACCAGTTTATGAGAGTAAACCTCAACAAATACAGTTACAAAAATCTTGAAATGACTTTGGGTATGTATCTACCCAACTATAAGACTATACTAACTAATTCAGATTTCCTCAGGGTGTAAACTTGATCAATTCTGTAAAGTGGTGATCCGCAAAGAAAGGCTTCAAGGGGATTCACCAAGTATGCCATATCATCTACTCCCTCGGTCCCAAATTGATAGTCCCGTTTGACTTTTCAAACATTTTAAAGTTACATTATAAGTTATGGAAATTCAGTGATGGGACAAACAAAAAAGGGGAAATGAGGCTATCATTTTGGGACGGAGATCAGATCTGATGGCACTAAACCAAACTTCCACGCTATGCAAGACAATCTTACTTCAGTCAAATATCCTCTCCCCAGTTGAAAACAATACATAAACAAAAGAACTCAAAATGCAAAGTACTCCAGGTATAAAAAACACGGCTCTCCAACTATCTGGACTTGAAAGATCAGAATCAACAGTTTTGGCAGCTTCAAGAAGTTGACCAGTAAGTTTGACCCCTACAATTCCAGCTAAAGTGCCAGCAGTATTAGACACCCCCATCACAATTCCCGCATACCGAGGCGCAATATCCATATGATTCACTGCAAAGCCAGCTCTTCCTAATGCCAAGAAACCAAGAGCCAAAGAAGAACAGAACACCACCCCATCTGATGTTCTGAAATGAGGAATTGCGATCAAAGCAAAAGAAGCAACTATAAATCCTATAGTATTTAAAACTTTTCTTGTTCTAGTCACGGAAAAGATTCTCCTTGTGATCAAGTGGTCAGCAATCACCCCACCAATATTTGAAAATATGAACATATTCAAATAAGGCATCATCTTAGAAGACCCCATTTCTTGAAGACTGAGCTTCAAGCCCAGTTCGAAGTAAGTTGGCAACCAATTCATAAGCACATATAAAGCATAATGGAAAGTGAAATTATTCACTACGATAGCCCAAACAGGTAAACTTAGCATAATCCTTTTCCAAGGAATTTGTGGCGTTTTCGTCTTTTGACTTGCTTTTAATGGTAGCAAGGATTCCCCAAAACCAGCTGCGGTCGCTTTTGGGTGCTCTGAACGAGGTGGGTCAGTGGCATATCTCAGCCAAAGCAGAGACCACGCACCACCTAAAGCAGCTTCTGCAAGAAAAACAGATTGGGGCCCACGAAACTTCACGACTGTAGGAAGCACAAGCATCCCAATAGCTGCACCTAAGTACATGCCAGAAGTAGTGAGGGAAACGGATCTTGACCGTTCATGTGGTGGGACCCACTGTGCAAGAACTGTATGTATAGAGGGAAAAATGAAGCCTTGGGCTACTCCAACGAGTAAGCGGGCTATAATCAAAACTGTCACTCTATTTGGGTCAAGTGGGACCAACGCACAAGTTAGAGACCATAATATGAATGAGAGGAGGAGAACACGCCTACCCCCAATTTTCTGAGCTGCCCATCCACCAGGTACTTGTGAACAAGCGTACCCATAGTAAAATGTTGAAAGGATGGTCCCTTTGGTTGATTGGCTTACCCCTGCAGCATCAGAAGCAGCTGTATATGCAATTGGAAAGCCCACTCGTTCAATGTAACACACGGAAGTGCAGATAAAGGTCAATATAACAATCAAGTAACGCCTTGGAAAATTGTTTATCCCCATTTATTATGTTTGATGGATAACATGTGCGGATGTATGGTACAATTTATTGTTTTCTGACCCACTTGCCTCAAGTCCTTTGAAAACAATTGGTTTCGATACTATGCGAGGATGTTTGTAGACCCTGCAGGAATAAAATTAAAAGAACTGAAGTTATAGTCAACTATTAAGGACAAGAGAGACTACTTTCGGCTAGAAAAAACATAATTAATCATTCAAAAGGTGACAAATACCAAGCATTGTGATTCAAGTCTTATGATTTATCAGATGATTGATTTGGCCTAGCGCAGTAAGCTCAATTTCACCTGCCCAAACAAGTGGCCATAACCAAATTGGTTGACATCTAAAATGAATAGCATTATATTATTTTTATATGATAAATTCCTCTTTACAAACTTAAGTATTGCCCTTGCGAGGGAAGAGAGTGGATCCCTGTAGTACTTTTGTGTAGTATAAGGGTGTAGGAAGGGTTGCCCGCCAAATAAGAAAGTGATGTGGCTGAAACTAGACGGTTCATATGACACGGGCAGATTGCAGTAAGGGTAAAACGGGTAAAACCAACTAAGGTCTTTAATTAGACAAGCCATCTGAAACCCAAAGGCTTGCCCACCAAGAAATCCTTCCAAAGATAGGAAACGAATTCCTAATCAACTAAGGACTCTAAAGATACTCAACCCTAAAGGATTCTGAAGGGTGACTCTAACCCTATAAATACTACCTCTGGTCTAGGTAGTGATCAACCTGTGGTGTGTCTAGGAATTTAAGTAACGGGGTTCAAATTTTGAGAGGGCTATATTACAAAATTTGAGGGGGGTCAACTCCAAAATTTAAGGAGGTAAAGTGAAACGGTTGAAAAGGTCAGGGGGTCAAGTGATCCCTCCCCCTTCTACTCCTCTAAAATTCTTCTTCTTCTTTTTGGAGAGGTTACTGACTCGACTGTCGGAAAGTTTTGTGGAGTCCAAACTCTGGAGACCATTCAGTAACGTTTGTCTTGTAGGTGTTCAAACAACATGAACAAGAAATGAAAACATGATATGCGGAGGATTTAAGATGATTTTCAACATTCAGTAATGTGAGTATGCAACCATCGTAAGAGAAGGCTTTATTCAGCTACTTCATGCTAGTTTTATTCAAAGAAGCTTTAGCTGAGAGAAGGGAAGGCATTTTCAGTCCTAGGTATACTTCTAACACTCCTTCCAATAGGAATGCAGTCGATAGATTCAGAAGGATTTATGCAACCTAACAAAATCGCCAAAATAGAGAATTTCAATAACTAATCTAGCACTCATAGTGAAAGTTCGTAGTTTCTTTTTTAAAGTACATTACAAAATGCTGTTCATTTTCTTGCATCAAACTAATACACGTGAGATATAAACATCTTTGTAATAACAAAATCTGCTCAGTCTCGATTGCAATTACTACGAGTTAAATAAATCTTTTGCATATTAGACTTGCAAAGAAAGAGTCTCTTTGGTGTTGCATAACAGTCTCAGCTCGAATTTCCAAATTAAGTAGCTAAATTTTACAGCTTGGATGTGTAACTTTAAAATAAACACAAGAGACCCTCTGTTTCATATAGTCCCTAAGCGTTTAGGACACATGTAAATCACCTTGGGAACTACCCGAAATAACAAAAACAAATTACTGTGCTTGAACTTGTATTAGTATATTAACAGGGAAAACATTTGAACTTTGGAAGTACAAGCACATTAAGAGCCTACTGTAAGTACAGAATAAACACCATGCCAGAAGCCTCTCAAATCGAAATTCTTAAGATTAATCAAACCATCATAGAGAAAATCCCAACTAGTTTTTAAGAGTAAGTTGTTTATACTATGCTACTCCTTTCTTGGCTATTAATTAAAATAAGTCAAGATGTAGAGATTCTTACATGGGAAATGAGTCCCTCTCTCTTTTTGCTTTTTCCTTGCCAAATAGTGTCCTCTTTCCAAATTAACAGCCAAAATCTATCAAAAGACAAGAATCTCTTTCCTAAATCAGGTTAAGTTCAGAATGGGAGCATTCAAATGGTTAAGAGTCTTTTAAAAAATGGGGCTTCAAACAAGGAGCTTCCATTTAACCACAACAGTAACAGAAAACTTGCAATTAGAACCACTTACACCAAGTAATACAAAATGTCTAAACATAATAATGGAATAAATAAATAGTTCAATAAAGAATTAAGCTATGCTGCAATTAGTCTAAGAACTTGAAAGCCCCACAAGCAAAATACACCCCCTGTGTCGGAATAAATGACATAGTTGACAAGTCAATGTTTTTTAGCATATAGTTATGTTTCCTTGATTGCCCCAATCTATTCATATGGGTAGAGTGACACCTTCTGTGGTATTGCAATGCTTGTGTCTACTAGAATGGGTAGTGTCGGAAGATCACCAAACTTCATACCCTATTTTTAGTAAGACGACATCTATTTTGGAACAAACGAAAATGGAAAGTATGATATTTATTCCGGGACCGAGGGAGTACCAAACAATCCATCAATGTGAGAGAATTTACAAATAAATGAACATCCTACAATTCAATAAACATACACCATTAACCATAAATGGCGTTGAACACATACTTTGACCAAATTTCCAATAAAACATTATCAAAATTGGCACATCACTTGCAATTCAATCAAGCAAAATTAAATTCAATATCGTGGGAGCTGACATACATATACTGCAAACCCCTCAATTTATTGAGTCTATGAAAATAGAAAGAGTCAACGAGGGAAATTGGGATCAAATTTTACCAGGTTAGGAGTGGAGCATAGAAATTTGGAACAATGCATGTACTGACTACCCGGTTGTGAATGGAGAGAGTAAGAGGGCGGGAATTGTTGTGCAGTCGTCGGTGACGGCGAATGGTGGTGGTCAACGACCGTGGTGACAATCAGTGATCGGAGACTAACTCCACGGTCGCGGTGAACCGAAATGTTGAAGGGAAAGATGTGAAGGGTGCGGCGAAATGTAATTGAGAATCGTTAATTGAGATGCCGGAGCTCGGCGGATCGAATTCGTGATCTGTGTTTATCAAATGTTAATCCTTTCTACTCCCTCCGTCCCGCCGGAAACTTCAAAAAACAAAATTATGGCACAAGAATTAAAGGAAAAAGTGAAAAAGGTGATGTGTTATGAGTGTTGATAGTTGAGTGGGAGAGAGAAAGTGGGGTAGAGAATAGTTAGTGGGTTAGTGGATGTGAGTATGAGAAGTGGGACCCACTAATTAAAAAGTATTAAAAACTTTCCATTTATGGGACGCCCAAAATGGTAAGTTTTGCAATTTCCGGCGGGACGGAGGGAGTATTTAGTACTGTCACAATTAAGAGTAGGTTATAAAAGGGGTAAATATAAAGTCACAAAAAAGTGCCATAAAATTTGATCTACAAAATGATGTGTCAAAATTTTATTGGTGTTTTCAATTTAAGTGTGCCGGGTCCACTATCACTATAACCAATAAAATATCGTCACCTCATTTGTATCCAACATTTTGTGTATTTTTTTTGTGCCCCTAGCATTGAGGGGGCAATGCTAGGCTTACAAAGGAAGTTTACAAAATGAATGATACTTGATGTGGTGGCGATATTTCATTGGCTACATCGATAGTGGACCAGGCACACTCCAATTAAAAATACCAATACAATTATGACACCTCATTTTGTAAAGCACATTTTGTAGCCATCTTTTGTTTGTAACTTTATTATTTCCCTAAAAGAGGTGGTCTCTTGTGAGAACACCAAGATCTTTTTGATAGAAGAGATGTGTTCACCCATGACTTGTGTAGGATATCATCATATCTCGGTTAAGATATCTGAGATATGCTTGGGATTTCCAAGATTTACCATATCACATTCCTTAGTTTTAGTTGATTTAGTTTCCTAGTTCCTAGAGTTTTAAATAAAGTTAGTTTCCTAGTTGATTTAGTTTCCTTATTTCTAGGTAATAGATCTAGTATAAATAGGGGAGTCTTGTAATCTTTTTAATTGTCAAGAATAGAATTCAAGCATTGTTTATTTCATAAAGAATAAACATGAAGTTTCTCTTCTTGTTCATCCTTGTCTACGCCAAATTCATCATGGTATCAGAGCTGTGATTGATCCAAATCGCTTCCGCACAAGTTTTTTTTCTTTGTTTTCCGAATTTTTTTTTTGTTCGGTTCCTTTTTGTTATTTTTTTGTCTTTTATTCTTCTTCCCAAATCCATGACGGCAGCAACGAGACCAAAGCCGAAGTTTCAGATCTATCGGTTTGGAGACGATGTAAAATCCGATGGTGAAGGGTTTCATGAAGAAGGAAATTAAAAATAAAGTCAAGCTTGCAAAGACGACGCAAGAGGTTTGAGGAGACTTGCAAAAACGTGTTGGGATTAAGAGTACGCATAGGGAAGATAAGCTAAAGTGTGCTATAACCCGAACGAAGCAAGGAACGAAACAAATATGTACAGCCGAAAAGCAGCCGTCAACCAGTTGATCAGTCAGTTGATCAGTCAAGTGTACAATCAGTTCTGCAGACAGAGAAGCCCAAGTGTACGTGCTATGGAAAGATGTTCCAATCTGTGGGAAATTGTTATCCGAAGGACGTAAGAAGACGTGAAGGAGCGACACAGATTATGAGACACCTTGTAGACAAGGCGCAGGCGAACAGAGGTCTCTGGTTGGAATGGTTGAATTTTTTTTAAGTTTATGGTTGAAATTTTTTTAAGTTTCAAGTTGGGCGTTTGTATCCTTCACGCGCCAACTTGAGGGGGAGTGTAGGATATCATCATATCTCGGTTAAGATATCCGAGATATGCTTGGGATTTCTAAGATTTACCATATCACATTCCTTAGTTTTAGTTGATTTAGTTTCCTAGTTCCTAGAGTTTTAAATAAAGTTAGTTTCCTAGTTGATTTAGTTTCCTTATTTCTAGGTAGTAGATCTAGTATAAATAGGGGAGTCTTGTAATCTTTTTAATTGTCAAGAATAGAATTCAAGCGTTGTTTATTTCATAAAGAATAAACATGAAGTTTCTCTTCTTGTTCATCCTTGTCTACGCCAAATTCATCAACCTGTGTACAATATTTTCCGCTAAGTATAGGATCTCAACTCATGCTCCACTCAAAATCTGCCTCGTGACAGCAACTCATGCCCCCCTCCCCCAAAAAAAAATCGTTTTTTTTTTTATATTTTTTTTTATATTTTTTTTGGCAGTTTTTTTTGTTTGCCAAAAGTAATACTCCCTCCGTCCCACCTGAATTAGGATTTTCTCTCCCGATACGGGGATTAAGGAATAATAGTATCATATTGTGAAAAGTGATAATGAAATTGAATTAAGAGATTTAACATTTATGATTAAGCACTAATCATTTACCTAAAAACTGTCCAAATATAAAATTTTATTACAGTCAAATTTATTAATGAAATTCAAAATACAAATTTTACATTTCAACCAAATTATCATCACCATTCTCTCCACCACCACCAGCAGCCCACCACCATGCACCGTCACCACCAAACCGCCACCACCCAGAGCCATGCCAAACACCTCCATTGCCCACCACTATCATCCCTGCTACCACCACCAACAATAATAATTCTAAAATCAGTAGAAATTAAAATAAACAAAAAGTAAACAAAATCAAAAAAACAAATACTCTATTATCAAAAAATCATCAGGAGTATTTTGAACTACACACACACATGAACACACACAGATTATACACACAAATAAACAAACACATACAAACACTCCAGATCTATGGATCTACAAACACAACAACACACCCACATGAACAAACACACTAGATCTACATTGATCTATAGTTGAAAACGTAGACACACCAAAGGCACACACAAATACAACACACAAGCAAATCAGAAATCAAAATTCAAAACTTTAAAAATCAAATTAAAAAAATCAAGAATCCGAACGTGAGAGAGAGAGAGAGAAAGAGATAGAGAGAGAAAGCGAGAGAGGGAGAGGGGGAGAGAGAAGGCGAGAGAGAGCGACAAAAATATTTACCGAAAGTTGAAGGCGGTGACGGAGACGGCGCGTTTTCTATGTGAGCGGCGATGATATTAATGGGAAAGAAGAAGTGGGAAGGAGTGCTGGGAAGGGGAAGGGTGGCGTGTAGATGCAAGGATACGGTGGGAGGGGTGGCGGGGAGACGGTAGGAGGGGTGGCGGCGGGAGGTTGGAGATGAGAGGAGGAGAAAGGGAGTTGTTGGGTAGAAGGGATTGAGGAGAAATGAAGAGGGGGGATATTTTTTAGGTTTATGAAATTGGGTTTTGAATTTTAAGTGGGCCAGCTGTTGGGTATGCTTATCTCTTAACCCTCCTAAGTATGTTAGAATTGATTGATACCATCACCTATTAGTATTTTATGGACTTTAGAACCCTATGTAAGAAGTTTAATAACTTCAATTTTTATCTTAGTCCATTTTATAGTATAGGCTTAGAATATAGGACTTGGAGCGAAAAGGAATGAAGAACTAAGCAAGACTTCAGTCTCTGCACAGGACTTCTCTGCGCAGGACATTACTGCGCAGGTCTCTACTGAGAAGCTTTCAACGTTGCTCAGTTTTCAATGTCTTCAGATTGCCTATCTTGGAAAGCGCTTAGAAGATGTACGCTTATCAAAGTGCTGAGGTGTGCAGAAACGATAAAATATGCACACTCAGCATATCTAACGATGGAGATGCGCTCAGATGAAATAATTCAAATGAAGACAGCTGTCAACCTTCTAGAAGAAGCTTTTAAATTTGGTCTTCACGCTTTGACTCCAACGGTTCAAGGACTCCTGCGCACCAATCATATTGTGCCAGCTCATCGTCCTTGATCAGAGCTCCAACGGCTATAAAGGACACCTGCGCACCAATCATATTGTGCCAGCTCATCGTCCTTGCTCAGAGCACCAACGGCTACTTTTAAGTTCTCAGCTATAAATAGCCTGCTCATCTTCATTTCCAAGTTTCTAGAGTTTGAGCTTACTAAGTATCCTTGAAGTTCAGAAGATTGCTGCTTAATATTCCCAGATTCAAGAACAACCTTCATACCTTCAAACTCCTGCCCAGATCCTAAGCCTTATATCACCAGAATTCTTCGTGCTCTTCATCTTATAGATTCATAGAGCCCAGAATTTCTGACACACACACACCTCTTGAAGCTTCGATCATATAGATCTTACTTCTTGAGAAACACCGGTTTAGTCTAGGATTTGCTCTTCATAGAATAGATTTTGATTTGAGTTTTGATTCCTTGTAATCTTGTAAAAGCTCCTTACTTCAATAAATCTCATTAGAAAATCCAAGACTAACCATCTTAGTAGAGGACATAGATCTTTCATCGATCGAACCTCTCCAAATAGCTTGTTCATTATTCTCGCTATTTGTTTTCTGCTTACTTATTTCTGAATTTCTGCTTTGTTTGATCTTATCAGATCGCTATTATTGCTGCTGTGTATGTTATTGCTTATTTCCTTAGAATCCATTTTTAACAACTCTTTAGCCAAAACTTAGCGCGTGCGTTTTAGACCCTGCGCAGTATACCCTGCGCAGTGCTGCTTTAAATTTCCGCTGTGCATTTCACACTCTCACTGCGCGCTATACTTAGCTTATTTGAGAACTGTGCGCATAAGCCATTTATTTGCAAAAGGGTTTGAAAAGAATTTAAAAACGCTATTCACCCCCCCCCCCCCTCTAGCATTTTTCATACCCTTGTTGCTCCTTTGGGACCAACACCAGCCCATTTGGTTAGTAAGATAACTTAATTGAATTGGGATTAATTAAAAATGATTAGGGAAAATTTGGTGGGGTAGGCCTAATATAAAACTAATATAAACTTTCTATTTTGGGATGTCCTAATTGAAGTGGGACACCCAAAATGGAAATTTGTCATAATTCAGACAGGACGGAGGAAGTACTTAGTATAACTAACTGTAACAACTGTGTTACATACCAAGAGCCTCTTGCCCCAATGGTATCCGGGTGTGTGGGTAAGGCTTCCACTTAGGTGGAGGTCGCAAGTTCGGCTCCCTCTGGGAGCAAAGTGGAGAACCTTTATCAATTTGTCCCTCTGAGGGCGGCTGGGGGCATCTGCAGGTGATCATTCAGATGGCGCCGCAGTTTCATTCAATGTAATAGGTTCTGACGTGGTGAAACTCCAATAAGGAATCGTACTAGACTAGGCAATAGATCTGTAATAGACTTAATATGAGTTTATAACACGATGGAGATTGCCTTGAATGAATGAAATGTAACTAGCTTGTCAAAAACAAAAATTGTGTTACATATAAATTAACATTGTTTATAAGTTAATGTAACACCAGTTTTACAAAAAAAAAAAAAAAAAAAAAAAAAAGAGCTAATTTTACTCATCTTTCAACTGTAATACTAACTATAAATACGTGTAACGCTAACAATAACTAAATGTAATTATCGTTATACTAAAATGTAATAGTGTTTTTGCATATATATATATATATATATATTGAGTATTTTGATTTTACTTTTTGAAATAAATTAACATGTAAAAAATAACAGCTTATATACATGAATGTAATTATTTGTACAAGTAAATGTAACACTTTAGTAGATGAAATTGTAACAGATTTCTATAGATAATGTAATACTTTTACATGTATCATGATAAATTGAACTCATTGTAACTTATTATCCGAAAACATATGGATATACTATTATACAGGTAAACGTAACTGTTCTACAATGTTACTCCATCTGGTTCAAAATAACTGTCGCTTTTGGTCAATCAGATGTAACATTGACCAATAATTTAAATAAAAAATAATGATGCTAATAATATAAAACTTGTCATTGTATTATAATTAATAATACTTTTAATAACAATTTTTAGATTTTTATTTGTGTTGTGGGTAAAATCTCCGACGTCGACATTTTGAATATAGCCGACATGCAGACATCTTGATCCCTGCAGAATACGTAAAATAATATTATTTTACTGTGAGTAACTATCATAGTTTTATAGGATAAAAACAGGTGATTTAAACGTGCATTATGGACTCACCTCAACGGATAAGAAGACTTGGTCAAAAACGCTTGTTAATGAAGATAGAATCCCGAGATTATAGGACAGTTGGTTAGGGCTCATTTGAAGAGTAAAAACGTGCTAAAGGCTACCTTCAATGGATAAGAGACCGTGTCCAAGAGGTTGTTGAAGAGAATCACATCCCATAATTATAGGAATTTTTGTTATTTTGTTATCTCTTTTTCTAGTATTTAAAGGGCATTGGAGAAACACTTAAACACACACAAACACGTTCACCCTCACCCCCTACTGTAATTCTCCATAGCTCTAACTCTTTTAAACACTCAAAAATCAATACAACCGTTTGGGAAGGTAGGTGCTCATAATCACCTCCCGAGGTTTTGTGCCGGAGAGACATTCATCTCAAGGGCTTTCTTCATTACATAACCGAGTCATTCTCATTATTTTCATAACACTTTTAATTATATTCCATGGCACCCTCCTTAGCATAATCAAAATCCGATTCACACATTCACTTTTTCTCTATTTTTGGATTTCATTGTTTTTTACCAAAACAATTTGGATCATTATTTTTTATTTAAATTTATTGGTCAAACTTACATCTGTTTGACCAAAAGTGACATTTATTTTGGACTAGAAGGAGTATTATACAAGTAAAATGTAACATTCATTATTAAAAATTGTTACTTTCTTATTTTTACAAATGTTACTAACCAAGTGTTTTTAGTTCTAAAGTGTAAAGGGTTGAATTATTAATTTTCTATACATATGTATTACGATTATATATAAACACTGTTACATATAAGTAACACGTTCGTTACATTTTAGTTATAGTAGAGACGGGTCATGTTGTTCTCATACAAGTTTTTATCGTTATAAAAATGACAAAATTGATGGGAAAAAAAATAATATTCGGGAAATCTTTGTCCTTCTAAAGTTTTGATAGTTACAATAAAATCAACACTTCTAAATTTATTTTTTGGCTCACTTTCAATATGAATAATGTTTTAGACAATTATATCTTTAACTCACTTACAAGTATACTCATTTTCTTTTGTTTCCTTAATCAGCGTGCATAATCAAAGTAGGACTCTTAGAGACCGAAAGAGTTACTATTATTTGGTATTTCTTATTGTTTACTCCCCCTGGTCCAAAATAACTGTCACTTTTAGTTAAACAGATGTAAGTCTGACCAATAAATTTAAACAAATAATAATGATCCTAATAAAAATCTAAATATTTTTATTAAAAGTATTATTAATTATAATACAATGATAAATTTTAGATTTTTATTAGCATTATTATTTTTTATTTAAATTATTGGTCAAAGTTACATCTGATTGACCAAAAGCGACAGTTATTTTGGATCAGAGGGAGTATTACTTATATATTTGAGTCCAAATAAATACTTCATTCGTCTCATCTTAATTTATAAAAGTTGTCATTTTATTTGTCTCGCTTCAATCTAAAGAATCTTAAATAAAAAGTTTTGAACACATTTTAAATAATGAGACAACTACTCACTTATTACTTCAACTTTCCATTTTCTACCCAACTATCTATAGTAAAAACACATCACTTTTTCAATTTTTTCTTAATTTTTTATGTGCAAATTCATTTTTATAAATTAAATAAAAATGGACATAATAACTGTTTTTGGAGTGTTAGTGCAAATAGAGGTGTTACCTCAGATGTTGCCACTGACAGTCAAGTGTTGCCTGACGGAATTTATATTGTAGTTTGACATTTCTTTCTAATATTAATTTTATACTAATGTCCTAATATTATGGTCTATATGTCTGTATTGTTGGTCCATATTTCAGGATATAATAAGGTGGATTTTGGAGCTAAATACATGGAGAAGTAATTAAAAGAAAGTTATACATAAACGGTGAACTATGGAGGACTTTCAACATATTTAACATGTGTTAAATAAGGAAAAACGTGGGAAGACTCATTCAAAGGATTTGTTGCTGATCAAAGTGAAGAGTACAAGCGTGGATAAGCATGGAGTACAACTGGGCGAAGCATAGACTTGGGCATGAAGAAATCGGTTGAGAAAATCATGGAAAGTGGACCAAGTCTTGCAAAAAATGTGGAGAGCAAGCACACACACTCTCCCCACTCTCTCACACGTCCAAGGTAGCCCCAAGGTTGTTTCTTTGAGTAGCCATCAAGTTTTTGAAGGCTATAAATAGTGCTTGGATGAGAAGATTGTAGACAAGCCAAATATTACACACACCCTTAGCACAAGAACAAAGTACTTCTTGGCTCCTTTGTATCCTTCCTCCCATACACTATTCTCCACACTCAAATACTTCGGGTTTGAGTGTGTATTGGCTAGGATAGGATTTCGTACTTTGTTTCTTTTTAGTTCCGTAGCTCATACATTGTAATAGCAATAGGGAACTTTTTCGGCTTTGCATTTGGTACTCACATTGAATATAAAGTCTTCTCCTTTGTGGATCACTCAAGTTATAATTATATTACTTGAGAAAAAATAACTCTTGTGCTATTTAATCCGCTGCAAAACTCTTTTACAAATTGTTTTTATTCTCGGGTGTGTGTTGTTCGTCACTGAGTGTTATCTGCAGTGTTACCTAGCACTTGAGGTAACACTTGTTCTCAGAAAGTCATTGACTAACAATTTCTATCGGCACCAGAGTTGGTTACTTGACGATACTAAGTGGTTCGGTCCTTTGTTGTCATGGCTTTCGATTCTGCTAATCCCAATCAGAAACGACTTCCTGTTTTAGATGGCTCGAATTATGCTTATTGGAAGATCCGCCTACGCTCGCATATCAAATCAATTGATCTTCGAGCATGGCGATCTATAACAAATGGTTACTCTCTTCCTATGTTACCCCCAGATGAAGATGGTGACGTTCAAGTCAAACCTGAATCTGAGTGGACTAATGAAGAGATTAATCATGCTAATTTCAATGAAAAAGCACTTAATGCTATTTTTGAGTGGGTTGATATGCATATTTTCAAACTTGTTCAAAATAGTTCCACTGCTAAGGAGGCATGGGACACTTTACAAGTAGTGTGCGTGAAAATAAGCTTAGATCTCTCACTAGCAAATTTGAAAGATTGAGAATGAGTGAAAATGAAACTATTTCATCTTATTTTGAAAAATTATTTGATATTGCAAATCAGTGTCAACTTTTGGGTGAACCTTTTACTAACAAAAAACTTGTTTCAAAAGCTATTAGAACTCTTCCGGAGAGGTTCAATACGAAAGTTTCATCAATTGAAGAAGCTCACAATCTTTCTACTATGGACATCAATTCTTTAATGAGTATTTTGAAAAATTTTGAGTCAAATCTCCTTGAACAAAGTGAAGCTTCTAAGGGGAAAAATATTGCTTTGAAAGTGAAATCCTCAGATTTTTCAAAATATGAAGAAGAGATTTTTGAAGAATTGGATGAAAATGCTAGTGTTGCTTTATTTGCTAAGAAATATAATGCTATGGTTAAAAATTTTAACAATGAAAAGATGCAGGTAAAAGCAAAGGAGCAACAAACCAAGGTATACGATTCGATGCCAAAGAGGTCTCTCCCATCTTCCCAGAAGTCAAATCCAATGCGTAGGACATCCTCAGATCAATCGAGATCTGATCCCAAATACATTTATTCAATTCAATGTCATGCTTGTTTGGGATGGGGTCACTATGCAAACGAGTGTGCTAACACTCTAAGGAAAAACAGAAAGAACCTATGGGTTTCCCTAAGTGACAATGAAGATGAAGGAACAGTCCAGGAGGAAGAACCAGATCAAACAACCATATTTGTCACATTAAGTGACACGGATACTGAACATGTTACCTCAGATTTTTTCCAGTCGGAGATAGCACCTGAGACCACACCTGTCAGGTATAACAATTTCAGTTTAAATAATGATGTTTGTTTCGTGGTTTCCACTAACCTTGATGCAGGAAGTTCACAAGAGGATGAGCTGAGCAAAGATGTGTTGGTAGTGGTGCCCTAGGCACGTTTAATAAACGTTGTAATTGTTATCATTTATTTCATATCAATAAAGAGATGTTTTGATTATTATTGTTGTTCATGTTTACTTATAATAATCCCCGTCCCTAGTACTTGTTAAGCACTAGTATAAAGGCTGAATGATCATGGGATGATCATGTTAGATTTATGGGTACTTGTTTGGAACAAGGTACTGGACATGACCCGCTGTATGAGATTTATGTCATGGTCTATGTCGAACATATATCTCATATTAGTTATGTCATTTGAATCCTTAGACATGAAGTTATTATAGTCTTCCACTTGATGAACATTGTGTTTGACATATTCAAACGCTACCTTAACACGGTAGTTATAAAGGGTATGATTGGCATAATCGGATTCCCGTTGGGAAGAGTAATAAGCTAAATGGATTTGTCCCTCCACGGAGAGATGTCAAGCTTGGGCCCCTCGAAGGAATGATGTTGATGAAATGTTCGGCCGGACTCAAATGGATTGATTGGATCAATAGCATTTGAATTATCAGCATATTCGGAATCGAGAAAGTATTGAACAAGACAAGTTGACTGTTTGACCATGACTTATGTTCAATGACATCGTGGACAAAAGGACTGTGACATATTCTAAAGGAATGCGGACTTGTATCTAGTTATACTATTTGGGTAGGTATGACGGTTTGCTAGAACCTAATCATATCTTATGGTTTCATGTTTGAGCCCATTGCCAACTTAGTATAATCCTAGAGGGTCACACACAATAGAACGAATCTTAAATAAAAGGACTGTATTGGAATTTAGGGTCGAAGGACCTCAAAGGAATTTTTGGAAAATTCTGGATTTTCTGGACAGCGAGCGGGCGCTCGGTCTGGACCAGGCGGGCGCTTGGTCTGGCGGCAGAAAGTTTCCTAATTCGATTTGGGAAGGTTTTTGGCACAAGTTTCCTATTTGGAATATGTCTTAATTGTGTATAAAAGCCAATTTCGGCCAGACCATTAGCCCTAGTGTTTTTGTGTGCCTCCAAAGAGTTTGAGAGAGTTATTATTTTGTTCCAAGACATCTTGGATTGAAGAACAAAATAATTAACAAAATAATTCCATATAGTTCTTTATTAAATTGTGAAAGTGTGTTTCATAATTATTGATCTAGCAACCAAGATCAAGAAGCTCCTTGATATTCGTTCGTGGTGTGGATACCGCTAGAGGGTGAATTTTATCATCTTCAAAGTTCGTGAATTTTGTCCGTGATAAAGCTTCAAGTTCTTCACCAAAATTAAAGCTAGAGTTCATAGACATCAAGGGTTAGTTTATCCTCTATTCATTATGTTGTATTTGATTTAATCATATGAACGGATCCATGGCTTTGGGTTTCACAAAATTTTAATTGCTATTTTCCGCTGCGCATGTTACCAGGAAACCCAACAAGATGAACTCATTGTTGGGTTAAAGAACCTTTATGAGGAGTTTCTCAAGGAATGGAAGAAAGAGAACAAAATGGTTAAAACTTTAACCAAGATGAATGATGGACTCAAGGCCTACTTGACTAGTTTGGAAGTTCAAGCATTCATGAGAGATGCCGAGCTAGAGAAAGCCAAGGCCAAATTGACTTTGGCCGAAACCACCTTGAAGAATCTCAACACCGGATCATCCAAACTGGATGAGATTCTCAATTTGAGTAAGCCTCTCAAAGCATGTATTGGTTTTCGAGAATTATTAGATAAAATTATTTCTTCTTTGAGTTGTGTTGAAAATGAAATATGTTTTATGAAAGAACGTGCTTTTGATCAAAATTATTTTTCTAATGACTCTTCTGACAAAATAAAAGTGTGTGAATACTGTCACACCTCTAGGCATTTTAAAAATAAGCGTGATACTCTTTCAAAGAAACAGTCCAGTTATTGCGTGTTACCTGAAGTGTTACTGATGGATAAAATTCACTGTGTAATAAAAATACCTTGCAAGTGTACAAGTGCCGAAGCAGCAGTATACAAAAGTAAAGGTCGAACCACAGAGACTCGTGGATAAACAAGTTGATTTAATTAATGTATAGAGTAACCAAAAAGGAGGGGGGGTTTGATTTGATTTTTAATTAAACTACTTTTAACTACTAAACAATAAAAACAACTAACTTAACTAGCACAAGAAATCAAGGATTTAAACCAAGAGATAACAAGCAGTTCACGGATTGGTGATCACAATTACACTCCCTTTATGCTATTTTGATGATATAAGAAATAATCTTGATTTTAAGGTTCATTCACTTATTTAAGAATTGGGACGGTTAGGTGGCCGGATTGCAATTCTATTATCCTATGTAAATTAATTCTTTCGCAAGATCCAATTAAAACACACAGAATTTATTAAGTTTCAAAGAACATAAAAACCTAGTTTGTCTCTTTTTTCGCAAGGTCCAAGATCCAAACTTTTTAACACAACAATGGCTATGTTTGACTCTCCACGCAAGTGCAAGAAATCAAACCCTAATAGTTAAAGAGCCAAAAATATCTATCAATATAATTGAAACCCAAAAACGGAATTGAATCTATTGTGTTAAACTAAAACTACGATTATCATCTCATAACATAAAGATCATGCAATTGTTCACAACCAATCCGCAAACCAAGGAAATTAGCTACTCATACCCATAGCATAAATCACAAGAATAAGATTAAAACTCATAAACCTGGATAATACGCTTGATGATGAAAGATCCAAAATCTTGATTACACCTTGAAAACTTGAATAAAACCTAAAAGAAAGCATAAAGAAATAAAATACTGCAGTTTACTATTTATACCGAGAGAAACTAGGGCCCAAAAATAGGGAAAATTGGGTAAAAACCCGCTTTGGAGAGGAATCCCGAAAATCAGTGCGGGGGAGTGGGCGACCGCCCAGAACTGGTGTGGGCGACCGCCCAAGTATCAGTCTCATGTGTGCCGCCAATAAGAAAAAGTGGGCGACCGCCCAAGTGCCTGGAACTGTATTTCTTCATTTTTCTTCTTTTCTTCATTTCCTGGACTAGGTTGACCACTGTTGACCTTTGACTTTGACTTTGACTCGAGCAATTCTTGGTCTTCAACACGTTAAATCTCTAAGACTTTGCAATACATCAACATTACACTAAAAAGTGTCTCAAAACACACATAATCTCACAAAGTTCCTCAAACACAAATCGACCAAAATTACATCAAAACTATTCTAGATTACATCAAAAAGTCAATAAAATTAGTACGAAAATGTAGAGATAATACATGTATAAACCGATCCATCAAATTCCCCCATGCTTAGACCATTACTCGTCCCAGAGTAATATTCCTAACCCCACATCTAAGCACCAGTCTATTAAGCGTAGCATGGAGGAAAATGAAACCTATCTCCTCTACATCTCCCATCAAACAAAATCAAGACAAGATGAACATCAATAACTCGGAGTATATGTAGACTCCGCTCCTTATAACTCCCAAGGCAAACACAAGACAATGGCCCTAATCGATATCACACCAATGATAGGAACATAAATAAACATATCTGATTAGGGTCCACTCATAAAAGCTAGGGGGAACTAAAATGTCCTAAGTTTCCACCATGCTTATTTTTCACTATAACATCCCTCAAATCGAAATCAAAGCTAGGGTGAAATTCCTAACAATGATTTACTTCATGATAAGCTCCAACGCCCCCTTATGACTCCAACAAGAAATATGAGGATTTTCTATCCTATTCGCCTCTAACCAAACCTCCTACACCAAATAGTATTCCTACCCAATTCTCCGAACCTCCCTTAGGACGCCACGCCAGTGAAAAGTAATAAATCACTCAATTCTCTCCTTTTGCCTAGGCGCCCTTTCGGGTTTTCACCCAGCCTCTCTTTTCTTTTTCATTTTTTTATATCTTTTTTTTTTGGAAACTAAAAAAACAACAACTATAAAATAACTAAAAATGATATGCCAGCAACAAATAATAATACCCCACACCCCCACACTTAAAACATGCAATGTCCCCAATGCATAAACAATAAAGAACCGGTAGGGAAAGGATACCTCCAATCACTACTGAGGTGGCGGAAAGAAGTGGTCCCAAGCACCACTGGAGCTGCTGCCCTGCCCTTGACCACTCGAACTACTCCCAGGCCATTGCGGTGGCTGTGCCGCTTGTTGTGCTCCCCATGAAGACCCTTGCCACTGCATGTTATGTCGCGACCCCGAACCCCGCGGGCCGGGAACTCGCGAGCTGGACGTCGACTTAACACACAATACTAAAATACTGAAGATAAAAATTCCATTTTTTTATACCCAAAAGGTTTAAAACAAAGTTTTAGAAATCCAAGTTTAACAGCAACAACATACTACTAGTATAAGCTCCACAAGCTCACACCAAAAATACAAAAGATTACAAATCTTAATGACGTCATTGTTGGTAAAACTATCCCCAAAAGGTTATACATTTAAATAATGCAAACCGATCAATAACAACCTGCCCAAAATCTCAATCCTCTCGACGTCCTCCTCGATCCGCAAATCCTAATCCTTTCCTCCTGGGGGGGGGTGTTAAGGAAAAACAAAGATAAAAGAAAGGGGGTGAGATAAATCTCAATAAGTTACTAATGCAACTACATGACATGCTAATGCAATAACAATAATAATGATCTCACATAGCACGTAGCAAATATCATTTAACAGATAGCAGCGGAAATAAACAAGTACCAAAGGATACTGAGCCAAGGTTTCCCCAATAAAGGATATAACAATCTGATCACTGACGATAGGGCCGCATCGAAGAGCAGCATCAAAGAGCCGATAACCCAATCAACGATAGCAGCATAATAGCTGAAGAGAAAACCCCAGTACCGGAACCAATAACCAAACGATAACTGAGTATACGACACAAAGTCGCAACCCCTTATAATAGCTAGACTGTTCCCAAGAAAGGAGCTAGCTCATCTCACATCCAAGGCCAATCTGGAGGAGGGAAATAATGGGGCAAAACAATGGTCAACATTATAATGGACTCGGCTTGTTGCCATTATAATCTTTTCCATCGCCCGACACAACCACAAATACCAGCTGGACTTTTAAATAAATGCCAAGTAATAAATACTAGCTCAAATAAACAACTCATGATTCCAAAGTAGGGAATCCTTCCAATTAATCACCAAAAAGATGAATAAATCAAACACACATCATAAAGGTGCTTCAACATTCCGAAACAAGGAGTAATCAAATCCCATAACACATATATTCACAAAGGAACCACTTTCATTATTAGAATATTCCAAAATGGCCATTTAAGTCTAAGAGGACAAAGCCCAAAACTAGGGTTAAAGTTATAACCTAAACCAAAATCAACTAAAGAATAAGTGCCAGGAAAAGGGGCGGGCGGGCGCTCATTTGGTCAGAGGGTTGGCTGAAGGAAAAATACCATGTAGGCGGGCGCCTGGCTTAAGACCAGGCGGGCGCCCGGTTGGCGATCTGGGCGGGCACAGCTGGGTTCTTCATATTTTCTTACCAAAACAACCACAATCAAACCATTCCACAAATGCTCCAAATCCCACACTTCCACAAGTAATATAATGCTCCAAAACAACTTATAAACTAGTAAGGGGCCCAAATAACAACATCTAATGACCCAAATCAAGATTTCTACCCCAACATTCATATTACCACAATTTAACTAAAGATTCAATTAAATTCTAAACTCAACCAAAGAAGCCATGGACATCAACAAGAACATCAATAGAGTTAAAGATGAGCATTTTTAACATAAATGGGGGAAAAGTAACTTACTTGGATTTTATCAAAGTTGACGGAATTCGAATTTTCTTTGTTCTCTACGATCCTATCGACGATCTAAACATTTTTCGTAAAATGAGAAATGAGAAACAAAGACTAGAAGATGGTCAATAAGAAGAGAGAGAGAGAAGCTTTCTTACCTTCACCAATGGCTATGGAGAGAGAGAGAAATGTCTGGGAAAGATGGTGAGCTGAAAGTGAGGGAGGTGAGGGGAAAAGAGGGAGTAAGTAGGATGATAAATTAGAATAGTTTCACTTAGGCCCCTTCTACTACTCAACTAACACTACCACTACTACTACTACTACTACAACCCATATTTCCCCACTAACACTAAGACCCAATAAATTCCACACTAGGATAATTGGTCAATAAAAATGCTAAGCACGAATACATCATGAAACACAAAATGCACACATAAATATTTAAATAAATAAATAATTTAAATAAATAGATAAGCCATAAATAAATAATTAAATATTTATTACTAAGAAAATAGAGGCGGGTTTTCGGGTCGTGGCATTCACTCCACCTTAAAAGAAAATTCGTCCCGGATTTTTAAATTACTAACCCGAAAGATTAAATTGCCACGGATACGATAGTTCCGCCCTTTCCCAATTTCTCAATTGTCCATTCCAAACCATCAAATGGTAACCTTAAATAATGCTTACAACATACCAACCTCTCGTACGTAACTCCCTTCAATCATTACCTTCACTACTAATTAGAATCCACATTCAAAATCGAAGAATCCAAATTGCTCCTAAACATAACTCTCGAGATACTATAAGCTTATCTCATTTCATAAACTTAATTACACTACAAGGATACTTCCATTTTGTAAACCGCATACTTAGTATTACTCCCCAGAGATTCAAAACATTAAACCATCTCGAGCTAAATCAGCTTCTTAAAATATGGAAAGCTAAAGAAATTTTCCGTCCCCACAATATTCACCAAGGTAGCTATACCTCCAAGGATTTCCATTATAGTGCTTTCACCTTAGATGGCACCTTAAACTAGAGGTACAATGTAAACCCAAAATTTTAATACAAAATGTTTACTTAAATCCACGCTATAATTTCATCATCACATTACTCCCAATCTCTGAAAGCCTAAAACAGTTACAAATACCCAGTAGTCCGTAAAACAACCCAAATTTTTACCTTCACGAGATTTCCTCTAACTCCCATTTAAATTAATAATCCGTGCTTGTACACCCCACAGGAATTTAGCAAATCCTAAATCTTCAATGGCTAACCCACATTAGTCTTTCACGTATACATTTATCAATTCGATGATACTTAGGCTCGATTTTTACTACCATCATAATAAACCTATTAGCTAATCACAGTCCAACCGACCCAATACCACATCATAGTATTCTTTAATATGCCCAAGTGTCTGTGCCCAACTTTCCTTACCTACCCTTAATCCGAAACGAGAAACGCCACCAAGAAAAGATTTAGAACCATAAAACAACCATTTAACTAAAACTCAAAATGCCTTTAATATAATTCGAGAAATTCTTGCCTTCTCAAAATGTGCTTAGTCCTTCCAAACTTGACGCGCTTACCACCATTAATGATTATAACTTCCACAATATACTAGTCACTCATAGCAATTCATGCATTTCTTCATACTAACTAATTCAGATGCGCTCACGTAGATGTACGAAAAGTAAACAAAAATCCCCTATCATGAAATCCTCAATTGAATCCTCAGCTCTTATAACCCAACCGATACAATATGGATATTGATCTAATTATTAGCACTACCACCTTGTATCATAACCACTCAATTTAACCCAAGTTCCTCTCCAAACACTAGGCACTATTCAGACGAAAATAGAAATCTTACAAATGATACGTACACCCAACAATTCGGTATAGACATCCCATTGACACCTACCTAAGTTATATATTCAAATCCCATATAAGAAAAGATGTGTATAACTCTACTCAAAGGAACGGTCTCAAAACGATTTTTTGGAAATCAGGAATAGAGAATGTAACAATCCTCCTACAACAATCGACTAAAGCATAACATTTCCCTTCTCAAAATAACATCAAAACCTTATAATAGCAATATGACAAATTTAGCAGGTAAGTTATATCTACCTTTAAGCACAACATGAGCACATAAGACTCCATCAGATATCCTACACTCCTCCATAGGAGTAGACACTGACAACACATAAGTCAAAGACTCAAGAGAAATAAATGAAACTAAATGCACATAAACATGAGAATGCGATGATCCTAAAAATGCACGCGCTCGCTCTCTCGACACAAAATTAATACCTCCTGAAACTGATGAATCACCCGTTGAGTGCTGATTGATCGTAAATACCCTACCCTGAACCTTTAGGGTTTCCCGAAGTATCTCTCTTCTGACCTTATGCAGTACCAGCGTCACTCCCGGATGGTTGATATCTGCCCCTAAGACAATCCCTCACAAAATTCCCCAACTGACCACAATTCACACATTTTCCTTGCTTCTTCCAACACTTGTCTTCTGAGTGTCCTTCCCTCTGACAATAGTTGCAGATCTTCCCATTTCGTGTCCCTTGATTTGTACCTTGATTTCTCACTATCGGTTGCCCTCCAGAGTTATCTCAGTTATCCGATCGTTGCGGTTGTGACTTGCTCTGCCCTCCTTGCTTACTCGGGTTAACCATCCCAGTCTTCCTCTTATGTTCCCTAATGTCTTGCTCTATCAAATAGGCACGGTCCACCACATCCTGAAAAAGTTGAATTCTCTGGGCTATTAACTGTGTCCTAATAGCTGACTTCAAACCCCTGATAAACCTCATTGCTTTCTGCTCCTCGGTCCGCACAAGGTAGTCACAATACCTGGCTAATTCTGTGAACTTAGCCTAGTACTGTGCTACTGTCAACACGCCTTGCTCCAAATTGAGGAACTCGATCTCTTTCCGGTTCTGATCCATTAGAGGGATAAAGTGTTCCTTGAATTTTCTCACAAATAACTCCCAAGCATAAGGGACAAGAGTAGCATCCCAACTGGCCTTCAGTGCCTTCCACCAATGTTCCGCAGCACCAACTAACATATAAGCTGCAAACCGAACCCTATCCTCATCAGTGCAACCAAAGACATCGTAGATTTTCTCCATTGATTCGATCCATAGCTCGGCCTTCTTCACATCAGGCTCACCGTCGTACTCACTCGGCTTTAACTTCAAAAACTGTTCCAACCCATAACGTGGAGGTGCTACATGTTCCTCTCTCGGTCCGTGGTCATGAATTGCTTTCATCGCCGCTTCAAACATCCCCTGAAACATTGCACGGTTCTCTTCCCGTAGATCATTCTGATTCGGAGTCCCACTAGAACCTTCACCAGCTCTTCTTCTAGCCATTTAGAACAAATACCTGCATAAAACATCAACCGTTACTCACTCCGAACACAACTACCCTCCTAGGTCATTCTAGTCCACCTATACTTATACTTAGAGCTAAACCATAGCTCTGATACCAACTGTCGCGACCCCGAACCCCGCGGGCCGGGAACTCGCGAGCTGGACGTCGACTTAACACACAATACTAAAATACTGAAGATAAAAATTCCATTTTTTATACCCAAAAGGTTTAAAACAAAGTTTTAGAAATCCAAGTTTAACAGCAACAACATACTACTAGTATAAGCTCCACAAGCTCACACCAAAAATACAAAAGATTACAAATCTTAATGACGTCATTGTTGGTAAAACTATCCCCAAAAGGTTATACATTTAAATAATGCAAACCGATCAATAATAACCTGCCCAAAATCTCAATCCTCTCGACGTCCTCCTCGATCCGCAAATCCTAATCCTTTCCTCCTGGGGGGGGGGGGTTTAAGGAAAAACAAAGATAAAAGAAAGGGGGTGAGATAAATCTCAATAAGTTACTAATGCAACTACATGACATGCTAATGCAATAACAATAATAATGATCTCACATAGCACGTAGCAAATATCATTTAACAGATAGCAGCGGAAATAAACAATTAACAAAGGATACTGAGCCAAGGTTTCCCCAATAAAGGATATAACAATCTGATCACTGACGATAGGGCCGCATCGAAGAGCAGCATCAAAGAGCCGATAACCCAATCAACGATAGCAGCATAATAGCTGAAGAGAAAACCCCAGTACCGGAACCAATAACCAAACGATAACTGAGTATACGACACAAAGTCGCAACCCCTTATAATAGCTAGACTGTTCCCAAGAAAGGAGCTAGCTCATCTCACATCCAAGGCCAATCTGGAGGAGGGAAATAATGGGGCAAAACAATGGTCAACATTATAATGGACTCGGCTTGTTGCCATTATAATCTTTTCCATCGCCCGACACAACCACAAATACCAGCTGGACTTTTAAATAAATGCCAAGTAATAAATACTAGCTCAAATAAACAACTCATGATTCCAAAGTAGGGAATCCTTCCAATTAATCACCAAAAAGATGAATAAATCAAACACACATCATAAAGGTGCTTCAACATTCCGAAACAAGGAGTAATCAAATCCCATAACACATATATTCACAAAGGAACCACTTTCATTATTAGAATATTCCAAAATGGCCATTTAAGTCTAAGAGGACAAAGCCCAAAACTAGGGTTAAAGTTATAACCTAAACCAAAATCAACTAAAGAATAAGTGCCAGGAAAAGGGGCGGGCGGGCGCCTGAATGGGGGCGGGCGGGCGCTCATTTGGTCAGAGGGTTGGCTGAAGGAAAAATACCATGTAGGCGGGCGCCTGGCTAAGACCAGGCGGGCGCCCGGTCCGCGATCTGGGCGGGCACAGCTGGGTTCTTCATATTTTCTTACCAAAACAACCACAATCAAACCATTCCACAAATGCTCCAAATCCCACACTTCCACAAGTAATATAATGCTCCAAAACAACTTATAAACTAGTAAGGGGCCCAAATAACAACATCTAATGACCCAAATCAAGATTTCTACCCCAACATTCATATTACCACAATTTAACTAAAGATTCAATTAAATTCTAAACTCAACCAAAGAAGCCATGGACATCAACAAGAACATCAATAGAGTTAAAGATGAGCATTTTTAACATAAATGGGGGAAAAGTAACTTACTTGGATTTTATCAAAGTTGACGGAATTCGAATTTTCTTTGTTCTCTACGATCCTATCGACGATCTAAACATTTTTCGTAAAATGAGAAATGAGAAACAAAGAATAGAAGATGGTCAATAAGAAGAGAGAGAGAGAGGAGCTTTCTTACCTTCACCAATGGCTATGGAGAGAGAGAGAAATGTCTGGGAAAGATGGTGAGCTGAAAGTGAGGGAGGTGAGGGGAAAAGAGGGAGTAAGTAGGATGATAAATTAGAATAGTTTCACTTAGGCCCCTTCTACTACTCAACTAACACTACCACTACTACTACTACTACTACAACCCATATTTCCCCACTAACACTAAGACCCAATAAATTCCACACTAGCATAATTGGTCAATAAAAATGCTAAGCACGAATACATCATGAAACACAAAATGCACACATAAATATTTAAATAAATAAATAATTTAAATAAATAGATAAGCCATAAATAAATAATTAAATATTTATTACTAAGAAAATAGAGGCGGGTTTTCGGGTCGTGACATGTTAGGTGGTGGTACGTATGGGTCAAACGGTCGCGGTGGTGGCATCCTCTGTAGCACATCTCTGAAAAACTCCTGCTGCGCATTCTCTTGCCTCTTTAATCTATCCTCGACCATGTCCTCCCAACAGCTCCTGTTATACTCCCACACTTGAATCCTCTGATTCATATCCTGGACCCGCCTATCCACTGCCTGAATATGTCCCGATAGATAATGCGTATACTCAATGTGGGACATCTCTCCAATCTCCTCCTCAAACGGATCACCACTCCCAGCACCTTGCCCCGCTCCCTCACCAACTGGCTCATCGTCCATCGGTTGTGGACCTTGGGATGTGCTCGTACCCCCTTGTGCACTGCCTCTCGTGAGGAATTTAGCATCAACAGCAGAACCGGGAAAAATATCCCTTGGGACTTGCAACAAATCCGCTCTTGCCTTCCCAATCAATCCAGTAATAAGCAGCGGGAAATTAAAGTTAGAGCTGCTCATATTCTGAATTGTGTGATAAATCTCATCCCGGATAATATGCCCCATATTAATTTTTGCTCCTGTCAACACACAGTGCATGAGCACCGCCCGTCTCCAATGAACTTCATTAAAGTGTGTGGTGGGGAGAATTCTCTTGCAAATGAATCTGTGCAAATATCTCAACCTGGGCTCTAAGTCTCGGGTAAACAGTACTTGCCCACTCCTCTTGTTCGTCAAGTCAAACACCCCAAACGTTGGGACCAAAGCATCCAACCTATGCCTATAATCCCCTTGAATTTGCCTCACCATTCTGACGTACACACAATCCTCTGGTTGAACCGCATTAGACATCCCATAATAAGCATTAATGTCCGTGCCCGAATAGTCAATGTCAGTCCCTCGCACATGGGACGTCGCATCATTCCCCTTCTCAAAGGCATTTGCATAAAACTCTTTGACATATTCACCTACCCCATTCTCTGCCGGGCGAGCCGCAAGTTTATTCCATTTATAACGGGTAAACAAATCATTCAGTCCCAAATCTTTCTTTTTAAACTCTCTTTCAACATTAAAATGTTTATGGGACCAACGGTTATACCAATTTTCGGCTTGCTCGCCCACAAAACGGGTTCGATCAAAATTTGGTTGGGGAGCTACTTCTCTAGGGGGAGCACGACCTCTATCCATAACACAATTCAAGAATACACAATGGCCACAAAAAATTAGGCGCAAAAGGGATTCTTACTTGCTCGCCGGAGACTCACCGGAAGTTGGCCGGAAAATTCGCCGGAGTAGGAGAAGATGACCGAAAGATAGAGCTTTCTCACACGATCACTTTTCCCTTCTAGGAGCACCTTCAATTCTCGCTCTAAGTTGCCCAATTTCACCCTTTTCCGTGTTCTTGACAACTTCAAAAATTCTTCCAAATCTTGAGCTTCAATGGTGTTTTTGGGTTGATTTCTTGAGATTAATGGAGGGGGAGGGATGGGTATGCCAATTTTGGTGATTAAGGGCGATGAAGGTGGTGATTTATGGGTGGATTTATAGAGAGAGGGGGGAGAGAACTCGGTTTTTAGAGAGAGAAAGAGGGTGGAGGTTTAGGGTTCTTGAAAGAATGAGGGGAAGAAGTCAAAGATCCGACCAAAACCCGATCTGGGCCGCCCAGTTCGCTAAGTGGGCGACCGCCCAGAGGCTTAGTGGGTGACCGCCCATTAAGTCAGTTCGAAGACCCCATTTTTTTAATTTTCGTGGGCGACCGCCTGGAAGCCCTATGGGAGCCCGCCTATAACATCAGTTTGGACCCCTCCTTTTTCACCGTTCCTGGGCGACCGCCTATAACCAAAGTGGGCGGACGCCCACTTTCCTGTAGCTCTTTTATTTTATTTTATTTTTTTTGAGCTAGCCACCTCGCAATCCATTGCTGCACATCACCACAAACAAACATCACAAGCGTAATATCCATTATGAAAATAAAAATGACTCAAAGAATGAAAATCTTTTTGGAGGGTGACACTATTTACACTCCCCTATAAACCCACAAACTCAGAGAGATCCATAAAGGATGACACGGACAAACTTTTTGACCACACTTTCGTTGCCTACGTTCCCCTTAGGACAATAAGAGGCTCAGGTCACCGTAGTTCGAACCGACCCAGAAATAAAAGACACGAAAGCAATTTTTTTTTTTTTTTTTTTTTTTTTTATGATGAATACCACCACCCCCAAACCAAAAGTGTGCTATGTCCTCATGGCATTGAAGAAACAACACACTCCCAATTCAAAAATGATGATAAACTGAAAGGAAAAACATAAAGCAATAAAATGATACCTGGTTGGGTTGCCTCCCAACAAGCGCCTTTGTTTTAAGTCTTTGGCTCGACATAATGCGACATGAAGATTACATGGCTTCCTCCGGGTCCTTCAATTCAATTACATCAATCTCATTGATGTCTTCCAAAATAGACATCCCTTCATAGTACGGTTTCACCCGATGTCCATTCACTTTGAATATCATCCCATCTTTTAAATTTTTAAGCTCCACAGCTCCATGGGGTAAAACTCGAACCAATTCATAAGGACCCGTCCACCTTGAACACAATTTTCCGGGGAAAAGTTTGAGGCGAGAGTTAAAGAGAAGGACTTTCATCCCCGGTTTGAGAAACTTGGGTTTAAGATTTTTTTCATGATATCTTTTTGTCCTCTCTTTGTACAACTTGGCACTCTCATAACTATCCTGCCTCATTTCTGCAAGCTCATCCAAGTCAAGCAACCTTTTTTCCCCTGCTAGAGTCAAATCCATGTTTAGTTGCTTGGTTGCCCAATATGCTTTGTGCTCTAATTCCACCGGAAGATGACACTCCTTTCCATACACAATCCGGTAAGGGCTCATGCCAATGGGGGTTTTGTATGCAGTCCGATATGCCCACAGTGCATCACACAATTTGTCAGCCCAATCTTTACGATTTGGACGCACTGTTTTCTCAAGCACCGCTTTGATTGAACATTCTGTTTATGAAGTGCGTCCCTTGGTCACTGACAATGACACGCGGCACTCCATACCTGCTAAAAATATTTTCACGCACAAACTTGCAAACAATATTAGCATCATTAGTCCGGGTAGGAATTGCTTCCACCCATTTAGACACATAATCTACAGCAACAAGAATGTACAAGTAGCCTTGGGAAGGGGGAAAAGGATCCATAAAATCAATACCCCACACATCAAAAATATCTACAATTAAATTATGTTGTAGGGGCATTTCATCTCTTTTCCTATGTTGCCGGTCCTTTGGCATCTATCACACCTCACACAAAAGTCATGAGCATCTTTAAATAAAGTGGGCCAATATAGACCCGCTTGCAATACTTTCCTAGCGGTCTTTTGCCCACTAAAGTGACCCCCACATTGGAGTTCGTGGAAAAATCTCAACACGCTAGCTTGCTCATGCTCCGGAATGCATCTCCTAATTATCTTGTCCGGGCAAACTTTCCACAGATAAGGGTCATCCCAAATGTAGTGCTTCACATCCGATCTAAACTTTCGTTTTTTATCGTAAGTGAAGTGTGGTGGCATCAAATTGGTCACAAGAAAATTGACAAAATCAGCATACCAAGGCTCTTGGACATGTAGAGCAAAGAGTTGCTCATCCGGAAAATTTTTATTAACCGGAATTGCACCATCAATTACACTAGTGAATGTGAAGTCCTCAAGCCTAGATAGGTGATCCGCCACCACATTTTCAGTCCCCTTTTTATCTCTTATTTCAATGTCAAACTCCTGCAGTAGGAGCATCCACCTAAGAAGTCTAGGTTTAGCATCCTTTTTATTCAGCAAATATTTAAGTGCAGCATGATCATAGTAGATAATCACCTTGGACCCAAGAAAGTAAGAACGAAACTTTTCAAGAACAAACACAACTGCTAAAAATTCTTTTTTAGTGGTAGTATAATTCAGTTGTGCATCATTTAAAGTTCTACTTGCGTAATGAATCACATGAGGTAATTTATCCACTCTTTGCCCCAAGCCAGCCCCAATCGCAAAATCTGATGCATCACACATGATCTCAAATGGTAGAGACCAATTGGGGCTAGATAAGATGGGGGCACAAGTTAACTTCTCTTTAAGCAAATTAAAAGCATCCAAGTACTCTTGGTCAAAGATGAACTCGGTGTCCTTGGCCAGCAGGTTACATAAAGGCTTACAAATTTTTGAAAAGTCTTTAATGAAACGCCTATAGAACCCTGTATGGCCTAGAAAACTTCGTACACCCTTAACCGAAATAGGGGGAGGTAGTTTAGAGATCACATCAATTTTTGCCTTGTCTACCTCAATCCCCTTACTTGACACCAAATGCCCTAGCACAATACCATGTCTCACGAGAAAATGACATTTTTCCCAACTAAGGGTCAAATTTGTCTCGCAACAACGTTTTAAAACCAATGTCAGATTCTCGAGGCACTCATCAAAACTATTACCAAAGACCTAGAAGTCATCCATAAAGACTTCAACACATCTCTCAATCAAGTCAGAGAATAAGGAGGTCATACACCTTTGAAAAGTCGCAGGTGCATTACATAGCCCAAAGGGCATCCTCTTGAAAGCGAATGTGCCAAAGGGACACGTGAAAGTGGTCTTGGCTTGGTCCTCAGGTGCAATGGGAATTTGGTTATATCCCGAGAAACCATCTAAGAAGCAATAATACTCATGTCCAGCTAACCTCTCTAAGATTTGGTCAATGAAGGGCAAAGGGAAGTGATCTTTCTTTGTTGCAGCATTCAGTTTGCACAAATCTATGCAGATTCTAAGCCCAGTCACTTCCCTTGTTGGGACTTCCTCACCCCTCTCATTAGTGGTGATAGTGTAACCCGATTTCTTTGGAACGACTTGAACCGGGCTCACCCACTCACTATCAGCAACAACATAGATAATGCCTGCATCCAACAATTTTAGGACCTCTTTACTAACCGCCTCCTCCATGTGAGGGTTTAGCCTCCTCTGTCTCTCTCTAGACGGCTTAGCACCATCTATGAGATTAATTTTTTGCATGCACATGGAGGGGCTTATACCCTTAATGTCTGCTAAGGTCCACCCTATGGCCGGTTTGTGCTCACGAAGCACTTTGATCAACTTGGCCTCTTGTTCTAGGGTCAAATCTGAGGCAATTATCACGGACAAAGTCTCTCCCTCCCCAAGAAAAACATACTTTAAATTTGAGGGGAGGGTTTTCATCTCAAGAGCTGGGGGGGTTACAATAGAAGGCACCGACTTCTCATTGAAGTGGCCTAGGGGGTGAAACGGGCCATCACTAGGATGGTGTTCGTCCCTTTTCCACAGCCATCAGTTAAACATCCGCATTATCCCTAAGTTTCTCACTGCCAGTTGACAACAAAGACTCTAACTCCTCACAGTCTCTCTCATGCCATAAGACTTCACTCACACAATCCTCCACAACATCTACGCAATTACAAGACTCATCATCTATGGGACTTTGCATGACATCAAACACATATATTTCAATTTTCTCATGAGCCACACACATAGACAAAGTCCTGTCACCCACATTAATGATGGTGTTAGTAGTGGCCATAAATGATCGCCCAAGCAATATGGGAGAATCTTGGCCATTACCAACACCATTAACAGTCTCAAGCACAACAAAATCCACGGGGATAATCAAATTTGCTACTTGCACCAAAACATCATCCACAATTCCCAATGGCCTCTTGATTGAACGGTCGGCCAGTTGCAAGGTCATTGTGGTGGGTTTTAGCTCAGGTAAACCCAACTCAAGATACAAATAATGGGGCAACAGATTAATGCTAGCACCAAGATCCAACATTGCCTTCACCTTTTTAGAGTCCCCCATAGATATAGAAATGTTAAAACTTCCGGGGTCCTTCAATTTAGGTGGGAGGTTCTGTTGTACCACAGCACTAGCACTCTCTCCCATAATCAACTTCTCATCATTCCCATACTTAAGTTTCCTAGAATTTAATTCTTTGAAATTTTTTGCATAAGCCGGAATATTTTTGATGACATTCAGCAATGGGAGATTAATGTTCACTTTTGAAAACATGTCATACAGATCAGACATTTGTTTATCCAGCTTGCTTCTCATAAATCTACCAGGAAACGGTACGGGAGGTACATATGGCTTGGGGGTAGGAGAATCAGTAATAGGAATTTCCCCCATGCCATTAGTACTCTTATCAACAACATCCTCCGCATGGATTTCAGAAGGTTTAGGAGAAGGTTCAGAATGTACCTCATTACTTACTTGTTTGCCATTTCTTAAGGTCATGATGGCCTTGGCTTGCTCCCCTTGACTTGGGAAGGTTCTCGGTTTGTGCCCTTGCTGCCCCACAGCTAATTGACCAATTTGAGTCTCCAGCTTTTTGTTGACAGCATCCTGCTGCTTCTCTCGCTGCTCCATCATCATTTTCATTTGCTGTTGCTCTTGCATCATTGACCTCATCATATCCTCCAAAGATTGCTTAGGTTGCTGTTCTGGATTCCCTTGTGGGGGAGAAGGATAGAGAGGTTTTTGTTGAAACTGGTTCCCTTGGTTACCCCTCCATGAAAAATTCGGGTGATTTCTCTAATCTGGATTATAAGTGTTAGAATACATACCACCTTGATTTTGTCGTGGGGGATAACCTTGCATTGCATTAACCTATTAAGAATCACACTGCGCAACACTTTGGCAAACATTAGTAGCATGAGCATTAGAACCACAGTTAGCACAGAAATCAGCTATCACATTAGCACTTGATGAACCCATATTCATGTTAAATTTTGCCAAATTTTGGTTCATCAAGGATATCTGTCTAGCAAACTCATCTACACCACTTAATTCATGCACTCCCCTAGGTTTCCCTCTAGAGCCTTTTTCTTGAGAATTGGCTCCTAACATCTCAAATAAATCTTGAGTTTCAGCAACAGTTTTGGCTCCTAAAAAGCCACCTGCTGCATTGTAAACCATAGCTTGGTCGGCTGCATTCAACCCCCCATAAAATGTTTGATGTAAAAGGGCCTCAGGAAAAGCATGATGGGGGCATTGCACTTGTAACATTTTAAATCTATCCCATGCCTCATGGAATGGCCCACCTTGATCTTGAGTAAATCCTATAATTTTCTGTCTAAAGGTGGCCAAAGTGGCATGTGGGAAAAATTTCTTAAGAAAAATATCGTGCAACCCATCCCATGCAGTAATACTCCTAGCGGGAAGTAACAGTAGCCAAGTTTTGGCTGCCCCTTGAAGAGCAAAAGGGAAGTATTTAAGCCTTAATTGTTCGTCAGTAGCCCCCTCCTTGACTGGGAATCCCGACACAATCATCATATATTCTCTCAAAAAGTTCAAAGAATCCTCACTAGGAAGACCCTGGAACTTAGGCAACTGACTAAAATAATGGCCCTTTGCCTTATAGGTTTTAGCTGCATCAGTCAAGACAATGCACGATACTGATGTGTCGACCTTGGGCCTAGCATACTCTTTCATTAAAGGGTTAGCCATTACTACTTCAATTTCTTCTCCCTCGGTGGAAGACGTTTCCAACTCACTTAAGACTACCTCTGTCTCGGTGACAGAACCTTCAGATTCAGACTCACTAATAGAGGGAATGCCCCTATCAAGTCTATCAATATTATCGTTCAAAGGGACCAACTGGGTATCCAATGAACGTCTACCAAACATACACCGATTAAATGAACTTGTAAATCACAACAAGTCCCCGGCAACGGCGCCAAAAACTTGATGGATAAAATCCACTGTGTAATAAAATTACCTTGCAAGTGTACAAGTACCGAAGCAGCAGTATACAAAAGTAAGGGTCGAACCACAGAGACTCGTGGATAAACAAGTTGATTTAATTAATGTATAGAGTAACCAAAAAGGAGGGGGGGGGGTTTTTATTTGATTTTTAATTAAACTACTTTTAACTACTAAACAATAAAAACAACTAACTTAACTAGCACAAGAAATCAAGGATTTAAACCAAGAGATAACAAGCAGTTCACGGATTGGTGATCACAATTACACTCCCTTTATGCTATTTTGATGATATAAGAAATAATCTTGATTTTAGGGTTCATTCACTTATTTAAGAATTGGGACGGTTAGGTGACCGGATTGCAATTCTATTATCCTATGTAAATTAATTCTTTCGCAAGATCCAATTAAAACACACAGAATTTATTAAGTTTCAAAGAACATAAAAACCTAGTTTGTCTCTTTTTTCGCAAGGTCCAAGATCCAAACTTTTTAACACAACAATGGCTATGTTTGACTCTCCACGCAAGTGCAAGAAATCAAACCCTAATAGTTAAAGAGCCAAAAATATCTATCAATATAATTGAAACCCAAAAACGGAATTGAATCTATTGTGTTAAACTAAAACTACGATTATCATCTCATAACATAAAGATCATGCAATTGTTCACAACCAATCCGCAAACCAAGGAAATTAGCTACTCATACCCATAGCATAAATCACAAGAATAAGATTAAAACTCATAAACCTGGATAATACGCTTGATGATGAAAGATCCAAAATCTTGATTACACCTTGAAAACTTGAATAAAACCTAAAACAAAGCATAAAGAAATAAAATACTGCAGTCTACTATTTATACCGAGAGAAACTAGGACCCAAAAATAGGGAAAATTGGGTAAAAACCCGCTTTGGAGAGGAATCCCGAAAATCAGTGCGGAGGAGTGGGCGACCGCCCAGAACTGGTGTGGGCGACCGCCCAAGTCATCAGTCTCATGTGTGCCGCCAATAAGAAAAAGTGGGCGACCGCCCATGTTGGTCCCAAAGGGCAACAAGGGTATAGAACCGCTAGAGGGGGGGTGAATAGCAGTCCGAAACTTTTTCGAACATACCCTTAAAATCAACCGAGTACTTATCAGTTTGACCAACTGCGGTTCAAAGCACAAGAACCGAACTGATAAAATGCACAGCGGAGTTTGCGGTTTGGCCAAATATGTTAGTTAAAGAGTTGGGAGGTTTGACTCGGGTTGAGAAAACACTATGATGCAACAGAATAGTTTAACTTAAAGTTTAAAGGAAAACACAATTCATCTTTCAAGTCATTTCGTATATGGAAGCAAGTTCAAGACCACAAACAAGAAAGATAAATATCAAGACAGAAAATAAAGATCCAACACACAAATTGAAGAGGTTCGTTCTTAAATGAACTACGTCCTCTACCTAGATGGTTAGTCTAGGATTTTCTAATAGCTATAAGACTTGTATTAATTTAGAGGAGGTTTTACAAGATGAATCTAAACTCTAAACAATAAGTCTAACCTAAGCTATAATAACAACCGGTGTTTTCGAAGTATATAATCTATGTGATCATATAAATCGAGTGTGTGTGTGAAAAAAAATCAAATGCTCTAAGTATCTAAATGATGGTTGAGCAAATGGAATTCTTTCGGTGTAAAGGCTAAGTATGAACGGTTGATAGGCTTGAAGCTTTGATGAAGAACTGGGTTTGCAATGGAGATGGTTTGAAGATATGAATATCTGGGTTTAAATCTTCAAAGCAAACTTGAATACTTGGGAATGAATCTCTTGAAGCTCAGCAACCTTCATTGTTGAATAATGAAGGCTATTTATAGGCAGAGCACCCTTGTGACCGTTGGGTAAAGATTTGAATCAAATCTGAAGGGTACAGTGCTGTCGAAATCCCATTGGTTGAGCTGTCATTTTCGTCCTTGGTTTTGTCTTGTAGTCCTAGGTAGTTGTTACACCACTACCTGACATTTGTCCTTTGTTGCAGAAAGGACTAACAGTAAACAATTCAAACTGATAGACAAACCGACATTCCTTGCAGAAACTCCAAGTTAACTTAGAGTTATTTTGACATGACATAACAACATCCTTTTACGGTCAAAAAGGGAATGTTTGTCTAAAGAATAAATGACATCTCTTTAATTCTTCAATAACTGCTTTGCGGTTTTTCCAAGCATAGGGGCGGTTTGAAGAATGATCTTGATGGGCGGTTTCATCAAACATGCAAACTGCAGTTTGATGAAAACTGAAGAGCTCCATGCTGGCGGTCTCAAGATGACGGCTTGAAGCACTAAACCGCTAATGATACAACCGAACTATACTCAGCCTAGACAACTAAAAAATCTAGAAATGGACTTATCTAAAAAATGAAGTAGAACTTCATTACATGCGGTCCTAAAGTCCATAAAAAGACACGTGGCATGGATCAATCAAATTAAGGTGGGTGTACTAACAATGAATCCTAACAATCTCCCCCTATTTGATTGATGCCATTACCATACTATGATAATAGCAAAACATTGTACTTGGTAAGAACATGTCAGAAATAAATTTCATGAAATTGCATGTCCCAAGTCAATGCACACACTATGCTAGATCATAGATTTCTAATCTATCAAAAACAAAAGAAATGAAGAAAAGATAGAAAAGAAATACATTCAGATGCATATAAGATGATATGATTTTGAGGATCAGAAATGCATGTTTAAACTGAATGTTTAAAACATAATGCACTTAAAAGAATATTTTCATGATGAATGTAGTGCATGAGGTTTTAAGAAATACAAGCATTGTTTCACAAACAAGCAGTTTGAATAAACAAAGTTTTGGAAACAGAATGCTATGCAGTCATTCTCATTATAATTCAATCATAAGAATAGTAACTTACAAAGTATGAATTACAAGAGACATAAAAAAAAAGACTAAGAAAAGAAATCTAGTCTACTTCATCTGCAACAGAACCCCTTGCAGCAGCAGCATCATCTGCGGTTTGGTTCAGAACAGTTTGAGCGTCTTGAGCAGCTTGTTCTTCTACAACTTGAACATCAACAGCAGGGGCGGTTTGATCAACATTTCTAGAACCGAATCTACGGGCGGTTTCAAAAACAAAGTCAGCTGCACGAAGCCGAACTTCAGTTGGTTCACCAATCTTTGATTCAATTGCAGCAGCTTGCTTGACAAGTTTCCCGGTTCTATGCAGGATAAGTTCTGAAGAATCAAGTGCATGCTGAGCCAGAATGTCAAGTTTCTCAACAACAGATTGAAGAGATGCATCAACGGCTTGAAACTTTAAGTTACAAAGATCATTGTTGGTTCTGACAAGATCTTGAAGAGCCAGTTGATTTTTCAAGATTAAGTTCAGTCTCTCATCTAGCTGTTGTTGTCTTGACCTATCATCAAATCTCTCATTCACTCTCTCCCCCTTAATGGCATCAAGATCAGATTGTAAAGTGAGGAGATGAGTGTCAAACCGAGAAGTGGCGGTTTGCTGATGAACTTGAATATTCCTAACCGCATCTATTAAATCGGCGGTTGTAGCATGAAGAGGTAGAATTGGATAGGAAGGAATTGAAGAGGGCGGTTCATCAGAAAGAGTGTAGTCAGGGATGTGCTCACCACTGGAATTATCATCATCAGAAATTTGGATGGCATCATCAGACTGATGGGATGAAGAAGGCAGTTTGGCTTTACCTTTCAAGAGAATGTGTGCCTCTTCTAAAGTTTCACCCATAGAAACCCTAATGGCGGTTTCAAGTTCTATGGGATCAAAAGGAAGGGAAAAATAATAAGGAATGATTTCGGTTTGAGGAGGAGAAGGAGGAGGAGGAGGAGAAGGAAGAGCAACATATCTCATATATTCATCAAAGAGAAAAATGGAAGGAGAAGGCACAAGAAATAATCTATAGAGATTAGGAATACAGAGACAATTAAAGAATAGAAAGAATTGGGAGGCAAGAGTGGGATCCATGAGTACCTGATAGGCAATCTCACCCATCAATTGTTCTGCAACTGAAAGAATTATTTTCTCAACTGCGGCTTCCATCTCATCCTTGGGAAAAATAGCATATGGGTTAGGGCGGCCAGCCTTCAAGAATCTATCTTCGGCTTTGGCGGCGGCACGAGCATGGGCTCCAGCCCTTCTTTCCCTAGAGGTTTCAGTCTTGAACCGCTTCAGATATCTTGCTAAGTCAGCAGCATTCTTTCGTTTCCTTGTCTTCGGTTTAATGAATGAAACCGATGGCGGAGCAGATGGTGAAACTGAAGACTGAGCCATCGGTTGGACCGACGTAGAAACTGAAGGTTGAGCAGATGAAATAACTGGTGAAGGTTGAACCGCTGCAGCATATGGTAAGTCTGGAGATGAAGATGGAGTATGTTCTGGGGAATCAAAATCCAGCTTTCTTTTAAGTGAAGGAGGAGAGACCTCAACCAACATTGGGTCAATACCTGCCTTTCTCATCTCAGCTTTTTCTCTTAGCTCTTTTGCAAATGCACCTTCAAGTGGTGAATGATCCCTTTTATAGTCAGCCTCACTAAAGTCTATACTCCTGGTGGCCTTGACTGCCAATGTTCCACATAATCACTTTTCTTCACCAACTTTCTCTTCTTCTTTGGCGGTTGAACCTCAAGAACTTCATCTTCTTGCTCAGGTTCACCAAATGCCTCAGACATATCAGTCTGCTCAGGTAATGCTGCAGCCTCAAACTCATCGGTTTGCTCAGGCTGAACCGCAATGGTAGATACAGCGGTTTGTTCAACAGGAACCGCATCCTCAGACACTTCGGTCTGCTCAGGATCGGTTTGGGAGGAGGGTTTGAGGTTTGGGAAGGCTTTGAAAATTTCAGCCAACTGTTCTTCAGAGAATTGAACAGATGGCGGTTTAGAAGAGGAAGGTTTAGGAGGAGAAAGGATAGGAAGGAAAAGATGAGGTGAAGGGATGAGTTCTGGAATGGATTTAGCTTTGGCTGCTTTAAGAGAGGCGGCATCCATAGCAAAATTAATGGATTTCTCCACATTTTGATGTAATGGAGAGAGGGGTTTAACTTGAGGTTTGGGAATAGAGGGTTTAGAAGAGATAGGTTTGGAAAGTGTAGGAGATAGTCTGATGGGGGGAAAAGAGGTTGAAGAAGATGAAGGTTTTGATGACGGTTTGGATAAGGGTTTAGGAGGCGGTTTGGATAGGTTTTCTTTTGTAATAACTGAAGGGATTTGAGCAGTTCCCTTTCTCTTCCTTGGAGCAGTGGTTTCCTTGGGATAAGCCGCAGGTATAGACCAAACTTCAGGCTCCCCCTCAACCGCAGACTCCCCCTCAGCCTGTACCGCGGTCTGAGCTAACTGACTTAACCCCAGTCGGTTTAAAGTAGCAGTTTGACCTTCATTTCTTAGCATCGTAGCATGGGCCTGATCAGCAATGGCACCAGCATACGGTTTCCCAGATTTGTTGAGCCGAGCCTCAGGAAATGGGCCACGTTCGGCTTCAGGAAGAGGGTCCTCATTCCAAACTGTTTGAGCATACCGCCATCCAAATGCGGTTCTGAAGGCGTCAAGTTTAGATAATCCAAAGATAGATTTGTCAATTGGATCCAACCAATAGTCCTTGTTTTCAGCAGAGAACTTGAAAATCGCAGTATCTTGATGCAAGAACTTTGTCAGCAACCTGCAATGAGTTCTGACCTTGGATTTTCCAGCGGCTCTAGCAGCATGGAGGCGGTTTAACGCATTTATTATCTCCTTCATCACAACCTTGGGCCAGTGCAGTTTCTTCCCTTTAAGAATGGCCACACAGTAAGCATACTGTTCACTTGTAAAGTTGTTGTGGTTTCCATTCTTGCACATGACTCCAGAATCCACTAATTCACATAGATGAGCCATCACCTCTCCAAAGTCCTTTTTGGAGGAATTCTTGGTGGAGAAAGAATTGACTCCAATCAACTCCATTGTAGTATTGCTTAGAAGTTCCGGTTTTATCCCCATAACTCCAGAGTTCTCAAGACCAGCTAGAACTGCAATCTTGGAAGCGGTTAGGATCACTTCTTTGCCACAGACGGTGGACTTGATAGCATCTTCAAATTTTATTTCTCCGGATTCCAGATCCCTTATCGGTTCTCCTCTTACATCTAGTAAGGCAGCCTTCGTGGAAATCCCATTCTCAAAGAATTCGGCGCAGATAATTGTAACGAACTGCGGTTCATCCATAAGAAACAAAGGTAGCAGCTTTGCATCATTCAGTAGTTTGAGGAGCTTCTTTCCAACTGCATCTTGTTTAATTTCATCCTCAAGAATCCTAGAACCGGGAACAAAGTTTGAGGGATCCTGAAAAATTTTCTAAGTTAGAAATAGCTTAAAGAATGATAGTTTGAATCCTTAAGCAAACCGCGGTTTGATTAAGTCCTACAAACTATAACAAGGAATCCTAACAAGGAAAACATGCGGTTCAAGGAGAGTAAGGGTAAAAAATGTAAAAACAAAGAATGAAGGGACAGTGAAGGCAAAGTGAATCAAAGAGGGAAAATTTTGAAAAAAAGAGTTTGAATGCATGAAGAACACTAAGAACAGAGTATGAATATGCAAAACAAAATCTTAACCAAAATATGGAAAAAATTATACCAAAATGATCACAAAGGGCAGATTCTAACAAAGTTCTAAATAAACTAAGACAAATAACAACACATGAACCCAGAATCTGCAAAATTTCGCAAGAACACCAAATGACCCCAAAATTGATTTTGCTCAAAATTGAACACAAATCTTAAAACAAAGTAATCAAACAGTATATTTAAGTAAATGCAAGCACAAACCAACCAAGAAATTGAAGAAAAAGCATAAAATGATCAAAGGAAGATGAACAAGCTTTTAAGCTTCAACAATGGCGGAAAAATGAAATATACTGAGTTAGGGTTCAGAATTTCATACCATATCAGGCTTCGATGGTTTGGACGATGTAGAAGAAGAAGCAAGATCAATTGATTTCTTTGGTGCCATTAAAAATTTTTTTGTTTAAGTAAGAAAATTTTGAGTGAGAACAGAGAGAGAGAGGAGTGCGTACAGAAGAGAGAGAAAGGGTTTTTGCTAAAAAGAGTAGGAAGGTAAAAAGATAAATTGAAAAATGGTTTGTCTATTATACTCAATTAACCACCTCGGGTAGTGGAGCGGGCATGACGGCTGAAGGAAACTCAACCGTCAGTGTACCTGTCGATTCGCATTCAATGCGGCAGAGATAATTGCAAAAAGGTCCTTAAAGAATGAAGTGACATAAAGTAGGGACTAAAATGCAATTTCATACCTGAGCGGTTTTGCGTAAACCGACTTACCTTTTCCTCATTATCGGTTTTGGTGAAACCGATATCTTTCAGATCTATCTTCGGTTTCAGTAGAGAAACCGAAACCTTGCTTTGACAATTCGGTTTGGATAAAACTGAAGTTGTTCTACTTGACTCTTCGGTTTGAGTGGAATTTATAGCCGAACCATTTTGTTGCGGTTTTGTCGATTGAACCGCAAGCTATTTGCATTTTCTTAATAGAGCCAAAATACTTTGCTAGAAAAATGTTCTTCTTTTCAACATGATCTTTGAGGAAATGATATCTTATGTCAATGTGCTTGGTTTTTGAGTGTTGTACTGGATTGTTGGAGATTGATATTGCTGCAGTACTATCACAGTAGATAGGGCAGTTCTTCTCAAATACTTCATAGTCTTCCAACTGCTGTTTCATCCAGAGAATTTGAGAGCAACAGCTTCCAGCCGCAATATATTCAGCTTCAGCGGTAGAGACTGAAACCGATGCTTGTTTCTTGCTGGACCATGATACGAGCCGGGTTCTAAGGAACTGACAAGTACCACTTGTGCTCTTTCTGCTTATCTTACATGCTGCAAAGTCAGCATCTGAATAACCTAATAGATCAAATGAAGATTCTTTAGAGTACCAAAGTCCAAGGTTAACAGATCCACATAAATATCTAATAATTCTTTTAACAGCAATAAGATGAGATTCTCTAGGGTCAGCTTGAAATCTAGCACAAACACAAACACTGAACATGATATCTGGCCTACTAGCAGTTAAGTAAAGTAAAGAACCAATCATACCTCGGTAGAGAGTCTGATCAACTTTCTTACCTCGTTCATCTTGATCCAAACTGCAGGCCTTTTGCATTGGGGTATCAACTGGCTTAGCGGTTTCAAGCCCAAATTTCTTGATCAAATCTTTGGTATATTTGGCTTGGTTGATAAAGATTCCATCATGACATTGCTTGATTTGGAGTCCAAGAAAGAATGTCAATTCTCCCATCATACTCATCTCAAATTTACCTTTCATAAGCTTCTCAAACTTAACACACATAGTCTCATTAGTAGAACCGAAAATAATATCATCAACATATATTTGAACTAATAATGAATGACCTTTGTGTTTAGCAATAAATAGGGTAGTATCAATTTTACCTCTAGAGAAGCCTTGTTCAATAAGAAATTTAGATAGAGTGTCATACCATACTTTTGGAGCTTGTTTGAGTCCATACAAGGCCTTCTTGAGCTTGAAGACATGATTAGGATATTTGTTGTCTTCAAATCCTGGTGGTTGAGCTACATAAACTTCTTCTTGTAGTTCACCATTCAGAAATGCACTCTTCACATCCATTTGATATAACTTGAATTTCTTGAAGGAGGCATAGGCCAGGAACAATCTAATGGCTTCAAGTCTGGCTACAGGGGCAAAGGTTTCATCATAATCAATCCCTTCCTCTTGCCTATAACCTTGAGCAACCAACCTTGCTTTGTTTCTTGTAATAGTACCATTTTCATCCATCTTATTTCTGTATACCCATTTTGTTCCAATTACAGTGTGATCTCTGGGCCTTGGAACTAGAGTCCAAACTCTGCATCTTTCAAACTGATTAAGCTCTTCTTGCATTGCAGCTACCCAACTTGGATCACTTAGAGCTTCATCTACCTTCTTCGGTTCCATCTGAGATAACAGTGCGGTTGAGAACAAACTGTGGTTATCTCTATGAGTCAAGCTTCCTCTTGTCTGAACACCAGAACTGATAGGACCTATAACATTAGTTGTTGGATGGTCTCTATGCTCATTGATTTCTGGCGGGAGGTCTTCATGAACCACTATTTCTTGAAGATTTTCCAGATGAGGCTCTTCTTGATATTCATTGAAATCTTCATTGAAGGTGATGTTTGGAACTGGATCAACGGTTTGAATGGGATCAGAAGAATGCGGTTCTACAGCAACACCTTCGGTTTGATTTGGAGCGGCTGGAGAACTTGATGGAGCGGTTTGAGTAGGTTGGTCATTTGCGGTTGCATGATTAGGGTAAGATGTACCTGTCTCAAAACCACTAAAATCATCAGCAACATTTGGAGCCATATGTGGCTCAAGAAGATTATGTTCATCAAATGTAACATGGACTGACTCTACAATTTTTAAAGATGTCTTATTGAAACAACGAAAAGCTTTGGAGTGTTTTGAATAACCAACAAAAATACCTTCATCGGCCTTAGCATCAAATTTACCTCGATGCTCTTTACCATTGTACAAGATGTAGCACTTGCATCCAAATATCTTGAAGAAGGCAATGTTGGGTGATCTGCCTCTCCACAATTCATAAGGAGTCTTGTTGTGAACTTTGATGATTAGGGAGCGGTTTTGGGTGAAACATGCGGTATTGACGGCTTCGGCCCAGAAGTATTTGGGAAGCTTTGCTTCTGCAATCATTGTCTTCCCGGCTTCAATCAAAGTCCTGTTCTTTCTTTCTATAACTCCATTCTGTTGTGGAACCCCAGCGGCAGAGAAGTTATGATCAATTCCATGATTATCACAATATTGGGCAGTACCATTGTTTGTAAATTCGGTTCCATTATCTGAACGCACGGCAACAATGTCATCCAATTTCTGAGTTTGGAGCTATCTAAAGAGAGCGGTTACGATGCCATAAGTATCATCTTTAGAGGCCATCATTTCCACCCATGTATATCTTGAATAATCATCAACCACCACAAGTGTATAGCGGTTTCCTCCAATACTGGCGGTTGGGACAGGTCCAAATAAATCCATGTGCAGCAGTTGCAAACAGCGGTTCGTTGAAGGTGCGGTTTTACTAGGAAATGACTGTTTGGGCTGCTTTCCAAGCTGGCATGCTTTACACTTTTCATCATGATGGTCAGCCACTTTGGGTAGTCCTTTTACTAGACCATCCCTGTGCAGTTTTGCTAGATACTTGAAGTTCAAGTGGCTGAGCCGCTTATGCCATAACCAACTGCTTTCACTTATATTTTTGGCTACAAAACAGAGGTCAGCAATAGAAACAATATTGCTTAAATCTATCATATAAACATCACCTGTTCTGTTGCCAGTCAGTAGAGTGACTCCAGAGGAAGCATCTTTGATATAACAGCTAGTTGAAGTAAAGTTGCAGTTCATTCCTTTGTCACAAAACTGAGATATGGAGAGAAGGTTGTGCTTGAGTCCTTCTACTAGTGACACATTTTCAATAGTCACCTTTCCTCGTTTGATTGCTCCATATCCTACTGTTTCTCCTTTCTTGTTGTTACCAAACACTACTGGGGGACCTTTCATTTGGATGAAACTGCAGAGTAGTTCGGAATCTCCAGTCATGTGTCGTGAGCATCCACTATCCAAATACCAGAGATCCTTTTTCTTCTTAGCGGTTCCAGCCATAAAACATGAAATCTGAAAAATAAACATAAAAGGTTTTGGTCCCCCTTATTCCTTGGGTCCTAGGGTTAGCAGCTTTTTGGGACCCACACTTGTTTGACCTTAGGATTTTTACGTCCCTCGGCATTTGGTGTGAATCTTAAAAGACAATGACCAGCACTATGACCAAAATCAGCACAAATAGCACAATGAATAAATCCAGGTTTTGGTTGCGGTTTTACAAACCCTTTACTGACCTTCGGTTTCTCATGTTTTACTGGGTCAGCGGTTTTGGCTTTAACAAAGATTACCTTCTTGAGCTCAACCTTCCTCTTAGGTGTGGCTTTAGGGAAAATGATAGGAATTTCCTTAAACCGACTAGGAGCGGCTTCATCACTCAATACTTCCTTGGTTGCCTCAGCTGCTATGGATTTCTCTTTCCACTTTGAATCTTTCCCAGTCTGGTTTTTAGGGTATTCAAAGAAATAATTTTGCCTTTTAATTTTTTGTTTTGAGCCCTTTTTATCAGCATGATTTACCTTAGGAATTTCTTTGGTTTGTTCAGTAGGTTTCACACCACCTTCGGCATAGAGACAAGGACACTTACACCCATCATCGGTTTTAAACCCCAATCCACTTTTATCCGAAGTAGGAATTTGTGAATTTAGGATTTGTTCCACGGTGACACCAGACTTAGTCCATACATCGGTCACTTTTTGGAGGTCATCCCTTTGTATGGTAAGATCATGGATTTGGGTGAGAAGTACCTCGATTTTGTCCTTCAGATAGCGGTTTTCATCCACAATAGTAGATATCCCAGCAATTTGGAGCTTGAGATTTTCAATTTCCTCCTTGTTGGATTTACATACACGTTGGGATTCTTCAAGTTCCGCAGCCATTAGTTTATATGCCTTTTTAAGTACAGTGTGTTGTTGACATATAATATTTGCACGTTCTAGTACCTGATCATCATGACTTTGGTCTGCTTGAACCTCGGGAGTGTAGTTTGGTGTTGTAGGAGCTTTGCTTGATCTAGCCTCAGGAGTTTTAGGTGAAACTGACTTCATTTGTTGTTTTGGCAGTGGAAGGCTTTCGTCAATTTCAATTCTTTCTTCAAATCCCATGAGACAGAGATTAGCAGTTTCTTCATCATCACTTTCATCTGAGTCTGAACCCATCCATGTCAGCGGTTGATCTCCTTGGTCAGCTACCATTCCTCTTCTTTTCACGAATTTCTTGTTGAATGGTTTCTTTGCTGGCACGGCTTCATACCTCGGTTTGGGACAACTTGAAGCAAAGTGACCTGGCTGTCTGCAGTTATAACAAACCAAGTCATCCCTTGTCTTGGGATCTGCAGTTTTGTTGAATCTGGTTGGAGGGACAAACTTTGCTGGGCCTTTGGATGGAAATTGAGATCTATTATTTTTCCTAAACTTGGTGTATTTCTTCACATACAAAGCAAATTCTTCATCATCCATTTCATCAAAATCAACTTGAGTAGAACTTGAGGATTGTGATCCTACACTCTGAGCATAAGAACTTTGAGGAGGAGTGTAGGATTGATGAGACTGCTGATATGATTGATAAGATTGAGGATATGGTTGATGTGATTGAGGATAGGATTGGTGAGACTGTTGTTAATATTCAGAAGGTGCGGTTTGAGGACTATATCTAGGAACATTTTGGTCAGGAGGAGCGGTTTGCAAGTGGAGGTGAGGAGCGGTTTGATAATGGTCTGGATTGTAGACAGGAGATGAGGTATTGTTGAATGCAGCTAGAGAGAGGGTCTTAAATCTGCTTTCGGTTTCATGGACCTCTTCAAGCTTAAATTCAAAAACCTTCAGCATGGCATACAAGTGTCGAAGATCAAGAGCTTCCAAGTCCTTGTTGTCTTCAATGTTAGTAGTTTTGATCAGCCATTTGCTACCAAGTGCTTGCATGAATCTCATGTTCAAATCTGTATTAGAATAGACATGTCCAAGAGAAAAACAAACATTAACAATATCAATAAACCTCTCATAGCATTGTCTAAGAGATTCCTTAGGATCTTTAACAAAATAGTCAAAGAGTCTTCTCTGTTGATAGAGGCGGTTCTTCTTGGTATCTGAATCTCCTTCCAGAAAGTCAACTATAGCATCCTAGGTAGCCTTTGCGATTTTGCAGTGAAGCACCTTAGAATGAGTCCTCAGGTCAATAGCTGAAACTAGCATGGACATAGCTCTTCCATCAAAATCCACATTGATGCGGTCTGCATCAGTCCATTCACTTTCTAATTTCTTAACTTCAGCTTCTTCTCCTGCGGTTCCTGCACGAGGATTAGCTTTCATAGGAACATATGGTCCATCAGTAACCGCGGTCCACAGTCTACGATCACATGAAATCATGTGTTTCATCATCCTATCTTTCCAAAAGATAAAACTATCTTCATCCAGAATCGGTAAGTGATTCGAATTGGATGTTTGCATCATATGGGTGTTTGTGTTTGCCATTGGATCAGCACCCAAGCGGTTAAGCTTGTAAAAACAAGTTTGGTGGATATGCTCTGATACCACTTGTTGGTCCCAGAGGGCAACAAGGGTATAGAACCGCTAGAGGGGGGGTGAATAGCGGTCCGAAACTTTTTCGAAAATACCCTTAAAATCAACCGAGTACTTATCAGTTTGACCAACTGCGGTTCAAAGCATAAGAACCGAACTAATAGGAAAAGGGACACTAAATGTGACTGGTTTTTCTACCTTAAAAATGTCTTACATGTAGATGGCCTTGTAGCTAATTTAATTAGTATTAGCCAACTTTGTGATGACATCTTAGAGGTGAAATTCAACAAAAATACTTGAAGTCTTTGATTGTACTAACAATTATGTGATGACAGGAATTAGATCAAGTGACAATTGTTATCTTGTTGAAGACAAACAGGTGTGCCATTTGGAAAAAATAAATGTTACTACATTGTGGCATCAAAATTTTGGACATGCCCATTATCGAAACTTGAAGAACATTGTCAAGTTTGAGGCTGTCAAAGGAGTACCTAAACTGAATCTTAAGAACAAAATGGTTTGTGGAGACTGCCTTAAAAATGAGGAGACTCGTGTAACCCAGTGTGCTGCCCAACACCAAGAGCAACACTTCGAGACAACACATTGTTTTCAGCTTTTGCACATGGACTTGATGGGTCCAATCAAGGTAGAAAGCCTGGGAGGTAAGAGGTATATTTTTTTTTATAGTTGATGATTTCTCTAGGTTTTCATGGGTATATTTCCTAAGAGAAAAATCTGAAACTTTAGATAAATTTAAACTCTTGCACTCCAAAATCAAAAACATGTTTTGCTCACCTATTTTTCGTATAAGATCTAATCATGGAAAAGAATTTACAAATGTTTCCTTTTATACTTTTTGTAAGAAAAAGGGGATAAACCAGGATTTTTCGGTATCAAAATCACATCAACGGAATGGGTGGCCGAAAGGAAAAATAGGACATTGCTTGATATGGGCCGTGTTATGTTATTTTCAAAACGGATTTCAAAAAGATTTTGGGCTGAAGCTTTGAGTACGGCGTGTCACATTTCAAATAGAGTCTTTCCAAGACCTGGTTTAACAATGACACCCTATGAGATTTTGAATGGGAAGAAACCACAAGTACATTACTTCCATGTGTTTGGGTGTGTATGTTTAATATTAAAAGACTGGGATTACTTAGCTAAGATTTACTCCAAGAGTGATAAAGGATTTTTTCTTGGATATTCTCAAGACAATCATGCATATTGAGTGTATAATTTAAGATTGGAAACTATTCAAGAATTTGTAGATATTGTTTTTGATTATCTGTCAAGTATTGCAAATGAACCAGGTGATTATCCTCCTTTGGTACTGCTGGAACAACCTCAAAGTGAATTTGATATTTATGTTGGACCAAGTATCGACATAAGTATTGGACCAGATGTCGGCACCAGTGTTGTGTTACCACACCTGAGGCAACACCAGAGATAACACCAGAAGTCAGTCCAGTTGCAGAAAATGAAAATAATGAGGACTCCTTTAGAGTAGATGATCCCATCGTCAGAAGAGTTCCCCCTTTAAGGATTCAAAAGAACCATCCTATATCCCAAGTGATAGGGAGAGTAGACGAAGGGATACAAACTAGACGTAAGGAACCGGTTAATTATCGAGACATGGTAAACCATTCATGTTTTCTTTCTAAGCCTGAATCTAAAAATATTTTTAACTCTTTGAAAGATGAATATTTAATTCAAGTTTTTAACCATAAGAGATTCTCTAACTTGAAGAAGTCTCTTGTTCCGTGTCTTGTTTAAACCACTCTGATCATTTTTTTTTGTTGTACAATATTTTGTTTTGTTTTATTTAAAAAAAAAAACTTATTTTTTTATGTTTTCATGTTTTCAATATGTCAGTGGGTAGTCTTTTCTATCCATTGACGGTGGCATATACTGATGTTTCTGTTATGGTAGGATAACACCCAAGGTAACATTATTGATGACATTCCCTTTAAACTCAAAAGTGACAAAGTCACTAATCTTTTGATAAAATCAGAGGCAAGAAGGATAAAAAGCACTTATAATATTTCCTAAGTAGCTCGGGGCATGGCGTTCGCTGCGACGATGCACTCTTGCCAAATGGAGATATTATCTAGTGATTTTGTACTAAGTATTAGGAACATGGAGTTCGCTACTACAGTGTATCCTACTTGAACGGTACAAATCACTAAAGCATGTTTTCACTTTATAAGGAATCGGGGCACGGAGCTCGCTACTACGATGCTTCCTTGTAGATAAAGAAGTGTAAATTATGTTTATTTTTAAAGTGCTTGAAGATGAAGAACAAGCTTTTTATATCTAACTTATTAGATCTGTTTTGCCTAAAATGTTTAAATTTGGCAAGCTTGTTATACCTCAAATTCTTACTAAAGAAGCATATCTTCGCCTCAAGTGTTCAAAAATGGGGTTTATCTTGCCTTAAATGCCTTAATATGAATTTATCAAGGGATGTTTATCACATATGTTATCTTAAGTGTTACCATCATTGCCATTAACACATTAGTGTGTGCTACATTAGTTTTTTATTCTTTTATTTTCGGATTTGTTTATTAAATTTTCAAAGTTTGAAAGTCTTTTTTTTATTCAAAGAGTTTACAATTTTGAAAAAGTCTTAAACAAATCTTTTTTAATTGAGGTAAAATTCACTAGTAACTATTTCCCTAAAATCTTGGATTCTATCTTCAATTTGTGAGGGAATCAGTTACTCTTTCTTTTACCCGTTCGTTTTACTTATTAATTTCTATTTTTTTTCGTTTTCTTTATTTAAAAAAAAAAACGGATGTGTAGGGAGTTGGTTTTTTGTGTGCAAGTAAATAGGGGGAGTTTAATTAGGATAGTTTAAGTGAGAGTAAAAATAGGGCTTTAGTTATATTAGGTGATAAGAGTTAAATCTAATTTAATTTCTATCCCTATTCACATTCCTAACCTACTAAATATTTATCCCTATTTACTCTCTCTTTCTCTCACACACAAGCACCTGTATACTCCCTCCTCTCAATCGCTGTTTCTCTTTCACATCAACCTTCCCAAAATTCCTAAATCCTACCTCTCAATTTCAACAATGGCTTCTCCTTCCCAAAACCCTAACCAATCCGCACGTCAAGAAGGGTCTCTGGGTGTTGTCTCGGGTGTTACTTCGCCCATGGAAATATCTCCAAGGATTCATATATTTCTCTTTCCATGGCTATGTCAATTGATGAGCACTCATGGGTTTCTACCTCGGCTCAACCCACACCCACCGTGACTGCTTCTCAACCACCTGTTTCCACCACCAAGAAACCAAAGAGAAAAGCCCCTACTTCAATCAAATTGGCTATTCCACCGTCCAAGAAAAGGACTTCAAGCCGACTCCGTGCAAGGAACATTCCAAACCCTAAAGCTCGTTCCAATACCTCCTCTGACCCTGTGACCGTGTCCGATGAAGAAGAATCTCTTTGCATTTCTTCTGATCACAACTCGGATGAGAACTATGTTGTTACAGCAACTGAAAAAGCTCAATCTGTGGAGACATTGGAAGACTGGGTAGCGGATGAAGACGAACCCCTAGCTACAGTTCAGAAACGAGCAATCAAAAGAAAGGGAAAAGAAAGTGCTACCTCACTTGCTACTGGAAAGCAGGTAACATGAAAGGTAACATCTGCTTCGTCTAAACCGCCTAAAGTTCCTGTTAATGCACTGGATTCTCGTGATTCTTCTGATGATTTTCTAGAAAGAGGATTTAATGACGATGATGATGATGATGATGCTTTCCCTAAACCTTTCCTTACTTTGGAATTTTATAAGAAGTTTAATATGGAAAAGTGGTTAGAACATTCCTCTTTGAAAATGTATCGTGAAAAATACATTGATTAAGCAAATTTGAAAAAGCATGGGGTGTATCAATTCTTGGAAGATATAAAGTTCCTTAATGCTAATCTCTATCCCTCTAATTATGTGGAGAGTGTGGTTAGGAATTTCTATACCAACCTTCATCTGAACCTAGACAATGAACAATCCAAACAATATGGCAAATTATTTCTTAGGAGTAAAATCTTCAAGATTAACCATACATTGATCAACAAAGTGTTAGGAATGCCTAATTATGATGATGATGGGACACTTGCTGACCGGGATGTTATTGCTAAGGTTCTTTTGAATAATGTTGTTAGTAGTTGGCCCACCAAGAAGAATGAACATTTCCTTGCTTCACACCTCACTTCACTCTTTTCGGTTTTGCACAAGTTGTGCATTTTTAATTGACTTCCCACGTCTAATGAACAATATGTTACCTTAGAACAAGCTAGGGTGTTGCATAAATTGGGAATGAGCCGTAGGGTAAACATTGGGAGATTGGTCTTCAAACACTTGGCATCTTGGGGTAGAAAGAAAAAGATTTCGGTTTTCCCATATCCCTCTTTTATTTTTCAAGTGGTGATGGGTCAAAATTTTCCAATAATGGATTCAGACGTTTATACTCATGAGCTTGACTATTACAAGGTTGACAGTCTCCTGACTAAACAAGGCCAAGGTGGTGTAAGATACACGGGTGATTTGCCTTGGGACAAGTCAAAAGATGTTAAGTCAAGTAGTGTTCCAGTCCGAAGTGTTGGGAAAAATGTTGTTTCAGATGTTACTCCAAGTTCTCGTAGCCTTTTTTCAGGTACAGATACTGAAAATGTACTGGCGAGTGTGTTTCATCTCTTGGGAAATGCTTCACCAACAATTCCAAAGACTACCATTATTGCTTTCCTCAACAAACAGGTGGCAAATATGGTGAAGATTCTCTATGGCTGGAACAAGATTAAAGAGGACACCATCGGCTTCATTAATTTGATTTCTTCCCAACCAGGGGGAGATGTTGGTGCTGGTACTAGTGCAGGTACAAGTGCTGCTACTGATGCTGTTGGTGATGCTGGTACAGATCATGCTGCTGCTGGAGATGCTAGCACAAGTGATGAGCCAGATGATGGAGAACAAGAAGAAGACGAGGTTGATGGAGAAGAAGAAGAATACTTTGTTTGAAGGTTGATGTTGCCACAACTCTTGGGCAATGGCTTTTAATGGTACTTTGAAATGGTTTCAAAACAATTTTCGTTTTTGGTGGTTTGGTTTCTAAAACATTTTCGTATTTCGGTTTCTTAGTTTAGAACTTGAATACTTTGGTGGTTATTTTGGTGATTATCTTTGGATGATATTTTGTGGTTTTGTGGTTTTTAAAACTTGGGTTTAATTTTGTTTTTAAAACTACTAGTTTGAGGCACAAAAGATGATTTTGGTTTTAAACTAGTATTGTTTTTGTAAATCTTTGTTGTTTTGGTTAACTCCTAGATTAAGGGGGGAGTTTTACCTTCTGGGAGATGCTATGTTATTCTGTGTATGGCTAACATATTTTGCAGGTACCATCACTTAGAAAGGTTGGAAAGAAATCTCAAACTAAAGGGGAGATTGTTAGTGCAAACAGAGGTGTTACCTTAGATGTTGCCACTGACAGTCAAGTGTTGCCTGACGGAATTTATATTGTAGTTTGACATTTCTTACTAATATTAATTTTATACTAATGTCCTAATATTATTGTCTAGATGTCTGTGTTGTTGGTCCATATTTCAGGATATAATAAGGTGGATTTTGGAGCTAAATACATGGAGAAGTAATTAAAAGAAAGTTATACATAAATGGTGAACTATGGAGGACTTTCAACATATTTAACATGTGTTACATAAGGAAAAACGTGGGAAGACACATTCAAATGATTTGTTGCTGATCAAAGTGAAGAGTACAAGCGTGGAGAAGAATGGAGTACAACTGGGCGAAGCATAGACTTGGGCATGAAGAAATCGGTTGAGAAAATCATGGAAAGTGGACCAAGTATTGCACAAAATGTGGAGAGCAAGCACACACACTCTCCTCACTCTCTCATACGTCCAAGGCAGCCCCAAGGCTGTTTATTTGAGTAGCCATTAAGTTTTTGAAGGATATAAATAGTGCTTGGATGAGAAGATTGAAGACAAGCCAAATATTACACACACCGTTAGCACAAGAACAAAGTACTTCTTGGCTCCTTTGTATCCTTCCTCCCATACACTCTTCTCCACACTCAAATACTTCGGGTTTGAGTGTGTTTTGGCTAGGATATGATTTCGTACTTTGTTTCTTTTTAGTTCCATAGCTCATACATTGTAATAGCAATAGGAAACTTTTTCGGCTTTGTATTTGGTACTCACATTGAATATAAAGTCTTCGCCTTTGTGGCTCTCTCAAGTTATAATTATATAACTTGAGAAAAAATAACTCTTTTACAACCTGTTTTTATTCTCAGGTGTGTGTTGTCCATCACTGAATATTATCTGGAGTGTTACCTAGCATTTGAGGTAACACTTGTTCTCAGAAAATTATTGACTAACAATTTCATGGAGTATTAGTTGGTAGGTTTTCTTTATTTAATCAAAGCCAGCTTATATTTTGGTTTGGGGCCATTTCGTAGTCAACTTATACGTTTGCACTATTCTTTTAATCACCGTAAACTAAAAGTCGACTTTGCATTTCGTCCACTCAACAGCTAGATAATAGTACTAGTTGGTAGGTTTTGTTATAAGTTAGAGAAATAAATTAGATCATGTTTTTCTTTAATCTATCTATAAATATATAACAACAAGATAAAGTTTCTAAACTTGGAAAGAGGGTCCACTGGTTGCTCCAAATAGAAATGTGGTCTGGCTCTCTTAAAAGAAAAAAGTGGTCTGACTATCATTTATTAATTGTTTGTATTTCAGTGTCCTCTTTTGCTATGTACTCTCTCCGTTTTATGTGAATAATTATATTTATCAATTTATTTTGACTTACATTTTTCCCTTTCTTCAATAATTTTTGACAAAGTTAAATTATTTACCAAAAAATAGCTAAGTACGAAGTATATACATATAAATATGTTTATTAAGAAGCTATTTTTTTTAAAACATATTAAGAAGCTATTCGAAACCATAATTCGGGATTGATTGTTAGTAGTTTTAAGTTGTTGTATGAAGGATTTTTTTTTTTTTGGAAATATATGGTTTTATTTTTGAATCCATTTATTTATTTTTTGTTTAATATTTTTAAATGAGAACAAAGTAATTTTTCGGCTTTGGAAAATTCATATGAAAAAATAATGACAAAAATTTATGTAAAACGGTTTTACATATGAGGCGAGTTTTGTTGAGAGAGTAAATGGTTTGCCTCCTATAGGCGGGGCGGGAAAAACTCATTTACTCTCTCATCAAGATTCATCTCATACATGAGACGGTCTCACAAGAGACTTACAAAAAGATAATTACTTCTACATATAATATCAATAGAAACAAAGTAAGAAATGAATACTCACTCAATATTCACGTTTTTATTTTTTGAAAGGTATTCACCTGAAGTGTTTCATGTTTAATGAAATCATGTAATTGCAATTGCAACTTTAGTTATTCATTTATGTTTTCCTTTCTCCCAAAAAAAATAAAAAAAATAAAATAAATCACGTTTTCCTAAATCATACCAAAATTATGATTTCTTTTTTCAAAAAGAATATTTTTCTTATAGAATAAAAAAAAACCCTTCACAAAAATAGTTCTCTTTAGTTTAAAACCTTTAATCAATTACTCCTAAAATATGCTATAATAGTTTTTCTTACAACAATTTCCTTTTTTATTTCTCTTAAACTAAAACAAAGGAGTTTTTAAGATCCTGTTGTTATTGTTGAAAAAAAAAAACTTTTGTAATTCAATGATGATATGTTTAATAAAACGCATACTATACAGAAATTGGAGTGAGAGTAGCCGTAAATCTCAGTGTGTTTTTAGGCTGTATCTTTTTTGAAAAATACTATTTGAGATTTATTTATAACAAAATAAGATTTTATTTTATTTCAATAAATTACTCCCAATATAACTTTCGGCTTGGCTAAAAGAAGAAAGCTTTGGGAAGTTAAATTAACAATTGTGGTGTGTTTTGAAAGACTACATAAGATTGGATACACATGTCAGTTAGTGTATTCAACTTTTAGTATGAAATATTTGGTTTAATAAACCTTTTAATTTCAGCAAATATCAATATTTTGCTCCCTTGGCATTACAATTTCAATTTCACCATAAGAGTGTTTTTTTTTTAAAAAAAAAAAAGTTGAAAGTTTTTTCTTGAAATTTTTTTGAAAATATTTCAAAAACTATTATAAAATAGTTTAGTTTGATGTATAGTTACTGGTCTCACATACTCAATCAATATTCTTTTACCTGATGAGTGTCTAACTTATTTGAGTTATAAAAGATTCATGCGAAACAGTATCTCAAATTAACTGAATTGAAGAAAACATAATTAATCTTTAAAAAAAGAAAAATCATGATTAATTGTCAATACTTCTTCCATTGACAATGTCATATTTAAAGGGGTGTTCCACAATGTTTAGATACATTAGCGCTTATCAAGTATATATATTTATCGTTTCTCACCAAATTCTACTTTATCATTTAATATTTAGTTGTTACAATTTTTTTTGGGGACAAAGAACGTGTTACGCCTCGTGCATCACACGGAAGTAACACTAGTATAATAAATAAAAAAAAATCATGTTGGATTGAGTGTTTTCTCTCCTTTTAGGAAGTGGAACGGGTATGAACTTCAAGCAAGTCCAGTTAAACTGTATAACAATTTATTTCATTTCAAGATTAAGTCTTTTTTTTTTTCAAATCAACAATCATAATTAATGATAGGAATAAAAAGATAAAGAGACAATTTTATTTTTGATAGAAAATACTCCCTCCGTCCCAACACAAGTATGACTAGAGAATGGGCACAATAATTAAATGAAAAGTAATATATGTATGGTAGAAAATGAATAAAAAGATAAAGAGACAATTTCATTGTTCTAAAAGACGTCCGTCTAGGCCGCCAAGGCCCCGCCTAGGCGCTAGGCGTTCATGAAACGCCTAAGTCCCGCCTAGGATATTATAACTATTTCAGAATTCACGGTCCCGACTAAGTTCCGTCTAGACCCCGCCTAGGCGCTAGGCGCTGCTGCGGTGCCTAGCGACCGCCTAGTACTTTTTAGAACCTTGGTTGAGTTAATGCCTTTGAATTTGAGACGCCGAATTAAAGGATTAAGCAACAGAAAAATTTCGTAATTCCGGGACGGAGTAGACAAGGGTTCGGCCGAACCTAAGGAAGGACTCGGCCGAACCAGGCGAATCGGAAAGTCAATCTTTTGGAGCAGCAAAGGTTCGGGCGAGTGAAGGATAGGATTCGGCCGAGTCAAGGCATATCGGCTGCTCAAGACTCGGCCGAACCATGCTCAAGACTCGGCCGAACCGAGTCAAGTTTGGGCCAGAAATTGCAGCAAGTTCCAGATTCGCAGAAGGAAATGTTTCAAGTCCGTTTTGGACTTGTATTCCAAGTTCCTACCAGATTTTGAGATAGGCTTTGAGTGGTATAAATAGAGGCTACTAGTCTAGATTAAAATCAGCCTCAGATAGATAAATCTTTAGAGAGTGCTCAAAGAGATCTGTAATTCTACAGTTGCACAGTTATGAATTTTGTGTTCAAAATTCGTGCAGTAGTATTAGAGTGATCTTGTAATCGTTTCTCCAGATTGATAATAATATTCTATCCCCTCTCCGTGGAAGTAGCCAAGTTGGTGAACCACGTAAATCTGTATTCTTATGATTGCTTGTTTTTCTTATCAAGTCTTGTTTATTTCTCTTACAAGTGGTATCAGAGCTCTGGTAGTACCAGAGCTTTGGTTCGTGGTTAGAGGTTCAGGGATTCCGCTGCAGAGAACGAGAAGATGGGTCAAGGAGCAAATTCGATCGACAAGTTCAATGGGAATAATAGTTTTTCTCTCTGACAGATCAAGATGAAGGCTTTGTTGATAGACAAAGATTTATGGGAACCGTTGGAGATTGTAATCAGGGATCGTAAGGATCCCAAGGGTAAGGCAATCACCACAGAAGGTTCAGAGAAGGACAAAAAAGCAGCCACTAAGGAGGAAGCAGCGTTGAAGAAGTTAGATCAGAAGGCTCACGCCAAGATCATCATATAGTTGGATGATGAGATCCTAACCAATGTTGCAGGAACAGACTCCGGAAGTGATCTTTGGTTAAAGTTGGAAGATATGTACATGACACGTTCATTGACCAACAAGTTATACCTGAAGAAGAAGTTGTATGATTGTCGTATGACAGAAGGTACGCCCATAAATGATCATCTTGATAGATTTACTTCTGCATTACTTGAACTGCGTAATATAGGAGTTATTGTGGATGACGAGGATGCAGCCTTTCAGCTTTCAGTATCTTTACCTATGTCTTATGAACATTATGTTGATTCATGCATAAACCGTAAAGATGGTATCTCTCTAGAGGAAGTAAAAACTTCTCTCAAGATAAGGGAGTTATGCCGAAAGTCAAGTGGGAATGAGGCAGATAACCAGTCATCAGGTTTGGTTGCTAGTAGTGGTAACAGGGGTTCTAGTGGGAAGAAGAACAATAAAGGTAATTCTTCACACAAGAATGGTCTGAAACCTGAGGATATCTGTAATTTTTGGAAGGAGAAGGGGCATTGGAAATCGATTTTCCCAGAAAGAAGCAAGGCAAGGCACCAGTCAGAGCAGAGACCATGATGGCCAAAGATAGAAGTTCAGAAGAGGATTATGCTCTAGTTACATCAGAATCAATACCCGCATCCGATGCGTAGATTCTTGATTCAGGAGCTTCTTACCATATCAGTCCTAGGAGAGAATGTTTTACTAATTACAGGCAGATAGATGGCGGTGATATAAGCATGGCCAACAGTGCAGTCTGCAAGGTTGTCGGTATTGGTTCGATCAAGGTCAGGACTCATGATGGTAGGTTTGTCACTTTGAACGAGGTTCGACATGTTCCGCTTATGACAAAGAATCTGATTTCTCTTAGTCAGTTAGACATCAAAGTTTCAAAGGTAAAGGTGGAGCAATCAGTGTCTGTAACTGTTCAGAAGTGGTACTGAAATACCGTAAGCGGGGATCCTTGTATTTCCTCCAAGGAAGAACGCTTGCAGGGTCGACTATGGTTGCATTATCAGAGGTGAACGAGGGAGATATGTCTAAGCTGTGGCCTTCAGGCTCGGTCATATAAGCACTCGAGGGATGCAGGAGCTGGCTAAAAGAGATCTTTTATGTGGCCATAAGATCAAGGATCTTAAATTTTGTGAGCATTGTGTGCTAGGGAAGATGAAGCATAATAGTTTTCCCAAGAGCATACATAACACAAAAGGCGTTCTAGATTACATCCACTCAGATTGTTGGGGACCTTTACATCAGGAATCTCTACGGGGGCATATATATTTTTTTGTCTATGGTTGATGATTATTCGAGGAGGACTTGGGTGATTATCATGAAGCACAAGAATGAGGCTCTAAAAAATTTCAAGGACTGGAAGACGTTAGTGGAGAACCAGACAGGGAAGAAGATCAAGAAGCTCCAGACAGATAATGGTTTGGAGTTCTGCAGTACTGAGTTCGATTCGTTTTGCAGAGAGGTGGGGATTTCTAGACATCTCACCATCAGAGGCACGCCACAGCAGAATGGTGTAGGAGAACGAATGAAACAAATATTTCTTGCGAGAGCGTGGTGCATGCTCTCCAAAGCAGAGTTGTCTAAGCATTTCTGGGCAGAAGCAGTTAGTACAGCAAGATACTGAAGAGTTAGTTGTCCCACAGTCAGATGTTGATCAGGATCTACCAACAGAGACAGAGACTGAAGCACCAGAAAGTTCAAGTTTAGTTTCCGAGGAATATGGGTTAGCACAAGGAAGGTCTAGAAGAGATAATTTCGGGAAGCCTCCGGAGAGGTATGGATTTGAAGACTTGGTATCTTATGCACTGCAGGTTGCTGAGGAAGTAGAGCCCGATCTTACGGAACCTTCTACTTTCAAGGAAGCAGTTACATGTTCAGAGTCATCTCAGTGGTATGCGGCTATGGGTGATGAGATGGAGTCTCTTCAAAAGAATCAGACTTGGGAGTTGACCACAAGGCCAGAAGGCAGAAAGATTGTGACTTGCAAGTGGATCTTCAAGAAAAAGGAAGGGATGTCACCGGCAGAAGGGAACAAGTATAAAGCTCGCGTTGTTGCAAGGGGTTTCACACAGAGAGAACTATAATGAGATCTTCTCACCAGTGGTCAGACACACTTCGATCAGAGTGTTGCTAGCAATAGTAGCACAAAGGGATTTGGAGCTTGAGCAACTAGACGTCAAGACAACTTTCTTGCATGGAGAGTTGGAGGAAGAGATATACATGACACAACCAGAAGGATTCCAAGTTCCTGGTAAGGAAGATCAGGTTTGTAGGTTGAAGAAGTCTTTGTATGGACTTAAGCAATCGCCTAGGCAGTGGTACAAGAGATTTGACAGCTATGTGACAGAGATCGGATACACGAGGAACCCGTATGATTGTTGTGTGTATCATAATAAGTTGGTAGATGGGTCGTACATCTATTTGGTGCTCTATGTAGATGATATGTTGATAGCAGCAGTCAGGAAGTCGGAGATTCAGAAGCTGAAAGGCTTACTGGCCGTAGAGTTTGAGATGAAGGATTTGGGTTCTGCGAAGAATATTTTGGGTATGGAGATTTATAGAGACAGAGTCAAATGAAAACTGTTCTTATCCCAGAAAGGTTACATCAATAAAGTTTTAGAGAGGTTTGGTATGTCGATAGCTAAGGCTATAGATACTCCGAGTGCAGCGAATGCACGGTTGTCAGTTGCGTTTGGGCCCAAATCAGCTGAGGAGAAAGAGTATATGGCTCGAGTACCCTATGCTAGTGCAGTTGGTAGTTTGATGTATGCTATGGTGTGCACTAGTCCAAATCTTGCACAGGAAGTTAGTGTTGTTAGCCGGTTCATGGGTAATCCGGGTAAGGAACACTGGCAAGCTGTGAAGCGGATCTTTAGGTACCTTCGGGGTACCAGTGACGTCAGTCTCATCTATGGAAGTGGAACAGAATGTGTAGTCGAGGGTTTCTCAGATTCAGACTATTCAGGTGATGTTGATACAAGAAGATCGATGACCGGATATGTATTGACGCTTGGTGGGTCAGTTGTCAGTTGGAAGGCTACATTGCAGGCGACAGTGACGTTGTGTAAACCAGAAGCAGAATACATGGCATTGACAGAGTCCGCTAAGTAAGGTATATGGTTGAAAGGATTGATCAGCGATCTTGGGATACATCAGGATCAGGTTATTATTTATTGCGATAGTTTGAGCGCGATTTGTCTAGCCAATGATCAAGTTCATCATGAGAGGACCAAGCACATTGATGTCAGATATAATTTCCTAAGGGATAAAAAACGGGTAAAGGTGAAGAAGGCAGGGACGGCGAATAACCCTGCAGATATGTTCACAAACCCTGTGACGGGAAGCAAGTTCCAACATTGTTTGGACTTGCTGAATATTCGCAGCTATTAGATAGCAGAAGAGGCAAGGGGGGAGAAAAGGTTTGTTGTCATGGAGATTCAAAGTCAAGGTGGAGATTTTTGAGTTATTTCCTTTGAATTTGGGACGCCTTGTTAAAGGATTAAGCAACAGGAAGATTTCGTAATTCCGGGACGGAGCAGATAAGGGTTCGGCCGAACCTAGGGAAGGACTCGGCCGAACCAGGCGAATCGGAAAGTCAATCTTTGGAGCAGCAAATGTTCGGGCGAGTGAAGGATAGGATTCGGCCGAGTCAAGGCATGGGTTCGGCCGAACCATGCTCAAGACTCGGCCGAACCGAGTCAAGTTCGGGCCAGAAATTGCAGCAAGTTCCAGATTCGCAGAAGGAAAGGTTTCAAGTCCGTTTTGGACTTGTATTCCAAGTTCCTACCAGATTTTGGGATAGGCTTTGAGTGGTATAAATAGAGACTGCTAGTCTAGATTAAAATCAGCCTCAGACAGATAAATCTTTAGAGAGTGCTTAGAGAGATTTGTAATTCTACAGATGCACAGTTAGGAATTTTGTGTTCAAAATTTGTGCAACAGTAATAGTGTGATCTTGTAATCATTTCTCCAAATTGATAATAATATTCTCTCCCCTCCCCGTGGACGTAGCCAAGTTGGTGAACCACATAAATCTGTGTTCTTGTGATTGCTCGCTTTTCTTATCAAGTATTGTTTATTGCTTAACATTTTGTTTCATTAAAATTAGGATAATGATATGTCTAGTGAAAACTCAAAGGGAAAACTCATAGTGAAACACTGTAATCCGTTGGATTGTAATAAATGTTTGTGAGCCCCACTAATAAAAACTCATCAAACGGTTTAAAGTGTTTCACTATGAGTTTTCCTTTTGAGTTTTTCCTATGTGTATCATTGTCCTTAAAATTAAAGAAGGTTGATATTTGGTGAAAACTTTCATTCCATACTTTATCACTCCACATCATCTTTTCTCTCATCCACCTAATAATTCAACTACCTATTCATTTAACCACCCTACAATGGTTGGATTAAAATTAAATTCATCTCCCTCCCAACTTATCATTCTATATCCCACCGTTTTTATTTTATTTATATTCTTTATTTTTATGATTAGTATAATAATAATAATTATTATTATTATTTATAATTAAAAAATACTTCACACTTAATTAATTTTTGTAATTGTAATTAAATAAATACGACAAATGACGATAATTATTATTAAAAATAAGAACAGTTACAATAAAGTTAGCTCCCGACACAAGTAATGAAAGACAAATAAGCATACAACACATAGACTCGACTAACACTACAATAAAATTATTAAATCACGTATTTCCGAACATTGCCCATATGTGTTTGACTAGATCCTTCTGCAAATCAAATGAAACTTGCATCTATTGATAGGGAAAAAAAATATGAATTTTGGTGAAAAAAATAAAAAATAAATTAATTTAGTAGGTGATAATTCAGCTCAAATAATTTGGGATAGAAAATACTCCCCACATCCCACCTCACTTGAGACTTATTTCCATTTTGGTTCGTCCCACTTCACTTGAGACTCCCAAAATGGTAATCTTTTTATAATTTTATATTCAATCTACCCCACCCAATCATTCCCTCTCTTAATTTTACACAACACAATTCATTCAACCAACCTACTATTAACCTCACTCATCCTCTCTCTTCATTTTCTACCACTCATTTTCTTTATTTTATTTATTTTTCTTAGTTATTGTGCCCACCTCTAATGTCTCAAGTGAGGTGGGACGGAGGGAGTATATCCGAAAATTCTATGGACCAATCATAGTCCAACAAGTGTCCCAATCGGATAAAAGGAAAAAAAAACTGATTTATGCCGACACACGCGCCGTGTCGGGCGGTGTGGGACACGCGCGTGTGTCGGCCCAGTAAGACGCCGCCGCGTGTCCTCGTGTGGGCCCCTTTTTTTTTTTTTTTTTTCAATCAGCTGAAAGTATTCATTTTCCAATTTCATCCCACCCACTTTCATTTTGCCATTGTGAGACTTCAACTTTTCATTTACCATTGTAGGTGGTCTAATGTTAACCATGCTTTGGGCCTAAAATTGCTTCTTCTTTATGGTGCCTACCCAAAAAAACGAGCCCTAATAGTTACAAGGTTGTGGGCCTTGGTTGTGGGCTTTAAATCATGCTGAAAATAATCTCTATGGACTGTGGGTTTAAAGCTTAGTTTTGAGTCTTAAATCTTTGAAAGAACCAACAAGATACGCAAAAAAATTGAAGGTTACTCCCCGTCCCAGCATAAGCATAACTAGGAGTGTAGGACTAGAGGAGTATGCACAATAATTAAAAAAAAAGTAGTGTATGTGTGATAGGAAATAAAGAGAGAATATGAGTGGAGTAAATAGTTGTGTTGGTTGAATAAATTGAGTAGTGGAAAATGAAATGACAGAATGAGTAGAGTTAAATAAAATAGTGGGGTTGGTTAAATATAAATATATTAAAATATTTGTTTAGGCAATCTTAATTGATTTGGGACGGTCTAAAAGAGAAAGAAGTCTCAGAAGAAGTAGAAGTATACTCCCTCCGTCCCATTTCAAATTGCAAATACTAGGTTGGCACGGGGATTAAGGGAAAAAGTGAAAAAGGTGATGTGTTGTGAGTGTTGATAGTTGAGTGAGAGAGAGAGAGAAAGTGGGGTAGAAAATAGTTAGTGGGTTAATGGATGTGAGTGTGCAAGTGTGTTAAAACTTGCCATTTTTGGATTTTGCAATTTTAGTTGGGACACCCTTTTTGACAAGTTTTGCAATTTAAAATAGGACGGAGGGAGTATGCTAATAGGGGTGAGAAAAAAACCGATTGAAAAATGTCTTCATCTATTATGGAATGTGCGCAGGTTAAATTGAGAACAGAGGTTCTATGCGTGCGCATAAGCCACCACTACGAAAGTCTGTGTGCCCATAACATAAATCGCCTGCATAGGACATTTGATAATGAATATGTGCGCGTATATCCGTGAATTAATAAAGGCCCTCTTTTGTGGATTTCACTAATTTTTTCTCAATTTTTTCTGATACATATTACTGTAGATATCCTGGGGGACACCACGGCTTTAGGCTAGAGCGCGTGAGTTATCTAGGATGTCTAATTGATTTTAGAGTCGCCACCCACGTTTTTGAGGAACGTAAGAAAACCTAATGTTTATGAGCCTAAGCTTGATTTACGAAAACAGAGATACTTTGGGATGAGGGGTTCGGGGGTTAGGTTACGAAATGGGAAGTACTTAAACACCCATTTCGCCCGAGCGAAGTCGGTCTTGTTTGTTCATAATTCACTTTTAAAGATAAATGTGTTATTCCTATTAAAATGATGATAAAAAGGGGTTTTAGAGTTAAAATGTAGGGAGATGACTCCTAGACCAATTCAATGTAATGAAAGACCATTGGTGTCATGTCCCAAATGGTTTTGGGTGATTGCACATTTGATTAAAGAAGAAGAAGAAGAAGGAGAAGAAGAAGAAGGAGCAGAAGAGAAATGTTTAAGACATTTACCTATAGTATCCTTCAAAAGAGAACCTCTTGTAAAGCCTTGAAGAAGAGGTTGAGTACTTTTGTTGAAGAAATCCCAAAGGAGATGTCTAAGAAAGAAGTGAGTAAAAGGTCTAAAATGATGATTTTTTCAATGATGGATTTGAGGGGTTTTTATAGTTGAAAAGTGACTGTTTTTGGAGCCAAACAGAGTCTCCAAGAAATCTTTCCCGGGCAAAATCATGTATAATGAGCAAGGGAGAGATTCTTGGGCAGAATCTGTAACTGACACGCCCCAGAAGCGCGCGCATCCCACCTAGGCGGCGGAAGGCGCGCGCGTCTGGCCTCAAGGGGCGGAGGCGCGCGACTCTGAGAAGCAAAATCTGACAGAATGGACTAGAAAGTTAGAACTGTTATTCAGTTTAGTCCCAGGACTTAACGGAGTCCGTTTGGAACTTAACCAAAGTAACAGAAACTAACAGAAAACACTTAGAAGAGGGAGAAACACAAAACCAAGTGTGCAATCGGGGTGAGCGGTCCAAGGCGTGGTGTCTACAGATCCCTTCGGCGGCGTGGATTGCGAAGCAAACGCGCCGACGAAAGACAGACATCCGCCTAGGACATCAGCAAGAAAAGGAAAAGACTCGATAAAAGCAGGAATTTGAAATTGCGGAGGATAGAGGTGCGCTCCCTGTGTGAGCGGCTTTGAGAGATAAGGGTGCGCTCCCTGTGTGAGCGGCTTTGCCAATGGCGGGATCCGTTTGCTGAGAGCGGGATCCGTTTGCTGGAAGCGGGACCTGTTTGTTGATAGCGAGATCCGTTTGCTGGAAGCGGGACCTGTTTGCTGATAGCGAGATTCGTTTGCTGGAAGCGGGACCCAGAGGACCGTTTGCTGAAGTGCGGGACCCGGAGGACCGTCTGCTGAAGTGCGGGACCTAGAGGACCGTCTACTGAAGTGCGGGTCCCGGAGGACCGTTTGCTGAAGTGCGGGACCCGCAGGACCGTCTGCTGAAGTGCGGGACCCGGAGGACCGTCTGCTGAAGTGCGGGACCTAGAGGACCGTTGGCTTTGGGTGGATGTAGATTTTGTTCGATGAAGAGGTAGTGATTCTGTGGCTCATCCCGGACCAAATTGTTGTCGTAAGTCGTACTTTGACTGTTTGACTTTGACTTTTGACGGGGTGCGGGCACAGTTGACTGGGGAGTGCTTTGTGCTGGGGATGAATTGTAAAAACTGATCTTTGAGAAAACAAAAGATGCCCTACTTTGAATGGGAGTTTCTATCTTATTTCAGTTTTTAGACATGCCTTAAGGGCGGACCAAATCAATGTGTGCCCAGCTGGGTGTTTGCTGTCGTCGTTTGAACTTCCCTTGTTGCTGGGATTGTTCTTTTCTGCAGGTTGAAGGTGCTGGAATACCCGGGTTCTGTTCTAAACTGACAAAGGCTATTTCTGGAGCATTTTTTACCTGGGACGCGGGCGCTTCCTCTTTTGGATACGGGACGCGCGCGCCTTGTAAACTGGTGTCGGGAGGCGCGCGCCTCTGGGAGGCAGAATTCAGGGCCTGATATTTGCTGACCAAAGGATCCCCCAACAGCTATAATATCAGCTCCTGGTCGACAATTCGACTCCAACAGCTTTTTTTCTGCCATTTTGAAAACCATTTTATTGCTCAATTTTGCTTGTGATCTTCTTCCCCATGGCTTCCAACCTTTTTAGTCTTGGTGCCGAGGTCGTCAAGAGTTACGAGAAGGATTTGTCGACATTTGTTTATTCTTTCAAGACCCATCCCAAGAATGCTTTCATCAAAGATTTCGGATTCTGAATTCTTTTTACTTTGCGAACCTTGAAGCCGGATTGGGATTTGTTGAAGGCTGCTGCATCTTTCTGGGATTGCGATAGCCATGCTTTCAACTTTTCGGCTAATGAAATGGTGCCGACTGTCGATGATTTTGGGGCCATTTTGGGCATGCCTTTGGCCGGTCGGATTGCCGTCCCTAAGTATCACCGCGGTGTTGTTGATTCTTGGGTTGACCTCCTGAATCTCCCTGTTGGAGAGGTGAAGAAGATGATGCACGGGACCGTTATTGACATAACTGAGCTTCCGATGTTTTTCAGTTTGCATTCGGAAGATGTCGCGGTTCAGTCCTTTAAGAGAAATGCCATGGCTGTCTGCCTTTTCAGCGAGGTTTTGTTTGTCACTCCTCTGGGTACTGCGGATGCGCAGTTGGCTGAGATCGTGTTGCAGGCGAAAGGACAGCGATTTAGCATAGTTCCGCTCATTGTAGGAGAGACCTTGCATGGTTTGGACGAGTTGCACCGTACAGGCGAGATGCGACGAGGAAGCCCCTTGCTCTTGACCATATGGCTTCGGGAGCATTTCAGGCTTTATGCGGCGGATGGCGACCTTTCTCCTTTTGCTGTTAATAGGCGACGGTTGCTGTTTAGAGATTTGACCGAAGAGGGTTGGAGGAGATTTTTTGCTTCTCGTTTTACAGCTGACATTGAGTGGTGTCCTTGGGGTCTTCGCCCTTTTGTGGAGTGGACCCTCGGTTTTCAGCATGTTGTTCTACCCGGATTGAGGGACTCTTCGTTTTATCAGCCAGAACGGGTTTTGAGACAGTTCGGTCGTCAGCAAATAATTCCTTTCCCGAAGAATGGGGTACTTCGTCCAGTTTCTTACATGGGTCCGGACTTCTCGAATGAGCTTCAGTTGGCTTGGGGAGATGATTGTGACCGTTGGGTTTCCGCTCCATTGCACCAGGGCAGCATTTTTCTTCCCGAGAGTTATTTGGATCATTTGCTTGGTACCGTCTACCGTGGCATTACTTGGGTAGATGCTCTTCGGGCTGAGTTGTTAGGAAAGGATTTTGAGCCCAGCAGTGCTTTGAGGTACAAGGAAGCTGCTGCTGATGTGAACAACATTCTCACCGACCATTTCGGTACCCCTTTGGATGACTTCTATGCTCGGAGGCGCTCGGTTGCGCAGAAGATATCGGTCCGCATCAGTGTCCCTAGGCCTCCCAAGAAGAGTAGGATTGATGGTCGTTCGGGTGGTCCTTCAAAGGCCAAGAGAAAATTAGATTTTTCCTAGTACCCCCAAGAGATTGCAATTAAAATAGATCACTTGTTTAGGATTTAATGTTTTAAGTCTTTTAGTAGCTCAACATTTCCGTTGTAATGATAAGAATGATTCAAGAAATGAATAAAAATTGCATCTCGTTAATTTGAAATGGTTTGGGTATTTGTTTATGTTTTAGACCGCACCCGAAGGTTGCCTACGTTCCTCCAGTGTAGAGGCTCAGGTCCCCGTAGTTCAAACAAACAAAGACCATTTTTTTTTTGTGCACCCTATTTTTTGCCTAGACCGCCCTTTCGGGTTTTCAATCTAGCGGGCTTCTTTTTTGCACGTGCTCTAATTTTTGCCTAGGCCGCCCTTGCGGGTTTTCAACCTAGCGAGCTCTTTTTTTTTTTTTTTGGTCTTCGTTTATTAGACGTAAAATCTCTTCAATTTGTCGAGGTTGACTTCCTTCGGCAGTTGATCTCCGTCTAAGTCCACAAGTCGGACTGCACCGCCGCTTAGTATCTTCTTGACTACGTACAGACCGATCCATCGGGGTCCCTATTTTCCAAGGGGGTTCATGGCATTAGGAGGGTGTTGTCTTAGGACTAAATCTCACACACTGATGTTTCGGGACTTCACCTTTTTGTTGAAAGCCCTAGCCATTCTTTGTTGATAGGCCCTCGTACGCTCGATTGCCCTTAGCCTTTTCTCGTCGAGTAGGGCTAGCTGTTCATATCGACTTTGCATCCAATCGACTTCGTTGACTTGGTTCTCGAGGAGGACCCGTAGGGATGGGACTACGAGCTCTATTGGTAGTACAGCTTCGGAACCATATACCAGTGCATAAGGAGTTTCTCCAGTCGCTGTCCGTATCGACGTGCGGTAGCCCCATAACGCTAGAGGTAGCTTTTCGGGCCAATCCCTTCCAGTGGAGGCCATTTTCTTCACAATGGTCTCGATTATCTTATTAGCTGCCTCGACCGCGCCGTTTTCTTGAGGGCGGTATGGAGATGACTTGTGCTTAGTGATCTTGTATTCTACCAGGAGTATGTCCATCTCTTTCTCGAAGTGAGAGCCGTTGTCTGAGATGATTTCATGAGGAACGCCGTATCGGCACATGATGTGGGTTTTCATGAATTCGGCCACTTTCTTGGCATTGAGAACTCGGTAAGCCTGTGCTTCGACCCATTTTGTAAAATAGTCCACGGCTACTAGGACGAAAGATTGTTCGTTGCTTCCGGTAGGGTGAACTTTGCCAATGATGTCTATGCCCCAACAAGAGAAAGGCCAAGGCGTAGTCATATTGTAAAGCTGTGAGGGTGGAGCGTGCTGTAGATTGGCATGGAATTGGCATTTGGCGCACCTCTTGACTTTCTCGATGCAGTCCCTTTCCATGGTGCTCCAATAATAACCCATGCGGAGTATCTTCTTGGTCAACATAAACCCATTTATGTGGGGCCCACACTCACCTTCGTGGATCTCATGCATTATTTCTTGAGCTTCGGTCTCATTTGCGCATAGGAGATTGATCCCTTGAGGCTAGTCTTTGCAACGCCATTTGAGACTTCTTATTGCTATTCTCGGGATAAGCACCATCCTTGAGGAAATTCATGATATCCGCGTACCATGGGGATTTTGTTTGGACCTCGTTGATCTCGATACTCATGCAGTATGCCAGACTGTTCCTTCGGGAAATTTTGAAGGGCTTCACCATTTTACCCTCAGGTATTTCAACCAGTGAAGCGATGGTGGCTAGTGCATCAGCAAAACGGTTTTTGTCCCTTGGCAGGTAATTGAAGGTGATTTCTTGAAACTGTTCAACTAACTCCTCGAGATGTTGACCATACCGTTGCAGAGTCGAGTCTTGGATCTTCCATTTTCCAGATGTCTGATTGATGATGAGCAAGGAATCACCGAATACTTCTAAACTTGTGACATTTCTTTCGAGGGCTGCTTCGAGTCCCGCTATGCAAGCTTCGTACTCAGCGGTGTTGTTAGTGGCTTCAAATTCAAGGCGGATAGCGATTGGAGTATACATGTCCTTTGGATCAACAAGTAACATCCCTATGCCATATCCATGCTTATTGGCTGCACCATCGAAAAAAAGTTGCCACTTATTTTCTTCTGTTGTAGCACAAATTAAATGCTCGTCGGGGAACTGTACGTCTTCCCCCTTCACTTCGTCACACGGAAATTCAGCAAGCTGATCACTGAACACTTTCCCGCTGATGGATTTGAGTGTGACGTAAGTGATATCGTAGCCGGCGAGCATGAAATACCACTTGGCTATTCTCGTTGACATGAAAGGCTTTTCGAAGATGTAGCGGAGCGGGTCCACTTTTGCTACTAACTTGATTGGGAAGGCTTCCATGTAATGCTTGAGCTTTTGAATAACCCAAACCAATGCGGCACAAGACTTCTCTAAGATAGAGTAGTTCTTTTCAGCTCCTTGAAACCGGCGGCTGACAAAGTAGATAGCATTCTCTTTTGTGGAGTCTCGCTGTTCTTGTGCTAACATAGCCCCTAGGGCTTCATCATTGACAGTGAGATAGAGCAAGAGAGGCTTCTCTTTGTGTGGTGGAACCAAAACTGGAGGGCATGTCAAGTAATTCTTCACTTGGTCGAAGGCTTCTTGGCACGCGTCGGTCCATTCTAGAGTCACATTCTTTTTGAGTAGCTTGAAGATCGGCTCACACATGGAAGTGAGTTGGTGCACAAACCGACTGATGTATTGAAGTCTGCCCATGAAACCTTTGATTTCTTTCTGCGTCCTTGGGGGAGGCATGTCAATGATTGCCTTGATCTTGGAGGGATCGGTTTCAATTCCTCTTTCAGTGACCATGTAACCTAGAACCTTTCCTCTGATGACCCCAAAATTGCACTTTGCGGGATTGAGTCTCATCTTGTGTTGTCGAAGCCTTTCAAAGAATTTGCGAAGGTCGATCAAATGTTGACCATTGGTTCCCTTCGAATGGATGATCGTATCGTATACATAGACATCGATCTCTTTATGAATCATGTCATGGAATAGATCAGTAACAACCCTCTGGTAAGTAGCCCCAGCGTTCCTTAGTCCGAATGGCATGACTGTGTAGCAGAAACTGCCCCACGGAGTTGTGAAAGCTGTCTTGTGTTGATCCTCTTCGGACATGAGAATCTTATTGTAACCGGCAAAATCGTCCACAAATGAGCGGACTTCATAGTTGGCAGTTGAATCGATGAGCATGTCGATGTTTGGTAGTGGAAAATCATCTTTCGGGGAAGCTTTGTTCAAATCCCGGAAGTCCACACAAACTCGAACCTTGCCGTTTACCTTTCTGACTGTCACAATGTTGGCTAGCCAAGTCGGATACTTAATGACTTTGATGAAACCCACACTGAGGAGCTTTTCAATTTCTTCTTTGACTTGTAGAGACCATTCTGGCTTGATCTTTCTGAGCTTATGCTTTACCGACTTGGCGTCCTCTCTGATCGGAATTCTGTGCTCCGCGACCTTTCTGTCCAAACCCGGCATGTCTTTGTACGACCATGCGAATACATCCACAAATTCTCTGAGCAGTGCAGTCAATCTGTCTTTGTCTTCTCCCTTGAAGAATCTGCCAATCTTCGTTTCTTTCGGCTCTTCGTCGGTACCCAGATTAACAACATGCAATTCCTCATCAGCCCCTGGACCATTTTCACCACGACAACGGACCTGTTGAGCTAGTTCATTTAGGTATGTTATGTTTTCGTGGTCTATTTCATCATAATTTGAATCGTTATTAACTTGTTCATTAGGTTTGTTATTAGTTAATTCATCATTTATGATGTTTGCAATCTCGGGGTACTCAGAAATATCGACTTTTTCATTAGCAAAGAAAGGAAACACACGCTCGGCTATTGCCTCCATATCCTCTTGGGTGAGGGCATCAGAAACACTCTCGGACTCGAAAGTAAGTGTGAGCCGCTCTTCCTTTGTTGCTGTACGGGGTATGCAACCCATTTCTCGGACCAAGAAATCTTCGGACACTAAGGGCCCCTTCGTTGAATACCAGTTGTTGATTGGCTCGGAGCTTGGCGGGATCTCACTGATGGTTTCTTTTCTGACAACGGTGTTGTAGATGGTGTTGACTTGACAATCGTCCATGATGGCAAATTCTTCGAACATGGAGGCTAGATCGGATAATTCTTCCCCCACGGTAATCTCTACCTCGGACTCTATAGTCACTTTCTTGCCCCACCACTCTCGGAGTGACATTGGAGTAGGCTCCCTTTCTTGTGTCAGTATTTCACAATCAGTGAAGATCTCGAGACCGGGGTCCTGACGCCCTTGTCGTTAACCCACGGTTCGGGAAAGATCATGTACGGAACATCTTCCCCTTGGCGAACAAAGTAACCGTTTAATGTGTAGCGGTAAGGTCTCAAGTTAGGGATTTCATATTGTCGACCTTCTTTGCGAGCTTGGGTCTTTTGATTCTTGACTGCTTGCTCGTATTTCAAGTCATCTTCAGTGGGCTCGTGCCCCAGACTAAACTTGTTCTTGACAAAAGGGATTTCTACGGGGTGTAATATCCCTTGTTGATGCTTCCCTAGGCCTAGACCGGGAAAGTGATTCATGTTCCTCATCATGCGGAGGATTTTAGGATTGCCGAGGGTCCATTGTCTGTTTCCCCCTTCTTTGTCGATGGTGTTGATGCCGGAGAGAGTGGCATCTTCTATCCCGTGTTGGACTTGGTGAACGGGTTGTCCCCCACTTCTGTGGATGGTGACATTCTCGGCCATGCTGGTGACTATCTCGTCCCCATTTCTGATCTTGACACACTGATGGAGAGTGGAAGGTACCGTATTGGAACTGTGGATCCAAGGTCGGCCCAGAAGTAAGTTGAATGAAGCAGGGACATCAAGTACTTGGAATGGGACGGACATGATCATGCTTCCAAATTCGATATCAACTTTTATCATTCCCATGACTGTACGGGCAGTGCTGTCGTACCCTCTAATGACTTGTGCGGAGGGTTGTAAATTGGAGCTTTTGAGCCCCAGTATGTCCATGACTCGGCTCGCATTAAGTTGAGTGCAGAACCACCGTCTACTAGAACCCTTGAAATGGGTCTCCCCCTTGCCCTTACTTTGAGGTAGATAGCTTCATTGTGTTCGGACCCAAATGGCGGGAGGTCCATATCAGCAAAAGTGATGACATTGCCAAAGTGAATGTGACCTATCATTGCTGTGAGGTCCTCAGGGGTCGTGTCGGGAGAGACTGATGTGTCATCCAAGTTCTTGATGACGAGGTCTCGGTGTTTCTTTGATGATGCAATAAGGTCCCAGATGGATTTGTTGGATTGCGTCTTCTTGAGTTGTGTTAACAAAGGATCTTCGGGTATGTCGCGTGTTTGCGATCTTTGAGAAGAGGTGTTGGTTGCTGCGGTATTGGGAGGGATTGCTCTCGTTGTTACTCGGCCACTGCGAGTGAGCACGTTCACGGTCCCTTGTAGCTTCTTCTTCCTATTTTCCAAGACTTCCCTCATAATCTCATCATAAGTCACTACATAACAAGAATTATCAAGTTTATTCATATCATCGGAGCCCTCATTCACAATTGGGATCGAATGAGTGGTTCCTTAAAATTCTCCTACCTCTATTACATTGACACCACCCTCATCAGGGATTATGAATTCCTTCTTGTCTATGAGGTCTTGGATGGTGTTGCGGATGGAGAAGCAATCCTCGGTGAGGTGGCCGGTGCATTGATGGTAGTCACACCATTTGTGGTGAGCATGATTGGCACGGAGCGGTTGTGGTTGCTTGTACCCTTGAAGAGGGGTGATTTGTCCCTTGGCCTTTAGAGCTTCATAGGCCTCGGTGATGGTCATGCCGTTGAGAGGAGTGTAGACGCGGTCGTTTTGGAACCGCTTGCCTTGTGGTGGGGGAACCTTCTTGTAATTCCCCTTGTCAGTAGTAACGGCATTGACAGAAGCCTCTTTGTTTGAACTAGAGGCGGCCTTGTATCGGTAAGTAGGAGTGGCCTTTTTAATCTCCTTGAGCAAGTCATCCATGCGTACCCCCGCCTCATACATTTGGGAGAAGTCGGAGTAGCAAAGCCCACTTAGGTGGGTGCGGAGATCAATCTTGAGACACTTGAGAAAGATGTCCGTTTGCTCTTTTGTGTTTGGCCTTTCAACAATTTCAGAGAGCTTGTCATTCCATCTCCTTGTGAAGTCAATGAAGGACTCGTTGTCTCTTTGAGTGGTGTTCTCGAGCTCTTTCCTTGTGGGCCGGTGAGTGGTGTTGCCTTGATATTGATTTTTGAAGGCAAGCTTAGCGGCATCCCAATCAAGACGGACAGTGAGCGGGAGAGTTGCATACCAATCCTTTGCCTCCCCCTCGTGAGTGAGAGGAAAGCATTGAGCCATAACTTTTGGGGAGACCTTCTTCGGAACCATAGCCCAAATGTAAGTCTCGATGTAAGCCATCGGGCATGAGTTGCCCTTAAACTTGCTAATGTCGGGCATCTTGAATTTGTCGGGGAGAGCGGCCATCGTGCTCATGAGGATGGATGACTGATATAGGCTTGTGTTGGAGCCTTTTCCCATGTTGAGCCCGTCGAATTTCTGATCAATGTAGGCCATGATGGAATCGACCATTTTGGGGTCGCTGTTGTCGGTGCTTGGTTTCCCCACTTTTTTGGTGCGGGCGCTGACATATGGGCTTTCAAACAAACCCTCGGTCCACTCGGATTACTCATTGTCATTAATCCCCTTGTTCTTGGAGAGCTTGAGGAGCTTGGCTTTCAGTTGGTCAACCTTGGCCTCGTGGGCCTCCCTTTGACTGTCGACATGAGCTTGCCACAAGGCTTCTTTGGTTTGAGCCTCTTGGTTAAGGGTAGAGACTTGTTGTTGGAGTGTTTGAACCATGGCAGAAAGTTGTTCGAGAGTCATGGCGTTGTTGGTGCTGGAGTCGCCGGCCATTGATGATGTAGAAGCTGTTGGAGTGATCGGTTCACGGACAAGCCTGTTGGATGAATCCCTGTAGATGCGGAGAGTACCAATCAGACCTATAATTGGAGAAGTAGCCCTTGTCAGTCTCGGTTCACACTTTCGGTCCATGAAGAGGCTGAGAACACATAGTTGGGCACACGACTCGAACCACATAAGAAAAAAGACTCTTTTTTTATTTTATAAGTCGGAGGAAATGGGTCCCTTTTGGGGTTTCTAAGAAGATAATAGAATCGTCACACTAGTATATAGACCATCTCGCGGTCCCATATACTCATCGGATTCCATCGCGCTTGTGAATCCTACATGTGTCGGGATTAAACTAAATTAATGTAGTAAAGCATACATGCGGGGACGGATTTTTATTTTCGTCCATAATAACCACTTGGGGACGGAGTTTTATTTCGTCCAAAACAACGAGTGGCATGTATGATTTGAAGACATTAGTTTAGGGAAATCTCGGCACATGGAAACCGACTTGAGTCACGGAGTGTTAGACCCTAGACTAGAATTGTGTGGTTTGTGCTCGGCTTAAATATGAGGCTTAAAGGTCACCCCCGGCATGTAGTCATGAACTACGCCACGGGCTGAGGTTTACCGCTTCGAAAGAGCCAAGGTCGAGTGGATCTTGAAACTTTCTAGGACGGGCCTCGACGGGTTTGGGGTTGGACTTGTGCGACTCGATAGTGAGCAGTTGATAAGAATTGTGCGCGTAGTGTGAGGTCCATCACGTGACAAATTTTTTACTTTTTTTTTTTGAAAAGAAAATATAAAAAAAAAACACATAAGCACGTAAATTACAACTCCCGAATCACCCGTGTGACCGGTAAATAAAACATAAAAATTAAACAGTCCAAGGGTTCAATTCTGTCCTGATGCAGGCAACTGTGCCCACACCCCACTGTTCTGTCCAGTCACTGAAACCTGTTCTTGCCCTGAAAATTGACCCAGAAGCGCGCGCCTCGGGCTGGTGTTGTGGGAAGCGCACGCCTGGCGCATTGTACCTGGGAGGCGCCCGCTTCTGGGATCACCTGTCAGATTATCAGAAACTTATGGACTCAGGGGATTGCCCTGGTCCTATTGTGTGATGAAACCCCTGCAATGTTTGTCAGCACGAAATAGTAGGAAGAATAGGAAGAACATATTGAAGGCGGGCGATTCTGGAATTTGACGCGGGACGCGCGCGCTTTGGACCATGAAGGTCCGAGGCGCGCGCTTCCCATGTCAATTTCCAGAATGCCCAGAAAAGTGAATTGTGAACAGAAACACAAGTTTAACCCTCAAGCATCCCCAGCGGAGTCGCCACTGTAGATACCCCGGGGGACACCACGGCTTTAGGCTAGAGCACGTGAGTTACCTAGGATGTCTAATTGATTTTAGAGTCGCCACCCACGTTTTTGAGGAACGTAAGAAAACCTAATGTTTATGAGCCTAAGTTTGATTTACGAAAACAGAGATTCTTTGGGATGAGGGGTTCGGGGGTTAGGTTACGAAATGGGAAGTACTTAAACACCCATTTCGCCCGAGCGAAGTCGGTCTTGTTTGTTCATAATTCACTTTTAAAGATAAATGTGTTCTTCCTATTAAAATGATGATAAAAAGGGGTTTTAGAGTTAAAATGTAGGGAGATGACTCCTAGGCCAATTCAATGTAGTGAAAGGACCATTGGTGTCATGTCCCAAATGGTTTTGGGTGATTGCACATTTGATTAAAGAAGAAGAAGAAGAAGAAGGAGAAGAATAGAAATGTTAAGACATTTACCTATAGTATCCTTCAAAAGAGAGCCTCTTGTAAAGCCTTGAAGAAGAGGTTGAGTACTTTTGTTGAAGAAATCCCAAATGAGATGTCTAAGAAAGAAGTGAGTAAAAGGTCTAAAATGATGATTTTTCCAAGGTCCCCTTTCCAATGATGGATTGGAGGGGTTTTTATAGTTGAAAAGTGACTGTTTTTTGAGCCAAACAGAGTCTCCAAGAAATCTTTCCTGTGCAAAATCATGTATAATGAGCAAGGGAGAGATTCTTGGGCAGAATCTGTAACTGACACGCCCCAGAAGCGCGCGCATCCCACCTAGGCGGCGGAAGGCGCGTCTGGCCTCAAGGGGCGGAGGCGCGCGACTCTGAGAAGCAAAATCTGACAGAATGGACTAGAAAGTTAGAACTGTTATTCACTTTAGTCCCGGGACTTAACGGAGTCCGTCTGAAACTTAACCAAAGTAACAGAAACTAACAGAAAACACTTAAAAGAGGGAGAAACACAAAACCAAGTGTGCAATCGGGGTGAGTGGTCCGAGGCGGGGTGTCTACAATTATTTAAGATCGTCAATCAAGTTATATAGGTATACAAGTTCAAAACCATAAAAAAATCTTTTAACCATATATACGTGCAAAGAATTCACGTTTACTGTTGGGTTAATGCCTTTGAATTTGGGACGCCGAGTTAAATGATTAAACAACATAAGAATTTCGTAATTCCGGGACGAGCACCAGGGTCCAACCGGACCAGGGCAAGGACTCGGCCGGACTAAGAAGACGTCGGAAACATGGGATTTGGCAAAGGGGTAATCCGGACGGGTGTTTAGGAGGATCCTCCCGGACTATGCAAGGGTCCGGTCGGACCAGTCCCAATACCCGGCCGGACCAGTATCCAAACAGCAGCATGTTTTTGGTCCGATGCAATTACGCAGAAGGAATGTTTTCGAGTCAGTTTTGGACTCAGATTTCAAGTTCCTACCAGATTTTGAGCTAGGCTTTGAGTGATATAAATAGAGGCTACTAGTTTAGATCAAAATCAGCTGTAACGTCTCAGATAAATTATTGAGTGCTCAGAGAGATCTGTAATTCTACAGTTGCACAGTTAGGAATTTTGTGTTCAAAATTCGTGCAGCAGTAATAGTGTGATCTTATAATTGTTTCTCCAGATTGATAATAATATTCTCTCCCCTCCCCGTGGACGTAGCCAAGTTGGTGAACCACGTAAACCTGTGTTCTTGTGATTGCTTGCGTTTCTCATCAAGTCTTGTTTATTGCTCTAACATTTACAAATAAAATCTTGATTACCGAACTTATGCAACCGCATGCCTACCGCATGGTTCAACACATGTGGTCGCATGCCCATGACATGCCTTTCTGCACCAACAAAATGAGCATCTGGCCAACTTGCACCAGCATAGTCCACCCCATGCTGACACACAAAGTTTATGTCCATATTTTGACTTCTTTTGAGACCTACATTCATAAAATTCAATCAAATATTGCAAATCAGTAAAAGTACAAACTATTGTAAACATCTTTTGTAACTTTATTATTCTCTTAACTAATATTTGCAAAGTAGGCCTCTTAGTTTTACAATCGTAGTCTCAATTCTGGAAAACCTATGGTATGTTTATTAATCAACGACTACCATTTGATCTATCTTATTTGGGTCTATAGTCCAACATTAAACTAACCTATAATAGCAATTTTATCTATCTAAAACCTTGGAAGAAATCATAATATTGAACCAAGAATTAAATTGTCATTCTTCAACCAGCCGAAAGGGTGTTTGAACTTTGAACATCTCAGTGGAGTAAGTAGTAGGAATATTATATATTTCAATAATATATTGTAAATATTAAATATTTATCTACTTATCAAATTTAGAAATTGTGTATATCAATTAGAAGATTGTATCTTGTAAACTAAGCTAGATTAGAACACTACAATATTCTTTGTAACTCTATAAATATGTACCTCTAGTATTAATAATATTTGAGTCTTTCACATCAACCTTTCTGTCTACCATGTGTGATTGACTTCGTCTAACCCTCCTAAAATCCTATATGGTATCATATCATAGATCCATAATGAGATTTCTCCACCAAACCCTATAACCCGCCCCACCCTATCTCCACCACACGCTTCCGACACGGCCATCCACCATACAACCACCACCATCCCGGCTCAAACCTCTCAAAAGCCAAACCCTATTTTTTCTTTTTCTTTATTTTCTTCTCCAACAAAACAATCAACCTTCAATAAAAATTACCTCTTACTCCAATACACCACCCTTCGGCCTCACCGTGGCCTCAAGAACCCACAACCCCACCGTCTTTGACTTGGTCATGTATGCCACCACCCCTTGGCTTAAAAACCCTAATGACCGAAACTCTAAAATTGTCAACCCGCGACAAAACTCTCAACCCGCACATCCTCAACCCACACCTACTCCTACTTAACTAACTCGCCTAACCTCTTAACCCGTAAAAACCCCAAAACCAATTCTTCATTGAGACATAAAATCGTTGATAAGACGTAGTCTATGAGAAGTTAAAACCCAAAAACCTCGTCATTGCAACAGACGAACCCCAAACCTCGTCATTGTAACGAACAAACCCCACAATTGTCATTATAACGAACAAACCCCAAAAACATGTCGTTGCAATGAACAACACCAAAAAAACATCGTTGAGATGTAAAATCATCGTTGAGACGTAGTCTGTGAGACATAAAGCAAACCCATCATTGCGACGTAAAAACCTCACAAACCATCATTGCGTCGTAAAATAAATCGTGTGACGTCAATTTCATCCCGCACCTGAGGGCAACCATGCAAACCCTTGCCAAACCCATCACGACAACATCACCCACATCTGGGATCACATCAACTCAACCTGGTTCATCTCATCGCTATCAAGATTGGACTTATCTAAGGATCGTCCATCTTGCTGGGGCATATTAAGAATATAACATATTCCAAGAATGTATTGTAAATATCATGTATTTATCTACTTACCAAACTTATATCAATTAAGTGTTGGTAGTGGTGCCCTAGGCACGTTTAATAAACGTTGTAATTGTTATCATTTATTTCATATCAATAAAGAGATGTTTTGATTATTATTGTTGTTCATGTTTACTTATAATAATCTCCGTCCCTAGTACTTGTTAAGCACTGGTATAAAGGCTAAATGATCATGGGATTATCATGTTAGATTTATGGGTACTTGTTTGGAACAAGGTACTGGACATGACCCGCTGTATGAGATTTATGTCATGGTCTATGTTGTACATATATCTCATATTAGTTATGTCATTCGAATCCTTAGACATGAAGTTATTATAGTCCTCCACTTGATGAACATTATATTTGACATATTCAAATGCTACCTTTAACCGGGTAGTTATAAAGTGTAAGATTGGCATAATCGGATTCACGTAGGGAAGAATAATAAGCTAAATGGCTTTGTCGCTCTTCGGAGAGATCTCAAGCTTAGGCCTCTCATAGGAATGTTGTTGATGAAAATATTCGGTCGGACTCAAATGAATTGATTAGATTAATGTCATTTGGATTATCAACATATTCAGAATCGAGAAAGTATTGAACAAAGACAAGTTGACCGTTTTGACCATGACTTGTGTTCAATGAGATCGTGGACAAAGAGATTGTGACATATTCTAAAGGAATGCGAACTTGTATCTAGTTATACTATTTGGGTAGGTATAACGGTTTGCTAGAACCTAATCATATCTTATGGTTTCATGTTTGAACCCATTGCCAACTTAGTGTAATCCTAGAGGGTCACACACAATAGAACGAATCTTAAATAAGGACTATATTGGAATATTGAGTTGAAGGACTTTGGAGGAATTTGGAAATTAGGGAAATCTGGGGAAGGTGTGCGACCGCACAAAAGGGCTTGGGCGGCCGCACAGCTTGGATCAAAAAGTACCAGAAACCTTCCAGATAGATGTGCGACCGCACAAGTGGTTTTGGGCGGCCGCACACCATGACGGGACTGGTTTCCTGATTTAATTAGGAAAAGGATTTTGGACGGGTTTTGACACAAGTTTCCTATTTGGAATAGGTATAACTTGTATATAAACAGCCAAATTTGGGCTAGAATTATCCCAAGCTTTTGTGAAAGTCTCCAAAGAGTTTGAGAGAGTTTTGTTTTGTTCTAAGATATCCTAGATTGAAGAACAAAATAATACACAAATAAAATTCCATATAGTTCATATTGATTGTGAAAACGTGTTTCACAATTTTGGTCTAGCAACCAAGATCAAGTGTTCTTGATATTCGTTCAAGGTGTGGATACCGCTAGAGGGTGAAGCTTATCATCTTCAAAGTTCGTGTTCTTACTTGTTCGTGATTAAAGCTTCAATTTCTCCACCAAGATCAAAGACCAAATTCAAAGTCATCAAGGGTTAGTTTTTCTAGTATTCATATTGCAAGTATTTGATTTAATCATATGAATGGTTCTATGGGCTTTGGGTTTCATAAAATTTTAAATGCTATTTTCCGCTGCGCATGTTACTTGGAAACCCAACAATGGTATCAGAGCCCCGTTCATATTGATTATTTCTGTTGGTCCCAAAGGGCAACAAGGGTATAAAACCGCTAGAGGGGGGAGGTGAATAGCGGTTTAAAATCTTTTTCGAAATACCCTTGAAAATCAACCGAGTACTTATCAGTTTGGTCTATTGCGGTTTAAAGCACTAGAACCGCTCAGATAAAATGCACAGCGGAGTTTTGCGGTTTTGGCCAAACTGAATTATAAAGAGTAGGGCATTTTAAGTGGTTGAAAATGGAATGATGCAACTGACAAGGCACAACTGAAGTATCACAAAAGTATGCAAATCATTTATCAAGTCATTTCGCATAAAAGTAAATAAAGCTCATAAACAGAAATGTAAATGACAAGACAGAAATTAAAGATCAAAGACACACAATTTGAAGAGGTTCGTTCTTGAAAGAACTACGTCCTCTACCTAGGTGGTTAGCCTAGGATTTTCTAATAGCTACTAGACTTTTATTGATTTAGAGGAGTTTTTACAAGATTACAAAAGAATCTAAACTCTAAATAAACAATCTAACCTAACAATGCTATTATAACAACCTGTGTTTTCGAGGTATATAATCTATAAGAAAATATACTCCGGGTGTGTAGTGTGGAAAGAAATCAAGAGCTCAAAATATCTAAGTGATGGCGAGCAAGTGATTACTTTCTGTGCAAGGCTGAGTTGTGATGATTTGAAGGCTTGAAGCTTTGATGAAGAACTCTGGGTTTGCTAAGGAGATGATGAAGATATGAATATCTGGATTTTCAATCTTCAAAGCAAACTTGAATACTTGGGATATTCTCTTTGAAGCTCAGCAACCTTCATTGTTGAGAAATGAAGGCTATTTATAGTGAAGGCATTAGTGACCGTTGGACAAAGAGGTGAGTCATTGTATGGCGGTTCTATGCGCTGTCACAATCCCATTGGTTGACCTGTCACTGTCGTCCTTTGCTTTTGCTTTGTGGCAGGAAGTTGTTGGATCACTACCTGACATTGTCCTTTTAGTTGTTGGAAAAGTACAACGGTAACTTTTCAAAAAGCGAGACAAACCGACATTCCAAGAATAACTGAAACATGACTTGAAGTTTAAGGACAAGTCACCAGTCATTCATTTACGGTTGAAAAGCGAATGTTTATCTTCAAGGAGTAAATGACAGCAATAACTTCTTCAATATCTTGGTCGGCGGTTCCACCAAATGCATGTGCGGTTTCATGAATGAACTTGAAGTGCGGTTTCATCAAAGACACAAACTGCGGTTTGATGAAGGACTTAAGGCACCATTCTGGCGGTTTTAAAGATGGCGGCTTGAGGGACGCTAAACCGCTATGGACAAACCGAACATAACTCAGCCTAACTACTAAACATCTAGAAATGGACTTGTCTAAAAATTGAAGTAAAACTTCATTACATGTAAACCTAAAGTCCATAAAAAGACACGTGGAATGGGTCAATCAAATCAGGTGGGTGTACTAACAAAGAATCCTAACAATCTCCCCCTATTTGATTGATGCCATTACCACACTATGATAGAGCAAACATTGTACTTGGTAAGAACATGCTCAAATGAGTATGTATTGAAACTGCATGTCCCAAGTCAAATGCACACACAATGCTATACCATAGATTTCTAATCTATCAACAAACAAAGGAAATAAAAAACAGATAGATAAGAAACACATTCAGATGCATATAAAGAGATATGATTATGAAAATCAGATATGCATGTTTAAACTGAATGTTTAAAACACATACACTTAGAAAAATGTTTTCATGATGAATAAAGTGCATGGGTTTTGAAAATGCATTGTTCCACAAATAAGTAGTTTGAATAAACAAGGTTTTTGGAATAAGATGCAATGCATTCATTTTCATTATAATCCTTTAAAGGTTTTGGAAGTTACAAAATTACAAGGAAAATAATGAAAGGCAAGACTGATTACAAAAGGATAGAAAGAAATCTAGTCAATTCTATCAGGAACCCTGGCGGCGGCTTGGTCTGCGGTTTGAGCAGCATCAGAAGGCTCAACTAGGCTGGCGGTTTCAAAGACATATTCAGCTGACTTAAGACGAAGATGGGTCGGTTCATTTACCTTCTCTAAGATTCTTTCAGAAAGATTCTTCAGGTCGTTGGCATAATGAACTAAGTAGTCAGTTGATGAAACCGTTAAATCAGCTAGTTGGTCTAACTTCTTCTCTAGAGCCTCATTCATTTCTTGGGCCGCTTCAAGTCTGAGAGAAGTCAGCTCATTCAGAGTTTCAAGCTTATGTTCTAATTTGAGCTGGTTCTCTAGAAGGGTTTCAATCTTGAATTCCATTTTTCCAATTCGAGGGTCAATAGCATTCTCCCTCTTAATGGCATCAACAAAGAAGGGCAGAGAGGAAAGAAATGCAGATTGGGTAAAAAATTAATCCAGAACAAATTGAATCTTTACTGGATCAGTTTCAAAAAGGGAGGAAGGGAAAGGAATGATAGAAAATGAAGAGTAGGGAAGAGAAGGGGAAATGGAAAGAAGTTGGGTATTAGAGAGAGGAATGGAAGTATAAGGAGATAACTGCCATCTATAAAGATATGGAAATACAGTGCAGTTTAACCTAAAGAAAAATTGAGAGCAGAGAGAAAAGATGACCTCAACTGCCAGATCTTCAATGATTTGATCAAGAGTTGAAGCAATGAGTTGATCTGAAGCAGCCTGAGATTCATCGGCTGGAAAGATTGCGAAAGGATTTGGACGACCAGACTTGAGTCGTTGCTCTTCGTGCTTATTGGCGGCTCTGATGATGGCTCCATGGCGGTTGGCTTTGGAAGTAGTAGCTCTAAACCTCTTTAGGTAAGTCGCGATGTCCTGTGTACACTTCCTTTTCAAACCACGCGGTTTGGGAGTCCTAACTGCAACTTTAAACTCAGGCAAAATCGAAGGAGCAGAGATATTGATCAGTTACGGTTGAGCCGACTATAGAACTGATGAAGCAAAAGGCAGTGTAGGGGATCTGGATGGTGAAGGAGTGTGCTCTGGTGAGTCAAACTCTAGCTTTCGTTTCAATGAAGGAGGAGCGGTTTCAACCAACATGGGGTCTATTCCGGCCTTTCTCAGTTAAGCTCTTTCTCTCAATTCCTTTGCAAATGGGCCTTTAATGGGTGAGTGATCCTTCTTGTCATGAGCTTCAGTGAAGTCCACTGCACCAGGTGGCCTTGATTGCCAGTGCTCCACAAAATCATATTTCTTGATTAATCTTCTTTTCTTCTTCAGCGGTTGAACCTCAAGATTGTCATCATCTTGCTCAGGTTCATCTTGAACTGCCTCAGACATATCAGTCTGCTCAGGCAATACTGCAGCCTCAAACTCATCGGTTTGCTCAGGCTGAACCACACTTGTAGATACCTCGGTTTGTTCAACTAGAACCTCAGCCTCAGATACTTCGGTCTGCTCAGGCTCGGTTTGAGTGGAGGGTTTGAGGTTGGGAAGGGTAGAAAAGATTAGCTGTAACTGTTCTTCAGTGAATTGAATAGTTGGCAGTTTGAGAGGGGATTTTGGAGGTGAGATAGGTTTGGGTTCAGAGGTGGTGGCTTTCAGTTTTCTCAAGAGATTCACATCTTGTGCAAAATTTATGGATTTTTCAACATTTGGCTTCATTGGGGAAAGGGGTTTTATCTGGGGTTTAGAAGAGGTAGGAGGAGTTGATTTAGTGAAGGGAATTGGTTTAGATGAAGGTGGAAGTGGTTCAGAAGAGGGATTGGATAGAATAAGGAAGGATTTTGGTAATGATGGTTTTGGAGGAAGATTGGATGAGGGTTTGGAAGGGTCAGTAACTTTGGCTTTCTTCTTTCTTGGAGTCGCGGTTTCCCTGGGTTGAGCCGCAGGGATTGCAGGCTCCCCCTCAACCGCAGACTCCCTCTCAACTGGAGCCTCAGTTCCATCCAGGCTAACTCCTAGCCTATTCAAGGTGGCAGTTTGAGCTGCTTCTCTAGCTCTTGTAGCTGCGGCTTGATCTGCTATGGCACCAGTATAAGGTTTGCCTGACTTATTGAGCCGAGCCTCAGGATAGGGTCCTCTCTGTTCTTCAGGCAGAGGATCAGCATTCCATACCGCCTGTGCAAACCGCCATCCAAACCCGGTTCTGAAAGCATCAAGTTTTGAAGCAGCAAACAAGATCTTCTCATTCGGTTGCACCCACTCAGCTTCGTTTGCCACAGAAGCCTTAAAGATCACAGGATCCTGATGAGGGAACTTTGTTAAGAGTCTACAGTGAGTTCTGATCTTTGTCTTTCCAGCGGCTTTGGCAGAAGTATGGCGGCTGAGGGCATTGATCATTTCTTGCATGATGATCCTTGGCCAGTGTAGCTTCTTCCCTTTGTAGATAGCCACGCAGTAGTTGTACTGCTCAGAAGTGAAGTTGTTGTGATTGCCATTCTTGAACATCACTCCAGTATCTACTAAATCACACAACATTACCATAATTTCTCCAAACTCCTTCTTGGGGGTGGACTTAGTGTTGAAGACAGAAACCCCTAAGAGCTCCTCAGTAGTTCGGCTGACTAACTCTGGTTTGATGGAAAGAATTCCGGAGTTTTCTAAACCAGCCAGAATAGCCACTTTTGAAGCAGATAGAACTACATCCTTTGTCCTGACAGTGGACTTGATGGCATTTTCAGTCTTAACCTCCCCAGACTCTAAATCTCTGATTTCTTCACCTTTACCATTCAACAGAGGTACCACACAGACAATCCCATTGTCAAAGAATTCTGCACAAAGCCTTTTGTCAAACTTCGGTTCATCCAACTGAAACACAGGCAGCAATTTTGACGATTCCAGTAGGGCAAGCAGTTTTCTTCCAACTGCATCAGCTTCGAATTCGGCTTTGATGATTTGAGATCCAGGTACAAAGTTGGATTCATCCTAAAAATAATCAAAGTTAGTAAGAGATTGGTGCAAGCAGTTTGATAAACCAAGCATACAAACTGCTACAAGGAATTCTAACAATGAAATAGGCGGTTGAAGCAAAACAGGGGTAAAATGGTAAACACCCAAAACTAGACATGAAAAGGATTTGAATGCATGAAGAACATGATGAACAGGGGATAAACATGCAAAACAAAAACTTAACCAAAACATGAAAGAAGTATACCAAAAGATTCGAAAAGAGCAGATACTAACAAAATTCTAAAAGAACAAGTTCAAATAACAAACCCAGAATATAGTATCAAAAGAAATACGAAAGAACACCCGAAAACCCAAAAATCAAAATTGTTCAAAATTTGAACAACAGACAAAAAAAAAATAAGCATCAAACCCAGCATATATGAACATATGTAAGCATAAACAACCAAAAATTGAACGAAAAAGCAAGAAAAAAAATTAGAATACGAACAAGCTTTTACGAGCAACAATGGCGGAAAGAGATGAAATGCTAGAGTGAAGGGTTCAAGAAATCATACCATATCGCCTTTGGATGTTTTAGATGAAGATGGAGCAGAAGGGTCGGATGATTTCTTAGGTGCCATTGTAAATTTCGAAAAAATTTTTGGGAAATATTAGAGGTAGAGAACAGAGTGCAAAAGAGAGAGATGAATGTTGAAGAAGGTAAAAAGAAATAAACTTTGTCTTTTATACTCAAATAACTGTTCCTCGGGTAATGGAACGATGAGAACGGCGCACGATTGTCTCCAGATGGCGTCTCACGTCACATAGAATTTAATGCGGCAGAGAAAATTGCAAAAAGGTCCTTATAATTGATATGACATAAAGTAGGGACTGAAATGCAATTTCATACCTGAGCAGTTTGATTGAGCAAACCGACTTACCTTTCATCTTCAGAGGGTTTTCATGAAATTGATGTCTCTCTAATCTGATGGCGGTTTGTATGTTTAAACCGAATGACTTTGCTTTCTTGTCGGTTTTGAAAGAACCGATTTCATTTATTTTGACTCGTCAGTTTGATGGAGTATCTTGTACCGAACCATTTATTGATGCGGTTTTAATGATGACAGAACCGCACACTAGATGACTTTTCTAAGCATAGCCAAAACACTTAAACAAAAGATATTAGAAATAATATATAAAGATATGATATTTTAAGTTAGTTCTAACATACCCATTTCTCCTCGTAAGTGATAGAACCTGGAATTTTCAAGCGGTTTGGTGAGAATATCAGCAATTTGATCATCTGTTCCCACCTTTGCTAGAAAAATGTTTTTCTTTTCAACATGGTCTTTGAGGAAATGATATCTTATGTCGATGTGCTTGGTTTTTGAGTGCTGAACTGGATTGTTGGAGATGGATATTGCAGCAATGCTATCACAGTAGATAGGGAAGTTTTGTTCAAATATCCCGTAGTCCTCCAACTGTTGTTTCATCCAGAGAATTTGAGAGCAACAGCTTCCAGCCGCTATATATTCAGCTTCAGCGGTTGAGACTGAAACCGACGCTTGTTTCTTGCTGGACCATGACACAAGTCGCGTTCCAAGGAACTGACAAGTACCACTTGTGCTCTTTCTGCTTATCTTACATGCTGCAAAGTCAGCATCTGAATAACCTAATAGATCAAATGAAGATTCCTTGGAGTACCAAAGTCCAAGGTTAACAGATCCACATAAATATCTAATAATATGTTTAACAGCAATAAGATGAGATTCTCTAGGGTCAGCTTGAAATCTAGCACAAACACAAACACTAAACATGATATCTGGCCTACTAGCAGTTAAGTAAAGTAGAGAGCCAATCATACCTCGGTAGAGAGTTTGATCAACTTTCTTACCATGTTCATCTCGATCCAAACTGCAGGCCTTAGGCATTGGGGTATCATCTGATTTAGCGGTTTCAAGCCCAAACTTCTTTATCAAATCTTTAGAGTATTTGCTTGGTTGATAAAGATCCCATCATGGCATTGCTTGACTTGGAGTCCAAGAAAGAATGTCAACTCTCCCATCATACTCATTTCAAATTTACTCTTCATTAGCTTCTCAAACTTAACACACATAGTTTCATTAGTAGAACCGAAAATAATATCATCAACATATATTTGAACTAATAATAAATGACTTTTGTGTTTAGCTATAAATAGAGTTGTATCAATTTTACCTCGAGAGAAGCCTTGTTCAATAAGAAATTTAGATAGAGTGTCATACCATGCTCTTGGAGCTTGTTTGAGTCCATACAATGCTTTCTTGAGTTTGAAGACATGATTTGGAAGTTTGTTGTCTTCAAATCCTGACGGTTGGGCTACATAAACTTCTTCTTGTAGTTCACCATTTAGAAATGCACTCTTCACATCCATTTGATATAACTTGAATTTCTTGAAGGATGCATAGGCCAGGAACAATGTTATGGCTTCGAGTCTGGCTACAGGGGCAAAGGTCTCATCATAGTCAATCCCTTCTTCTTTCCTATAACCTTGAGCAACCAACCTAGCTTTGTTTCTAGTTATAGAACCACTTTCATCCATCTTGTTTCTATATACCCATTTTATTCCAATTACAGTGTGATCTCTGGGCCTTGAAACTAGAGTCCAAACTCTGCATCTTTCAAACTGATTAAGCTCTTCTTGCATTGCAATTACCCAACTTGGATCACTTAGAGCTTCATCTACCTTCTTCAGTTCCATCTAAGATAACAGAGCAGTTGAGAACAAACTGTGATCATCTCTGTGAGTCAAACTCCCTCTGGTTTGGACACCAGTACTGATAGGACCAATAACGTTGGCAGTTGGATGGTCTCTATGCTCATTAATTTCAGAAGGGAGGTTGTCTTGAACCACTATTTCTTGAAGATTTTCCAGAGGAGGATCATCTTGATAATCATTGAAATCTTCATTGAAGGTTAGATTTGGAACTGGTTCAACAGTTTGAATGTGATCAGAAGACAGCGGTTCAACAGTTACACCATCAGCGGTTTGAGTAGGATGGTTGTCAGTTGCTCTATGTCTAGTGCCTGTCTCAAAATCACTAAAATCATTAGCAACATTTGGAGCCATATGTGGCTCAAGGAGAGCATGTTCATCAAATGTAACATGGACTGACTCTACAATTTTTAAAGATGTCTAATTGAAACAACGAAAAGCTTTGGAGTGTTTAGAATAACCAACAAAAATACCTTCATCGGCCTTAGCATCAAATTTACCTCGATGCTCTTTGCCATTGTACAAGATGTAACACTTGCATCCAAATATCTTGAAGAAGGCAATGTTGGGTGATCTGCCTCTCCACAATTCATAAGGAGTCTTGTTGTGAACTTTGATGATGAGGGAGCGGTTCTGGGTGAAACATGCGGTATTGACAGCTTCGGCCCATAAGTACTTGGGAATCTTGGCTTCTGCAATCATAGTTTTTCCTGCTTCAATCAAAGTTCTGTTCTTTCTTTCCACTACTCCATTCTGTTGTGGAACTCCAGCGGCAGAGAAATTATGATCAATTCCATGATCATCACAACATTGGGCAACACCATTGTTTGTAAATTCGGTTCCATTATCTGAACGCACGGCAACAATGTCATCCAATTTCTGAGTTTGGAGCTGTCTAAAGAGGGCGGTTACGATGCCATAAGTATCATCTTTAGAGGCCATCATTTCCACCCATGTATATCTTGAATAATCATCAACCACCTGTGAATACCCCTTTCCGATGAAGCGACGCATGGGAAGTATCTTGTGATTATTTTTATTTACAAAGGGAATATTCATAACGACATTAAAATTATGAGAGTCGCCACGCCGTTTTAATTAAATCCAAAACATTGAAAAAAGCATTTTAGTGGGTTCGGGGGTCAAATTACAACAAGAGAAGAATATTTACGTTATCACTCCTATTGCCCGAATTGATCGGTCTTTCTATCATGATGCGGTGTTAGTAGTGTGTTAGTGATTTAGACCGGATCCGAAGATTGCCTACGTTCCTCTCAATGTGAGAAGCTCAGGTCAGCGTAGTTCGAGAAGAATTTAGAATAGGCAGGAGAATCGGGATCATGCATAATGAGGGAGGAATTACCTAAAGATTAGGGTTTAGAAGTAGTTCCTAGATCATCCTCAGGTTGATGAACCTTAGATCATCATCGGCTATGAAATAACATGTAATTATGAATATCGCAACCCTAAATATAGCATAAATAGGGTTTTAATCTATGAACACGAAGAACATGCGAAGAACATATTATGAACATATGAATGAACATGCAAAGCATATGAAGAAACTATGAATAAACATGTAAGAACATGACTATAAGAGATCTACATTAAAAATGATGCAAGAACATGAAGAAAAAGTTAGAAAACTTACCTATGTTGGCAAGAAAAAAACCTTGATCTCCTTGAGTGTTTGAATGCTTAATTAGGGAGCAAAATAATGTTTAAGAACTCTCAAAATCGGATTTAAGACTCTCAAACTCGGGATCATAAACCAATGGAATGGAATGAGTTTATATAGTAAACTGATGGGAAGATCTGACGGTCAGGATCATCCGGAGCAAGGTTGGCCGCCTGGCCATTATTGAAGACGGTGACAATGTTGGCCGCGTGGCCAAGGTCGAGGTGCAGCAAGGTTGGCCGCGTGGCCAAGGTTGCGGGCTGACGTGATTCCTAAGCTAGGGTTTCTGCATGGTTTAAGGAAACCATATTTTGACCATATTTAGGGTGTTCTAGAATAATGAGACATATTTTGGGAATTCAGGACAAGTCTTTGCAAGGTTTCTAATTCCTATAAAGTCCTTGTATATTTGGGAAAGCCCTAATAAACTCATTTCAGATCGGGTACTAACACCACCACAAGTGTATAGCGGTTTCCTCCAATACTGGCGGTTGGGACAGGTCCAAATAAATCCATGTGCAGCAGTTGCAAACAGCGGTTCGTTGAAGGCGCGGTTTTACTAGGAAATGACTGTTTGGGCTGCTTTCCAAGCTGGCATGCTTTACACTTTTCATCATGATGGTCAGCCACTTTGGGTAGTCCTTTTACTAGACCATCCCTGTGCAGTTTTGCTAGATACTTGAAGTTCAAGTGGCTGAGCCGCTTATGCCATAACCAGCTGCTTTCACTTATATTTTTGGCTACAAAACAGAGGTCAGTAATAGAAACAATATTGCTTAAATCTATCATATAAACATCACCTGTTCTGTTGCCAGTCAGTAGAGTGACTCCAGAGGCAGCATCTTTGATATAACAGCTAGTTGATGTGAAGATGCAGTTCATTCCTTTGTCACAAAACTGAGATATGGAGAGAAGGTTGTGCTTGAGTCCTTCTACTAGTGACACATTTTCAATAGTCACCTTTCCTCGTTTGATTGCTCCATATCCTACTGTTTCTCCTTTCTTGTTGTTACCAAACACTACTGGGGGACCTTTCATTTGGATGAAACTGCAGAGTAGTTCGGAATCTCCAGTCATGTGTCGTGAGCATCCACTATCCAAATACCAGAGATCCTTCTTCTTCTTAGCGGTTCCAGCCATAAAACATGAAATCTGAAAAATAAACATGAAAGGTTTTGGTCCCCCTTATTCCTTGGGTCCTAGGGTTAGCAGCTTTTTGGGATCCACACCTGTTTGACCTTAGGATTTTTACGTCTCTTGGCATTGGGTGTGAATCTTAAAAGACAATGACCAGCACTATGACCAAAATCGGCACAAATAGAACAATGAATTAAGCCAAGTTGTGGTTGCGGTTTTACAAACCCATTACTGACCTTCGGTTTCTCATGTTTTACTGGGTCAGCGGTTTTGGCTTTAACAAAGTTAACCTTCTTGAGTTCAACCTTTCTCTTAGGTACGGCTTTAGGAAATATAACAGGATATTCCTTACACCGACTAGGAGCGTGTTGTTCAAATATATGTTTAGGACATAGAATTGCTTAATCCCAATCATAGTTATCACTTAGGATCCCCCAATTTTATTAGAACCTTTGTAAGGTACTCTTAGGATTCTTGGTGACCAGCACAGGTGTATTCCAACTCTTCAAACAAGGCAAACCAGCAAGAGGAAGCAAATTAGCAGACCAGTAAACTAGTTGCCGATCAACTTGATAAACAAATTGCCGATCAACTCCATTCTCAACTTGCCGATAAAGAAAGATAGTCTGTACTGTCAGTCAGGTTACATCGTTTCACCTTAAAGTCAACCTTGCTGATTGTCCCTGTCCTTTCTTACTGTTTTATCTAAAAGTAGTTTACCTGCTCTGTAATGATTGCTGCGCCGTCTGACACATAGCTACTTTTAGCTATACTCTGTCTCTACTTGATTTTTTCAGGTAACCGGTTGAGACAAAGGGGTCTTTACCCATCAGACTTTTGCGAGCATGCGTGTACCACATATCTTCGCCATTAATGCTAAAGATACTGGATTTAATGCTCCTCAACTACCCAGCTGGATATTCAAAATTGCAAGCCTTCTTCTACAAGACTCAAGACATTTACTCCTCTTATAAATAGTGGACTTGGAGCATTGAAGAAGGTTGGTGAAAATAGAGCATTGAAGAGAGTTGAATGTTTTTGAGTATTCATTAAAGACTCAAAACATTCTGTGTCCAGATAATCATTAGATCATTTAATAGGACATACACTTGTGCACCAACTCAAACAACATTGTTAGTATTCCCGAACTAGATCATGTAAGGAATACGTTGTTTAAGTTATTCACACACCCACCTGAGTGAGATAAGTTCTCTTGAACTTGCCGCTCAAATACACTTGGTCAGAATTGTCTTACGATCCATTAGAAATTTCTAGAACTTAGTCTTTGTATACCAGCAAAGCCGAGCTTGTAATAGACTAGAGATATCTAATAGTACTCTTAACCCAAATCCAAGTTCTGACCAAACTTGGTAGAGGACGTAGCAGTATTTACACTGTGAACCTCTCCAAATCCTTGTGTCTCTGTTGCTTTCCTTATCATTGCCGGTTGGAATTCTATCACCGGCAGATTGCATATGTTCTTACTGATTCATTGTAATTTCCATTGACCAATCTCTTGAAACTGCGTTGAACTTTTAGAAACAACTTTGTGTTTAAACTAAGCTCTGAAAATCTCTTATACACTGATTTTGTGTGAGTTAAAACTAAGTCATATTTTACCCGCTGCGCTTACTGATAATAGTTTGCAAACTGATAAGTGACTTTGCATTTAAAAGTGTTTCTTTGTAAAAGTTTTAAAAAGGCTATTCACCCCCTCTAGCCTATTTTCCTACCAATTGGGCCTAACAATTGGTATCAGAGCTTGGAATTTTGAAAGAAATTTCCAAGCTTTGCAGCTTGTATTGCCGATACCATGGCAGGAAAAATCATGCAGTCATTTAACATCACTACCATACCGTTGTTGAATGTCAACGAGTTTGGTGTTTGGAAATCTCGTATGATAAAGTATATGAAATCAATCGATGATCGGTTGATGAAGGTCATAGAAGGTGGTCCAATCATTCCTTTGAAAGTCTCAACCACCTATAGACCTATTCCCTCCACTCCGCTGACACAACATGCTGATCGTGACACTGAACAAGAAACCCATGTTCATATTGAAGAAACCTTGGTCGAGAAACCAAGAGAGGAATGGACTGAGGACGACAAACTTTCAGCTGCCCTAGATGGAAAAGCATGCCACATTATTTCTTGTGGTTTGGACGACAAGCAATATAAACTCATTGACTTGTGCTCCACGGCTCAAGAATGCTGGAACAAGCTCCTTGCATACTTTGAAGGTGATGAGCAGGTAAAGGACAACAGACTCTACGATTGTATTGCTGAGTTTGAATCCTTCAAGAAACAAGATGGTGAATCACTAAGGAGTGCCTACGACAGATTCTGCGAGGTAAGTAATTTATGTGCTTCATTAGGAAAGGTTTATACTATAAAAGACCTGAATACTCGTTTTTTAAGTTCTTTGGGAAATGAGTATCATACCAAGGTCCCCGCTGTTAGAGAAGTGAGAGACTTGAACAAGACTTCTATTCAGAATCTTGTATCTAGTCTATTCTGTATGAGAGAGAACTGCAAAAACTTAACGTTCTCGATAAAAATTTCAAAAACTTGTCTCTATCAGCTCAGTCACAGATATCCTTCCCTTCAAACAAATTCCCTCCTATAGATCCCCATCCTATACCCTGCAGCTCCAAAACCCCTGAAACTACCTCAGAACAGCCTATGGAAGAAGACGAATTTGCCGCCTTCGCTAGGAACTACAAAAGGTTTAAGGACTTCAAAAGGATGCAAAAAGGAAGCTACCAGCAACCAAAATCATTCACACCAACTTTTCAAAAACCAGCAAGTTACAACAAACCATCAACAAGTGCTACCGACGGAAAGAACAACAAAGGTGATCTTGTTTGCTTCAACTGCAGAAAACCTGGTCACTTTGCTTCTAAATGTCCTTAACCAAAATATGAGTATGTGAGGAAGTCATTCAACAAGAGACATCCCAAGTCTCGAAGCTTTGTTGCCGATGAAAGCACAGAAAAGGCCTTGCCGGTTTGGTGTGAAACTGACTCAGATGAAGATGCCGATGAAGATGAAGATGCCGATGTAAGCTTTGTCGCCCTAGACATGGAAGATGCCAATACATCCACATTGCCGACTCCAGTCTACCGAGATCCATCTCCTCCAAGATCTCCAGTCAGAGAAGAAGCTACTGGAAGACCTCAACCACACTTCAAAGAGATTAGTGTCAAAGCAGAGAACCCAAATGGATACAGAGTTCACCAAGTGGGAACCTCTCTCTATGGTCAGTGTAACTCTATTCAATTCACTGCCATCAAACCTAAACCCTTACCAATGACCAGGAAATTCTCATTCACCGAGCATCCCAGCATTGCCAAAAGCTTATCTAAACCCATCTCTTCTCTACCTGACTTCTCTCCCAAATCTAGTCCCTCTGCCCCCAAAATTTTAGCTGATCCCTTTCCTGAAATATCCAAAGCTGAAATGGTAGAGACAATGGATGAACTTTTTATTGATCATGAGAAGCTGAGTAGCGTTCATAAAGTGATGGCTGCTGATTTCAATAGAATTTCTGCAGAAAATGACTTGCTTGTGTCTGAACTTAATGTTCTCAAAGGACATGAGCTTGAGTCTGTTCTTCTAAAGAAAGAAAACATGGATCTCAAAAGCCAAGTAGCAGTATTGATAGCTCAGATCGAAGATCTTGTGAAAAGAAACAATCATCTCTCAAGGATTGTTGATTCTTACACAAAATCTAGAGCTGATGTTGAAACAATCCTACAGACCCAAATGTCATATAAGGACCAATCTGGGTTAGGATTTGATTCCAGCAGCAGTAGCTCTACTGAAACTTGTGCGACCGAGAAAAAGGATGAGAAAGTTGAATGTAGTCCTGTTAACTCAGTGCATAAGGATGCTAAGCCAATATACAGTGTTGTGGCAATGAAGTATCCTAAGAACCAGAACAAAAGGAATGATAAGCACAAACAAAGATATGTTAAGGTTGCCGATACTGAGTCTGCCGATAACGGTATTCTTGGTGAATACATCAGCAGAGCTAGTTCTGCTGGTCTAACCACATCTACTGCCGATGGACAAGTACCTAAAAAGGTAACTGCCAAAGGTAAACAGAATGGAAAGAAAGGCAACACTAGCACCTTTAAACCTACTAAGTTTGTGCCTGCTCAATTCCCTAGTTCTGCCGATGCACTGACTAAACAGAATGACGTTCTACCGACTCCACAGCCTATCAATCAAGTGAGATGTTCAAATTGTTCTGATTATGGTCACAAGGCTCATGAATGCCTCTTGAAGCACCTATCTGGACCCACTGTGGTTACATCCTCTAGTGGTGGCCAGATGTGGTTGCCAAAGAGGAACTAACCCTCGGACCCAAGAATAAGGGGGACCATAAGCATACCGTTTTATTTCAGGAATGCTTCATGGCCTCAACTGGTGCAAGCAAGGATTTGTGGATTCTAGATAATGGTTGTTCAAGACACATGACAGGATTTACAGATCTACTTGCCGATATCTCAGAAGCATCAGGTCCCCCAGGGGTTTTCGGTGATAATGCCAAAGGAAAAATCATCGGTATAAGTACCATCAAGAGAGGTGCAGTTACTGTATAGAAGGTCTCTCTTATGGATGGTCTGAAACACAACCTTCTATCTATATCACAATTCTGTGATAAAGGAATGCAATGTGTATTTACTACTTCCAGTTGCTATGTGAAAGACATTGCTTCCAATGAAACTCTTCTCACTGCCAAAAGAAAAGGTAACAATTATGCAGTAGACTTAAGTGCTATTACTGGTGTTGCTAATGTTTGTTTTGTAGCTAAGAACATCAGTGAGAACTCATGGCTATGGCACAAGAGACTCAGTCACTTGAACTTCAAATATCTATCAAAGCTTGCCGGTTCAAATCTGGTTACCGGTCTGCCTCAAGTGTCTGCTGACCAAGCAAAGAAATGCAAGGCCTGCCAGCTTGGAAAACAACATAAATCATCCTTCCGAAGCAATCCCTGCATGTCAACATCTAAGTGCCTCCAAATGCTACATATGGATCTATTTGGCCCCACAACTACAGCAAGTATTGGGGGAAGTAGATATACCTTGGTTGTAGTAGATGATTTCTCTAGATATACTTGGGTGGAAACCTTCAGTCACAAAGATGACACATATGCCGTTGCTACCAAGTTATTCAGACCCAGAAGGAGAGCGATATCATCAGCATGAGATCAGACAACGGCACTAAATTCAAGAACAATGGTATTGCTCAGTACTGTGATGATCATGGCATAGACCACAACTTCTCAGCTGCCGGTACACCACAACAAAATGGTGTCGTTGAGAGAAAGAACAGAACTCTCATTGAAGCTGGTAAGACTATGATTGCTGAAGCAAGGTTGCCGAAATATTTTTGGGCTGAAGCCATCAATACCGCCTGCTTCACTCAGAACAGATCTCTCATCAACAAGTTCCATAATAAGACTCCTTATGAACTCTGGAGAGGCAGAACTCCCAACATTGGATTCTTCAAAATATTCGGCTGCAAATGTTACGTGCTTTACAACGGTAAAGAGCACAGAGGTAAATTTGATGAGAAAGCTGATGAAGGAATCTTTGTTGGATACGCTAAACACAGTAAGGCCTTTCGATTTTTTAATAAGAAACTTTTGAAAATTGTTGAATCTGTTCATGTAACCTTTGATGAATTTTATTTGTTAGAGTCTGACAAGGCTCCAAATAGTACTAATGCTTCTAGTGCTCATGAGACAGGTGAATCCAGTAATTCTAACCCTGCAGGTCAAGTACCAGCTGCTGATCCAGTCATTTCAGTAGAAGAACCAGCAGATACTCATTATTTCCCATCATCGGCAGAACATGATCTTACCGATAACTTTCATAATCCTTTTGCCGATGCAAATTCTGCTGATCATCCTGAAGACAGATCTAGCCCTCAACCAATTTCTGTTATAAGGCCCTTCCCACCAAGCTCTCAATCTAATCCACCTCACACCCAGAACTCTAATTCTCCTTCTCCATCTGCTGATCTTGATCCTCCTCTAGAATCACTCCAACAAGATACAGTCAGACAAGATGTGCCAAAAGAAGTTAGACCAGTTCGTGATCATCCATTAGAAAATGTGATTGGTGATGTCTTTGGACCAAGATTGACAAGAAACCTTAGTAGAGCATTCGCCGAGAGTCTCTTCTCATCTGCTATGGTTTCCAATATAGAACCAAAGAAGACTGAAGAAGCTCTTGTTGATCCTGGCTGGGTGGAAGCTATGCAGGAGGAGCTAAATCAGTTTGAAAGATGCAATGTGTGGGAACTAGTGCCAAGACCATCATCTCAATAAGTGATCGGTACAAAATGGGTCTACAGGAATAAATTGGATGAAGCTGGGAATATTATTAGAAACAAAGCAAGGTTAGTTTCTAAAGGCTACCGACAAGAAGAAGGAATTGACTACGATGAGACATTCGCTCCGGTTGCAAGATTGGAAGCTATAAGACTTTTCTTAGCCTATGCTGCCTTCAAAGAATTCAAACTATATCAAATGGACGTGAAAAGTGCCTTCTTGAATGGAGAACTCCAAGAACTTGTGTATGTTGAACAACCACCTGGTTTCGAGGACTCCAAGAAACCTAATCACGTCTACTGATTGAAGAAAGCTCTCTACGGCCTAAAGCAAGCTCCAAGGGCATGGTATGAAACCCTTTCTAAGTTCTTACTTAGTGATGGCTTAGGTTTCACTCGAGGTAAAATCGATACTACTTTATTTGTTTCCAAGCACAAGGGTCATTCATTGTTTGTTCAAATATATGTCGATGATATTATTTTTGGTTCTACTAATGAATCACTTTGCAAGAGATTTGAGAAGCTAATGCAGAGCAAGTTCGAGATGAGCATGATGGGTGAACTAACATATTTCCTTGGACTTCAAGTCAAGCAATCCAATGAGGGAATATTCATCAGTCAAGCCAAGTACGCAAAAGAATTAATCAAGAAGTTTGGCTTTGACAATGCTCACTCTCAAAGCACACCTATGGGCACTAACATTCACTTAGATAAGGATGATTCTGGTAAGAAAGTAGATATGACACTCTACCGAGGTATGATCGGCTCACTCCTCTATCTTACTGCCAGTAGACCAGATATTATGTTTGTTGTTTGTGTTTGTGCCAGGTTTCAAGCTGACCCTAGGGAATCCCATCTGCAAGCTGTTAAACGTATCATTAAATATCTATGTGGCACTGCTAACCTTGGATTATGGTATGCTAGAGATTCATCTTTTAATCTATTAGGTTATTCAGATGCAGACTTTGCAGCTTGTAGGGTGACCAGAAAAAGTACTAGTGGAACTTGCCAATTTCTTGGTGATAGATTGGTGTCTTGGTCCTGTAAGAAGCAAGCATCAATTTCCACTTCTACTACTGAAGCTGAGTACATAGCTGCCGGCAGTTGCTGTTCACAGATCCTTTGGATGAAGCAGCAGCTTGTTGACTATGAAGTTCCATATTAAGTTTGTCCCATCTATTGTGACAACCAATCTGCTATCTCAGTTTCAAACAACCCGGTCATGCATTCCAAAACCAAGCACATAGACATCAAGTATCATTTTCTGAAGGAACATGTTGAAAAGGGAAGCGTGGTGCTGCTCAAAGTTCATACCGACTACCAAAGAGCAGACATACTGACAAAACCCTTAGATCAGAAAAGATTTGAATTCCTCAGAGGTGAACTAGGTATGATTGATTATTATGGTTAAAATTGTGCTGACTTTGCTACTTGTGTTAGTCTGCTGATAAAATCAGCAGATCAAAAATTATCTTGCCGACAAACATCATGCCGGTAAATATCTTGCTGATCAACAACTTGCCGAATCATGTCTTGCCGATTTGTCAAAATTCAAAATTCATCGGTAGATCTCAATTCAAACGGATAAGGATTCTCTGACACATGACGTAAGCTTAGTCAAATCAAAGGTACAATCGGTCACACCTCCTCTCTGACACGTGTGTGCTCCGCCTTACCCAAATCGTGTCAAAGATTTATCCCAACTCTTTGTGATAAATCAGAAAGGTAACCTTAACTTTATTGTTGCCATTTCTACCCTTTCTTTCTCCTAAGTTTAACCGTCTAAATTAAACCGTCTGGTTCGTGCATTTAATGCATTGTGTGCGCACGTTCTCCGAGGTATTCGCTACAGTTAAACTCATCATTATTTCTCTTTCCCCCATGCAAACCCTTTCTATTCCCTCTCTCTCTCCCATAACATATATAAGCTACACTTAAAATCCTTCTGATCTTTTCGCTCTTCACTCTCTCTTGATATCTCTACTGCTTGTGTTGGTCATCTTCTATCATTCTCTCTTACGCTCTTCAACCAGTGTTAACACTATTTTCTGGTAACTACTTGATGATTTCACACTTGCATTTCAATCTATTTTGAACTAATTTGTTCTAATTTGTGAGATCTTTTGAGTGATTTTGCAGAAAATGTCTATTAAAGGAAAAGGATATCTATGGAGGCTATGTTGACTCCACCTTCTTCGACGACACTCTTGACGGTGATTTCTTGAAGAATCTTCTGATTGGCTCTCTTCTAGACTCCTTCATCTCTCCAACGGGTATTGAGTTTATATTTTTGGGTCAAGTTCAAGAGTTCTTCTCAAATGCCTCCGTCATCACTGATCGCAATGACTCCTCTGTATTCGTCTCCATCGCCTCAACCGTCGCCGGCGTGCCTATCTCTGTTACTCCCTCTTCTATTCATGAAGTATTCCCTCTGCTTGGGAATGAGGGTGCTGACTCCATTACTGATGAACAGACTTTGGACAAGGCATGGACCCTTATGAGGGGAACCGGTCCCAGACTCAGTGGAGATAACCATCTCAAAGCTCACTACAGAAGAAGATTCTTTGCCCTTGCAGAGATTGTAGATAGATGTTTGGTATGCAGATCTGGCTCTCATAGCCATGTTACTGATGTCCAGTTTGAAGCAATGGCAGCCATCGTATTGCAAGAAGAGTTCAACTGGTGTGCCTACCTGTTTAGGGTCATTGCCATTGCTGCCGTTAAGTATAAGGAGGATAGAAAGAAGAACAAATCTCACCCCGGTAAAGGATGCCACTACATGCTGATTAGCACCATATTGAGGCGCAACTCAGCAATTGTTAGGGCTTCACTGGCACCCCCTAGTCTTGACTTTGATAAGCTCAAATCCTTTAAGCTTACCGATTGGAATAGGATTTCCAAGAAGGCTCCTACCAGCACAATTGTTGTTCCTGCTGCTGGTACCCCTAAAAAGAAGAAGGCAAAGAAAGTTGTCAAGGTTACTGATGTAGCCCCTGCCGACGTTTCTACTCCTGCTCCAGTTGCCGACAGGATTCTTGCCGATTCTACTCCAGCAGCTCCAAAGAAGAGAAGGCTAGTCAAAGCTGCCGATAAAGCTCAAGTCAAAAAGTCAAAGGTTGTATCTACTGATGATCTTCCTGCTGATCCAAAGCCAAAGCCTTCAGTTGATCAAGTTCCTTCCTCTCAAATTCCTTCTACTGATCCAAGAGCTGAGCAGATCAGGTTTGCACCATCTCTTCTTGCTGGTGCAACACTTACTGCTCCCTCTGTGGTTATCAAGTCTAAAACCGATGCTGCCGATGAAATGGCTGAGAGAAGAAGACTGATTGGTTCTGACTTAAGGGTGGGAGTCCCTCTTCAAAAGGGAATTCTAGATCTTCCATACTTGCCTGAGCTCTATGCTGCTGCTGATGTAGCCTCTGGACCCTCCGTCAGAAAATGCAAGCCTATCAGAAACCCAACATTTCACATCTTTTTCAGAAACCATTGGTCATTCACCAATAAGGTCTTATCAAAGAATTGGGTGTTCCCCATCGATCATCTCCATCTTTTTGTTCGCCGATTGCTCCAATTTCATGAGGAAAGGAAAGAGACAGTTCCCCCTGGCAATCGTGCTGATTATGTTGATTTAACAAGTCTGAACAGGGTCACCGATATGTTTAAAGAGAAGTTTGTGCCTGTTCAGAAATTTCAAAGGTTGTCTGAAAGTGAATTGAGATTGAATTTTGGAAGGTATTTTGATTTGCTACCTCTTGCTTGGAATCAAGTCTATCTATTTCAAGATAGGATCAGACAGGATCTGATGGTGCAAGACGTATGGGTTGCCTATGCCTCAGTCTTCAACCAGCTGATGAACTTTGATGAACAAGATCCTTATCAGTTGGGAAGGCCAGAAGATGAGGATGATTTGCTGAACTTCAACGATAATGAAGGGCTGGAGAAGAGTGCTCAAGCTACTCAATTTGTGAAGAATGTGCAGAGGATCACTCTGAATCTGCTGAACGATTCAGAGGCCTTTATCAAGGCTAGAGCTGCTTCTACACCAGCATCTACCTCTATTCCTGAACAAGTTCCTTCACCAGCAATCTCACCCATTCCAACTCCAGTCAGTTCCGTTGATACTGCTGATTTTGTTTGCTCTCATAAAGCTGCTGGTGAAACAATCACTTCTTCTGATTCTATCGGTGAGTATGATAAGATGCCGATAAGCATTGTCTTCAAAAAGACCTCTACTGATCAAGCTCATGCAGTTACTGCTCCCACTTCTATATCTTCTGCTGAAGCATTTTCTGACTCAATTTTAGCCAGTGATGGCTCTGAGCGTGGCTCTACTGATAAGTCTGTTGAACAGACTGTTGAGAAAACTTCAGACACTCAACCTGCTGATGAGACCAGCACTGCTGATGCATCCTTAGTTAATCAAGTTGAGGAAACTATGGACACTCAACCTCTGATTGTTAAAGAAGACCAACTTGCATCAATTGAGGCAACTATAGAAACTCAATCTGCTGATGAAGTTGGTGGCCTGCTGATATCAGGAGGAGTTTGTGCTGATGAAGAGGTCATTGCTGATGTGTATGCTGATGAGCCAACTACCGACACTCATCCATCTGAGACAACTGCCGACACTCAGATTATTAAGGTCCCTATCTCTTCTTCTACTGATGTGATTCTGGTAGCTCCTACTGGTGTTAGAGAGATTGTTGAGTTGGGAGGAGGTCCTGATACAGAGATTGCCAATCAAGATCATAATGCTGACTTTGATGGTCTGATTGCTGCTGATTTACAATTTGAGGAATTTCAGGATGCTTTATTTGCTCCTATTTCCTTTCCTTTGCTTCCTGCTCCCGAGGCCTTCATTGCTCCAGTTGTTGCTGATGAAGCACAACCTGTTCCTGTTGCTGCAGCCGCCGGTGGGAATGACAGCTCAGATGAAATAGATCCTGATGATTATATAGAGCTGCCGTCAAATTCTCTCCGATCAATTCCTAATCCTTTTGGCCCCAATCACTCATTTCTTCCAGGCTCGACTAGTGAACAGCTCACTTTCTTTCCCTGGATTAAACCTGAATTCAAAAGAAGGAAAGGGAAAGCTCCCAGGGTCTCCAAGCTCAAGGTGAAAGGACCACCAGCGTTTGAACCTCTCCATTGCTTGCCAGGAAAGCTCAAAATTGGCGGCAAAATTCATCTACTTGGTGTAGACACCCCGCCTTGGACCTCTCACTTTGATTGCATACAAAGTATTTTTATTTAACTCATTTTCGTTAATTTCTGTTACTTCGGTTAAGTTCCTAACTGATTCCGTAAGTTTTGGACTAAACTGCATAACAGAGTTAACTTTTAGGGTCATTCTGTCATTCTGTCTTTTCCTGCCGCGGGCGCTTCCGGAACTGTTAACGGGCTGCGCGCGCGTCTCACCCCAAAAGGGGGACTCGCGCGCTTCCCATTTTGGCAGTAACGGATTGCACCTTATTTCCCTCTCTTTTCTTATTTGCAACATCTCTTTCTTGATCACAAAAGACTTCTTTTCTCATCCACATTCATCCCCCCTAGTTTTATAACCTCCAATCCCATTATTCTAGCCATCTCTTTAAAACAAAATAATTCATTTTTATTTTATTTTATTTTATTTTATTTCTTTTATTTATTATTTTATTTATCTTATTTTCTATTGGTCAATTCCATCTCACATGGATTGACCAATTTCCCTCCAACCTTTCCCTCTCTTTTTTACCTATAAAAACCATCATCTTCTACCTTAGAAAGGGAGTCTTTTTACACTCTTTGGACCTTAATCTCACATTTTCACTACACCTACACTATACACAATTCTCTAAACAAATTATCCAACAAGAGTTTTTATACAACAAATTGTTCTAGAACAATTTCATTACAACAACAACACTTTCAAGCCAAGGTTCCAAGTCCTCTTTCTCAAGGTACAACTCCATTTTCTTCCTTTGTTTTATTCTTCTTGATGTATGCAATCCCCATTAATGGGACATAACCAACATGACTACTTCACATATTGAAGTTAGTTAAGGTTATCTCCCTACATTTTAATCTTAACTTTAATTCACCATGTTAATTTCTCTTCATCTCTTAATGTAATTCTTTAACATTACTTGTTACATGTAATATTTATCATTAAATAAATAAAACAATTCTATTTTATTTCCCCTTTATTTCCCCTTTTCTTCTCATCACAATTGTTAGCACATTTCTATTTAATTAATTGAAGGACATGTAAATATTAGAACACCAATAGTAGCAAGACCCGCGTAAGCGGGGCGGAGTGGGTGTTTAAGTACTTCTCACTCCGTCACCTAACCCCCGAACCCTTCTCTCCCGAATCTCTGGTTTTGTACATAAATTAGGCTATTTCTAGGTTTTTCTTATGTTCCTTTAAAAACATAGGTGGCGACTCTAAACAATCTAAATCAAGTTGGACATCCTAGGATAATTCACCGCTCTAGCCAAGTTGTGGTTTCCCGGGGTATCTACAGTGGCGACTCCGCTGGGGATATAGAGGGTTAAACTTGCGTTTTTCATTTTTGGTGTTCTTTTATTTTATTTTCTGGGCATTCTGGTAAAAATGGTAGGAAGCGCGCGCCTCTGGCCTTCTTGGCCTAAAGCTCGCGCGTCCGACCCTAGTTACCAGAATCACCCGCCTCCCATCTTGTCCTTCAATTCCATGTTTCTGTGCTAACAATGTCTGCAGGGGAAATATAATTTAGGGTCAAGGCAATCCCTTGAGCCCACTGACTTGCAGGTACTGCCCAGAAGCGGGCGCCTCTGCCCTCTAGTACCTAAGGCGCGCGCCTCCCATCCTCAAAGTTCAAAGCGCGTGCGTCCGGGAAATTTTTCAGAACAGAAACAGGGAACAGAACAAAGCAGTTTTGACAGTGTGTGGGCACCGGGCCTGCACAAAACCATCTTTTAATTCCCTGTTCATTTTTATCGGTCACACGGGTGATTCGAAAGTTGTAAATTACGTGCTTATTTGTTTTTTTTATTTCCTTTAAAAAAAAAATTTTGTCACTTGTTAGACCTCACACTACGCGCACAATTCTTATCAACTGCTCACTATCGAGTCGCACAAGTCCAACCCCAAACCCGTCGAGGCCCGTCCTAGGAAGTTTCAAGCTCCACTCGACCTTGACTCTTTCGAAGCGGTAAACCTCAGCCCGTGGCGTAGTTCATGACTACATGCCGGGGGTGACCTTTAAGCCTCATATTTAAGCCGAGCACCAACCACACAATTCTAGTTAGGGTCTAACACTCCGTGACTCAAGTCGGTTTCCATGTGCCGAGATTTCCCTAAACTAATGTCTTCAAATCATACATGCCACTCGTTGTTTTGGACGAAATAAAACTCCGTCCCTAAGTGGTTATTATGGACGAAAATAAAAATCCGTCCCCGCATGTATGCTTTACTACATTAATTTAGTTTAATCCCGACACATGTAGGATTCACAAGCGTGGTGGAATCCGATGAGTATATGGGACCGCGAGAAGGTCTATATACTAGTGTGACGATTCCACTATTTTTTCTAGAAACCCCAAAAAGGACTCCGTCCTTCCGACTTTGTAAATAATAAAAAAAAAAGAGTCATTTTTCTTTATGTGGTTGAGTCTTTTCTTGTTTGTGGGTGAAATCATTTTATTCAAAAGGTGTTTGTGGGGCCATCCTAAGATCGACCGTGTTCTCTCAATAGGTCCAATGGCGTCAAACGGCAACGACAACGGTATTCCCGTGTCCAACGAAGGGTTATTCCGCATGGTGGAAGCATTGAAAGGGAAAGTTGATACACTAGCCGAGAATGTCCGCCGCAAGGATGATTTATGGCGAGCCCGTTACGAGCATGTGAAAACGGCCCACAAGAAAGAAGTTGCTCAACTCAAGAACCAATTGAAAGAGCTCACGAGCGAAATAAAGGTCCAAAGCATTGATACCGGTTTGGTCAACACTCTCATGTCCTACATTGACCAAAGGCTTAGTGGGCTAAATTTGCACAAGGGCCAAAGCACCAATCTTCATCAAGTTTCTCTCCTCATGAACACAATGAAGGCTCTTCCCGAAAAGTTCAAGATGCCCGATATTGGCAAGTTCAACGGCAACTCTTACCCCGACGCTCATGTTGACTCCTACGTTTGGGCCATGCTACAAAAGAAAGTGTCTCCTCAAATAATGGCACAATGCTTCCCGCTTACTCTCGAGGGGGTCGCAAAAGATTGGTATATGGGTCTTCCAGTTTCCACCCGCCTCAATTGGGATGCCGCTATGCTTTCCTTCAAGTCACAATATCAAGGCAACTCCATATTCCACCCCACCAAGAAGGAATTGGAGAGCACCTTGCAAATGGGTGATGAATCATTTGGGGATTTCTATCGCCGTTGGAATGACAAGCTAGCCGAGATGGTTGATAGGCCTTCCAAGAAGGAACAAATGGACATCTTCTTGAAGTGTTTGAAAATGGACTACCGCACTCATCTTAGTGGGGCTTTTCACTCCGATTTTTCAAGCATGTATGATGCGGGGGTTAGAATTGACAATTTGCTCCGAGAAGTGGCCGAGTCCTCCTATGACACAAACTTCAACGACAAAGGGTTCCCAAGCAATTACATGGAAGAATGAAGTGACATGGAAGACTACAACGACAATGAGGACTACAACGACATGGGGGATGATGACAACAATCTCCGTTTCTCTTTCTCTACCAAGAAATAGGATAAAAAAAAAAAAAAAAAAAGAGTCAAAAGTCCTCTAATGTGTGCATTAAAGTTTTCCTTCGTCCCACTTGTGTGAATGTTCGAGTCAATCGTCAAATAAAAGTCGTTCTTGTCCTCATACACTCTTCCAAGTTGTTCAATCTAATTCTTGGCAAAATGATGAAAAGATGTCTAAACGGGTTTTGGAATGAAAGCCATCACTTGAACGCCTAGGGGCTAAACATTCTGACAAAGGCAACATCATCAACGACGAAGGCAAAGCCAAGACATCAAAGGCGAAGCAACAACCATGGAGAAAAATCAAGCAATGTTTCAAAGGGGGGATTAAAAAAAAAAAAAAATGCTCGCTAGGTTTAACTCTTCAAATCAACCTAGGCAAAAGTTAGAGCACAAAAAAAAAAAATCCCCCTCAATCAAAGAAGTTCACATCAAGATCAACATCATTCCATCCACCAAAGGGGGACGAAGCTACACGACGAAACAACAATTCCATCCCGAAGAATGGAGAATTCACAAGAACTACGGTGACCTGAGCCTCTACACTGGAGGAACGTAGGCAACCTGCGGGTCCGGTCTCATGCAAGAAAGAAGATATGTTTAGCCCTAGCGCGTTATGGTGATCGGCCTTCATCTCAAACTTGTCAAGACATCTTTGTACGATTCATTTGCCAATGAATTAATCACCAAAAAGATTGAACAACTTTCTTAGATTTGGAATCATTTCGCGCTCCTTGTCGAGTCTAGGGACTTCTATTCTTTCTCCATACTCCCAATTTCTTGCAATCAAATTGGGGCTTTCCTTCTCTTCTATCTTAATGACTTACTTGCCTTCATGAGTCATTCAAAAAACGGTCAAATACATGAAGTCAATACTAGGGACACTTCCCTAATCAAGTCAATGTCACTCACCTTTAGTGACAAAAGGTCTCCACCGCAAAATCACATGTCTTATCTCCTCAGCTAGAGTCAATGCACACTCCCTCATTAATCGAGTCAAAATGAAGACGCAAAAGAGATGCCCGCTAGATTGAAAACCCGAAAGGGCGGTCTAGGCAAAAAACAGGGTGCGTCATAAAAAAAATGAGAGAGTGAGAGAGAGAAGGGAAAGAGAAATGGAGATCCCCGGCCTCTAAAGAAGACAAGTTCTACATTGAATCTCCTCAGCAAGTCAATTCCCCACCGAGTCAACTTTGGGATTGAAAAAGGCTCGACAAGATATAGCACCATTAAAGGTTGTCTTGGGTTATCTGTCGCGCCCCAGACCCGTGGTCCTACTTGGCCCCACGCTCGGGACACAATTGGAAGACGTTATAAAACTCTTTAGAAAATTTTTCGAAATATACTTTTAGAAAGTGGAACAAAAACACACTTGAAGTTCAAAGACTTCACTTAACTTGAAACAAACTTTTACGAACATTTTCACAACGAAAGTACTTAGCCCGAAGGCTTACAAACTTTTAAACAAATGTACATACACCACATTAACCAAAATAGGTGTGACCAAGAAGTACGGGTACTCTACCCAAAGGGTTTACATTTACATAATGTAACCTTCAACAAAACAAGTCCCAACTCTTACCAAACCAACGTCCTCCCGTGCCAAGTGTCCTATCCCCTGGACCCGCCTTTATCTAAAACAGTAAACAAATAAGGGTGAGAATAAATCTCAGTAAGCTACTAAAATGCAACTACGTTACATGCTGATATGATAATCATAAAGAAACTATATCAACAGTAATCATATAGCATATAGCATATAGCACATAACATGAGAGATAACATTAACTCATATACCACAATTAACACATAGCCCACACTCCGGTGGATACCAAGCCAATGTTTACCCAATAACCATAACCGATGAGAATACCATCTGAGAACCCATCAAAGAAAACCATCTGAGCAGCATAAATAGCTGAAGCCGGGATCCCGAAAACCAAATCATAACCATAATAACCAAAGTTCTCGAATCAAACATAACCATCTGAGAGGTATCAACAAAGCAGCACAATGGCTGAAGCCGGTTCCGGAACCAAACAATCACAACAACAATAGCGGGAGAAAATGACACGAAGTCATACCCCTATATGCTCACGCGAGGGAGCGAGTTCATCCCATCCAAGGCCAATCTGGACTGGGGAAATAGGTCAAGTGGAAAAGCCTTAATGCTTTCCACCTCCACTCGATAACACCCAAACCTGGGGAAATAGGTCCAGTGGAAAAGCCTTATAGTGAACTTGGCTAGTGTGCCACTATAATTCTTTCCACCTCCACTCGATAACACACAAAACCAGCTGGACTTTCAACAAAGAGCACAGTAATAAATACTTGCTAAAACAACAACAACCGGGGCAATGATTCTAAAATAAGGAACCAAGCCAAACACATCAAAAGATGCAACCACGTTACTTATAAAAGAGTTCACAACAGTGACATTAGGTCACAACACAATCCTTTATTAATGACATTAAGTCAAACAACAATCTTGCACACACTTGAACACGATCCTCAACAACCAAGTATGTCGAACCCATTTCTCACACAAGGGATTCCAAAGTAAGAAATACTACGAAAGCATCATAAAGATGTACCACACTTAAAATGAACCTAAACGGTTACATTATTCCAAACTCGATCACAAAGGACCAACTCTACAACAACGGACCATTAATACTCTTTTTGTTATTAAACACCTACTGGATTTCCGTAATATAATATTTAGAACCCAACTGAATAAACCACCTCATCACGTAGTACACAAGAAGAGCTTCGAAACGATAGTTTACACGACTAAATCGGAGTCCGTATGAAGAAGTTATGGCCTCCGGAAGGTTGAACCATTTTCTGGGAAAAGTGTGCGATCGCCCAAAAATAGTGTGATGCCGCCCAAGACACTCAATTAAGGTCAAATTGCTCCAGAAAGAGTGTGCGATCTCCCACAAAAAGTGTGCAACCGCCCAAACCTCCAAATGTACCAAAATTGCACTCCTTTCATTTCACCGTCTTACAAGTATAAGTACAATTTTATAATATACTATTATACCCGTTTAGGGATACTTCCATTCATTTCCCCGTACCACAAATAATGATATAATTTTTCTAATAATATTTAAATCAAGTTACTATTTTACCGTCTCACGAGTAGGAGTATACTTATACTCCCTTTGTCCCCAAAATTATTATTACAAGCAACAATTCTAATTATTTAGGTCCATTTAACTAAGTAATATGTATATGCAATTACATATTAACAAAATAACAACATCACAATTAATATTCACAATTTCATATTTGACAATAAAAGTATCATTTATAGCATTTATGCACAAAACTATAATTAAAAGGGGGAAATAGTAACTTACCTAATTGACAAAATTATACCGATTATACTTTAAAAATTAGTAGTGGCAAGCTCCATACTTCTTCACAGTCAGTACTTGAAATTGAAGTCAGAAAAGATTTTCTTGAGAATTTTTGTTTAACGAATCACTCGTACTCCATAGCCTTTTCTTTTCTAAGTTTTGTATTCTGTTCTTGAAAAGTGATTGTGCTTAATTTTGTTATATGTCCAAATATGGAGTGAGTCGGTTTAAGTTTGCCAGACAAGGGGCTAGTTAGTGACGTGTCAACATATTAAGCAACAATGCTATACTAACAATGCATTATATTGTAGGAATAAAATAATAGTATGTATATTATATTTGAAAACCCAAGATGCCTTCTACAGCCCATTTACACGGTCAAAGAGCTTAGAGTCACTAAATGAGATGGTCAATCATTATTGAATGGTCAAACAAAATGCAACGGTTTAACTATAATTTGTTAAATTTTAGTTGGCTTAAACAGGTTGTCTAATACGTTTTATTTGATCAAATATTGCAAATAAAATATGTTTCATAAAGCCCAAGATAACTAGTTTACTCAGGACTTTTTGGATTTAAATTTTGAATTTTCTACAATAAGTTATGGTCGTTTTTGTATAAGGTGTCAAAGCTAGACAAAAATCACAATTTCAACTTAATCATTTAACTCATTTAACCATTATTACTACTAACAAAATAAATAACACAATTAAGCAAATAATATAAGCAAATTATAAAATGTGATGCAACACATAAAATGCACACATAAGTTCAAATTCAAATTCTCAAAAATATAAAATAAATAGGAACGAGTTTTGGGGTCGTTACAATCACTCCCCCTTAAAGAAAATTCGTCCCGAATTTTAGGATTCACTTACCTCGACCCTCAAACAATCAAGGATACTTTCGAAGCATCGAAACATGAAACACATTATGAATCTTGTCAAGAGAAGGAATACAAGCCCGATCTCTAACTCTTCCCCATAACTCAAAAGAGTTGATATATTAAGCAAACTCCACGAGAAGTAAAGGTATATCCCACGAATTCTAAGAATCAACTGAACAAGTTCTCAACATGTCCTCAAAAATCTGAATTGTTCTTTCTGACTGGCCATCTGTCTGCCGATGAAAAGCCATGCTAAATCTCAATTCTGAACCTAAGGCCTTCTGAAATGCTTGCCAAAATCAAGATGTAAATAAGAAACCCATATCTAATACCATGCTCGTACACATCCCATGAAATCAAACTATATTCTGAACAAATAAGTAACAACTGGAATTAACATTTATACTCTCAAAATAGATAAGGTGAGAAAACTTGGTAATCAATCCGCTATTAATCAACATTATTAATCTCATCTATTCAGTGTAACTCCTTCAATGAAACTTTTCACAATAGATTCATATCCACTCAGAAATCTCAAAGGTTTGTGACAAGCCAACTGATCACTGATATTTTACTTCCAGATTATTCACAACTCAAGGACTTAGTTGAATGCTTACAATTTCTCGTGTCAACAAATAAAATGTAACTCTTCAAGTACCTGTAGTTGAATTCCGTTATGCATGTTGGTTCCACTAAGTATCGACTACATACTCTGCTACAAAAGTTAAAGTTCCATCACTAGCAACGAACAAAGTCGTGTTGTCTATCATCATTCATTCCACTAGTAATTTTCTATAGTTGAAATCATTTAATAGAGTAGAAACTTAAAGCTTTCACAATCTCAAAATCACGCCATGTCTCGACTCATAAGGACTCCAATATGTCAATTCCTCTACTACACTTGCCTTTCCCGGATGATATAACATGTATTCTACTTACATTGTATCATGTATAACTCTTCTTGAGGAAACAAATACGTCCACTCTCATGGTCGGTAAGCACTTCAAATATAGCTCCACAAAAGTCATTCGCTAATGCAATGGATGTATAATCGCAATCAATCTCAAGTTATGGGTAGGATAATTTTGGTTCATAATGAATCATTCTTCTTGAAGCATACATAACTACCATACCATTCTGAATGAATGAATATCTCAATTACTCCTTGAGGCATCTCCAAGAACAATGAATTGATTAGATCTAATATAATGGTAAAACTCGACATATCCACTAGAAAATAGTAACACTGATCATATCCTCTAGATAACTGTAATACTAGTCAAATCTATTAAGAAATATCAATACTGAAGTTGTCATCAACTCTCGTTTCAACAATTAAAACTCGTTCCATTCTTACCAATCCATCGAGAAAGTGTATATTTCTGTGTCATATAGTTAACAGTGTAGCTACCTTAGAAATCCATCAATGATTCTTTAACCATATACCAATCTCAACAAGTTACATACCGCTGCTACTGAAGTAGGATTTTTTTTCCAATTACTGTTACCTCCATTGAAGGATCAAAAGCTATGCCTGAGTTGGAACTCCCTCAAAATAATATATCCTCTAACAAGAAGACATAATGCCTTGATTTCACAACTGTTGCCTCTCACGTAGATACATTAAACAAAATGAATCCATTGTCAAGAAATATCTCAAGCTAAAGCTTCTATTCCTGTAACTCAACCGATGTTATAAGCATATTGGACTACATATCAACACTGCAACACTGCACCATAACAACTCAAGATAACCCAATCTTCTCATCAAGTAACATATACTACTCAATAGAAAATCCATTTGAGATTTCTCAAAGAAAGGGTACATTCTCAATTTTAGATGCAAACACTCTGCTGCTAACCCCCTAAACCAAATACCAGACACAACCTTGTGCTAAAAAAAATTTAAACTTTAATGCATAAATAGCATGAATGCCAAACACATATATCTACCATGCTTAACTAAAGCACACTAGCATATAAGACTCCACCACAACACTATCAAAATCTTGCTATAGCAATATAGCTAAACCAGCAAGTAAAACATGCTCACAAATTTGCACATCACAAGTGCGCAACACTCTATCAATCACCAAACACTCCCCCTTAGGATAGACACCTCTAACACCTAAGGTAGAGACTCGGGAGACACATGTAATCGAAAAGCAAAATGCACAGACACATAAGAATGCGAAGAGCCAGGGTCTATAAGTGTATGTGCTCTCAAACTAGACACAGAAATTATACCTTGGAACATTGTTCGAATCTCTTCTCTAGCATTACCCGACCCTGAAGGCCCTGACTGATCACCCTCTGTTCCAACCATCTTCAGTGATTACCTGCATAAAACACTCAACGTTACTCACTCTCTACCCAAATACCCTCCTAGGTCACTAAGTCATTCTAGACCATCTACAACCTAGCTCTGATACCAACTGTTGCGCCCCAGACCCGTGGTCCTACTTGGCCCCACGCTCGGGACACAATTGGAAGACGTTATAAAACTCTTTAGAAAATTTTTCGAAATATACTTTTAGAAAGTGGAACAAAAACACACTTGAAGTTCAAAGACTTCACTTAACTTGAAACAAACTTTTACGAACATTTTCACAACGAAAGTACTTAGCCCGAAGGCTTACAAACTTTTAAACAAATGTACATACACCACATTAACCAAAATAGGTGTGACCAAGAAGTACGGGTACTCTACCCAAAGGGTTTACATTTACATAATGTAACCTTCAACAAAACAAGTCCCAACTCTTACCAAACCAACGTCCTCCCGTGCCAAGTGTCCTATCCCCTGGACCCGCCTTTATCTAAAACAGTAAACAAATAAGGGTGAGAATAAATCTCAGTAAGCTACTAAAATGCAACTACGTTACATGCTGATATGATAATCATAAAGAAACTATATCAACAGTAATCATATAGCATATAGCATATAGCACATAACATGAGAGATAACATTAACTCATATACCACAATTAACACATAGCCCACACTCCGGTGGATACCAAGCCAATGTTTACCCAATAACCATAACCGATGAGAATACCATCTGAGAACCCATCAAAGAAAACCATCTGAGCAGCATAAATAGCTGAAGCCGGGATCCCAAAAACCAAATCATAACCATAATAACCAAAGTTCTCGAATCAAACATAACCATCTGAGAGGTATCAACAAAGCAGCACAATGGCTGAAGCCGGTTCCGGAACCAAACAATCACAACAACAATAGCGGGAGAAAATGACACGAAGTCATACCCCTATATGCTCACGCGAGGGAGCGAGTTCATCCCATCCAAGGCCAATCTGGACTGGGGAAATAGGTCAAGTGGAAAAGCCTTAATGCTTTCCACCTCCACTCGATAACACCCAAACCTGGGGAAATAGGTCCAGTGGAAAAGCCTTATAGTGAACTTGGCTAGTGTGCCACTATAATTCTTTCCACCTCCACTCGATAACACACAAAACCAGCTGGACTTTCAACAAAGAGCACAGTAATAAATACTTGCTAAAACAACAACAACCGGGGCAATGATTCTAAAATAAGGAACCAAGCCAAACACATCAAAAGATGCAACCACGTTACTTATAAAAGAGTTCACAACATTGACATTAGGTCACAACACAATCCTTTATTAATGACATTAAGTCAAACAACAATCTTGCACACACTTGAACACGATCCTCAACAACCAAGTATGTCGAACCCATTTCTCACACAAGGGATTCCAAAGTAAGAAATACTACGAAAGCATCATAAAGATGTACCACACTTAAAATGAACCTAAACGGTTACATTATTCCAAACTCGATCACAAAGGACCAACTCTACAACAACGGACCATTAATACTCTTTTTGTTATTAAACACCTACTGGATTTCCGTAATATAATATTTAGAACCCAACTGAATAAACCACCTCATCACGTAGTACACAAGAAGAGCTTCGAAACGATAGTTTACACGACTAAATCGGAGTCCGTATGAAGAAGTTATGGCCTCCGGAAGGTTGAACCATTTTCTGGGAAAAGTGTGCGATCGCCCAAAAATAGTGTGATGCCGCCCAAGACACTCAATTAAGGTCAAATTGCTCCAGAAAGAGTGTGCGATCTCCCACAAAAAGTGTGCAACCGCCCAAACCTCCAAATGTACCAAAATTGCACTCCTTTCATTTCACCGTCTTACAAGTATAAGTACAATTTTATAATATACTATTATACCCGTTTAGGGATACTTCCATTCATTTCCCCGTACCACAAATAATGATATAATTTTTCTAATAATATTTAAATCAAGTTACTATTTTACCGTCTCACGAGTAGGAGTATACTTATACTCCCTTTGTCCCCAAAATTATTATTACAAGCAACAATTCTAATTATTTAGGTCCATTTAACTAAGTAATATGTATATACAATTACATATTAACAAAATAACAACATCACAATTAATATTCACAATTTCATATTTGACAATAAAAGTATCATTTATAGCATTTATGCACAAAACTATAATTAAAAGGGGGAAATAGTAACTTACCTAATTGACAAAATTATACCGATTATACTTTAAAAATTAGTAGTGGCAAGCTCCATACTTCTTCACAGTCAGTACTTGAAATTGAAGTCAGAAAAGATTTTCTTGAGAATTTTTGTTTAACGAATCACTCGTACTCCATAGCCTTTTCTTTTCTAAGTTTTGTATTCTGTTCTTGAAAAGTGATTGTGCTTAATTTTGTTATATGTCCAAATATGGAGTGAGTCGGTTTAAGTTTGCCAGACAAGGGGCTAGTTAGTGACGTGTCAACATATTAAGCAACAATGCTATACTAACAATGCATTATATTGTAGGAATAAAATAATAGTATGTATATTATATTTGAAAACCCAAGATGCCTTCTACAGCCCATTTACACGGTCAAAGAGCTTAGAGTCACTAAATGAGATGGTCAATCATTATTGAATGGTCAAACAAAATGCAACGGTTTAACTATAATTTGTTAAATTTTAGTTGGCTTAAACAGGTTGTCTAATACGTTTTATTTGATCAAATATTGCAAATAAAATATGTTTCATAAAGCCCAAGATAACTAGTTTACTCAGGACTTTTCGGATTTAAATTTTGAATTTTCTACAATAAGTTATGGTCGTTTTTGTATAAGGTGTCAAAGCTAGACAAAAATCACAATTTCAACTTAATCATTTAACTCATTTAACCATTATTACTACTAACAAAATAAATAACACAATTAAGCAAATAATATAAGCAAATCATAAAATGTGATGCAACACATAAAATGCACACATAAGTTCAAATTAAAATTCTCAAAAATATAAAATAAATAGGAACGAGTTTTGGGGTCGTTACATTATCGGCATCATTCTCCAGCAGTGTGCATTTTTGGGTTCATGAAAAGAAGGCCCGTGGTAACCAAGATCCATCCGAGAACAAGCCCATCATTAAAGGGCACGAGGTTGCACAAATAATCCCTAGCTAGTCAATTGGCTTGGGCAGCAAATAGCAACAACATGTGTCTCAGTTTTCAAGCCTTCTTCAAGTATGTGCTTCTAAAGTACGCCGAAAGGCTCCCGAGAAATGGAGTAGCTCTTGCCATATCCTCTCATGTTTATTCCCTCACAGGAGGACGAGTCACTCTTGCTTTGCTCAACAAATGGTGACGCCCTAGGGGCTATGTGACTCAAGAACAAGGGATTCTTTTGCTTCATTTGGCAATCAATACGCCCTAGGGGCTATGCTCAAGAAAGATGTGTGAGACTATCCTCAAAGTCCCTCAAAAGGGATGTCAAAAAGCCCTCTTGTCATGTGTGTCCGTGCTCGTTTCCCCAATCAAGGGTGGACCTTTCTCGCAATCAATGATGGCACTCTAGGGGCTACGGTCAAGTCTTAAAGGCTCCCTCGGCAAAGAGCAATTAACTCCCCAGCAGTATCCCCAGCCAAGTCATGTGCAACATTGGAAGATTCCTCAATTCGGCACCGAAGGTCTCAACGGGCTTCGCAATCTACAATCTTTTAGGCTACGGCATTACAGTAATTCAATCAAAGGGCAGTATTAGGGCTTCGCGACCTACAGTCTTTTGGGCAACAATACTCGAGCAAGTGCAATGTGGAGTAGTCTTATGGATCCATGAGAACAATCAAGATTCAAGGGTCTCTCAACACTTCAAGTCAAAGGCCTCTTGGTTTTAAATGAAGACTCCGATGTTATGAATGAAGTTGATGATTTTTGTTAGAACTCACAGCGAGATTTTGAAGGAAGTCTTAGAGAAAAGGAAAAAGATTCAATATGCTAAACTCTAATCAAAAGAAGGTTATAGCGGGAAATGCCACGGCCAATCCCAATGTTTCTGCAATTCAGCACCCCCTTCTCCAAAAGCACAAGGTGCAACTCAGATAAAGTTGGGCCACAGCACTAGTTGCATCCGAGGATCCGTCATTGGTTCAACTCAAGAAGAGTCAAGCAAGCATACTCATTTGAGAATTTATCACGCCAAGACCTTATCCTCCGCGACCTCGACGGCACCGCAAGACATTACTGCATCCTTTGACATAAGCCCTCAGCCATTTGGGTATCGAACACAATGAGGCCATTCATCTCCCCAGTAAGAGCAAGAAGGAGATCTCTATCAAGAATTCTACCAAACGGTATATCCGCTCTCAATGCCGAGCCAATCACGAGATAATTTGGGGCTTTACAATGAAAGGTCTTCACATCCCGCCATCTACAAGCCCACGACACTTGGGGCTTTGCAATCTCTCGAAGCTTGACATCAACGATCTCCTCTTGGGGCTTGCTCACTACAACAACAAAGGGTGATTTACTCGAATGGGCCAAGAGCTGATTTATCTTGGAGCTATGCAAGTTCCTCAAAATTTGGCATCAAAGGCATTCTAGGGGCTTTACAATCAGCAACCACTCATATCGGCATCAAAAGCCTTTCGAAGCCCCATAATCGACAAATCTCTTGGGGCTAGACATCAATCTTCGTTGGGCACACCGGCGACAACAGAATTCAAGCGAGGCAATCCGGACTTCGACTGAACATGACTTGATCTTGGGTTGGCTTCACAAGCACACAATGGTTAAAATGGTTCACCCACGAACTAAAAAAAAAAAAAAAAAAAAAAAAAAAGAGATTTTTCTTTTTCTCCTTCTATGTGCAAAAGTATGTGCTTTACTTTGCTTTGCTCCTAGCTTCTCCTCCAGCATTCTCCATCATCCTTGAACTACGCTGGTCTGATTCCCTTCAAGGGATACGTAGGCAGCCTTTGGCACGACCAACCCATCATTCAGAATGTCATCTCAACAACATTCCATCGAAGGCAACGACAGTTCATCATCTTCATCAAAAGTATCAACATCCTCGGCAATCCATCCCCAATCAAGCGGCAATGGTAAGTGAAGGTATGAATGCATCCGAGGCTTTCCTCAAATCACACCGCACACAAAATCACTTTCTTCATTCCTACAAAAGCTCTCTCTCATGCAAAACTGCTCTCAAATCACATTGCACCACGAGCACAATTTCTCTCTTCATTTCACACTTCATGCATCTTCTTGCACTAGCACATATACCTGCAAAGCACATAACAGGTACCACCGCGAAGTCAAACAGCATCCGCAACTCGAGGCACTTCATCCCCAGCAGAAAATGGTCTACAGTCAACCATGCCCGCATCCCCGCAAAAGTCAACTGCAACGCCAAACAACACACGGCTTCAAAGCAGCAATTCGACAAAGGTTCACTAACGGCCTCGAAGGTTCACTAACGGCCTCATTAACGGATTTCACTAACGGATTCGTCAACAAAGGTTCACTAACGGCCTAGAAGGTTCACTAACGGCCTCATCAACGGATTTCACTAACGGATTCGACAACAAAGGTTCACTAACGGCCTCGAAGGTTCACTAACGGCCTCATCAACGGATTTCACTAACGGATTCGTCAACAAAGGTTCACTAACGGCCTCACATACGGATTTCACTAACGTATTCGACAACAAAGGTTCACTAACGGCCTCATCAACGGATTTCACTAACGGATTCGTCAACAAAGGTTCACTAACGGCCTCGAAGGTTCACTAACGGCCTCATCAACGGATTTCACTAACGGATTCGACAACAAAGTTTCACTAACGGCCTCGAAGGTTCACTAACGGCCTCATCAACGGATTTCACTAATGGATTCGTCAACAAAGGTTCACTAACGGCCTCGAAGGTTCACTAACGGCCTCATCAACGGATTTCACTAACGGATTCGACAACAAAGGTTCACTAACGGCCTCGAAGGTTCACTAACGGCCTCATCAACGGATTTCACTAACGGATTCGTCAACAAAGGTTCACTAACAGCCTCGAAGGTTCACTAACGGCCTCATCAACGGATTTCACTAACGGATTCATCAACAAAGGTTCACTAACGGCCTCGAAGGTTCACTAACGGCCTCATCAACGGATTTCACTAACGGATTCGTCAAAAGTTCACTAACGGCCTCCTCAAAGGTTCACTAACGGCCTCCTCAAAGGTTCACTAATGGCCTCCTCAAAGGTTCACTAACGGCCTCATTCAAAGGTTCACTAACGGCCTCTTTAACGGCCTCTTCAAAGGTTCACTAACGGCCTCAAGGTTCACTAACGGCCTCCTCAAAGGTTCACTAACGGCCTCATTCAAAGGTTCACTAACGGCCTCATTCAAGGGTTCACCAACGGCCTCGAAGGTTCACTAACGGCCTCCTCAAAGGTTCACTAACGGCCTCAAGGTTCATTAACGGCCTCCTCAAAGGTTCACTAACGGCCTCATTCAAGGGTTCATTAACGGCCTCAAGGTTCACTAACGGCCTCATTCAAAGGTTCACTAACGGCCTCCTCGAAGGTTCACTAACGGCCTCATTCAAAGGTTCACTAACGGCCGGATTCAGCCGGCAGGTTTACCAACGGATCATGCCACCCCCTCTATCAACAAAAGACGCTCACACAGGGAGCACACCCCTATCTCTAGCAATTTCAAATTACTGCTTTCATCGAGTTTTTGCTTTCTTTTCTTTCTTTTTCTTTGTCGATGTCCTCGGCGGGTGTTTTTACTTTCGTCGACGCGTTTTGCTTTGCAATCCACGTCGCTGAGGGGCTCTGTAGACACCCCGCCTTGGACCTCTCACTTTGATTTCATACAAAGTATTTTTATTTAACTCATTTTCGTTAATTTCTGTTACTTCGATTAAATTCCTAACTGATTCCGTTAGTTTTGGACTAAACTCATAACAGAGTTAACTTTTAGGGTCATTCTGTCATTCTGTCTTTTCCTGCCGCGGGCGCTTCCGGAACTGTAAACGGGCTGCGCGCGCGTCTCGCCCCAAAAGGGGGACTCGCGCGCTTCCCATTTTGGCAGTAACGGATTGCACCTTATTTCCCTCCCTTTTCTTATTTGCAACATCTCTTTCTTGATCACAAAAGACTTCTTTTCTCATCCACATTCATCCCCCTAGTTTTATAACCTCCAATCCCATTATTCTAGCCATCTCTTTAAAACAAAATAATTCATTTTTATTTTATTTGATTTTCTTTTATTTCTTTCATTTATTATTTTATTTATCTTATTTTCTATTGGTCAATTCCATCTCACATGGATTGACCAATTTCCCTCCAACCTTTCCCTCTCTTTTTTACCTATAAAAACCATCATCTTCTACCTTACAAATGGAGTCTTTTTACACTCTTTGGACCTTAATCTCACATTTTCACTACACCTACACTATACACAATTCTCTACACAAATTCTCCAACAAGAGTTTTTATACAACAAATTGTTCTACAACAATTTCATTACAACAACAACACTTTCAAGCCAAGGTTCCAAGTCCTCTTTCTCAAGGTACAACTCCATTTTCTTCCTTTGTTTTCTTCTTCTTGATGTATGCAATCCCCATTAATGGGACATGACCAACATGACTACTTCACATATTGAAGTTAGTTAAGGTTATCTCCCTACATTTTAATCTTAACTTTAATTCACCATGTTAATTTCTCTTCATCTCTTAATGTAATTCTTTAACATTACTTGTTACATGTAATCTTTATCATTAAATAAATAAAACAATTCTATTTTATTTCCCATTTTCTTCTCATCACAATTGTTAGCACATTTCTATTTAATTAATTGAAGGACATGTAAATATTAGAATACCAATAGTAGCAAGACCCGCGTAAGCGGGGCGGAGTGGGTGTTTAAGTACTTCTCACTCCGTCACCTAACCCCCGAACCCTTCTCTCCTGAATCTCTGGTTTTGTACATAAATTAGGCTATTTCTAGGTTTTTCTTATGTTCCTTTAAAAACATAGGTGGCGACTCTAAACAATCTAAATCAAGTTAGACATCCTAGGATAATTCACCGCTCTAGCCAAGTTGTGGTTTCCCGGGGTATCTACACCTGGTCTGTCACCCAAGGAAGTCAGCATCGCCACGAATGGACTGATGATGAGATGCATGATGATAAATGATGAACTCCATGACATTCTTGAATACCGAGCCACTAATTCTCGAGGTCTTTTGCACTTGGTAAAATCTGCTGCTCTTGCATTAACTCTGCCGATGTTCCATCCAAGACAGCGTGCCGATCATATGGTCTATACCTCAAGGCTGATGAATGCTGGGTTAATGACCATGATTCTTGAAGGTCGTGCCTGTTTGAATTTTATCCTGGCTATCTTTCTTTCTCTGGAGGACAATGGTGTGTTCCATCTGCCGGTTGAACGTGCAGTTATTATTCATCCTTCATTTCCTTTGCCGATCGTCCGTGCCGATGTAACTTCTGCTGATCTTGTTGCCTCCACGTCTGTTCCTGCTGAGTTCCTTCTTGCCGATAGATATGCTGCTGATGCTTCTTTTCTTCAACAAGTCTTGCCTCTGCCAGCTGCTCCCTCTCCTGTGCCAGCTTCTCCATTACTGATTGTCCTATCTTCAGATGATGAGTTGACTGTGCCTGCTCCTGAAGGTCTCGTAGAAGATGCTGATATTATCAATGATGACTTCATTCCTTCCTTCCTGATGCATTCTTCTCTTGGACTGTCAAAACCCGTGGTACTGAATAGTATGTATGAATACTTCAGTTACCTTGAAGGGGATACTGAAAATATGCAAGTGCCTGTTACTCGTGCCGATCTGGGCGATACTGGCCTCTTCCTCCGTGACAAGTTGAACCGTATTCATGAGGATCTTTCTGACAAAATCCTTAAGTCCAATCAGGAGGAGGAATGCAAGAGAATCCAAGACTTGAAAGATCTGCTGGAGGACAGAGAATCTAGGCTGATTACCCTTTCAGAGAGTTTGGGGAGTATGCATTCTATTCAACAGCAACTAGTTGATGACCAAAGGTTGCAGATCAGAGACTTAGAAAGGACTGAAAAAGATTTATCTGCTGCCATGTCTGCTCTTGCTGATGCTCAGATGAAGATAGCTGCTCTGGAAGCCAACAATGCAATGCTGACTGAAAGACTGGAGAGCACTCAAAGAAGAAAGAAGAGAGAAGCTGAAAAGAAAGAGAAGAGAGCAAAGAAGAAAGCCAAGCTTACCGATTCTACATCAAAAGCCATTGACCAGCAAGAGGACCCTCCTGCTTCCTAGTCAATATAGCCAATGATATAGATATCCAGAAGAACTTCAACGATTTATCCAAGACTTATTTAACCATTACTGTCTTGTGTGCTTATTTTTATATGTTATATTCTCTTATAATATCTGCTGCTATTCATGCTAACTTTGTTTTGCAGATTATTATTCTCCCTGCTGATCATAGCAATCAGCAACTCTTTTTTTCTTTTCCTTTACTCTTAACTTTTTATCATTTTGTATTTTTACCTTTTTAAGACATCTAGTGTGTGACTTGGCTTAGGGAATGATAATAAATAGACATTACTTATACATTCTTTTACTAAGCTAAGATAGATGTTCTTGGATAGGGTGATTGGACTTAAGCAATTAGGAGGAGATTGTTGTTCAAATATATGTTTAGGACATAGAATTGCTTAATCCCAATCATAGTTATCACTTAGGATCCCCCAATTTTATTAGAACCTTTGTAAGGTACTCTTAGGATTCTTGGTGACCAGCACAGGTGTATTCCAACTCTTCAAACAAGGCAAACCAGCAAGAGGAAGCAAATCAGCAGACCAGTAAACTAGTTGCCGATCAACTTGATAAACAAATTGCCGATCAACTCCATTCTCAACTTGCCGATAAAGAAAGACAGTCTGTACTGTCAGTCAGGTTACATCGTTTCACCTCAAAGTCAACCTTGCTGATTGTCCCTGTCCTTTCTTACTGTTTTATCTAAAAGTAGTTTACCTGCTCTGTAATGATTGTTGCGCCGTCTGACACATAGCTACTTTTAGCTATACTCTGTCTCTACTTGCTTTTTGCAGGTAACCGGTTGAGACAAAGGGGTCTTTACCCATCAGACTTTTGCGAGCATGCATGTACCACATATCTTCGCCATTAATGCTAAAGATACCGCATTTAATGCTCCTCAACTACCCAGCTGGATATTCAAAATTGCAAGCCTTCTTCTACAAGACTCAAGACATTTACTCCTCTTATAAATAGTGGACTTGGAGCATTGAAGAAGGTTGGTGAAAATAGAGCATTGAAGAGAGTTGAATGTTTTTGAGTATTCATTAAAGACTCAAAACATTCTGTGTCCAGATAATCATTAGATCATTTAATAGGACATACACTTGTGCACCAACTCAAACAACATTGTTAGTATTCCCGAACTAGATCATATAAGGAATACGTTGTTTAAGTTATTCACACACCCACCTGAGTGAGATAAGTTCTCTTGAACTTGCCGCTCAAATACACTTGGTCAGAATTGTCTTACGATCCATTAGAAATTTCTAGAACTTAGTCTTTGTATACCGGCAAAGCCGAGCTTGTAATGGACTAGAGATATCTAATAGTACTCTTAACCCAAATCCAAGTTCTGACCAAACTTGATAGAGGACGTAGCAGTATTTACACTGTGAACCTCTCCAAATCCTTGTGTCTCTGTTGCTTTCCTTATCATTGCCAGTTGGAATTCTATCACCGGCAGATTGCATATGTTCTTACTGATTCATTGTAATTTCCATTGACCAATCTCTTGAAACTGCGTTGAACTTTTAGAAATAACTTTGTGTTTAAACTAAGCTCTGAAAATCTCTTATACAATGATTTTGTGTGAGTTAAAACTAAGTCATATTTTACCCGCTGCGCTTACTGATAATAGTTTGCAAACTGATAAGTGACTTTGCATTTAAAAGTATTTCTTTGTAAAAGTTTTAAAAAGGCTATTCACCCCCCCCCTCTAGCCTATTTTCCTACCAATTGGGCCTAACAGAGCGGTTTCATTACTCAATACTTCATTGGTTGCCTCAGCCGCTGTGGATTTCTCTTTCCACTTTGGATCTCTCCCAGTTTGGTTTTTAGGATACTCATAGAAATAATTTTGATTTTTAATTTCTTGTGTTGAGCCCTTTTTACCAGCATGATTCACTTTAGGAATTTCTTTGGTTTTTTCAGTTGGTTTCACACCACCTTCAGCACAGAGACAAGGACACTTACACCCATCATCAGTTTTAAATCCTAGTCCACTTTTCTCCTAAGAGAGAATTTGTGAATTAAAGATTTGTTCCATGGTGACACCAGACTTAGTCCACACATCGGTCACTTTTTGAAGTTCATCCCTTTGTGCAGTAAGATCATGGATTCGGGTGAGAAGTACTTCGGTTCTGTCCTTAAGGTAGCGGTTTTCTTCCACAATAGAAGCTATCCCAACAATTTGGAGCTTGAGTTTTTCAATCTCCTCCTTATGGGACTTGCACTCTTTTTGGGAATATTCAAGTTCCGCAGCCATTAATTTATATGCCTTTTTAAGCACAGTGTGTTGTTGACAAATAACATTAGCACGTTGAAGTACCTGGTCATCATGGCTTTGTTCGGTTTGATCCTCAGGAGAGTAGTTTAGTGAAGTAGGAGTTTTGCCTTGTTTAGCTTCAGGAGTTCTTGGTGAAACTGACTTCATTTGATGGAGTGGCAGTGGAAGGCTTTCGTCAATTTCAACTTTTTCTTCAAATCCCATTAGGCAAAGATTTGCAACTCCTTCATCTTCATCACTATCATCTGTATCAGAACCCATCCATGTTAATGGTTGTTCTCCTTGTTCAGCAACCATTCCTCTTCTCTTGAAAAACTTCTTGTTGAACGGTTTTTTGGCAGGAGAGGCTTTATAGCGCGGTTTGGGACAACTGGAGGCAAAATGACCTGGTTGTCTGCAGTTGTAACAAATAAGATCATCCCTTTTCTTAGCATCAGCTGCTTTGTTGAATCTGGTTGGAGGGAAAAACTTTGCAGGGCCGCCTGACTGAAATTGAGCTCTGTTCTTTCTGAACTTGGTGTAGTTTTTCACATAGAGAGTAAACTCGTCATCATCCATGTCATCAAAGTCAACTTGAGTAGAACTGGATGCTACACTTTGTGAATTTTTAGATGGAGTGTAGGATTGATGAGATTGCTGAGGTTGAGAATAAGGTTGATGATGTTGAGGGTAAGGTTGATGAGGCGGTTGGTAATACTCTGGAGGTGCGGTTTGAGGAATATATCTTGGAATATTTGGATCAAAAGAAGCGGTTTGTAAATGGGTATTAGATGCGGTTTGATGGTGATCTGGATTGTAAACTGGAGATGTGGCATTGTTGAAAGTGGCAAGAGAAAGAGACTTGAATCTGTATTCGGTTTCATGAGCTTCCTCAAGCTTGAATTCAAATACCCTTAGCATGGCATAAAGATGACGAAGATTAAGAGCTTCCAGATCTTTGTTGTCTTCAATGTTGGTAGTTTTGATCATCCATTTGCTACCAAGAGATTGCATGAATCTCATGTTCAGGTCAGTATTGGAATACTTGTGCCCTAGAGAGAAACATACATTGACAATTTCCACGAACCGCTCATAGCATTGGCGAAGAGATTCCTTTGGGTCTTTGACAAAGTAATCAAAGAGCCTTCTCTGTTGGTAGAGGTGGTTCTTCTTGGTGTCGGCATCTCCTTCCAGAAAGTCAATGATGCCCTCCCATGTTTCCTTTGCGGTATTGCAATCTAGAACCTTTGAGTGAGTTCTTAGATCAATAGCTGATACAAGCATGGACATAGCTCTACCATCAAAATCCACATTCCGTTGATCAGTTTTGGTCCATTCAGCTTCCGGCTTCTTGATTTCCGCGGTTTGTCCAGCAGTACCTGCATCAGGGTTAGCCTTCATCGGGACATAGGGTCCATTAACAATTGCAGTCCATAATCTGCGATCCTCAGATATCATGTGCTTCTTCATCGTATCTTTCCAGAAGATGAAACTATCTTCATTAAGAATAGGTAAGTGATTAGAGTTGGATGTCTGCATCATATGGGAGTTTATGTTTGCCATTGGATCAACACTCAAGCGGTTAAGCTTGTAAAATGATTTTTGGTGGATAACTCAAGCGATGACTGATTTCGCTGATGGGTTCAATGCTAGGATGGATCAAGCCAGCTTGAACACTCAGCGCCTCCACACTGACCAAAGACTCGAAGCAACGCAGGCCACCGTCATCAGCACTATTGAAGCTGCTGAGCAGTCTTATTTTAATCAGATGACGGGACATCAAATGCAGTACAGAGCCAACTTCCTAGAGCTGCGAGAAGATAACAGAGATATGCGCAGAGGAATGGCTACCTATGTCGGTGAGGCTGTAGCGTTCAGAGAAAGATTTCAAGAACTGAAGATTGAACTTATGAATAAGTTCAACAGTCTGCAGAATGAGTTACGCGAAGCCTTGCACCGGATCAACATAGACTAGGTTCTATGTATTTTTTGTTTTTGCGCAAAATATTTCTTTTTGTGCGCATTTTTGTTTTTCTTATTCAAACTTGTAATCTGCAACTCTTTACATTTCAAGTTTTAATGAGAAAAATCGCATCATGTGTTTCCAAAACCTTGTTCAATTCAAACTCTTTGTTTGTAGAACAATGACTGCATTATTTCAACCCATGCGCATAATCTTAACTATTCATATTTTTAACGCATAATGTTTAAACATTCAATTTAAACGCATACTTAAAACTAAAACTTATATTATTTGTATGCGCTGAATGATATTTCTGTCTTTCCCTTTTTGTAAGCTAATCTTTTGGATAGACTAGAAATCTATGACATTGGCTAGTGTGTGCATTGACTTGAGGCATGATTTACCAATCACATCTTTTACGGACATGTTATTATCAAGTACAATAAATTTCCTTTGTTATAGTAGGTAATGGCATCAATCATTTAGGGGGAGATTGTTGGGTATGCTTACTTCTTAACCCTCCTATTTTTGTTAGAATTGATTGATACCATCACCTATTAATATTTTATGGACTTTAGGACCCTATGTAAGAAGTTTTATAACTTCATTTTTTAGCTTAGTCCATTTTATAGTATAGGCTTAGAACATAGGGCTCGGAGCGAATTGGAATGAAGATCTAAGCAAGTCTGTGGACTCTGCGCAGGACTACTCTGCGCAGTACACCACTGCGCAGGTCTCTCCTGCGCAGTATTCTATCTTGCTCAGCTTTCGATACATTCAGATCACCTAACTTGGAAAACGCTTTGAAGATGTACGCTTTTAAGAGTGCTAAGGTGTGCAGAAACGACAAAACAAGCACATTTAGCAGATCCAACGGTGGAGACGCGCTCAAAGAGAGATATGTCAAATGAAGACAGCTGTCAACCTTCTAGAAAAAGCTTTTGAATTTGGTCTTCATGCTCAGTCTCCAACGGCTCTATATACCTGCGCACCAATCATATTGTGCCAGGTCATCAACTTTGATCAGAGACCCAACGGCTATAAAGGACAGCTGCGCACCAATCATATCATGCCAGCTCATCGTCCTTGCTCAGAGCTCCAACGGCTATATTCAAGCTCTCAGCTATAAATAGCCAGCTCATCTTCATTTCCAAGTTGCTAGAGTTTGTGCTTTCTAATATCCTTGAAGTTCTGAAGATTGCTGCTTACTATTCACAGATTCAAGATCAACCTTCAAACCTTCATACCTTCAAACTCCTGCCCAGATCCTAAGCCTTAAATCACCAGAATTCTTCGTGCTCTTCATCTCATAGATTCATAGAGCCCAGAATTTCTGAACACACACACACACCTCTTGAAGCTTTAATCATTTAAAACTTTCTTCTTGAGATACACCGGTTTAGTCTAGGATTTGTTCTTCATAGATTATAGATCTTTGAGATAGTTGTGTTTCATTGTTGTATCTTGTAACTCTCTCATATAATAAGATCTCCATTAGAAAATCCAAGACTAACCATCTTGGTAGAGGACGTAGATCTTTCATTGATCGAACCTCTCCAAATAGCTTGTTCTTTAATCTCGCTATTTACTTCCTTCTTAATCATTTCTGAATTACTGCTTTGTTTGATCTTATCAGATTGCTACTATTGCTGCTGTGTTTGTTATTGCTTATTGCCTTAGAACATTTTATCCAACTCTTTAAGCCAAAACTTAGCGCGTGCGTTTTTATCCTTGCGCAGCTTTTTCCTACGCAGGTGCTGCTTAAACTTCCGCTGTGCATTTCACACTCTCACTGCGCGCTATACTTAGCTTATTTGAGAAATGTGCGCATAAGACATTGATTTTCAAAAGGGTTTGAAAAGAATTTTAAAACGCTATTCACCCCCCCCCCCTCTAGCATTTTTCATACCCTTGTTGCCCCTTTGGGTCCAACATGTTGACCTGTCACTGTCGTCCTTTGCTTTTGCTTTGTGGCAAGAAGTTGTTGGATCACTACCTGACATTGTCTTTTTAGTTGTTGGAAAAGTACAACGGTAACTTTTCAAAAAGCGAGACAAACCGACATTCCAAGAATAACTGAAACATGACTTGAAGTTTAAGGACAAGTCACCAGTCATTCATTTACGGTTGAAAAGCGAATGTTTGTCTTCAAGGAGTAAATGACAGCAATAACTTCTTCAATATCTTGGTCGGCGGTTCCACCAAATGCATGTGCGGTTTCATGAATGAACTTGAAGTGCGGTTTCATCAAAGACACAAACTGCGGTTTGATGAAGGACTTAAGGCACCATGCTGGCGGTTTTAAAGATGGCGGCTTGAGGGACACTAAACCGCTATGGACAAACCGAACATAACTCAGCCTAACTACTAAACATCTAGAAATGGACTTGTCTAAAAATTGAAGTAAAACTTCATTACATGTAAACCTAAAGTCCATAAAAAGACACGTGGAATGGGTCAATCAAATCAGGTGGGTGTACTAACAAAGAATCCTAACAATTTCAATACTTAGATCATGTTGTGTGTATATAAATTGTTTATGTGCCTAACATGATATGAATATTGGATATATGATGTTTATGTGTCATATGATTTTATGTGGTTTATTGTTTTACAACTTTAATCGCACTATTGAATCGCACTAAAAATTATGTTGGATTCTGAATTGTTTGATTATTAATTTTTGATTGGATCAAAGTTTTAATAATCGGGGAAAACAATTTTGAGACAAATTTTTTAACTTTAAAAATTCTGTCTGATGCTACTGTGCGACCGCACAGAAAATATTGGGCGGCCGCACATGTTTGGGCGACCGCACAGATTTTCTTGGGCGGCCGCACAGTTAGTCAGAATCAGAATCAGATTCTAGAATTTTGATGGGGTCCAACTGAATCAGTGACAATACCTGCCAGACCTGCTGATCTGGAGCGGGTTTTGAGCAGTTGGTTTTGGTGTGGATCTTGGGGTTTGATTTTCCTATTTGTTTTGATCTTGTGATTCTAAGATTGGTTCAAGGTTTGGATGGCTAATCTACGTTCATCGAGATTGTGTTTCCCAAACTTGATCGAAATCAAAGTTTCAAAGATAAAACGAAGTTAGAGTTATGAAGAGTTCATAATTGCTAAAATTGAGAAACAAAGTTCTTGATTCAAATATTGGAGATCCATGTGGAATTGTGGATGCAATTGGCCTACGTTTATTGAGACCATCTATTGCTTAGTTTCGGCCATATGGACTACTTTCTTGGTTTCTTGAATTAGTGCGGAATTGTGGAAGCCTGATGGCTTAGTTTCGGCCGCACTTCTTATTGTCTTGATTTGGAAGATGATAACCAAAGTTCAAAGAGTCTCATCCTCATAATTATAGAGAAACTAATGACACATAAATATTATGCTTAAATTAATGGAGATTAATTTAGTAGCTGAACTTGATGCGTAACATGTTTATATTATGTGCTCATAAATGTGTTGTATGCTATATGTGATGAACCTTCAAAGAAAGTTTTAAGTTCTTTTTGCCATGCCATGATTAAAACACTTGTTTATACATGGGTGATTTTGATGTGGGTTCGCCTCCGCGAGGTGCATTAATTTTATTCATGTATGAGCAAGATGAGGTTCATTAATTCAATGTGGGCTTGCCTCCGCAAGGTGCATTAAATTGAATGGTTCCTATACGTTTAAAATGGTTGGACTTAATTAGGCGTCAAAACAGCTTTGGGCCTAGGCAAAAGATGAGATTAAACATGCTTTTGAAATTAGATTTCTCAAAGAATCTCATAAAAGAATCTAAGAATCATATGGGATATGATTGACATGATTGTCTACCTAATTAATTTAGTTTTGAGCGGTCCGCCTCCGTGGACTCAAAAGTTAAATTAAAGTTGGATCTTATCCCAATTAAAATTATATTATACATTGGATGTATATGAAGGTTATATAATTTAGTGGGAGTATTTTTTTGAAAAATACATTGATTATTTCTTTAATGAAAATTGGTACTTATTAAATTTTGGAAATTTTGCATAATTGTAGATAATGACTAACAACACTAAATCAGTTTCATTGCGATCGATCCTTGAGAAGGATAAACTCCAAGAGAATGGTACTAACTTTATGGATTGGATCCGTAGCCTATAAGGCAAGAAGATAAGTTGTACATTCTCGTTGGGCCTCTTCTTGCTGAACCGGAACCTACTGCCCCTAGGGCAGAAAGAGACAGTTACAAGAAACATCGTAATGATTTTAGAGATGTGAGCTGTCTCATGCTTGCTACCATGTGCTCAAAACTCCAACAAAGTTTGGAACATTTGGAAGCCTATGAGATAGGCGTGGAGTTAGGAGCCATGTTTCAAGAGCCGAGGTACAAGACCATTGTTGCATTCACTTCTTGCAAGATGAATGAAGGGCAACAAGTGAGTCCTCAAATGCTAAAAATGAAAGGTTATGCAGAGCACCTTGAGAAACTTGGCTATCCAATCCCATTGGAGTTAGCCACGGATCTCATTCTTAATTCATTGCCTAAAAGTTATAATCAATTTGTGATGTATTCTAACATGCATGGAATGGATAAGAATCTCTCCGAGTTGCATGGGATGCTTAAAACTGCGGAGATGAAGATTGTGGAGAAAGGTTCTCCCGTTCTCTTGGTTCATGATGGGAAGAAGGCTAATGCCAAAGGAAAGGGTAAGAAAGTTGTCAAACCCAAGATAAGCAAGGCAAAGGTTGCAAAGGCTTCTGAGGCAAAACCCGATTCACAAAAGGATGCAATCTGTTTCCATTGTCAAGAAATTGGTCATTGGAAACATAATTGCAAGGCTTTCTTGGAAGGGCAAAAGAAGAAGAAGGGTAGCAAGGCTGCGTCGACTTCAGGTATCTATATGATAGATATTCTCTTTTCTACCACTGATTCTTGGGTATTGGATACCGGATGTGGTTCTCACATTTGTTTAAATGTGCAGGGACTAAAGAATAGGAGACTACTTAAAGAGGGTGAAGTAGACCTACGCGTGGGGAATGGAGCAAGAGTTGCTGCATTAGCCATAGGGACTTATGAAGTCACTTTACCTTCAGGATTAATTCTTGTTTTGAACAATTGTTATTATGTTCCGGATTTAAGTAGAAATATTATTTCAATTTCTTGTTTGGATAATGAAGGTTTTAAGTTTCTTATTGAGAATAAGAAATTTTCTATTTATTTAAATGATGTGCTTTATGGTATTGCTAATTCATTTAATGGCCTTTATGTCTTGAATGTCAAGAATGAAAATAATGACAATGTCTATCATATAAATAAGAAATCTAAACCTAATGATGTAAATCATACTTATTTGTGGCATTGCCGTCTTGGTCATATTAATGAGAAGCGTATCTCAAAACTCCATGGGGACGGACTTTTGGGTTCATGTGACTTTGAGTCATATGATACTTGTGAGTCCTGTCTTCTTGGAAAAATGACTAAGACACATTTTACCAAGTTAGGTGAAAGGGCAAGCGACTTATTGGGGTTGATACATTCCGATGTATGCGGACCATTAAGTAGCAATGCTAGGGGAGGATTTCAATACTTCATAACCTTCACTGGTGATTATAGTAGATTTGGGTATGTTTACCTAATGAAACATAAAAGTGAAGCATTTGAGATATTTAGAATATTTCAAAACGAAGTAGAAAAACAACTTGGCAAAAGTATTAAGGCACTTCGATCAGATCGAGGTGGAGAATACTTGAGTCATGAATTTGATGATCATCTAAAGAATTGTGGAATAGTTTCACAATTGACTCCACCCGGAACACCGCAATGGAATGGTGTGTCCGAGAGGAGAAATCGGACTTTGTTAGACATGGTTCGATCAATGATGAGTCAAGTTGATCTTCTAATATCCTTTTGGGGTTACGCTCTAGAAACCGCTGCATTCACACTAAATCGTGTTCCAACTAAATCGGTTCAAAAGACTCCATATAAGATGTGGAGCGAAAAGAAAACTTGTTTATCTTTCATGAAGATATGGGGTTGCGAAGCCTTGGTCAAAAGACTTGTCTCTGACAAACTTGCACACAAATCTAAAAAATGTATTTTCGTGGGATATCTAAAGGAAACTAGAGGATATTACTTTTACAACCGTGAGGACAACAAAGTTTTTGTTGCCCGAACTGGTGTCTTTCTAGAGAAAGAGTTTCTCTCCAAAGAAATCAGTGGGAGTAAAATAAATCTTGAAGAGATTCGAGACCCAGAAAATGACGTTGAACCAATAGTGGAACAAGAACAAGAACCACAAGGAGTTGTGGAACTTGTTCAAAATACACAAGCAACTCGCAGATCTAGTAGGTTACGATCCGAGCCCGAGAGATATGGATTTCTCGTAACGGATAGTAATGAGGTGGAAATCATTGAGAATGATGAACCGACAACCTACCAAGAGGCGATGTCTTCTCCTGATTCGGATAAGTGGCTTGGAGCCATGGAATCCGAATTGAAATCCATGCAAGACAATCAAGTTTGGAACTTGATTGATGCGCCCGAAGGTGTAAAAACCATAGGATGCAAATGGGTATTCAAGAAGAAGACTGACATGGATGGGAAGGCGCATACTTACAAAGCTAGGCTTGTAGCGAAAGGTTATAGGCAAGTTCATGGTATTGACTATGATGAAACCTTTTCACCCGTAGCAATGATCAAGTCTATAAGAATTCTACTTGCTATTGCCGCATATCATGACTATGAAATATGGCAAATGGATGTCAAAACCGCTTTCCTAAATGGAAAACTACAAGAGGATGTGTATATGACACAACCGGAAGGTTTTGAACAGAATTCTAAGGTATGCAAATTGCAGAGATTTATCTATAGATTGAAGCAAGCTTCAAGGAGTTGGAATCTCCGTTTTGATGAATCGGTCAAAGAGTTTGGTTTCATCAAGAACGAAGATGAACCTTGTGTATACAAGAAGATTAGTAGGAGCATAGTGCTATTCCTGATTTTATATGTGGATGACATATTACTCATTGGAAACAACATTCCTACACTTCAGTCCGTAAAGACTTGGTTGGGAAAGTGTTTCGCAATGAAAGATATGGGTGAAGCCGCATATATACTTGGCATTAAGATCTATAGAGATAGATCAAGGAGGCTACTTGGTTTAAGCCAAAGTACATACATTGACAAGGTCATTAGAAGATTCCGTATGGAAAATTCTAAAAGAGGAACCTTACCAGTGTTACATGGAGTTTCTCTAAGCAAGACTCAATGTCCTAAGACAAAAGATGAGCGTGAGAAAATGAATGATGTTCCATATACTTCGGCAATTGGGTTCATCATGTATGCCATGATTTGTACTAGGCCGGATGTATCTTATGCTTTAAGCATGACAAGTAGATACCAATCCGACCCCGGTGAAAATCACTGGATGGCTGTAAAAGCGATTCTTAAGTACTTGAGAAGAACTAAAGATTCGTTTTTGGTCTATGGAGGAGTGGAAGATGATCTCGTGGTAAATGCTTACACGGATACAAGCTTCCAAACCGACAAAGATGATAGTCGATCGCAATCGGGTTTTGTGTTTGTGTTAAATCGTGGAGCTGTAAGCTGGAAGAGTTCCAAGCAAAGTACAACCGCTGATTCTACAACGGAAGCTGAGTATATTGCTGCATTAGATGCTGCAAAGGAAGCTGTTTGGATTAAGAAGTTCATTACTGAACTTGAAGTGGTTCCTAGCATTGCTAATCCAATAGACCTTTATTGCGATAATAATGGTGCTATTGCTCAAGCAAAGGAACCGAGAGCACATCAGAAATCCAAACACATACTTAGGCGTTTTCATATCATTCGAGAAATCGTTGATAAGGGAGACGTAAATATATGCAGAGTAACTACTGATGACAATGTTGCGAACCCGCTAACAAAGGGACTTCCACAAGCTAAACATGAAGGTCATGTTAGGTCCATGGGTATTAGATACATGGGAGATTGGGCCTAGGGCAAGTGGGAGATTGTTGGTAGTGGTGCCCTAGGCACGTTAAATAAACGTTGTAATTGTTATCATTTATTTCATATCAATAAAGAGATGTTTTGATTATTATTGTTGTTCATGTTTACTTATAATAATCTCCGTCCCTAGTACTTGTTAAGCACTAGTATAAAAGCTAAATGATCATGGGATGATCATGTTAGATTTATGGGTACTTGTTTGGAACAAGGTACTGGACATGACCCGCTGTATGAGATTCATGTCATGGTTTATGTCGTACATATATCTCATATTAGTTATGTCATTCGAATCCTTAGACATGAAGTTATTATAGTCCTCCACTTGATGAACATTATGTTTGACATATTAAAACGCTACCTTTAACCGGGTAGTTATAAAGTGTATGATTGGCATAATCGGATTCACGTAGGGAAGAATAATAAGCTAAATGGATTTGTCCCTCTTCGGAGAGATCTCAAGCTTAGGCCTCTCGTAGGAATGATGTTGATGAAAATATTCGGCCGTACTCAAATAAATTGATTAGATTAATGTCATTTGGATTATCAACATATTCGGAATCGAGAAAGTATTGAACAAAGACAAGTTGACCGTTTGACCATGACTTGTGTTCAATGAGATCGTGGACAAAGGGATTGTGACATATTCTAAAGGAATGCGAACTTGTATCTAGTTATACTATTTGGGTAGGTATGACGGTTTGCTAGAACCTAATCATATCTTATGGTTTCATGTTTGAACCCATTGCCAACTTAGTGTAATCCTAGAGGGTCACACACAATAGAACGAATCTTAAATAAGGACTATATTGGAATATTGAGTCGAAGGACTTTGGAGGAATTTGGAAATTAGGGAAATCTGGGGAAGGTGTGCGACCGCACAAAAGGGCTTGGGCGGCCGCACAGCTTGGCTCAAAAAGTACCAGAAACCTTCCAGATAGATGTGCGACCGCACAAGTGGTTTTGGGCGGCCGCACACCATGACGGGAATGGTTTCCTGATTTAATTAGGAAAAGGATTTTGGATGGGTTTTGACACAAGTTTCCTATTTAGAATAGGTATAACTTGTATATAAACAGCCAAATTCGGGCCAGAATTATCCCAAGCTTTTGTGCAAGTCTCCAAAGAGTTTGAGAGAGTTTTATTTTGTTCTAAGATATCCTAGATTGAAGAACAAAATAATATACAAATAAAATTCCATATAGTTCATATTGATTGTAAAAACGTGTTTCACAATTTTGGTCTAGCAACCAAGATCAAGTGTTCTTGATATTCGTTCAAGATGTGGATACCGCTAGAGGGTGAAGCTTATCATCTTCAAAGTTCGTGTTCTTACTTGTTCGTGATTAAAGCTTCAATTTCTCCACCAAGATCAAAAACCAAATTCAAAGTCATCAAGGGTTAGTTTTTCTAGTATTCATATTGCAAGTATTTGATTTAATCATATGAATGGTTCTATGGGCTTTGGGTTTCATAAAATTTTAAATGCTATTTTCCGCTGCGCATGTTACTTGGAAACCCAACATTAAGATATTTGTATCTTGTAAACCAAGCTAGATTAGAACTCTAGAATATTTTTCGTAACTCTATAAATATGTACCTCTAGTATCAATAATATTTGAGTCTTTCACATCAACCTTTGTCTCTACCATGTGTGATTGACTTCGTCTAACCCTCTTAAAATCCGATCGTAATTAGGATCATTAGATCTTTCATCAGAAATATACTCTTTGTTCCGAAATAAATGTTAGTTGGCAAATCAATGTTTTTTAGCTCTTTGAGTGCCCCAATCTTTTCATATGAGTAAAATGATATCTCCTATTATATTGCAATGCTTGTGTCTATTAGAATGAGTAGTTTAAGAAGATCACAAAACTTCATACCATATACTCCCTCCGTCCAACCCGAATTAGGATTTTTTTGATTGGGCACGGGGATTAAGGAAAAAATGTTAGTGTTGTGAGTATGAAAAGTGAAGTAGGAGAGAGAAAGTGAGGTTGAGAATAATGAGTGAAAGTTGTTGTGAGTGTGAATGTGAGTCTTATTAAATAAAACACTTCCATTTTTGAGTTGTCCTAATTCGAATGGATCACCTAAAATGGAAATTTGACCTAATTTGAGTGTGATAAGGAGTATTTAGTAAGACCGACATTTATTTTGGAATAAACGAAAATAAAAAATAAGATATTTATTCTAAAACAGAGGGAGTAATTAGTTTTTGACCTCACACTAGGTTTCTTTTAACACTAGATGAGATGTGTGCCATTGTACAATTTGATTTTGGTGAAGTCGGAGTGCTACTCCTTTCCGTCTTACTCCTTCGGTTGCAGCAGTATACATCAAGGTTTTAAAATGCGCTAGGCGGTCGCTAGGCGCCTAGGCGGGGTCTAGATGAAACTTAGGTGGGGTTGAGAATTCAGAAATAGTTATAATACCCTATGCGGGACTTAGGCATTTCATGTACGTCTAGCGCCTAGGCAGGACTTAAGCGGCCTAAACGGACGTCTTTTAGAACACCGGTACACATAATAAGTTACCGTGGCAAAACGAGAATTGTCTTTTAATCAACAATAGTTCAAAGCATAATACAATTTTAGTGAATATATCTAATTGGTCAAAAGTCACCACATTAGTACTCAACATCATAATTTTCTTTTAGTATTTTTTATTCCCAAAGTAGTCTTCATCAAATTATACTCCCTTCATCTCTAAATAAAAGTCTTGAATTTTAGTTTAGGAGGTACTACCTTTGTCCCTAAATGGGTGTCCAAATTTTATTTTAAGGGACATAACTTTTTAAACAATTTGGTGGCAAAATTCGTATATAATTTTGTAATCCTCTTTACAAACATTTAACTTTTGCAATTATAAAGAGACCGGTGAAAAAAATTTCAAAAAAAACATTTAGGGACAAAGTTATGATCAAAATAGACACTCATTTTGGGACAAAATTTCATGAAAATGGACACTCATTTAGGGACAGAAGGAGTATTATGCTATTTTTGATACAATTTAGCAGCAAATAATTCATATATATTGTTATAATCATTTTTTCAAATATTTATTTTTGTAAGAATAAAAGGGAACATTTAAAAAAAATTGGTAAAGATATTCAGGGACAATTTTTTATTTTCTTTTTTAAAAAAACATTCATCTTGAAATTAAAAAAAAAAAATCAAAATGGGCATTCAATATTGAGAGACGGGGGAGAAGAAAAAAATTGTTTTTCTAGGGCTTCAAACACTTTTCCTCCATTTGGGGTGGGGGTCGGGGGTTGCATGTAAACCACCTAATTCAATTTTAGCTAGCAGAAGATATCGAACTCAAAACCTCTATAACGGAGAAACTTAAACCTGCTCAAAATAATGATTGGGCACAAACCCTTTGGCTTCTCGACTTGTTATTCATATACATTAATCAGATAGCCGTGAGTCTAGTTCTAATACTGTAAGATCATGTTTTAGTAGGGTTATTTGAAATGTGTTTTTCCCCCTAAATTTGCTATTACTACGTACTCCCTCCGTCCCACCTCACTTGAAACCTAAGAAGTAGACACAATAACTAAAGAAAAAGAATAAAGTAAAGAACATGTGTGGTAGAAAATGAAGAGAGAGAATGAGTGGTGGGGTAGTTTGAATCAGTGGCGGACCCAGGAATTTTTTTGAAGGGGGGCAAAATAATTTTTATTAATATAAGGGGGCAAGAAAAAAAAATAGTGTATTTTTTTCTCCCTTAAAGAGGGGCAAAGTTTAATTTATTACACTGATCTAATTAAAATTTACAAAAATTGCACTTAATTTTTTTTTTTTTTTTAACAAACGGGGGCCGCAGCCCCCTTAAACATACATGTAGGTCCACGAGTGGTTTGAATATAAAATAATAAAAAGATGACTATTTTGGGGAGTTTCAAGTAAAGTGGGACGGACCAAAATGGAAATAAGTCTCAAGTGAGATGAGACGGGGGGAGTATAGTATAACTTTTGCATTTGGTCAATAAAATAAGACAAATTCTTCAATGCATCCGTTGTACAAGGTGCGGCGGGCATGGACCATGGAGTAGCTCGCCCGACCCGTCCGACCCGCCCGCCAGCTCCTCTTCCACTCCCAGCGCGACACGTGTCATTTTTAAAAAAAAAAACCTCTAATAACTTAAAAATGCTATATCTTGAGATTTATAACTCATAATTTTTTTAAAAAAATACCGTTGTGTTCGTCTCGACGAGACGAATAAAACTATATAGGTCATGATATGGTTTGATTTTTTTTTTTTTAAATATAATTTTTTACACATAAAAAGTTTGAGCTGCTCCTTCAGCTAAAGATGTAACACTCTGTTCTGATAAAAGTAACAAATTCATCTTCAAAATGTAACACGAAAACTGTTAAATGTAACAGCAGTTTTTTACAACAAAAAAAATGGGTTTGCATTCCAATTGTTACTTTCTCAATAAAATATTGTTACATTCATATAAAATGTTACATTTAAGAATATAAACTGTTACAATTGAGGAAAAAAAATGTTACATTCATTTTTTATAAAATGTAACATTAGTTTTAATTGTCAATCATATGTTAATTTTGGGTGAAAAAAAGTGTTACATTTGAAAAAAATGAGTGTTACATTCCTTTATAGAAAGTGTTACACTAATTTAGTTGTCAATCTTTAATTTATTGAAGCAAAATTGTGGTACATTTTTGAAAAAAAAAAAGTGTTACATTTGAAGAAAAAAAGTGTTACATTTCGTTATAAGAAGTGTTACTTTTGTTGGGAGGAAAAAAAATTGGGATTGCAAAAAAAAAAAAGCAAAAAAAATAATAATAAAATAAAAAAAATTGGCGGCTCGGCTTCTGGCGCCGTCGCACGCCGTGCGGCGGCCGCACAGGGGGAGAGTCGCTCATAAAATAAACACTCAGACTATCAACAATGGTTTCAACTCCCCTTCCCATTTCATACAACCACTTTAACACTTTATCCTATCCACCTCATTTTTCATACACCCCTTTCATACAACCCCCCTACAATGGTAAGTTGAAAAAAAAAAAAATCATCTCCCTCTCACTCATCATTTTATACCCCACTACTTTTATATCATTTTTATTTTTTATAGGGAAAAAAATAAAATTAAACGGACCAATGAATGATCAACACGTGGCAAACACAAGAAAAAGAAAAAAAAACGGTCTGCGCTGCACCACACGCGCCCTGTCGGGCCGTGTGGTACACGCGCCACAGACCGGCCAAAGAGAAGCCGCCACGTGCCTTGTGTGCCAGCCTTCCTCTCCATTTCAACCGGTATGAAAAAATTCATACCCAAAATTCAACCCCCAAGTTTCATACACCCCCCCACAATGGTTTTATACACCTCCCCCCATTTTCATACACCATTTCATACCCCATTGTAGATAGTCTCATGGCTAATCCGAAACTCGATGAAGATGTCTTGTTTATTTATTGAACTTGATCGTCATCATAGTTTGTTTAACCTATTCTTCGTCTGACATTCATTAAAATTCCACATGGATGACATATCATTATGGATTAATTTCGTATAATTGTTTTTAATTCAGTAAAAAATAAGCACTTCATTGTTTCTCACTAAGCCTGGCAATTGGGCGGGTTGGGTCGGGACGGGTTCTAGCGGGTTGGCGGGTTAAGACGGGTCTACCAGCCACAAACCGTTTAAATTTACGGGTCGATCGGGTCGGGTTGAAACGGGTCGGATAGCGGGTTCTGACGGGTCGACCGGTTTTTTTTTTTTTTTTTTTTTTTTTTTTTTACCTTAGGATGTCGGCCGAAGCTATTTGTTCTCGCAGGTTGAAACGGGTCGAAACGGACGGGTTGAGTCAGGTCGACCCGTTAAGCTTCGCGAGTTGAACTGAGTGACCCGCTTTAACCCGCTAACTTAAACGAGTCGGGTCAGGTAATTAGCGGGTTGGGCCAGACGGGTAAACGGGTAACCGGCCACAATTGCCAGGCCTATTTCTCACGTTACTGTGAAAATATTAGAAAAATTATATTTTTATTGGAATGACTAAAATGTCAGAGTAGGTCTTGTGAAAAACGTGTTTTACCCTAAGGATAGAAAAAACGTGTTTTTCCAAAAAAATGTCAGTGTTAATATCAAAAACTGCCAGGCTTGGCCACTGGCACTCATAAAACATAGACACCGGTACTTTCATAAGTGCCAGTGTTAGTGTTAAAAAGTGCCAGGCACATACACTGGCACTTTTTTAGCACTGGCACTGGCAGTTATGAAAAGTGCCAGTGTCTATGTTAATATGTGCCAGTGTAATATCACTGGCACTTTTTAAAACTAACACTAGTAGTTACGATAAGTGTCAGTTATTTACAAAAATGCCACCGCGTGCGTTGAAACAACTTCCAGTTTATTTACACAATTGCCACCGCCTCATTTAAAAAACACGTTTTGCCCTAAGCTTAGGGTAAAACGCGTTTTTTTACTAGTTTTTCACAAAATGTCATATATTTTTTTTATCAAATATTAAATTAAAATGAATTGAGACCGACGATTTGGGTCATAAAAGGTGTATGTACGTACATCTCCGGAAGTTTAACTACCAATTAATCGCTTTCATATAACATGGTTATGTTGGGAATATGCCTTTGAATCAATATGCGTATTAGTTAAGGATAGATCCGCAACAAGTTCGGTAGTTTTTGGGACAGGGAATTGTGAATTTCTTTTGAAAAGGGATTAAAGATTTATTCAAGAATAAGGATTGTGGTGTCCTTATGAGAATAGAATTACTTTCTCTCTAAGAAAAAAGGAAATCCTTTTGTACAAGGATTAAGGTTTAATTATGTTTCTTATTGGTACAAGGAATTGTTCAAGAATTAGGAAAGTTGTTTCCTAATGAGAATATAATTACTTTGTACACAAGAAATATGATTCCTTCTCATTTTAGGGTTTTAGTTATTTATGACTATAAATACAACCCTTCCCCTAGCATAATAATCAACTTGTAAACTTATCGACTAGAGCTAGAACTAGAGAGTAGTTCAAGATGCTCAAGAAGTTAGACAGAAGTTCAGAGAGATACAAGAGATATCTGTAATTCTAGATCTGGGGTTTGCACAGTCAAGAATTATTGTGATCAATAATTTGTGCAACTAGATTAGTGTGATTTGTATCTGTGATCCCCATATTAATAATATATTCTCCCTCCGTCCGTGGATGTAGCTAAGTTGGTGAACCACGTAAATATGTGTTTTTGTGATTGCTTTACATTTCTCATCAAGTCTTGTTTATTGCTCTAACAAGTGGTATCAGAGCTCTTGTAAGAAGTGGCACCAGAGTATTAGTCCGTGGTTAGAGATTCAGGGATTCCGCTATAGAAAAACAAGAAGCTGGGTCAAGGATCAGAATTGATCGACGAGTTCAACGTGAGGAATAATTATTAGTCTCTGGCAGATCAAGATGAGTGCACGTGCACCGAACGTACAGTCCGCGTGCAGAAAACGTGCAGTGCACGTGCAGCGAACGTGCAGCTCGTGTTCAGAAAACGTGCATTGCACGTGTAACGCCCGTGCATAAATTTCGTGTCTAGGTTGGACACCCTCATTGCGAGTAGATTTAGTACAGACAACTAGTCAGTAGGAATAGTTGCGGAAGGCAGCAAGGGTTCTAGCAAGAAGAATAATTCTCAAAAATCTTCTAGCAAGAGGGGACCGAGACCTGATAAAATTTGTAATTTCTACAAGAAGGGGAGGGGAAGTGAGAAAGTGATGAATTCTCTGGAGGAGAAGACGCATTCACAAATCATTATGGGTCTTGGTAATGATGTTCTCGTGAAGGTTGCAATGGAAATAGTGACAGCGGTGAGGATTTTTCTCTAGTAGTGGAAAAAGGCTCATGGCGCAAGGATGAGTGGCTTCTAGACTCAAAGCTAGAGCAGAGTAGGATGCTTGAGAAATAGATGGAGCCAGTTACTACAGTTGAGGGTGAACGGGCAGATGATAGATATGTTATGATGCGAATGATGCAGCTCAAGGTGGAGTTGTGTCAGTGTTTCGTAGATCTGGATTAGTGATAGGGGAGATTCAAAGTCAAGGTGGATATTGTTGGGAATATGCTTTTGAATCAATATGCGTATTGGTTAATGATAGATCCGCAACAAGTTCGGTAATTCATGGGACTGAGAATTGTGAATTCCTTTTGGAAAGGGATGAAGGATTTATTAAAGAATAAGGATTGTGGTGTCCTTATGAGAATAGAATTGATTTCTCTCTAAGAAAAAAGAAAATCCTTTTGTACAAGGATTAATGTTTAATTAGGTTTCTTTTTGGTACAATGAATTGTTCAAGAATTAGGAAAGTTGTTTCCTAATGAGAATCTAATTAGTTTGTACACATGAAATATGATTCCTTCTCCTTTTAGGGTTTTAGTTATTTATAACTATAAATACAACCCTTCCCCTAGCATAAAAATCAACTTGTAAACTTGTCGACTAGAGCTAGAACTAGAGTGTAGTTCAAGATGCTCAAGAAGTTAGACAGAAGCTCAGAGAGATACAAGAGAGATCTATAATTCTAGATCTAGGGTTTGCATAGTTAAGAATTATTGTGATCAATAATTCGTGCAACTAGATTAGTGTGATTTGTATCTGTAATCCTCATATTAATAATATATTCTCCCTCCGCCCCTGGACGTAGCCAAGTTGGTGAACCACGTAAATATGTGTTCTTGTGATTGCTTTGTTTTTCTCATCAAGTCTTTTTTATTGCTCTTACAAGTTAACTAAGCCATTTTTTTGAGATAGTAAACCAAAATTTGAAAGCTCATTCCAAATTAAATGTTTAGCTACACAATTTTGTGAAAAATTGAGAAAAAAAACGGTTTTTCCTTAAGTTCGCGTAAAACGTCAATTTTAAAATGGCGAGGTGATATTTTTGTGAAAAATGGTAATTGTTTTAAAACAGGCGGTGACATTTTTGTGAATAACTGAAGCTTGTCGTAAGTGCCATTGTTAGTGTTAAAAATTGTCATCCATGTACACTGGTACTTATTAATTGTACCATTGTCACTTTTAATAAGTGTCTGTGACAATGTTTATAAGTGTGAGTATGATAACAAGATATGGGCGGATTTGGATTGGGATTCGAACTACCGACTTGTGGAGTTGAGATCTCCTGTACTACTTTTGTGTGCCACTCCATGTACCACTTGTAATCCAACCGTTCACATGTTTGCATAATATTACAATAATACCACTCTCAATAACTGTGAATTATTAGATCACTTGTGGCACATGAAGTGGTACACAATGTGGCACTGAGGATTTGGTCTCCGACTTGTGGGAAGTGCGCGTGAGAGAGAGAGAGAAAGGTCAGCGGGCAGCTCACCATCCAACGCAAATTAAATCAAAAAATCAAAACCATAACGTGCAAGCCCTCGCAGTCTTCGCCGGTGCTGGTGTTATGTAAGCTTAGGTTTGAATATTTGACTTTTAATTTGCAAACTGTTCAACCTATTTATTTTTTATTACTACTATTATAGGAGTATTAAGTTGAATAAGTACTGTACAATTTGCTTCTCTGGTCCAGCTTAATTGGGATCTAATCTATTCTAACTAATAATTCTACTACTCTCTACACACTACTATTTTTATAAAGTCAACCTTCTCAAACGTTGAATATCAACACAAATCAACTTTTGCCCCCTCCATTTTATAGTAGTTTTATATTTTCCCCTCCATTTTAATGTAGTTTTATATTGCCCCATAATATTAAATACTCCTTCCGTCCCGATTTAAAGTTTTTAGTTTGACTTTACATGCTTATTAAGTAAGCAAAGCATATTTGAATCAACAATAGTAATGCGTAAATGATATAATTGTCCATTCATAAAGCAAGTGGGTGAAAAGTAGATGGATGAGTGATAGTTTTTTTGTAATATATAAACTTTATGAGGACAAGACTGTCCAAAACACTATTCATACTTTGCCATTTAATGAATAAAGCAACTAAAAACCTTAAACTGGGACATACCAAATAAAGAAAGTAAAAACCTTAAAACTGGAACGGAGGGAGTATTATCTTTCCTTATTACTGAGTTAAGTACCTATTTGGTCCCTGACCTTTGGACTTTTTTACAATCTCGTCCCTAACCAATATTCGTTTACAATTCAGTCCTCAGACTACCTACTTCGCTTACAATCTCATCCTTCCGTCTCATTTCCGTTAAAAATTCCGTTAAATGTGCATATGTGGCACATAAAAAGCTGAGTTGGCTGTACAAGTTATCAAAAATTGCTGAGGTGGAAGTACAAGGGGTGATTATGCACAATATCAAACTTTTGGCCATAAATGAAAAAAAAAAATTGTGCTGAGATGAAAAAAAAAAAAAAACTTCTCTTTCTCTCTCCAGTTCATCACACTCCAGTCACAAAACCCCCTCCTTCTCTCACAAATCCCCTCTCCCTCACATCTCTCCCAAATCAAACTCTCCCATCGATCCCTCACCAGGCCCGTACTCCCTCACCTCAACAACGGCGACCCCCATTGCCTCCTTCCAAAACACCAGATCCGTACTCCCTCTCCCTTACCGCCGTCGCCTCTTCATCTCCTTCCTCCCTCATCTCTCCCAAACTCAAATCTGGGTAGAAAAAACCCTCAAAAAAAATCCAGATCCCGGCGACTCCCTCCCTCATCTCTCCAGATCCCGGCAACTTATCAGAAAATGGCTTGTTTGCCGGAAAAAATGGGAGGGGCTTGTTCGCTGGAATTTCGGGCCGGCGACTATGACTTCCGTTCTGCCTTCATCTCCGATTGCTATGTCTTCTTTCTCATCTTCTCTGTTTTTCTTTTTCAGATCTGGGTTTTAATTCCTCCACAAAAAAAATTCTTCTCTCTTTCTCCAGATCCGTTCGTATGTGATAATGGATGGGAGGTTTTGTTGTTAAAGTGGGTTTTGTTTAATTTGGTGATGATGGTGGTTGGTTGGTGGCGGCGGTGGCGGTGGTGGTGGTGGTGGTGCGGTGGCGGCGTTAATGGTTGATGGAGGTGAAACCGGGGTGGTTATCATTTGGAAGTGGTGGCTGGGCGTGGTGGTCTGAATTTGGATTTTGATTTCAGATGGATTTTTCAGTTTTTTTTTTTTTTTTTTTTATGTATTGGTGGTGGTGGTTTGATGGTGGTTTAATTACGGTGGGTGGTGGTTTGACGGTGGTGGTTTGATAGTGGTGGTGCTCTTAGTACCGGTGGTGAACAGGCAATGGCGGTGATGGAGGTGGTGGTGCTATGGTGTTAAATGAAAGTGCAGTAATTACTATTCCCTGCGTACCGAAAGATTATCTCATTTTTTTTAATCTTAAAAGGAATTTTAAGCAATAATTAAAACTAATATTAATTACTTTAAAAAAAATATAATCTATTTGATAATCTGGAAAAAAATATTTGATAAATTCATTATTTATAGAGTAACATGGTAAATTTATTTTTTATTTTGTAAATAAATTTATTAATATCAAGTATTTTTAAACAAATATGAGAAAATATATTTTTAATATTCAGGAAATATAAAATAATTATTGTTTTTAAATCTTAAGCTTTCTTTTGTAAATACTTTGTAAATTATTTTTGGTATCCTTTAGTTTAGGAATATACAGTTTAACCCTTCTTCATTTCCACATCACCCAATTTTGAACAAGTGTAGTGCCAACTCATGTTTTTGGTGAGTCATCGGTCCAACTCAGCACATTTAACGTAATTTTTAACGGAAAGGGGACGGAAGGATGAGATTGTAAGCGAAGTAGGTAGTCTGAGGACTGAATTGTAAACGAATATTGGTTAGGGACGAGATTGTAATTAAGTCCAAAGGTCAGGGATCAAATAGGTACTTAACTCCCTTATTACTCCTTTCTTGATCAACAAACTTCTCAAGGTGTATAGTTGATGCCAAATGCATGGGACTATGTGTGTGTTTGGCATTTCAATTCTGAAAAATGAGAAAGTTGAAGTTTGTTTGATTTCATTGTCCCTCCAATTCCAAATCCATCATAGGTTTAGTGTTGCAAAACATCCTAAAACATCTCAAGTTTGGGATATGTGCAATCAGATTGTTTGTGGCATTCGGGACTCTCTGTGCAATCAGACTGTTTGTGGCATTTCGAACTTGGCATCTATGTTGCGCTCCTAGATTTGCTTGGTATTTAACTCCAAATTAACCAGGGTCGCCGTCATAACGAAAATTGATGGATGAGCTGCTTGACTACTTGCAAACATTCGACAACACGCACACTCAATTAAAGCATGAGTTTATTGCAAAACTGACATGCCTACTTTCAAAATATATCAATTTGACATGCAAACTTTGGAAACATCAAATGTGTCCTGCCTACTTAACATTGCAAAAAATTTTAAACACGTTTTTTAACACCCGTTAAATTCATAACGGGACACTCCAAAAAACTAACCATCCGTCAATTTTTTGTAACGTACGTTATTTTTTTAACACCCGTTAACCCCCCCCCCTTCAGTCTCCGGCGCTGCCCCTTCCCCTCCTCCGGTCATCCCCCACCTCCGTCTCCGGCGACCGTCCCCTTCCTCACCTCCGGAAGGTGGATGTCTGCTTCCAAAAAATCTGGGTCCAAACTTCAAATATTCAATGTTCAAAAATTCGAAGTTTGAAGCTCGAAGATACGAAGATTCGAAGCGAAAACCCAGATTTGAAGTTCGAAGTTTAATTATTTAAAGAAAAAAAACCAGATTTGAAGAAAAAAAAAAAACCCCAAATCTGGGTTTGAAGAAAAAAACCCAAATTCGAATTTCAGAGATCCAAAGATTTGAAGAACAAACCCAGATTTTATGGTATTAACGATTTTCGAATTCCGTTAGTATGATGCGCATTTTGATTTTGAGTCTCCTTAGATGAGATTGAGAGATTTCTAGGGATTTGAATTTATTGAATGATTTGGAGAACGCTGAAGATCGACTGTTGATTCGCCGGGACAAGAATCGACAGCGTTTCCGGCGAAGTCGTCTTTGCCGGAGAAGAAGGAATCGGCCGGAGGTGAGGAAGGGGACGGTCGCCGGAACTGTGGGAGGGGGAGGCCAGAGGTGTGAGGGAAGTGTCACCGGAGACGGAGGTGGGGATGACCGGAGGAGGGGAAGGGGCAGCGCCGGAGACTGAAGGGGTGTGTAACGGGTGTTAAAAAAATAACGTACATTACAAAAATTAACGGATGGTTAGTTTTTTTGAGTGTCCCGTTATGAATTTAACGGGTGTTAAAAAACGTGTTTAAAATTTTTTGCAATGTTAAGCAGGCAGGACACATTTGATGTTTCCAAAGTTTGCATGTCAAATTGATATATTTTGAAAGTAGGCATGTCAATTTTGCAATAAACTCATTAAAGCATTTCCTTTCTTTCCACTTTCGGTAGTGAAATTAATTTTTTGCATGTACCCCACCATGCATGTACCACCAAGATATAACTACTCCCTCTGTCCCTAAATGAGTGTCTATTTTCAAGAAATCTTTGTCCCAAAATGAGTGTCTTTTTTGAACATAACTTTGTCCCTAAATGTTTTTTTTTCACCGGAAAGGAGATTACAAGATTATATATGAATCTTTGCTACCAAATTGTACAAGAAGTTGAGATTTTCAGTGTCCCTTAAAATAAAATTTGGACACTCATTTAGGGACAGAGGTAGTATTTCATATTAGGGTTAATATTCAATTTTTTTTTAAAATCTAAATCGTTAAATTTTTGTGTCCGGCACCAGGTGCGGGGATCTATGAGGTATAAAGCATAATATAGGGGGTACAAATGAAATGTTAATATTCCGCTAAAGAAAAATTTAGAAAACCCAAATAATTACACGGTCTTTTTCCTTGTTGCTTCAATGTTTGCAAAAGCATATTCATGATTTTTCTAGTTTTGACATTTGACTTTTCTTTCTTTAGACTTTTGGCACATCGCCCTTCACTTTGTGTCCATATCCAATATAATATATGTGTACACACTTGTATGTATATATATAAGCATCAATGCCTTGAGGCTTTACCTTCTTAAGCTACAATGGAGATGGGAATGAGGAGCCTAAATCCAGATATGGATTTTCCTCAAGATTTTAGATGTCCCATTTCCATGGAGCTCATGAAGGACCCCGTTACGATCTCAACGGGTGTTACATATGAGCGAAAAAATATCGAAAAATGGTTCTTCACATACAAGAAGAAGACATGTCCAACCACAATGCAAAGTATCGATAATTTCGATATTACTCCAAATAACACCCTTAAGAGGTTCATTCTTTCATGGCAAAATGGTCATTCTTCTCCATCTACTTCACCATCAAGGGCACCACCGCCATCGATCAAGCACGAAGAATTGGTCATGCTACTCAAGACGATCGAGTCAACGCCATTCAAGGTGAGTTCATTGAAAAAACTCCGGGATATTATCGAAATGGGAGATGAGATGGTGATTGACTTTAGAAAGTTAGGAGGGGTGGAAGTGTTATTTCAAATAATTGTCCAAGTTTTAGTTGATAATTCAGATTTCGTAACGTTTAGAGCTTGCGAGGAGGCTCTAGGGGTTCTTAACGAACTCCCGTTATCCGAAGAAGATGAAATAACAAGTCAACTTTTATCAAAGCCCGAGTGCATGAAATCCATGGCCATCATGCTTCAGCGCGGGAGCACTGAAGCTAGGGTTTACACAATCTCGATCTTCCATAAAATGGCGAAAGCTGATTTTAACTGGAATATCGTTATCCAAGATCAAGGCATGGACTTATTCAAGTCGATGTTAGACTTGGTATCCGATGAAATTTGCACCAAGGCAAGTTCATTAGCCTTACAAGTCATGATAGAGATATTGGACCGATCCAAGAAAAGCCGAATAAAAGCTATTGAGGCCGGTGCAATTTGTACCCTAGTGGAGCTACTCCCGGATTCTAACCGATCAAAGTGCGAAAGAATATTGCAAGTTATCAAACTATTATGCGAATGCGCCGATGGAAGATTGGCCTTTATCGAGCATGGGCTAGGGATTGGGGCCGTATCGAAGAGGATGTTACATGTATCAGACACGGCTTCGAAAATCGGAGTAAAGATATTGTACTTGATTTGTAGCTTTAACCCTACCGATAGGGTTTTGGAGGAAATGCTCGTTTTCGGGGCGGTAAAGAAGCTTGTTGCTATCTTGCATATAACAACGGGAAGGTCGATGACCAAGGAGAAGGTAATCAAGATGTTCAAAATGCATGGTAACTCATGGAAGCGTTACCCTTGTTTTCCTTGTGATTTGAAGTATTATTTGGGTTTAGGTCGTGAATAATAATTTATTTTGTTTATATAAATCAAATTCCAAAGATCTAGTTTATGAGTCTCCTATGATATAAATTATTATATAAGATAAATTACGATCACATATGCATCACGATAAAGTTGATTTGGTTCATCGTTAGCATCAGTAAGGGACTATTTCATTTTTGCATGATTTTTAATTTTTTTTTTTTTTTTTTTGTTGTACAAGAGTTAATGTGGATATATAGTTGTACTTGTACATTGAAGATTGATTTGATAGGGCTTGTTTCTTGAATTTGTCAAATATTTGCTCACGCAGTGCATGTGAGTGTATTTATTATTCGATAGCGATGGTAGTATTAATATTTGCTTGTTCTATACAGTTGGAAATATATATACTTCCTCCGTTTCAGAGAAATTGAAACATTTACTTTGGAGTTGAAAAATTAAGGATATAATATTATATTAAGAATGAAAGGTAGAGAGGGAGAGAGAGAATTAGTGGAGGTGGAAAGAGAATGAGTTGAGAATAATAAGTGGTTGTGAGGAAGAGAGAGAATGAGTGGAGGATTATAAAAGTAATAAAAAACTTTCATTTGTGGATTGTTGCAACTTTTGTGAAATTCCCTAAATGGTAAAATGTTGCAACTTCCTTAGAACGGAGGGAGTATATATATTTTTTTAACTTCTTAGAATTAGAGATTGGATAAGAAGTAGAGAGGCTCAAGTGTGAACATGGACTAGACTGTGCTGATAATGGATTGTGTTGGAAGTTTCACCTTAAAATCAATTAGTGCTAAGGGGAGCAGCTCTTCAAGTCTCTATACTGGTCAATGTTTTTCTTTTTAGTAGATGTGAGATAATCATCTAACACGCCCCTTCACGTGTAACCGGTCTTTGTCAAGGCTTACAACATGGACTTATTAATAGGGTGACGCGGAGCAACATCGTAGGCCGTTGGGCCTATACGTGTAATTGACCTTGTGGAAGAGGAGACATAGGGCTCATATAGAAGCAGCGGTAGCGATTAGGCAAAATAGATCGGTGGCTCTGATACCATCTTAGAATTAGATATGTAGTAAGAAGTAGAGAGACCCATGTGTGAACATGGGCTGGACTAAGCAGACAATGTACTATGTTGAAAGTTTCACCTTATAACCGACTGGTGCTAAAGGGAGTAGCTCCTCAAGTATATATACCGGTTCATGTTTCTCCTTTTAGTAGATGTGGGATGATCGTCTAACAAGTATTAATATATTTGCTTGTTTTATATGGTTGGAAATATTTTTTTGAATCAATGACATTTGATTAAATATATGCTCGTAACAAGTCGAGTAATTTTTGCGACTTGAATTGACAAAAAGAAAGAGAAGAACAACCAGAATCGGAACAGCTGCAGTTGCACGGCCGTGCGTTGAGGATGACACGACTGTGCAAGACAACACACCAGTGCTAGATGGTTGACTCGACTATGCATCATAACGATCGCACATCCGGAGAACTCTTAAGTACACGGTTGTGTCAAGAGAACTGCACGAATGTGTCGACTTTTGTTGGGCCGAGTTGAGCTTTTGGACGTTCAGCTGGTTTTTGGTTTAGTTAATTAAAGGTTTACTAAAGAAATCATTTCGTACAAGGATTAAAGTCTATTGGTTTAATTAAGTTTTTTATTGGTACAAATAATTGTTCAAGAATTAGGAAAACTGTTTCCTTCTCCTCTAGGGTTTTAGGTATTTATGGCTATAAATAATACCCTCTCCCTTAGCTTATTTTTTTCGGTCATATTTGAGAGAATCGCTACCAAGTCGATAAAAGGACTAAAGTAAAGACATGAATCACCGGTAATAATAAGTGCATTTATAAGTAAATTTATAATTCTAAATTTAAGTTGACGTAATTATTGGGCTTAATAAATTCTTGTGTTCGTGTGATTATTTTGCTTTTCGCCATCATTCTTATTTTTGCGCTAATATATACCCCTTCCGTTCCATAACAAAGTACTATTCTTTTTTTTTCACCAGAATTAAGGTAAAATGTTAGAAAAGTAGATGTTGTGAGTGCGAATAAGAAAGTGGGGTAGGGAATTGTGAGTAGATAGTTGTTATGAGTGGAAAGGAGAGAGAAAGTGGAGGGAATCTTTTTCTTCTTGGGTAAGTGGTACTTTCTAATGGGACACTCAAAATGACAAAAATAAGAACTTTGTTATGGGATGAAAAGAGTACAGTAATAAGTGTTAGCTGAATTATCAATATTTAAACTAATCTGTTATATACATTTATTAATCTGTTATATACATTTATTAAGTAGTATAATAACAAAATCATATTCTGGTTAGCTATTTGTTTCCTCATAAACACTACATTATTTTATTTTGAAACTGATCAAAAAATAAAAAAGCAATATACATTATAACACCGAGCTAATAATGAAATTATGTTTTGTGAGAGAGTTGATCTTATGAAAAACGTGTTTCCTTAAGGATTAGAAAAATGTGTTTTCTTAAAACACGCGGCCGCTTGTTTTAAAACAGGTGTTGGCATTTTCGTGAATAATTGTAAAGCATCGTAAATGACGAGTGCTAATATTATAAAGTGTCAGTAATTCAAGCTGACGTTTATAAATATTGGAACGGACACTTTTCATAAGTGTCAATGGTAGTATTAAAAACTGCCAGTCATTACACTAACACTTACAAACTTTAAAATTGACACTTAAAATAAATGCTAGTGGTAGTGTTAATAAGTGCCAGTGTAAGTGGCTGACAGTTTTTAACACTACCATGACACTTATGATAAGCGTTAGTTATTTACAAAAGTGTCACCGCCTGTATTAAAAAACTTCTCATTCATTACAAAAATACCACCGTGCCATTTCAAAAACACGTTTTTTCAGCCTATTAGAAGAAAACATGTTTTTTTTTTTTTTTTAACTATATTTTCACTTTGGGAGATTATTTTTGTTATATTCAATAATGGCAGCCAATGAAGACTGTGCTGATGTACCCGATCTTAACAACTGTAGACAGAGCTACCATGCGCACACAGATGGTTTTTAAAACAAATTTTCCCAACAACATAATTGGTCAGTAGTCTAACTAGCTATATTGTAGATCCCTCTCTCTATATATATATATTTGACTATATATTTTGTAGTCAAAGATTTATTTACTTTGTTTCTTTTTTGGTTGATAACATACATCTACTTTCTTCAATTCATATTGCTTTTCATGTAGTTTTCTAAGAGAAAATCGACTCTATAGATCCGTCCCGCTTTTATACCATATTATTTCTGTAATCTGTCACGCCTTTATACTATACGGCACTTTAAAACATCAAAATAAATAATTAATTTACTCTAACAGGACTCTAAACATTGCTCTATAGAGAAAAACTCATCACTTTCTCCAAATTTGATGCAAGGGATAATGTTGTGCTATCCCTTTTTTTCATATTTTTCTTATTAAATATCTGTTTTAATTATTCTTTTTGATATATATAATAAAATTTACAATATAATATTATACAATTTGATATTATTTATATATGTGAAACAATAATGAATATTTTCACAAACTTCTTATATACACTACAACAAAAATGGCCTTTGGCGGCACTTATTTACCGGCACTTGTAAAAATGTCGTAAATTTGGGGTACTTATAAAGAAAACGCCGTAAATTTCTGGCACTTTTTATGAAGTGCCGCAAATTTCCGGCACTTTTTATCAAGTGCCGCAAATTGCCGACACTTTTAATAAAATGCTTCTAAATTTCCGGCACTTTTCATAAAGGTGCTGCTAATTTTCGGCACTTTTTAAAAAAGTGCCAGATTTTAGCGGCACTTTCAAAAGGTGCCGAAAGTTGTGCCGGAAATTAGCGGCACTTATAAAATTCTGAAAATTTTGCGGCACTTATTTAAAAGTGCCGCTTATTTCCGACAGTTTTTTATAAAGTGCCGTTAATAGGAAGAGGTTTAGTTTGATATTTTTATTTAATTTTGAATTTTAATCATATTTTTTATTGCACTTTGAATTAACTTGCTAGTTATATTAGATTTATGTGTACTACAACCATAAAAATGCATTAATAAAAGCTTATGTGTTATAATAATTAATTGTATGCGTGAATTTATATCAAAAAATGATTTAGCCTAGCGGTAGAAAGCTTGTTTCATATGCGGGAGGTCTAGTGTTCAAATCTTGGTAAGCTTAATAATATTTTTATTTAAAATTAGTGCAAAGTGCCGGAAAAAAGTGTCGAAAATCCCGGCACTTTGATAAATACCGAAAATTTGCGGCACTTTTAAAAGTGCCAGAAAGTATTACCGACATCACTTTTTCCAACACTAGAAAAGTGTCGGAAACAGCTTTTCCGGCACTTTTTACATTGCCGCGAACAATCATATTTGTTGTAGTGATAGTATAAGATTTAAAACAAACTGTCGGATATATTTGATGCAAAAATTGCACCATTGTAGAAAATATAATGCATTTTTTGTTGTTTCACACCAAACTGTTGGAAATGGTCTTAGATTGTTGGACATTTATTTATAATCCATTGGATTATTATTTTGGTGCACAATTGTCTTCTCACAACCTTTTTTCCACCTATAAAAATCGTCGATACTCTTTTTAACTTTTATAGTTAACTCAACTAAATTTTAACCATAATTTTGTAAAACTTATGCCAAAATAATATTAAACATTGTTATTGACAAATAATAGGACTATTAATGGTGAATCTATAATAATATATAAAATTGTATAGAAATATTACAAAATTATGCTAAAATAATTTTAAAAATTGTTATTGACAAATAATAGGACTATTAATGGTGAATCTATAATAATATTTAAAATTGTACAGAAATATTTAAATGTTTATAAAATTATTACTAAAGTATAGTTTTATTTGACCAATGAAATTAAAGTGGAACAATATTTTTTCTGAGAGGGTAGGAGTATGAAAAGACTTTTGTGGATCGTTGTACTAAATCTAAATCATGATTTTATGGTAAGAACAAGAGACATTACGGGCCCATCCAATTAAAAATTTGAGATTTGTAGCATTTGAGAAGGATAATACAAATATGTCTATAACAAGAGACATGAGGGTCCACCCAAGTAAAATACTCACTCTATCCCGCTTGAAATTGCAAAACTAGTCAACTTAGGGTCGTTTTGACTAACACTTAATAGAAATATTTGTGATCCGTATAAAAATTTAAAAAATTTATAATGATTACCATTAAAAATCATCTCAATAACAATTTTTTAATTTTTATTTGGAACATAAATATTTCTATAAAGTATTGGTCAAAACGATCCTAAGTTGACCAGTTTTGCAATTTCAAGCGGGAGCGGGAAGGAGGGAGTATATGAAAGTTGTTCCATTTGGGAAGAAAACTAGCCCCACTTTCTTACTTGAAATTATTATTAATATTTTAAACACAATTTATCTTTAGACAAAAGCTTACGTGAAGCTTACGTGAGACGGCTTCATACATGAGACGGTCTTGTTGAGAGAGTAAATTATTTGACCCCTATACGCGGAGCGAGGCAAGCTCATTTTATCTCTCGTTGAGATCCGTCTCATATGAGACTGTCTCACACAAAACTTTCTCTTTATCTTTGAAACTTGTTGTCAGTAGAACGAGAGACATGAAGATCCATCCAAATAAAAATTTGTAAACTTTGAAGAGGAAATTATTAAAATTGGGTCATAACTCTTTTAAAGTTATTATTAAAGAGTGACGTTATGTGATCAAATTATTTATTCAGTTATGTATTCAAGTTGGCATGGGATAGTCCATAAGGAGTGTCTCAGTGGTAGAACAAAGATTCACATTAGTGTGAGGTCTAGGGTTCCATCCCTTCCCATGCCTCCTAAACACCATTATAAGGAGGTAAGTGGGGAACCACTATTGTTCCTTAAAAAAAAAATGGCATGGGACAAATAGAATTTAAAAGTTCAGCTCATGGTGACTTAGCTCCGCGCAACCTAAATTTATGTCCACGCGTAAGCCCTAAAGTCTACTACGCGTGAGGGGGCGTGTGTAGCAATTATCTCACATTGAAAATAGACTGGTCTTGCTCTCACTCTATAAAGATTCTTGGTCATTTCTCGCTAATTAATTTTGTGATGAAAGCTCAGACTTTATAACACATAAAAGGAGTTTTAATATTCAATTAGTATTTTTATCATTCGTTCTTAAAAACCTTTTTAAAAAAGGTCATTCTAATAATTTCATATATCTTAAATTGAGTTATACTTTTTTTTTTTTTTACCTTAAGTTGTAACATATATTTCATTCCAAGGCAATTGTCACAACGAAATATACTTGCTCTACGTGTTACTATAATAATCATCCGTAGATGTCCCGCTCGATCTGGTAGTCTTCTCGCCATAAACGTTCTTGCGTCATCTGAATGATTACTTGTAGACGAACAACCAACCCGAGACCTCCCCTAAAGGAAGCCCTTACACACCTACCTCGATACCACTAAACCAGAAGGTAATTGGTAATTGAGTTATACTTTTAATTTTAAATGAGAGAATAATTTTAGTGTAATTTCATGAAGCCAAATAAATAAATCTATGTTTCCTTAAAAAAATGTCATCTTCAATACGACTCCAAACGAAGGGAATACTTTTCTTTTGGCGGTATATAATAATAGGGTTGGTCTCCTGCAAAACGCGTTTTTCCTAATGGTTAGGAAAAACGTGTCAAAACCTCGAGAAGACTTTATATTGATATCCAGAAGGCTTTATAATGATATCCAGGACCCTTCTGGCTATCACTTTCAAAGGTTCTGGCTATCAATCTCATATCCAGAAGGTTTTATATTGATATCCAGAACTAGAGAACCTTTCTGGCTATCACTTTCAAAGGTTATGGCTGGTTCTGGCTATCAATCTCATATCCAGAAGGCTTTATATTGATATCCAGAACCAGACAACCCTTCTGGCTATCACATTCAACAGTTCAGGCTATCACTTTCAAAGGTTCTGGCTATCACTTTCAAAGGTTCTGCTATCAATCTCATATCCAGAAGACTTTATATTGATATCCAGGACCCATCTGGCTATCACTTTCAAAGGTTCTAGCTATCAATCTCATATCCAAAAGCCTTTATATTGATATCCAAAACCACTGAGAAGTTCCGATTATATACTGTACTACTTTTTTTTTACAACATACGTAACCCCCCCCCCTATAATGGTATTGTAAATAATAATTGTAAATTAATTTAGTTATTTTAATAACATTTAAAATTTGTTATTGAAATTATTTACTATTAGTATAATAGTAACATATTTTAAATATTCATTAAAATATTATATCAATTTAAAATAATAGAAATAAAATAACATTAAGAATATCCTTTTAAGAGGTGGGGGGATGATATATTAAATGAATATTGTATTTAGTATTGAGTATGTATTGTGAAAAACGTGTTTTTCAAAGACGCTGGCCCTTATTCTTATAAACAAGCGGTGACATTTTCGTAAATACTGGCAAGCATCGTAAATGCCTAGTGATAATATTACAAAAACCAGTGATTTCAAACTGGCGTTTATTAACATGAAACTGACACTTTTCTTAAGTGTCAGTGTTAGTGTTTAAAAGTGTCAGCCACTACACTGACACTTTTAAACATTGATACTGACACATATTAAAAGTGCTAGTGGTAGTGTCAATAAGTGCCAGTGTACATAGCTGACATTTTCTTACACTTCCACTGGCACTTACGATCAGCGCTAAACAACTTTTCGTTAGTTACAAAAACGCCACCACGCCATTTTAAAAACACGTTGTACGCGAACCTTATGAAAATACACGTTTTTCCTTGTTTCTCACTTTAGTATTACCCAACACCAGAAATTAGGAGTCCTGTGAATGTGAGCTAGGAAATTGTAACTGTATTATTGGTAGTTGACAGTTTGTGTGGGAAACAAAGAACTAAGATTTGAGTGGTGTCTATCTTCCCTTACCCATTGTCATTAGAGAAAAGTTAGAACAAGTCATAGCTTTGGATATATTTGTAAAGGTCATTTTCACCCTTAAGCTTACTAAATTCAGCTAAATGTCACCCTTATACTTTGTCAACCCCCTTTCTTGAATCAGCTAAATGTTAAACCTAATTATTACTCTCCCGGTCTCAAAATGATCTTCACATTTGACTATTCAAACTTTTTAAAGATATGAACACTTGCTTCACTTGTCATGTTTTGTTTATGCACTTTTAAGCTCAAATTATAAAGACGTGAATTTTTTTTTGAGACAATGAGAAATGAAAAATAGGAAGATCATTTTGGGACGGAGGGTGTATTTCCAAAATTTACTCAAACACCCTTAACTAATGCAGTAGCAAATTTGTTGGTATGCTACCGGGTTTGGAGGTGTTAATTGGTCACATTTATCTTTTCTTTTCTTTTTTCTTACGGAGCGATAGAAATTGGAGCAGTCAACAATCGCAGACCATTGTCAAGTACTCTCTCCGACCCAAATGATCTTCTCATTTGCCATTTCTCGTTGTTTTAAAAAGTTTGTCACTTTTCAACAATTTAGGCTTAAAAGTGGATAAGCAAAACATGGCTAGCAACGCAAGTGTTCATATCCTTAAAAAGTTTTAATAGTCAAACGCGAAGATAATTTTGGGACGGAGGGAGTAAACATTTACTGCTTAATACGAAAAGAGAAATTAATGCCAAATCCCAACAGATCAATGCAGTAGCGAATTAGTAATTGAAACTGATAAGACCGAGCATCGTTCATCGGACCGGACCCGGTTCAAAGCCAGTACAAGCGAGTCCGACCGCGTCAAACCGGATAAGCCCGCAGGCTTATAAGCCCGAGATACCCGGGCTTCGTGATAACAGCAACCGAGGTAGCTCTGCCTCCCGCTATTCTTAGGGTCCCGTGTTGATCACTCAACCACCTGCCCGGAGCCCGTAGCAGCCAGCTGTCATAAACGTACAACAGACGTTACCTGTTCGTGCCTGACACACCATAACGGTTGGTGGAGGAACCATGTTTCCCTGACAACACGCCACGTTCCCAGCCACTCCCCTGGCCGAACCAATGAGGACCTGCCGCGTGTCCGTCCGGTACAAGGGCGGTTAGTACCTTAAACCTACCTCCTTCTTCTACTCATATAAATACTTCTATCCGCCCCCATGGGCCAGGTACGTGCTCTATCCTATTCACACACACAAGGCTTTCACAAGCTTTCTACTTAGGTTTTCCTCAGAGATCTTACTCTCACACCCGAGGGCCTAAGCCGGATTCCAACCCGGCCTTGGTCTTAACAGTGTTCTTGTTTGTGTTGTGATCAGGATCAAGAGACAGCAAAGTTGGAGTTCTATCTCCGTGACCCCAGAAATCTAGGGCGTCATCAGTGGTTCCATTGCCGGGAATCGAAAATCTTCCCAGTGCAATCTTCTTGCTTCGTTTGCTTTCCCAATCTAATTCGTTTCAAATCCTCATCTAGTTCTTCCGTTTTTCACGTTTCCAAAAGAGTACCCCGTCTCTTCTGTTGATTCTTGACATACGAAATCTTCGCGATGACAGGGAAAGAAGTAAACCCAAATGCTAGCCCTTCGGGACAAGTGCCCCAGGGATCAGTTTTTGCCAGGTTGGGAAATAAGACTCTTAGTGGCAACTCCTATACCCCCTCTCAAAGGGCAAGGAGAGAGGCTGATCTGAGAGATCGTATAGAAACTTCCAAAGCTCTCAAAACTCAAAAAACTCCCGTTACTCCTCTCACCCCTGATCAAATCCAAAAGAAAATCCAAATCCTCACAGATAGGCAGAACCTGGTAGAGGAAGGGCTACAGTTGAATCTAGCCCTCGAGGAGTTGTTTAATGCCGAGGCCAATGCTAGAAGCCCCCCTGAAAAATCAAAAGCCCATGATCTGGCGAGCTCCAAAAGCAGGGCCAGTAGGATTGTAGGAGGAAAAAGGCGGACAATCCTCGTAGATGATGACGAGGAAAGGGGAGAAGATGAAGGGGAGAGTGGGGAGGGAGAATCACAGCCCAGAAGGACAAGAGGCCAATCTAAAGGAAAGGCAATTGTTAAAAATGATGATGTAATTACAGAAACCGCAAAAAGGGCTAAAACGGGGGACATAATGGATCAAAAGTTCCAAAGAATGATCGCGGAGCTATGGGAGTCCAAGCAAAACGTAACAAAGTGCGTTGGACCCATGGACGCTTTCGCGTCATGGATCAGTGATTCCCCGATCCAAAGAGGAAAGGTGCCCACGCTAGACGCGTATGACGGCTCATCTAACTCAAAAAGCCATGTTGGGCGATTTGAAGGGCAGATGGCCCTATTTTCAACAGATGAGGCCGTGAAGTGCAAAGCCCTCGCCTCCACCTTTAAAGGGAAGGCATTGGGGTGGTTATTGGCCCATAAACCACGCTCTATCTGCAGCTACGAGCAATTGCGGACTTCGTTCTTAAACTCGTTCGCGGGTGCAGGGGAGGCCGCAAGACCAAAATCGGACCTGTGCGGCGTTAAGCAATACCCCGGGGAAAACACAAAGGCATACATCACTCGGTTCCGGAAAATGACCGAGCAGATTGTGGATCTAACAAGGAACGACATCGAGCTATGCTTCCTAGGGGGATTAACATCCCATACTTTGAGGCAGGAGTTTGCTTGCCGAAAGCCCGAGGGAACTGAGGAAATGTACAACCGAGCCATCGCTATGGCCGGAGTGGAGCCCGCATTTATGGCCGATGCCCGCAGGAGCGTTAGGGAAAGAATCGAGCCTGCTCATGACCCTCGTCATCACTCAGGCTACTCGAGAAACAATGGTGGCCGAGGTAGAGGCAGACCAAGAGGCATGCCCAACTTTAAAAGAGGCGATGACAGTGCTTTCACCCCTTTGATCGCACCGAGAACTGAGATATTACGGGCAGAAGCTTTGCCTCCACCACCTCCACTGGAGAGAAAGCCTTACGAGGCGAACAAAAAGAAATGGTGTGGATACCATGAAAGCCACGGGCATTCTACCGATGACTGTTTCCAGCTCAAGAAAATAATACAACAAAAGGTGGAGGCCGGGGAATTAAAGAAATGGATCACGGGGTCCGGCAGTAAAGAAGAAGCCCCGCGGGGAAATATTCAATACGTCAGAGACAATAATGCAGACGGGGAAGGACGTTATGACATCCAATACATAGGAGAGGAAGCCCCGAGCAATACCCAGCTTTCCGCCCAGATCAGGCGACTGGAAAAAGTGTTCCTGATACCCACCTATCCGCCCGAGCAAGAAGAAATGATCGGTTTCAGAAGAAGTGAACTGGCATCTACCCTTTTCCACTCAACACAACCGTTAACAATCAAGATGGCTATTGGTAGAGCGGATATTGGAAGAGTCCTCATTGATACCGGGGCTTCACGGGACATACGTTACTTCCATTGTTTAGAAGAAATGGGGATGTCTGAGGCGCACTTAACCCCATATGCGGGCTTGTTGGAAGGGTTCACGAATCATACGGTCTACGCCAAAGGGACCATTGACTTCGAAGTAACCATTGGAGAGAGGCCGTTCGAGAAAACAGCCCGTGTCACGTTCATGGTGATCGATCTGAAATCCCAGTACAACGCGATCTTGGGAGTTACCGCCCAGGCTGCCCTTGGAATCGTTGCCTCAATCCCTCACCAGAAAATCAAGTTCAGTACCCCTGCAGGGATCGCGTGTATCGAGAATAAGCCCGAGCTCTTCCTCAAAGTCATAGAGAGAAAGAGAAAGGAGGGCGCAGCAAGGCAAAGACTGGGAAGCCCGAGGGAGGCAAAAAGGGCCAAAGCAAGTGAAAAAGAGGTCGCAGGAACGGCCATGATCGGGACGTTGTCTTTCCACTCCACGAGGGCAGAATTCAAGCGGAGCAGGAGAGCCCGCCGTATGGCCGCGGAAACCGAGCATATCAACATCGTAATTGATTCACTGCATGACCGAGAGGTTGCAGATATTCGCCCTAATGATGCTTTGGAAGATGTGGTCATAAATCCGGCATTCCCTGAGCAGACAATAAAAGTCGGGCTAGAGATCCCCGCGGAAGAAAGAAAGGTGTTGATAGAGCTGTTGCGAAGAAGCCTAGACGTATTCGCCTGGACCGTAGAGGACATGGAGGGGATAAGCAGAGAGGTGATCGAACATGAACTGAATATCGACCCCACATTTACCCGAGTCCTCCAGAAAGAAAGATACTTTTCACCGGAGAAGAAAGCGGTGATCAAAGTCGAGGTAGATAAGCTGCTGAAAGCAGGAATTATAAGCCCGATCAAATATCCGAAGTGGTTAGCCAACGTCGTCATGGTAACCAAAGCAAATGGAAAGTGGAGAATGTGCGTGGATTTCACCGATTTGAACAAGGCCTGCCCTAAGGATTGTTACCCTCTTCCCCGGATCGATCAATTGGTAGACTCTATCGCCGGCCATAGAGTATTAAGATTTATAGATGCCTACTCGGGCTATCATCAAATCAAAATGAAGGAGGCCGATATTCCATCATGCGCTTTCTATGCCGCGGGCAAAACCTACACGTTTAACAACATGCCGTTTGGCCTGAAGAATGCGGGCGGTACATATCAAAGGATGGTAGGAATCGTCTTTGATGATCAATTAGGCCGGAACCTAGAGGCTTACATCGACGATATGGTTATCAAGACCAAGGAGACCTCTCACGACCTTGATGTGACAGAAACTTTCACCAGCCTCCGGAGAAACAATATGAAGCTTAACCCATCCAAATGCGCCTTTGGAGTAAAGGCAGGGAAGTTTTTGGGCTTCATGGTGAACCAGAGAGGGATAGAGGCAAACCCGGAGAAGATCATGGCGTTAATAAACATGCAACCCCCCAGATGTGTTAAAGAGGTACAAAAGCTGAATGGCCGCATCACGGCCTTGGGGAGGTTCATCGCCAAGTCGGCATAAAAATGCCTGCCTTTCTTTAAAACTTTGAAAGGACGAAAAAAGGAGGGGTTTGAGTGGAACGAGGACTGCCGGAATGCTTTTGAGCAGATAAAAGCTTACCTGGGAAAACCGCCGCTGTTGAGCAGTCCCATTTTGGGTGAAGAACTCTACGTTTTCTTGGCTGCAACAGATCACGCTGTGACTGCGGTTTTGATAAGGGAAGAGGACGACCTTCAGAAGCCCGTCTACTATGTCTCCAAGGCACTATCCGCCGTAGAAGGGCGCTACTTGAACATCGAGAAGCTGGCTTTCGCCTTGCTCATGGCCGCTCGGAAGCTGCGGGCATACTTCATCGCCCACCCAATCACGGTCTATTCGGACACCCCGCTAAAAAAAGTGCTCCATAAGCCTGAATCCTCGGGAAGAATGCTGTCATGGTCAATAGAACTGACTGAGTTCCAAATAACTTATTCCCCGCGAAAAACCATCAAGGCACAAGCACTGGCGGACTTTGTGACAGAAACAACGTTTGAAGTAAAGGAAAGCGAAGCGGACAAAGACCAGCCCGATAAGGAAAAGATAAGGCGGGGCAAGAAGGCTGTGAATAATGAAGAAAGGCCGGAGAATTGTTGGTCGTTAAGCGTTGACGGATCCTCCGGAAAAACCGTTAGTGGCGCCGGAATCCTATTGATCGCCCCGGAAGGTCAAAGGTTTAAACGAGCTTTAAGGTTCAAGTTCGCAGTTTCCAACAATCAAGCCGAGTACGAGGCATTGATAGCGGGCTTGGAATTAGCCCGGGACATGAAGGTCTCAAATTTGATCGTAAAAAGTGACTCACAGCTAGTGGTAAATCAGGTCAAAGGGGAATATGAGACAAATCACCCGGTGCTGCTCAAATACAAGGAGCTTGCAGCAAACCTGTTGGGGGAATTTGAGTACCACGAGCTGACCCAGGTTAACCGGGCTGAAAACTCCGAGGCGGACTTACTTTCAAGAATCACAAACGAAGACATCGCGAAGCTCAGTATGGATTGTTGGATAGAATTTACGGAACGCCCGGCCATCGACAGGGTAGAGATCCACCAGATAGGGGAGCCTGAGAAGGATTGGGTAGACGAGATTACGGAATACATAGAAAAGGAGATCCTTCCCAGCGATCCGGATCGGGCAAAGGTTTTGAGAAGACAAGCCGCCAGATACACGATCATTGACAACGTGCTTTACCGAAGGTCTTTTACCAAACCCCTGCTGAGGTGTGTGAAATCCGAGACCATTACCAACTTATTGTACGAAGTCCATGAGGGCGTATGTGGAGGGCATCCCGGTGCACGGACATTATCCGACAAGATCAGATTCCTCGGGTATTACTGGCCGACAATGAAAAAAGATGCGGAGGAATATGTCCGCAAATGCGATCAATGCCAGAGATTCGCCAACATACCAAGGCAGCCATCCACGGAGCAGAGCCTGGTAGCCCCAACTTGGGCATTTGACATGTGGGGAATTGATTTGATTGGGCCTTATCCCAAAGCGCCCGGCGGAGCGCAAATGGTAGTGGTCGCAGTAGATTATTTCACAAAATGGGTAGAGGCCAAGGCGCTAACTAGCACGACGGAAGCAAGTATTATCAAGTTCATCCACGACCATATATTCTGCCGGTTTGGTTTGCCCCGGGCTATCGTCTCCGATCATGGACCCCAATTCCAAAGCAAGTTTACGGCGGAATGCAAGAGACTCAACGTAGAACATCGGCAATCATCTGTCGCAAGACCGCAGGGAAATGGACAGGCCGAGGCCGCAAATAAGTTGCTTATGACCGCCTTGCACAAAAATTTGAAGGGAAGGAGCGGTCGCTGGATGGAAGAGCTCAGTACTGCCCTATGGGTTGTCCGAACCACAACGAGGAATTCAACAGGAGAAACCCCCTTTTCCTTGACATATGGATCAGAGGCGGTCGCGCCCGTAGAGGCAGCCCTACCCACCTACAGGGTCGCCCATTTTGATGAAACAAGGAATGAGGAAGCCCGGAGAAAAGACTTAGACCTTCTTGAAGAAAAACGGTTGGAAGCACGGGCAAAGATGGTCAATTACAAACAAAAAGCCAAAATCCATCATGACAAAAGAGTGAACAAGAGGTCTTTTTCCGTGGGAGACTGGGTCCTGAGAAAAGTTGAAGTCACGGGGAGACAACCCGGATATAACAAGCTCTCGCCCAACTGGGAAGGGCCTTATCAGATCGCCCGCATAATCAAAGAAGGGACTTACAAACTCCTCACCAAAGAAGGGAAGGACTTGAAAAACGCTTGGCACAGCGACCACCTGAAGAAGTATTACCCTTGAAGATTGTATTCCCCCCCTGTTATTAGAAATCCGCCTAGTTTCTACCTTATGCATTGTAATGTTGATGTACGGCTCCATGAGCGGAAAAAAGATGAAAGATCAATAATATTATGTTTGTCCCATTAAAATAAAAGATCTTCCTAAATTCTCATGAACGATACACGGCCTTACGCCCTCGAGCTAGACCGTAAGCCCGCCAAGGGACATACCGTTGCATGAATTCTCATGAACGATGCACGGTCTTACGCCCTCGAGCTAGACCGTAAGCCCGCCAAGGGACATACCGTTGCATGAATTCTCATGAACGATGCACGGTCTTACGCCCTCGAGCTAGACCGTAAGCCCGCCAAGGGAAATACCGTTGCATGAATTCTCATGAACGATGCGCGGTCATACGCCCTCGAGCTAGACCGTAAGCCCGCCAAGGGAGATAATAATGAAAAACAAAGTATTTAAGAAAGAGCAATAAATTCTTGGCGATTCCATGAGCAATAGAACACAATGAAAGTAAATGGAAAGGAGAAATAAGGATCAAAAGAAGAGCAATTAAGTATATTACAAAATCATGTCAAAATAAGAGCCAAATGTTCAAAATTCACAGAATCTAATACTATTACAAAAAGGGCCCCAGGACGCAGCCCGGTTTGATCTTCAGCTGCCCAGCGGCGGGTTGACTTCCACTTCTGGAACAGAATCAGAGGCAGTATGGTCAGCTGTAGAACGAGCCAGAGCTTCAGATGCTTCGGCTAGAGCGGAGGCAAAAGCTGAAAAGGGAAGAACAATACCTTCAACGAAGGGGCCATTGGGGCCAAATACCTTCTCCAGAGCCGCGGCCAGAGACAAGGCGGATTCGTCACCCGTAAACCGCAAGTCATCTATCATTTTGATCAAAGGTTGAACGGTTACAGGTGAAACCGGAGGCAGAGCATTCCGAACCGACTCGGGCAAGGCTTCAAGCTGATGATCGGCAAAAGGTACTAAGGAATGACCGTTAAAACATTCCGGATCCGTGGCCACGATGGAACAAAGGATAGTGATCTCTTGGGCAGTATATTTCCCAGTGGCCGCCAGATTCCGGGCAATTGTATGCACCGCCTGTTCATATTGCTCATTGCCCGCGACGGATAATTTGTCGGAGTACTCTGCGGACTCTTTGAATTCAGCAACCGCCTTGCCCCTCTCCTCCTCCAAGACCCGCTCACGTTCATTCTCATAGCGCATCTGGTCAAGAAGTTTGCCGTCCAGCTCATCCACTTTGTTGGACAGTTCCGCGGACTTCTTCCTCTCCGCCTCCAACAACCTCAGGAGCTCAGTATTGCGAGCGTCGACACTCGCCTTCTCAGCCTCAGCCCGCTCCTTGGCTTCTCGAGCAGCGGCCAGTTCACTGCTTAATTTAGATACCTCCTTGGCCGCGCTAACGACCTCCGCATCTTTACTCTTTAATTCCTGGCCGGCGCTCTCCACAGTTTTGGTCAACTTTTGGACCTCCTCCCTCGCCGACATCAGTTCATTATTCCTCGCCGCGATCACGGCGGCATCAGACTCGTGTTGGGTCCGCAAATAGATAACCTCGTTGGCAATCTGCAAATAACAAGGTGATTAGACTACGATGCGAAGAGAAGCACGATATATAACCCAAGTCAAAAACGAACCTCGGTCAAGCACAAGCCAACGTTGCCCGCGGCGGCGATAGGATTCGAAGCAGCCAAGACCTTCTGTTGGTAATCTGGAAAATATAGACGGTGCATCAGCCCATCACCAACATAGGCATTAGCGCTCCGGCGGCTGTGTAGATCCACCCCATACACCTCGGGGGCTTTGGCTATCTTAAGCCCGAACTCCCGGGCGCGCTCTCTGTCCTCAATGGACTCCACCGGGAATAAATTGGAGCATAGGGTCCCTCTCGAATGAGATAAGACCGTGAAATCACCGGCGGAAGAGCCAACCCTCTGATACTTATCCCTCTGAGGGGACGCCGGATCCACGATAGCAGGGCGCTTCTTCGTGGGCTCGGCAGCAGACAGACCACCGGAGGCTTGGGAGGAATGTCCGGTTCCAATCACTGATTTACCGCGGCCGGCGCCTTGGCGGGGATTCGGAGGAAGGTTCCGGGTCAGTTGCGGCTGAGAAACTACCGCCCCGGACTTATCAACCTTGTCCGTGACCGGGATCTTGACCCCAGGAGCCTCCACCCTTTTCATGGCATCAGCTCTCCTTTGCTTTTCAAGAGCTGCGGCTTTCCTGGCCGCGACCTTGATTTCTGCGGCGGACTTGGGTGGCATCGTATCGTTTGGGTCTGCGAACAAGAGCAACAGTCAGGCGGGTAAAAACAAAGCGAAAGAAGACAAGAAAAATAATACGAAAGTATACAATGAAAGAGACCGAGTAAACCAGGGTCTGGGCAAGTCTCCCCCGAATTACAGGCCGAGCAATCAGAAAGGAAAGCAAATGATTGGTGAACTTTCCAATCAGGATCTCGTAACATAGGGGCCATGATGACCCTGGGCTCGGGGCCAGAAACGCGCCTCGGGGCCACCCCGGCAAAGATCAAGAGCTCCTCATCGCTAATAATTGCTGAGACGTCATAAACTTGAGGAGTCTCCACAACGGACTGGTCGTCCAGGGTAACCCTCTTCGTAAACCGGGCAAGATAGGCCTCCATCGCCGCGCTCAGCTCTCGGCCTTCTTCCGGATCAGGAAAGTTTTGGCGGGACATCGAAATCGGCGCTAAATTGTCAGGACGAGGGAATGGCCAGCCTAAACGGTTCTGAATAACGAAGGGATATCTTTGCCACTGATCGAACTTGTTAGTAGCAGCGGAAAAAATCTTCTCAGACCGCGGTTTGGTCTTTAAGCTTAAACAGCCCGCAGTGACTTGATGGGTGAAGTAAATATGGAGCGCGGACAAAGAAGGCTCATACCCCAGCATGCGGCTTACGACAATAAAGGATACCAGGTAGCGAATGGCATTCGGGGTCAAGTCCATAGGCAGGCAATGAGTGAACTCTAGAAATTCGCAAAGAAACGGATCCAAGGGAAGGCGCAGCCCGTTTTCAAACTGAGCCGGGTAGAATATGCAGGCAAGGTTCTCGGCCCGGATCAAGGGAGGAGTCATCGATCTCCCACCCATGAGAGACTCGTATTCAATAAGACCGTAGACGAGATAGACTTTGGGGTCGACGCGGAACTGCGACAAATACTCATCACCATCATCATCCTCGCTTTCGTCCCTCAAACCCGCGCCAGAGCTAGACGCACCTGCTTGACTGGTCCTCCGGTTATCGGGGCCCTCAGGAAAGGAATCTACGATCCTAACAGGGGAACGAAGCAAGTTGACCTTGCGAGCAGTATCAGGGGCCAACCTCTCCAGTTGCCCGCGTGAGTCCGACTGGGTATCTGAAGAACCATCTCCTATGACATCCCGGGCAGGTTCATCCAACAAGAATTCGTCGCCATCATCAGCCCGCTCTGAAGCATCCCCGCTGCTGGTCACTTCAATCACCCCAGCACCCACGGAAACATCGCGGTTATGGCCTTGAACGGGCAGATCGTCATCCAGAGGGACATCCAACCAAGACTGAGCATTAGAGCTGCTTGCAGACACGCGGTCTCCACCTAATCTCACCAACCTTCTAGCGTTACCGGCCATATCTACATTATCGGGGAATCGAGTTAAAACCGCTTTCACGAAAACCCCTAACTGTTCCTCGCCCCCTATTACCCTCATTCTCCCCGAGTCAAAATGAACTAAGGGGCCTGTCTCCCACAGCAGGGGTAGGATCCAAGAGTCCCACTCATAGACTATCCCTATGGTCAGAAAAGCATCCCGGGAAAGCCTTTTCCAGGCATTTATCAGGTACCGGTAAATCCCTCCCGTTCGTCGACAACAACCAAAAAGGTCCGGACGAAGCATTCTCCCCAGGTCCAATTCATCCATAATCACAGTCAAAGGTTTTTTCAACAAAACTTTATAAAATCAAAGGTGGACCCAGGATTCCTAAGAAAGAGACAAGTTAACCGGTTAGAAATCGGAGATTCGGTGGTTAAAAGTTAAAAGCTTGGTTCGTGATGTTATAAGTTATAAAAACACGGCGTGTTAAGTTTCTACCCCCGATGAACGGTGGAGAGGACCGAAGGCGAAAAGTTAGCAATCAGAAACCAGCGACGAAAATGAAAAGGGAAGCACTACCTGTTAAATCGAACGAGTTAAGGAAACGGAAGAAGCAAATCAGCGTCGTTATCAGCGGTATTTCTCTCAAGAGCGATGGCCAAAGATTATAAATGCCGAAGGTCTTTGAATAAGCCAGTTAGGGTTATTTATATCCCCAGAACAGGTCGGGTTTAAACCACAGATCCGGAGCGACCCGGCTTAGACCCGGAAAACGAAGAGGCGGGAATCAGCTTTTTTCGAATTCCAATGACGGTTCGCATTTAATGAGCGTGCTCCTTGTCATATCAAAGACCTGACAGCTACGTCACTAGCCTGACCCATGGGGCCCACCGTCCTGTCATCAACCACCATTGTAAGACTCCCGTCCCATGGTATTCCGTGCCCGTATTTACTACAGTTTGCTCGGGCCGAGACATGGAAGCGTAACTCCTCGCGCCGCTCATAAATAAGCTGACCCTCGGAGTTAGGGGCCACTGATAAGACCGAGCATCGTTCATCGGACCGGACCCGGTTCAAAGCCAGTACAAGCGAGTCCGACCGCGTCAAACCGGATAAGCCCGCAGGTTATAAGCCCGAGATACCCGGGCTTCGTGATAACAGCAACCGAGGTAGCTCTGCCTCCCGCTATTCTTAGGGTCCCGTGTTGATCACTCAACCACCTGCCCGGAGCCCGTAGCAGCCAGCTGTCATAAACGTACAACAGACGTTACCTGTTCGTGCCTGACACACCATAACGGTTGGTGGAGGAACCATGTTTCCCTGACAACACGCCACGTTCCCAGCCACTCCCCTGGCCGAACCAATGAGGACCTGCCGCGTGTCCGTCCGGTACAAGGGCGGTTAGTACCTTAAACCTACCTCCTTCTTCTACTCATATAAATACTTCTATCCGCCCCCATGGGCCAGGTACGTGCTCTATCCTATTCACACACACAAGGCTTTCACAAGCTTTCTACTTAGGTTTTCCTCAGAGATCTTACTCTCACACCCGAGGGCCTAAGCCGGATTCCAACCCGGCCTTGGTCTTAACGGTGTTCTTGTTTGTGTTGTGATCAGGATCAAGAGACAGCAAAGTTGGAGTTCTATCTCCGTGACCCCAGAAATCTAGGGCGTCATCAGAAACAGTTTTAAATTTTACTAAAATATTAAAATTGCTGATATTTAAAATTTTAATACTGTAGATGATAATGCGACCAGACTTAGTTAAAATTTTGGTAAGTGATGATGTGTATTAAATATTAATGTAACTTGTTATTGCAATAGTAAACTCTTGGACAAAGACATTTTCTTTTCATCCTATTTTAAAATCATGACCTCTATATTCTACTTTGAACGGAAGAATTTAATTTAATTATGTATATTTTATGAAAGGGAAAATGATAGATTATATAGAACCCACTTGTAGCAATCGACTCGATGGATGATTTTGATAGTCTCAAAGGGGATTCAAGTCAATACCTAATACCAGTAGATTGCGGCAATGTGAAGGCAATATACTTTTTCCGTCCCAAAATGATCTTCACATTTGACTATTCAAACCACTTTTAAGGATATGAATACTTGCTTCATTAGCCATGTTGTGTTTATCCACATTTAAGCCTAAATTAGTAGAAATGAGAAGAACTTTCTGGAACAATAAAAATGGGCAAATGAAAAGATCATTTTGAGATAGAGGGAGTATATATTAGATGTCATGAATGAATATGTATATTCTTTGGTCATTAGTCTTTACAAAATTTTTAATCATTTTAATAACATGTTTTAATACTCCCTGTCTTTCCTCACAAAATCTTAGGAAAAACGCGTTTTTCCTACCTCATAGGAAAAACGTGGTGGCATTTTTGTAAATATGTGGAACTTCATTAAAAAACGCGCGGTGGCATTTTTGTAAATAATCGGAACTTCTTAACGGTTCTAGATATCAATATAAAACCTTCTGGATATGAGATTGATAGTCAGAACCTTTGAAAGTGATAGCCAGAACCTTTGAAAGTGATAGCCAAAAGGGTTCTGGATATCAATATAAAGTCTTCTGGATATGAGATTGATAGCCAGAACCTTTGAAAGTGATAGACAGAAGGGTCCTGGATATCAGTATAAAGCCTTCTGGATATCAATATAAAGTCTTCTGGATATGAGATTGATAGCCAGAACCTTTGAAATTGATAGCCAGAAGGTTTTGAAAAACACGTTTTTCCTAACCACTAGGAAAAACGTGTTTTACAGGAGACCAACTCATCTTTCCTAGACGGGAAAAAGAAAAAACTAAATTGTACTCCCTTCGACTCATATAAAAAATAGAGGTGGTCTCCCATGAGAACAAGGGGATCCGTCTCATGTATGAGACAGGTCGCCCCATGACCCATGGGCATGACCCGCCACGTGGCAGCCTCCCAGAGGTCAATTTTTTTTCTTTTTTTTGGTTTTTTGTTTTTTTTTTGTGTTTTTATATTATTTTTTCGGCTTTTCAGCCGTTGACCAAAAGTAATAGTTACCATAACTTAATGTAATGACTGAATACTTATAAAGTAATATTGTTCATAAGTAAACGTAACACCTGTTTTACAAAAACAAAAGCTCGTTTTACCCATTTTTTTCAAATGTAATACTAACTATAATTACATGTAACCCAAACAATATCTAAATGTAATTATCATTTATACTGAAATGTAATAATGCTTTTGCAGAAATCTAAAATATTGTGTATTTTGATTTAATTTTTTGAAAAAAAGTAACATTTGAAAAGTAACAACTCATATATGAATGTAATTGTTTGTACAAGTAAATGTAACACTTTAATAAAAGAAATTATAACATATTTCTATAGATAATGTAATACTTTTACATGTAACACTAATCAATTGTTTTTAGCTCTAAAAATGTAAATGGTTGAATTATTACTTTTTCTATACATATGTGTTACAATTATGTATAAACATTATTACATATAAGTAACACGTTCGTTACATTTTAATTGTAATAAGTATTACTTTGGCAAACGAAGAAAACATAGAAAAAAACACTGTTACTTTTCTGTATATATGTATTACTTTTATGTATACAAACTGTTACTTTATATGAATACAGTCATTACATTAAGTTATAGTAACTATTAATTTTGACAAACCGAAAAAAAACCAAAAAAAAAATATAAAAATATTTTTTTTTTTTTTTTTTTTTTTGTGCCTATGAGAGGCTGCCACGTGGCAGGTTCGACCCCTGGGTCCTGGAGCCAGTTCAGTGGGTCGGGCGGGTGGGTCAAAAACCGACCCGTCTCATGGATGAGACGGGTTGCTGTGTGCGCATGCAAGTCTTTGTCTAAAAAATATCATACTTATTTTTTCCTGTCACAAAGTACGTATCACATGTCTAAATAAAGAAATAGTCTTATTGCAATTCTATCATAGTATAAATAATATAAAAACAAATAAAACATGTTTTTTTTTCTTAGTAGTATTGATAACTAAATTACCACATTGGCCTAAACATAAAAATGTTGATTTGTCAATGACATTTATCATTTAGATGGATAGACGAGTAAGAAATCACGCTTATGCATCTCAGCCCGAAATTTATCATTTAGATGGATAGACTAGTAAGAAATCACGCTTATGCACTTCAGCCAATTTTAAGCACACTGGTTAAAAAAGATGTAATTGGGTAATTGGCTAAATACATTGTTTGACAACCCTTTGCACCAAGTATCATATTTTTGGAAATATTGAGTGAGTATTTACAGTATAAGGGCTAAATTTTTTAAAATATAAGATTAGTTAAAATTAAAGTCTAAGCAAAATGATTTGTTGAAAATGTTGAGAGACCATTTTAATTAGAAGGACAAAATAAAGTGAAAATTTTGAGGAAAACGCGTTTTTAAATGATAATGCTTTTGAGTACACGTGATAGTGTTTTGACTACTAGTGATGGTGTTTTTAAGTGACAGTGTGTTAATAAGTTCCAACTACTTACAATACTTCTATCGCACGTTTTAAAAGATGTTTCACTTATTTATAAATATGTCACCGCGTGCGAAATTTTATTTATTTATAGTTACAAGAATGACACCGACTAATTTTAATATTTTCTAAAATTTGTTAAAAAAAATTTTATAGCCAAAATCTTGCGTAAAACGTGTTTTACAAAACGCTTAGGAAAAACGTGTTTTAAAAAACGCGCGGTCGCATTTTTGTAAATAGTTGGAACTTCTCAACGGTTCTGGATATCGATATAGTGCCTTTTGGATATGAGATTGATAGCCAGAACCTTTGAAAGTGATAGCCAGAAGGGTTCTGGATATCAATATAAAGCCTTCTCAATATCAATACAAAGCCTTCTGGATATGAGATTGATAGGCAAAACCTTTGAAAGTGATAACCAGAAGGTTTTTTCTGATTTTTTTTTTTAGAGTAGTAGAAGTGCTAATAGATAGCCAGTAACAATGTTTAGGATAACTAGTTTCTGTGTTATGAATGTCCAGTGAGTGTGTTAATAAGTGCCAGACGATTTTGAAAAACACGTTTTTCCTAACCACTAGGAAAAACGCGTTTTACAGGAAACCAACTATTTTTTATAACACATGATCTAAAATATATCCAATCAATTATTATTCAAATTCTAAAATCAAAACTTACCTATTCTCAAAAAAATAAAATAAATAAAAAATCAAAAAATCAAAACTTACCTTTGTTGGAAAAGTTTTGTGATTCGAGACTAGTAGAGAGTGAGTCACCTCAACAACCGGTATAAGTTAGTGCCTGGCACAACCCGCATTTTTATTTTTATTTTATTTATTTATGCAATTATTTACTTTGACTACTTGAAGTGTGACCACAATCATTGATTTTAATTTTCTTCTTCTTCTTTATCTCCTAATTTTAATAACATGTGTATTTCCTAATCCGAAATACTCCTAACTAGGTAACTACTCTAAGTTGACTAGGTAAGTAAATGTTCTTTATTTGATATGGAGATTGAGTATATCTCTCAATCTCCTAACACCCCCCCCCCCCCAGTTGAAACATCTACAAAGTAGATTTTCAACTTGCAATTTTTTTTTTTTAACTAAAATTGTAAAAGATAAATATTAAAAATAAAAATAAAATTGTTATTTCTTTATCGACAAACAGTTGTGCCAGCAGTTGTTGAGGCAGATGTGAGGACATCAGACAGCCCATCTGGTCACACATCTTGCTGATGTTGTTTGCTACGTTTGTTTAAACTGGACCATTTTGACCATTCTTGCATGCCGTGATCTTTCATCTTCTTCTGACAAGTTGCACTTTTGCAACACCGATTTCTTTCTTTCTTTGACATGTTGATCTATTTGCAACGGCAATATTTTATTTTTCTCAACGCTAACATGTTGCTCTTCTCGCAACGCCGACATGTTGCTATTATTTTTCTTCAATATTCGTTTTTAGAGTGAACGGCAATAAATCATATTTTTAGAGTGGGCTACCACTAAATCACGTTTTTAGAGTGGCCTACCACTAAATCACGTTTTTAGAGCGGACTACCACTCAATTATCATTTTTAAAGTGAGCGACACTACAAAAAAAGAACTATCAGTTTCGTCGTTAATCCGTCGCCACATTAATAAATATTTTATTTTGTTTATTGTTATTAATAGCGACGAAAAATCCGTCGTTATAATGAAAATAACAAAATAAAATTAATCTATTGATATCCGTCATTATTCCAGCCGTAAGTTGTCGGTAAACATACGCGCATTTTTTGGCGCCATTATTACGACGGATTATCTTCGGATATATGTCCAACGCCCTCATTCGTCGTTAATTCCGTCAGTGATATATATTGTCGTTGTTAACCTCTGTGTCTTCGAGTCGTCGGAAAATGATCGCTAATCTGTCGTTATTTGTTAAAGATGGCGACGGATTTTTATCCCTCGCTAAAATACGTCGGTATTTAACAGTTTTCTTGTAGTGAAGGGACAATGTTGTTCTATCCCCTTTTTCTAAATGACAAAAACTTGTATGAGACGGTCTCACATGAGACGGATCTCGTTAAGAGAGTAAATAGTTTGTCCCACATGGTCGGGGTGTGGGGCAAGCCCATTTTCTTTCTCGTTAAGATCCGTCTCATGTGTAAAACCGTTTCGCACAAGACTTTCTCTTTCTTCATAATTTTCTTTTTGAATATTTGTTTTTATTTTTCTTTTTGATATACTCCCTCCGTCCCAAATTAATGTTCTTAGTTTGACTTTACACGGAGATTAAGAAAAAATAAATGTTGTGAGTATGAAAAGTAAAGTAGGAAAGAGAAAGTGGGGAGTCCAGATCTCCTGTGCCACAGTGTGTGCCCCTCCCTGTGCCATTATAATCCCAACCGTTTACATGCTTGGATAATATCAACATAAAGCCGTTGGATCACTTGTGACACAGGGAGGGGCACACACTGTGGCACAGGAGATCTGGACTCGAAAGTGGGTAGGGAGTTTTTGTTGTGAGAATGACAAGTGGGTCCCATTTTCCATTTTAGGCAATAAAGTAAAGTAAGAACCTTAAATTGGGACAAACTAAAAAGGAAAGTAAGAACCTTAAAGCGGGACAGAGGGAGTATATAATAAAAATTCACAATATAATATTATACAATTTCATACTCCCTCCATCTCAGAAAGATAGTCCCTCTTTTTTTGTTGCTATTACGAGGGAACTTTGAGCAATTATAAAGGCTAATTATAATTATGTTAATGTGAATCTAAAAGTTGGCATTAATAGTATTTATAATGGTGTATCAATAACAATTTCAAAAATTTCATTAGAATAATTAAAAGTAGCCTTAATTATTGCTCAAAGTTCCTTCGTAATAACCACGAAAATAGGGGGACTATCATTCTGGGACAGAGGGAGTATTATTTATATATGTGAAATAATAATAAATATTTTCACAAAATTCTTATATAGTATAACATTTAAAGCAAATTGTTGAAAATATTTGATGCAAAAATTGCACCATTGTAGTGAATATAGTGCAATTTTTTTTTACACTTAGCTATTGGAGATGGTATTAGACTGTTGGAGATTTATTTTATAAACCATTGGATTATTATTTTGGTGCACAATTGTCCTCACAGGCTTTTTTCCACCTCTAAAAATCGTCGATTATTGTCTCGAAAAGATAGTCTCAATTTAATTTTTATAGTTAACTAAACTAAATTTTGACCATAATTTTGTAAAAATTATGGCATAATAATTTTAAAAATTATTATTGACAGACAATAAGACTATTAGTGGTGAATCTATAATAATATTTAAAATTGTATAGAAATATTTAAATGTTTATAAAATTATTACTAAAGTGTAATTATTTGTCCAATGAAATTAAAGTGAAACAATATTTCTTTGAGAGGGTGGGAGTATGAACAGACTTTTGTGGATCATTGTACTAAATCTAAGTCCTGATTTTATGGCCAGAACAAGAGACATTACGGGTCCATCCAAATATGTCTAAAACAAGAGACATGAGGGTCCACCCAAGTAAATTTTGTGAAAGTTGTTCCATTTGGGAAGAAGAAAACTAGCCCCACTTTCTTTGTTTTTTTTTAAAAAAAAATTGGTTTCATTCTAATCTAAGAAAATTGTCATTGTGTTACAAACCCTACCGAGTATATTACAGATATAGTTCTTTATCTATAACTAATTCTACGGGTCTATTACAGAATATGAAATAGCTACTCTATTACATAGACAAGGGATACAACTAAGCACTTGTATGGGACACAAAGATAAGGTTCTCCACGCATCCCCAAAAGAAGTCAAACCCAATACCTCCGCAAAAAAAAAAACATTTACGCAACACACACATACCACTAAGCCATGAGGCCTTAGATGCCCCCCACTTTCTTATTTCAAAGTATTATTTATACTTTAAACACAATTTATGTTTAAAACTTGTTATCAGTTGAACTAGAGACATGAAGATCTATCCGTATAAAAATTTGTAAATTTTGAGGAGGAAATTATTAAAATTGGTCATCATTCTTTTAAATTTATTATTGAGTGACGTTATTGGGTAAATTTATTTATTTATTTATATATTCAAGTTGACGTGTGACAATAGAATTTAAAAGTTCACGATAACCGCGCGACCCAAGTTTATATTCACGCGTAAGCTTTAAAGTCAACTACAGTCGAGGGGGCGTGTGAATCAATTATCTCACATTAAAAATTAATTGGTTTTACACTCGCTCTATAACGATTCTATGCCATTTCTCGCTAATTAATTTTGTGAGAAAGTTCAGACTTTATAACAAATAAAAAGAGTTTAAATTTTCAATCAGTATTTTTATTAGTTCTTAAAAACATTCTCAAAAAAGGTCATTCTAATTATTTTCATTTATCTTATATTGGGTTATACTTATAAATGAGAGAATAATTTTAGTGTAATTTTATGAAGATACATATAAATAAATTTATGTTTTCTTAAAAAAAAATATGTCATCTTCAATACGACTCCAAACGAAGGGAATACTTTTCTTTTGTCGGTATACTGTACTACTTTCTTTTACTACATACTTTTTTTCACTATAAGGTATTTTGAACAATAATTGTAAATTAATGTAGTTATTTTAATATCCTTTAAAAGTTGTTGTTGATAGTATTTATAATAGTACAATAATAACATATTTTAAATATTCATTACAATATTATATCAATTAAAAATTATTTCTATTAGAAAAATAAAATAAAATAAAATTAAGAATAGTTGACAGTGTGTGTGTGGCAAATAAAGCCCTAAGATTTGAGTGGTGTCTATCTTCCCTTAGCCATTGTCATTAGAGAAAAGTTAGAACAAGTAATAGCTTTGGATATATTTATAAAGGCCATTTTCACCCTTATGTTTCCTAAATTCAGCTAAATGTCACCCTTTTACTTTCTCACCCTTTCTTTAATGGACGATAATGCGATCATACTTAGTTAAAACTTTGGTAGGTGATGATGTGTATTAATGTAACTTGTTATTGCATTAGTAAACCCTTGGACAAAGACATTTTCTTTTCATCCTATTTTAAAATCATGACCTCTATATTCTACTTTGAACTGAAGAATAATAAATTTAATTATTTATATTTTTCAAAAGAAAAAAAATGATAGATTATATAGAACCCACCAGTAGCAATCGACTCAATGGATGATTTTGATCGTCTCAAGGAGATTCAAGTCGAGCCAAAATCTTGGGTAAAACGCGTTTTACGAAACGCTTAGGTAAAACGTGTTTTTAAAAAACGCGCGGTGACATTTTTGTAAATAGTTGAAACTTCTCAACGGTTCTGGATATCAATATAGTGCCTTCTGGATATGAGATTGATATCCAAAAACTGTGAAAGTGATAGCCAGACGTGTTTTAAAAAAACGCGATGTGGTATTTTTGTAAATAGTCAGAACTTCTCAAACGGTTTTGTATGTTAATATAAAACCTTCTAGATATGAGATTAATAGTCAGAACCTTTAAAAAAGATAGCTAAAAGGGTTCTGGATATCAATATAAAGCTTTCTGGATATCAATATAAAGCCTTTTAGATATGAGATTAATAACCAGAACCTTTGAAAGTGATAGCCATAAGGTTTTTTCTGATTTTTTTTTAGAGTAGCAGAAGTGCTAATAGGTAGCCAGTAACTATGTTTAGGATGATCAGTTTATGTGTTACGAATGTCCAATGAGTGTGTTAATAAGTGTCAGACGATTTTAAAAAACACGTTTTTCCTAACCAATAGGAAAAACGCGTTTTACAAGAAACCAACTCTCAAGTCAATACCTAATACTAGTAGATAGCGGCAATGTGAAGGCAATATATATATATATATATATATATATATATATATATATATATAGAGAGAGAGAGAGAGAGAGAGTGCATTTCTTAGACTATGAGCAATGGGGGTATGAAATGGTGTATGAAAGTGGGGGGAGGTGTATGAAACCATTGTGGAGGGTGTATGAAACTTGGGGGTTGAATTTGGGGTGTGAAATATTTCACACCGGTTGAATTTTGTGGAAAAGCTCCAGCAAAGACACGTGGCGGGCTATCATTCGAGAGGCGTCAGGCGCGTGTACCACACGGCCCGACAGGGCGCGTGTGGTACCGCCCAGACGGTTTTTTTTTTTTGTTTTTCCCTGTGTTTGCCACGTGTCTAAACGCGGTTGGTCCGTTTTATTTTCGAATTTATTTTTTTATTTCATTTTTTTAGCTGAATTATCACCTAGAATTTTTTTTATTTTTTTTTGGCCAAAATTCATTATTTTTTTTCCCTATAAAATGATACAAGTTTCATTAGATTTAGACACAAAAAAAAAATCTCTCTTTTCTCATTTATCATTTTCCATTTTAGCCTACACTTAAAAAAATTCATCATCTTTTGAGTGAAATGGATCTCAATAATAATCCTTTCAACACTCAAAAAAAAAAATTTAATTTAGTGTAAAATATTATTTTAATTATAAATAATAATAATTATTATTAATTTACTAATCATAAAAATAGAGAATATATAAACAATAAAAATAATATAAAGTAGTGGGGTATAGAATGATGAGTGGGAGGGAGATGAATTTTTTTTTTCCAACTAACCATTGTAGGGGGGTTGTATGAAAGGGGTGTATGAAAGATGAGGTGGATAGGATAAAGTGTTAAAAGTGGGTGTTGAATTTTTTTTGGTGTATGAAACCATTGCTCATAGTCTTATACGGACTTATCCGTACGGATCACCCAAAAAGTTGCTGAGTCAGCGCCAGTTATTACTACGTCTTTGTTCCTTTCTACACGTTTTCCCTTTCTCTCACTGAACTGAAGCCCTCTTTATTCCTCCTCTGCCATAAAAACTCATCTACAGAGAGGGAGCTAACTCCGGCAGCAGCGACGGCATCGCTGGTCTTCATTCAAGCTGTCTCAATCTTCCTTCTTACATCTATGTTTTTTTTCCGATCTGTGTTCCCATTAAAAAAATTGCTTCGATTTGCAGCCCGTTCTGTCCAATTTACGCCTAAATCAAATTCAATCAAATCCCGATTACCGTCCTTGTAAATTGTGTTTAAAGAAGTTTATAGGATTTTGAATTATTGAAACCCTTGGCATTTGGAAATCTGTAAAATTTGTTGCTTCTCATCCCAAACTGGGGTTCATTATTTTATTTTTTTGAAATTGGGGTCAATTGGAAACAAGTTGAACAGTTCTTAACAAATCACAATTACACTTATTGTGCTACTAGGATTGAGGCAGTGTAGTAAGAACCCACTTGTACCTAGTCTGCTGCATATCTCTCTTTATATGCCTCGAGTTGAATAGGTGCCTTTCTTATGTGACTTGTATAATCTGCAGTTGAACCCAGCACAATTCAATTCCAAGCTGTTCTTTGTGGTTAATGAGAGAGAAACGAAGATGAAGAAAGAAAAGAACGAAGAAGAGGACGCAGGGAGAGAGAAAACCAGGGTTTCTGTTAATTAAGGAGGGTAAAGATGGAAATTTTGGGCATCATTCATAGGCGAACTGTCCGACTCAGCAAAATGTTAACGAGTGCGTACGGATTAAATCCGTATAGGATCGGCACTATATATATATATATATATATATATATATATATATATATATATATATATATATATATATATATGTCATGAATGAATGAATAGGTATATTCTTTGGTCTTTAGTCTTTACATAATTTTAACCATTTTAATGACATGTTTTAATAACCCCTATCTTTCTCGGACGAAAAAAAAAAAAAAACTAAATTATACTCCCTTCGGCTCATGTATAAAAAATGTCATATTTTTTTTTTCCGTTCATAAAATATATAGGACTGGACTCTTATGTGGCCGTCTTACGGCGTGAGACGGACCGCCCATGGGTCGACCAACCATTTGTGACCCGCCTGCTTCGCCTAGATCCGCGTACTCCCAGCTCAGTTCTCCTCCCAGCACCTGCCACGTGGCACGCTTTTTTTAAAAAAAAACTTCTAATAACTTTAAAATTTAATATCTTGAGATTTTGAAGTCGGAAAAAAAATTCGAACCGTTGCGTTCGTCTCGACTAGACGAATCAAACTACATAGGTCATGATAAGGTATTCAATTATTTTTCTTTTAAAATCATATTTTTTTAACACATAAAAAAATTGAGTTGCTCGTCGACCGCTTACAATGTAACACTTTTTATGAAAAAAAAGAAAAAGAAAAAACGGTTCTGTCTTGAAAAAGTAACACGTAAAAAGTAAGTTTTTTTCTAAAATATATCCAACCAATTATTATTCAAATTCTAAAATCAAATCTTACCTTTGTTGGAAAAGTTTTGTGATTCAAGACTAGTAGTAAAGTTGAGTGAGTCACCTCAACAACCGGTATAAGTTAGTGCCTGGCACAACCCGCAAACAATTATTTATTATTTATTTATGCAATTATTTACTTTGACTACTTGAAGTGTGACTACAATCATTGATTTTAATTTTCTTCTTATTCTTCTTTATCTGCAGCGCTTGGCCAAGTTTCATATTCACGAACTTTATAATCATCCATATTTATAGTCAAATTTCACATTTAATTAAACTTACCAGAGTGATTTGTTGACCAGCTTTAAGAGAATTACTTTACTTAATATTCCAGTCCCTATAATCTAACCTAAACATGACAAATTATTAGGAAAATGCAGTCCAAAGTCACTTTTCTTTTAAACAGCCAACCCCATGCGAAATAGTTCAAGAAAACATTTGTAATTAAAGAGAGAGAGAGAGAGAGAGAGAGAGAGAGAGTTAATGTCCAAGTTCAAACGTTGACTTGTCAAATTGAACCATTTTTTTCAAAATAGAGAAGCATAATGAAGAGACTAAACTTAGACCGGGCGATACCCAAGCATAAAATGAGTAAACCAATCATCTTTTTACATCAAATTTCGGTTAAATAAGATGAAAATATTATAACAACATCATATACTCCCTCCGTCCCAAAATGATCTTCGCGTTTGACTATTCAAACTTTTTAAGGATATGAACACTTGCTTCACTAGCCATGCTTTGTTTAAGCCTAAAATGTAGAAATGTGAAGAACTTTTTGGGACAATGAGAAATGGCAAATGAGAAGATCATTTTGGGACGGAGGGAGTATTAAAATATGTTCCGAAAATAATCTCACTTTAATTTTATAAAATTAATATGAATGAAAGTTAACCAATGATTTATAAAAAAATGATTATTTTAATGACATCCTAAAAATTGATATTAGCAGTATTCTTAGTGGTGCATGAGCAACAATTCATAAAAAAAATAAAACAATTTTAAAATTTCGTTAAAATGATTAATTTATTATAAGTTACTGGTAAATATTCAATCATATTAACCATCAAAATTAACGTGAGACTATCTTTTGCGATAGAGGCCATAGTTAAAAGGAAACCTTGATTGGAGTTCAGAGGTAGAGGTAAACAAAATCAATTAACAATAGTTGCAGATAATAGAGTCAAACACGAGTTAAACACCTATTTGGTCCTTAACCTTTTGATTTGTTTTCCTTTCGATCCTTAACCTATTTTGGTTTTCCCTTTGGTCCTTGATCTACCTAGGTGCAGGATAAAGTGGTCCTTAACCTATTTTAGTTTTCCTTTTGGTCCTTGATGTACCTATTTGCAGGACAAAGTGGTCCTTGACCTATTTTGGTTTTCCTTTCGGTCAACAAGCCATGTCGACGATTTTAAGGACCACTTTGTCCGGCAAATAGGTACATCAAGGACCAAAAGGAAAACTAAAATAGGTTAAGGACCACTTTATCCTGCAACTAGGTACATCAAGGACCAAAAGGAAAACCAAAATAGGTTAAGGACCAAAAGGAAAACAACTCAATAGGTTAAGGACCAAATAGGTGCTTAACTCGAGTCAAACACAGAGCTTTATTATTCCAGTAAATCAAGCACTGGAACTTTTTTTTTTTTTTTTTTAAATATTATTATATTGGATAAATTCCACAAGGACCCTATGCCCAGATCAAAAGGCTATAAAAACCCACATCATTTGCTTAAGCCCACCTACACCCAAAAGCCAGATCAAAATTCCATCAAAACCCAATGACTCTTTGACCCAGTCAACTTTAATCCCAAAATACCAAAACTACCCCTCCACCCAAAACAAACCCTCCCCTCCCCTCCCCTCATTCACGTGCACAAATTCCTCTCTTTCTCTCCGCACCCTCTCCGACTCTCCATTTCTCCGGTGACCGCCGACGGCATCCTTCATCCCCTCTTCTCCCTTAATCTCTCTCCAGATCCTTAATTTCCTCTCTTCTCCGGACCTCCAACTGCCTCCGATCACACTGCTCCCTCCTCTGTCTTTCCTCTCTCGCCAATCGCCGGTTGAAAACACTCTGGCGTCTTCTTTCTCTATTCTCCGGCCACTTCAACTACCTCTGACGAAATCATCGCCTTCGATGTGTACAAATCTGAGTAGATCTCCCCTCTTATTCCCCTCTTGCCTCCTCCACCCCATTCACAGTCATTTATCCGTCGATCATGTTCCAGATCTGCGTTCTCTTAGTCGTTATTTCCATCTAGTTCATCTCCGGCGATTGACCGGCGCCGCCTCAGATCCTGAAGGATGGACCAAAGCGAGGTATGGTAGTTGAGTCTTCTGAAGGAGAGAGTAGTTGAATATGGTGTTTGGTGTTGTTGTTGCTCCATTTTTGGCACTACTAGTACATGAATTTTTTTTATTTTTTCTGAAAGCACATATGCTGATATGCCAACATTCCTAACTATAGACTATATAAATTTATGGGTGTGTTCGGCAACTCAGATCTGAACAGTTGAATTGGAATTGGAATTCGAAGAGTAGTTTTAGCTTGGTGGAATTAGTTTTATTCTTCCAATTCAAATTCCATGGCTTGGAATCGGGGCATGATTATGATATTGAAAGTGCACTTTAGAATATGATACTTGCTAAGGGTGAAGTTATTAACTGACTCCGTCTCTTGACAAGTCAATGTTTTTAAGCTTTTAGTTATGTTTCCATGATTGCCCCAGTTTATTCATATGCGGCTGTTTCATAATTTCATATAACATTTTTGAGTGTTTTGACTTGTCATTAATTTCTTCTTGTGTGTGTTCTTCTGGGTGACTTCAAATGATGCAATGAAGTATAAATTGAAAGAATACTATCGAGATTTGACCAAGATATATTATTATTATTATTATTATTATTATTATTATTATTATTATTATTATTATTATTATTATTGTTGTTGTTATTAAAAGTTGGAAAAAGTGAAAAAATGACTCTTATACTCTAGTTAAAAGAGTAGAACTGGTCTTATTAGTCAGTTATGAGAGTTTGACCGGATTTGACCAAAAAATATTATCTATTTTTTTTTACTAAAAGTTGGAAAAAGTGAAGAAAAAAAATGACCCTTATACTCTAATTATAAGACTAGAACTTGTCTTATACGTTAGTTATAAGAGTTTGACCGAATTTATCCAAATAATATTATTTATTTTTTTATTAAAAGTGGGAAAAAGTGAAAAAAAAAAAAAGTGACTCTTATACTCTATTTATGAGACTAGAACTGGTCTTATGTTCGTTATAAGATTTTGATCGGAATTGACCAAATAATATTATTTATTAAAAAAAAAACAAATGGAAAAGTGAAAAATTGACTCTTATACTCTAATTATGAGACTAGAACTGGTCTTATACGTTAGTTATAAGAGTTTGACCGGATTCGACAAAATAATATTATTATTATTTTTTATTTAAAGTTGGAAAAAAGTGAAAAAATTGACTCTTATACTCTAATTATGAGACTAGAACTCGTCTCATACGTTAGTTATAAGAGTTTGACCGAATTCGACCAAATAATATTATTTGTTTTTTATTAAAATGTTAGAAAAATTGAAAAAATTGACTCTTATACTCTAATTATAAGAGTATAGCAGTTCTTATACGTGAGTTATAAGAGTTTGACCGATTTGACCAAAATATATTATTTATTTTTTAAATTAAAAGTTGGAAAAAGTGAAAAAAAAATGAATCTTATACTTTAATTATAAGAGGAGAACTGGTCTTATACGTCAGTTATAGGAGTTTGACCGGATTTGACCAAATAATATTAATTTATATTTATTAAAAATGGACAAAGTGGAAAAAAAAGACTCTTATACTTTAATTATAAGAGGAGAACTTGTCTTATATGTCAGTTATGAAAGTTTGATCGGAATTGACCAAATAATATGAATTTATTTTTTATTAAAAAATTAAAACAGTGATTTTTTTTTTACTCTAATACTTTAATTATAATAGGAGAACTAGTCTTATATTCCAGTTATGAGAGTTAGTCTGATATGAGACATGTAAAAAGTCTCATATCAGACTTATGAGGGTCTATTTACAAGGTCTCATAGCAGAGACTCATGAGGCTCTCAAAGGTCTCATAAGTGCATTTTTTATAAGAGTAAAGCATGTCTTATACGTCACTTATGAGAGTTTGATCGGATTTGACCAAAAAATATTATTCATTTTTTTATTAAAAGTTGGAAAATGTGAAAAAAAATGGCTCTTATACTCTAATTATAATAGTGGAGCATGTCTTATACGTCAGTTATGAGAGTTTGACCGGATTTGACCAAAAAATATTATTCATTTTTTATTAAAAGTTGGAAAATGTGAAAAAAATGAGTCTTATACTCTAATTATAAGAGTAGAGCATGTCTTATACGTCAGTTATGAGAGTTTGACCGGATTTGACCAAAAAATATTATTCATTTATTTATTAAAAGTTGGAAAATGTGAAAAAAAATGAGTCTTATACTCTAATTATAAGAGTAGAGCATGTCTTATACGTCAGTTATGAGAGTTTGACCGGATTTGACCAAAAAATATTATTCATTTATTTATTAAAAGTTGGAAAATGTGAAAAAAATGAGTCTTATACTCTAATTATAAGAGTAGAGCATGTCTTATACGTCAGTTATGAGAGTTTGACCGGATTTGACAAAAAAATATTATTCATTTTTTTATTAAAAGTTGGAAAATGTGAAAAAAAATGAGTCTTATACTCTAATTATAAGAGTAGAGCATGTCTTATACGTCAGTTATGAGAGTTTGACCGGATTTGACCAAAAAATATTATTCATTTTTTTATTAAAAGTTGGAAAATGTGAAAAAAATGAGTCTTATACTCTAATTATAAGAGTAGAGCATGTCTTATACGTCAGTTATGAGAGTTTGACCGGATTTGACAAAAAAATGTTATTTTTTTTTTTTATTAAAAGTTGGAAAATGTGAAAAAAAAAAATGATTATTATATTAAATAATTTAATTCGTAACAAATATGTCTTTGGTTCAATGGTTTGGTAATATTGTTCAAGCATAGGTCACATGTTCGATTCCACACTCATGCGTTGCTTTAGAATTTTCTTTTAAATTTTGGAATGGGCTGTGGGCTGGAGTGGATAGGGGCTGGACTGGATAGGGGTAGTTATGTCTTTTGAGTGTTAATGGGTGTACCTGGGATTTTGATCTAGGCATGGGTTTTTATGGGATTTTGATCTCACTCAGGGGTTCTAGGGTCCAAATCTCTTTTATATTTGAATAGTTTTCTAAAGTGACCATTATTCACCTGTATTATTATCCTGGGCTTTCAGGCTACAGAATCTAGATTCTAACCAGTAAATATTATAGACTTTCCTATGGGAATTTCACAACACAAATAGTAAATTTTGACTCTCCAAGAATTTATGCCCGCTATGTCCGATACTCAGAGCTTTGCAATGGCATGTGCAGGTAAGTTTGATCTGGCGGGAAGTTTGAGATCCTCCCAGTCTTCGTCTTCCACGGGAGAGAAATAACGGTCAACCATATCCTTGCTAACAAGCTCCAATCTCGAAGGTTCCCACTGAAAATGACAAAATGGAACAAAACAACCGAAAATATGATCATTTTTTCCTTGTACCTAATGGAGTGTGAAAAGGGTTCTATTGTAACAACGCGAGCATAAAAGGTCAGGCTCGTTATGCATGCGCCACGTACTGACCCACTAAGCACCTGGGTGAAGTAGGGCATCATAGGCCCACCTAAAAGTCCATGAATAATGTTGGTGCCTAATGGTAGTAGTTTTGACTCATCATTGTTTTTACTGGATGGGGATTGCTATACACAACCCAAATTTCTGAGTACACACACTTCATGTTTTAATCTGTTGTACAATACAATATGGTACTCCCTCTGTCCCACTATAAGGTTCTTAGTTTGACTTTACACGGAGATTAAGAAAAAGTAAATGTTGTGAGTGTGGAAAGTAAAGTAAGAGAGAGAAAGTGGGTAGGGAGTTTTTGTTGTGAAAATGACAAGTGGGTCCCACTTTCCATTTTAGGTAATAAAGTTAAGTAAGAACCTTAAATTGGGACAGACTAAAAAGGAAAGTAAGAACCTTAAATAGGGACAGAGGGAGTATATTAAAGCATCAAGGGGGTGCGCATAACATTGCTCTTGCGGGATTCATCATTGAAACTTGATCTAATTTGGAAAATGAAATTACATTTACCTTTGGGTTTTTATCCTTGTCCACTAGTAATGCTCGACAGCCCTGCAAAAGTATGTTAGTCATGGTCTGACAAGGCACGTTGAGAAGCGTTTTAAGTAAATAACTAAAAGAGCCGTACCTCAAAGAAATCTTTGCTGACTATCCCTCGCATGACATTGCAAACCATCCGATATTCACGTACAAGACATTGACCAACACCTTGGAACCTCCCTTCTCTAATCTGAGTAATGAAAAGTAAACAACTTCAACAATTTTGAAGGAGTATGTATATGTGTGTTGCCATGAGTTATGGTAACATTCGAAGGATATATTACTATATTCATGATAGATTTAATTCTGTACTAGTCCTCCGTCCCATAATAAATGTCACATTTGTCTTATCAACGTTTCTAAGTAACGTGCTCCAGTTGTTTGTACATTACATGTGCAATGGTAAAATTCCACTAATAGTATATCCTTCTTTAGAAGTGTGCCATTATTTTTGGGGGACGAAAAAGGAAAGTGCAACACATAGACGGGGATTGTTGTGAGACAGGGAATATTTTTTAAACTAAAATCTTAAGAGTTGTTTGCTTTATTTTAAATCCTAAACCAAACAAGTTTCAATATTTGCTTCCTAAACCAATTCATAGCAACAAAATTCTATATGTCAAATGAAAGTAACTACATACCGAACGAAGAGAGATTTTAAGACTTGTCGGAGATGCTGTTTTCAATGACTTAATAGTCCAAGATATCCAATCATCCATGCCATTTGAAGCCTCATTCTCCTAAACACGAGCAAATAGTCTTGTCAGGTGAGTTGATTTTGAGTAATAATTTCCAAGTTTATGTCCTTATAAGAAAAAAGCAGACCAAAATTATTTAAAACTATCAAATGAACTTCATATTGACCTAATCCATCTGAAAAACATACCAGGGCGGAGATTATCTCTTCAATAGTTCTTAAACAGAAACACCTATCAATAGTAGCCAACCTGTAATTCAAAGTAACAAAAGAATGAGAAGAAGCCCAGTTTGGTGCGAGGATAGGGAAACTCAAAAAGAAAAAAAAAGACTAAAATCATTTTCATAAATTGAATTCGCATCAAGTTGTAATGTGCACGGGACTTTCCATTAGGTTAATACTCCCTCTGTCCAAATTGAAACTACACACATTACCCTTTTGGGTGTCCCATTACAAACTACACACTTCCAAAATTGAAAAGTTTATAATACTTTTTTATTTAATGGGACCCACTTCCTCACTCACTATTCCCTACCCCACTTTCTATCTCCTACATCACTTTTTATGCTCACAACACTCGCTCCCTCCATCCCAATACAACTTGCACCATTTTGGAATTGCACAATTTAAGTGTGTGAATATGATAAGTGGGGTAGTGTGGATAGAAAAACAATAAAATTTGAACATTTTAGGAAGTGAAACTTGCCAGTGGAACACCCAAAAAGGAAATTAGTGCAAGTTGTTTTGAAATGGAGGGAGTATTCTACTAACACTTTTCTTTTAATATCCATGCCCAAGCCAAAGTGTGTAGTGTCAATTGGGGTGGAGGGACTATAACACAAGATTGATAATGAAACTGACGAATGTAAGCATTCCCTATATACAATTTCTTCCTAACATACCTGTAATAGGGACTCTTTTCTTTTAGCTTCGGAATCTGGGAGAACTCGCTGATAATAGCACCAATAATAGTTGTATCACCTGAATCTGCTTTGCGTAGTCTGTCTTCTAACAAAGGCAATTTCTGTTCATCCATAAACGACATATAAGCCAATCATCCAAAACAAAAACTCCCTCCGTCCCGTAACAAAGTACTCATTCTGCCATTTTAGGTGTCCCATTGGAAAGTACTCCATTTGTTTCAAGTAAGTTGCAACATGTTGACTTTTAATGGTCAATAAAAATAAACTTTGACCAAACATTTGTGTCAATTTAATGATCACAATGAAATTCTAAAAAATGTTATTGATATATCACTTAATAATTTATCAATTACAAATTTTAGAATTTCACTTGAATGATTAGATCGCCACCAATGCTTCGTCAAAGTTCATTTTTGTTGACCATAAAAAATCGAAATGTTGCAACTTACTTGAAACAGAGGGAGTATTACTTTCTCAAAAAGGAAAATATATACTCCACTTTCTCTCTCCTTCCCACTCAGAACAACAATCCACTTACTATTCCCTACCCCACTTTCTCTCTCCTTCTCACTCACAACACCTACTTTTCTAACATCTTTCCTTAATTCTCAGTCCTAAAAGCATATGGGTACTTTGTTATGTGACGGAGGGAGTAATGCATTTTAGTTAAAAGGAAACAGATAGATACAGCATGTTTGTGGAAAACATGGTCGTAACTACATAAACAAAGAGTACGTGCTTAGCTAAATTAAGAAGAAATTGAATCGCTAAAGTTGTATCTAAGCTTAACAGCAGAAGTCTATAATTGGACCAAAGTATACCTCTGATGGGACATAGTGTGTCGCAAGACCACAGACACGCATTTCGGCACCATCCAACCTTGCACCAGTCAGACCCACATATTCTCCTGCACAGGTAATGAAACATTGATTAGATCTGGAAGGCAAAAACAATAGTACAACACTTCACACCTTTTACAATATAAGCAGGTAAGTATGTGGAATACTCCCTCTATCCCGAAGTGATCTTCTCATTTGCCATTTCTCATCGTCCCGAAAAGTTCTCCACATTTCTACAATTTAGGCTTAAATGGGCATAAACACAACATGGCTAGTTAAGAATGTGTTCATATCCTTAAAAAGTTTGAATAGTCAAATGGGAAGATCGTTTGGGATGGAGAGAGTATCAGTGAAGCTCCCGAGAAAATCAAGAAAAATTAGCCAATAAAATCGACAACCAATATTTCTCAAGCACATGATTGTCTTACTCCTTCTATCCTTAAATGAAGGTCCAAATTTCAAATCAAGGGACATTGAAAAATCTCAACTTTTTGTACAATTTAGTAGCAAAGATCTATTTATGTTCTTGATATCTTCTTTCGAAACATTTAGTTTTGCAATTATAAAGAGACTAGTGAAAAAATTTCGAAAAAAAACATTTAGGGAGAAAGTTATTCTCAAAAAAGACATTCATTTTGGGACAAAAATTTATTGAAAATCGACATTCATTTAGGGACAGAGGGAGCATATTTAGGCCAAAAAGTAATAAGACGAGCATACGAAAATGATACTAGATCAAAAAGTCCAGCATCAAAACTTTTCCTTACTGTAATCCCCTATGAACCAGAGAAAGCAATCCGTCTCGAGTACCTTCTTAAGTTATTATGTGTTCGAAACTTACTGTCACGCCTGAATCTACTCAACTACAAGAAACGATGCACAAACACCTGACTTTAACCAACCAGATTAGGGCTCTAGTTCAAGATGATTTTGGTTTGAAAGAGAATCCGAAATGAGTACATCACACAACAATATAGACTTCAGGATCACACCGGAATCTTTAACTATTTTTAATAACATTAGAAAGTCTTTTTAATTTAAACTTTATTACCTAATGATTTGACATTCTGAAACCTAGCAGTAAAGAATTCAGAACTTGACAAGCCAAAGAACGAAAAAGAAATCAGAAATCTAACAATGAGAGAGAATATATATTTTCCAAAAAGATACAACAGGCCTTACCAAAGAAGCCAGGGAGTCTTGACAAATAATAAGAGGCACCAACATCAGGAAAGAGCCCTAGAGCCGTCTCTGGCATTGCAAACACCTGCAAAAAGTCATCAACCATCAATAAAACAGCTAATCACTATACCATCTTCAATATCCAATCATCCTGAAATATACCCATAAATTAATTTCACACAAGGTTGAGTATGTGCATAGGTTATGTTGTCGAACAATGCTCATTACATTGTTTACCAGCCTATATTAAAAAGCATTCATTATTGGCCATTTTGGTGCCAAAATACCAACCATCTCTAACTTCCTTCTAGTAATTTTTCTTTGAAAAAGTAAATTGCAGCAATTTTGTGGACTGACACTAACTAAATGGCTATTTTAACTTTGGAAATAAATGAAAAATGCCGCCACATCCTCATGACAAATTTTACTGAATTTGGATGCTAAAAGAGAAAATTCTAGGTCACATCACAGAGAAGTACAACTAGAGTCTGTGCACAATAGAACGTCACAAGCAACAATTTAGTGTAAACTGGAACAGTGAAAAAGACAATACCGAGTTCTCTGTAGCGACTCGAAATCTACCATGTATTGAGGCACCAGCCCCACCTCCCATGACGATGCCGTCAAGGATAGATACCTTCACCAAAGAACAACTAAATGAACTTTCCAGTTCAATCTAACATTAAATCCTCCAATAGAATAATTTTATAATACACAGAAAACAATTACCAACAAAGATTAAAAAAAAAAAGGGAACGGCAATGTTGAGTTTAATCACCTGGGGCTTGCTGTATGTTGCCATCAAATAGTTCAACGTGAATTCTTTTGAGAAATAGTCTGCTCCTGTCCTCCAATTTGCTGATGAGCACAAACAACCGCATGATATAATCAACAATGCTTCAAAATTACTTGAGTTTGTAAAGATAAAAATATTTTCCTCATGGAAGATAACTGACAGCCAATTTCAACTTAGAAGATGAATTTGACGAAATAAACCAAGAAATAAAATGAAGTAGAGTTCTCAACCTCTTGGATTGATAAAGCTAAGAATCTAATTGTTCAACTAAAACTAAGAGACTTCAAAACATACAGCTACCATCAAATGAAAAATACGTGAAGACCACAAAAAGATTTACAAAGGATTTTCAAGTGGATACTTTATCTTAAAGAGCCAACAAAGGAAAACTGGAACATTCTGGTAACGAGGGAGTAAGAAGTAAGAACTACGGAGTAAAAACAATAACAAATGTATTAATTTGAACATGTATATAAAGAAAGAGAAGAGATCGTTACCTTTCCCAATATCATTTACCACACCAACAACATCACCACCGGCACAAAAAGCTTTTCCCTTTCCCTATGACCATAAAGACAATGATACATAGAAGACTGTTAAGTATTTTACCTTTATTGAACCAAAATCGAATCATACTTTATTTTATAGTAAAAGATTTTAAAGGAAGAAGATCAATATTCAAAAGGATAGACAAGGGGATCCTCTACAAGGACAAAAAAGAAAAAAGTACATGAAAACTACATTAAACTATAGCAGCAACCCGGTCTCGCTTCAAGACATTAAGAGATAAACTGGGAAGACACCATTGGCATACGTCCAAAGAGATGCTAGTGTGTGTGACACCATTAGCATAAAAATGCACTATATTATGAATTTGCCCCCCTTTAAATAATATTCTGATGATTTTTTTAACTCAATAGTATAAGTTTGCCCCCATTGGTGCGAGTAGAAAAAAAAAAAAAAAAAAAAGATTCTAGCTTTTTGCAAATTGAGTTGTAGTATTAAACATTCTTCTCTCCCTTCCCTTGAAAATTTTCACTCTTACCTCTAGTCAACTATAAGTTTAAAACTATCTTAACACAATGACTAATTGATTTCTTCACAAGCCATAATCAGCAAGTAACTTCAGTTAAAGCATTAGTGCTTTCTTATGGAAGATGTACCTTCATAATAATTAGCTTCACTCTACAATCCTCCTCATAGGCAAGAAATAGCTCCAACAGCGAAGAGACCTATATTGCAAATTTGAAAAAGATAATTGTTAAAAGTTATTCCTGCTGATAATTAAAAATGTAGCAAGATGTTAAAATATAGAGAATTTTTTTGCATTTCGGGAAATGAATTTCCTAATATATGGCATTCAATTAGTACAGGGCTTATGATCCCACAAGTTACTTCACTTCATGATAGTCGGTGTAGAAGAAAGAAGCATCACATCATCGAAGGCAGAAATAAATTTTAAATACTAGACCATATAAATAATGATAACTTCATGTCAGAAAATAAGCACAAAACGTATCCAGTGTTTGCCTCTAAACAATGCAAACTACCAAGAAAGGCTTGGGCTTCAAGGCAAATGAATTTCTCCAGACAAAGCCATCAAAGCCTAAACCAAAAAAGCTCACAGGAAGTAAAATGAGGCTTACACATTGCTTTCATTTCGCAAGCAAATGAATTTTTTCATGGTAAATAACAATTATGCATTCTGTTTTTTTTTTCTTTTTCCCCATCCACTAATAAATATTTTGACGTACTTCAAGCAAATAAAGTTTCTTCATACTGCATGGAAGCCTTGTATTCCTTAGTTTTGCAAGTGATTTTTAGTATTTAATAACACAGCTTCGATTCTGAATGCATAAAAAAATTATCCATGTATTGAAAAACTGCAGCAGACATTCAAAACTCAAGAGCTTTGAACGGAATAAATCAAATTCAAAGAAGTAATGAACCCATTATTTCATCCATCAAGTACATACCATTTGGGATGAAAGAGCATTTAGTTGCTTAGGCCTGTTCAAAATGATTGTTCTAACGGACGAGTGCTCCTCCACCAAAACCTGTATTAAATCAAAGAATTTGAATGTCAATTTCTCATTTCCAGTCAAACAACCAAACCACACAAAACAGCCAATTTATCTCTTGTTTTTAGAGAAAGCATGGGCCATTTCAAAGCGTAGAAACCAGACTCTAACAATTTCCAATTTATAGTTTTTTTTTTTTTTTTTTGAGTAATACTCAAGAAAAAGAGAGAAAGAGAGCCTATGCTGACAAGTTTTCCTTCAAATATAATTAACTGAGATATTTTAACTCCAATTAATGTGACGGACATCAGGAGAGCCGAAGCTTAACTTCACTCCACTCGAAAATAAAGTATATGTTTTCAGAGTCAACACTTGAAGGACTAACTGAGAAATTTTAATTGCAACATAAATTCCAAGCCTTGTATTTGGAGATACAAAATGAAGTTTGCTGAATTAAATTTACTCTTCCAAATCCAATTAAATGGCTTGGAAATGGGTACCCAAACATACCCTTAAACTTAAGAACTTACACAGGTTTCCAAATCCAATTTTAATCTAAATTTTTTATTAGCTTAAATATTCCCTTAAGCTTAATAAAACATGATTTTCAAAAGGGATTCATAAAGTTGGATGCAGTGTGAGACCATACAACTAAGATCAGTATAAATATACTGATTAATAACTCAAGAAATTACATCAGAACAATTCAAACAAACAGGTATAAAATCGATTAATAACTCAAGAAATTGGGTAATTCAAATTAACCGAAAATAAAACAAAAAACCTGATCGGTATAAGAGGTCAGGGAATTTGAGGGCGGTTGCGGCGCCATGACTGAATTCTGGGTTTGAGGGACTGAAATCAAAGAGTTGCATTTAAAATTGAGTCACTTGTTGTTCTTGGAAGGAGGATGAACAGAAAGAATTGGACAGAAATAGGGTTTAGAAAATCTTTGAATGAAGATTATGCTGCTGCTGCTGCTGCTACAATGGAGGACATTGAAATTGAATGCCATACTCACCTAATTAATCGAATTCCGACTGGTCTGTGATGTTATAATCATGTGGGTTCTTGATAATCGAGGCGTAATTGCTTCCCGATCGTTCAGATTTTTCACCTTCTTCAGCCTTTTGGAATTCTGGGAAGGAGGATGAAATGAGCAGACACACAAGCAAGCAAGAATGTTGATAGGGTTTATCCATCTAAGGTCCCTCAAATACTCTCTAATACTTAAAGGGTACACATTTTTAATGTTATTCCCTTTGAATCCATATAAATAAAAAATTATTCATAAAAAACCCTTACATAAGTTTTACTCCCTCTGTCCCGGAATAAATGTCGCCGTTTTTTCAGACGTTAGTACGAAAGAACTCTGAGCGATAAATTTAAGTTGATTTAGCTATTCTAATATAATTGTAAAACTTTTTATTGATACACAAATATAAATACTATCGATAACAATTTTCAAATTTTTATTAGAATGATTACGTTAAATTCAAATTAGTGCTCAAAGTTCCTTCGTACAAACGTCTGAAAAACTGCGACATTTATTTCTGGGATAGACGGAGTATTATGTTTGCAAATGTCAAATATACCCCTAACTTCATCAATCCCCAAAAAAATTCATTAACGGTGCGTTAATCCGGATTTCGCTCCATTTTATTCGCATTTACTCTCTCACTCCTTTCTCACCAACCCTCCGCCTCCCATTAACAATTCGTCGCCCCTTGCTCCACCACTACCTCCCTCCATGAATGTGTATCTAATTTATATTAGTTCTTTTTTAAAATGATCTTTTAGGCGAGTAATATGTTGAGATAGCCGAGATCCTTGAAGATCTCGGAATATATTCTTTCCTATTTGTATGTATCTTTAGTTATTTAGTTTCCTATTTGATAAAGATGTAAATAGGTAGGAATTATCTTTTAGCTACTTTGTAGGGATTTAGTCTTAGTCTCCAAGCAAGAGTCTTAGTATATATTTTGTATGTATGTACCGAAAATCACAAGGAAATAAACTGAATTTATTTTCCTCCATACTTTCTCCCTATTCTTGGTTTTAACTTGGCACCAGAGCCCGGTTTATCAAAGCCATGGCCGGCGACGATGAAGTCCAGAAATCCGGAGTTGAAAATTCCGGCAAAAGGATGGAGATCAAGGAAGAAAAGAGATCTCCTTATTTTCTTTCTTCAAACGACAATCCAGGAATGATTATCACCCATGTTCAGTTGAAGGGTGAGAATTATGAAGAATGGGCACGAGTTTTCAAAGGATCGCTTCGAGCGAAGACGAAAACGGGATTCATTGATGGCAGAATCCCATGCCCTGATGATTCTGATGAAGCCGACCAATGGTGGACGGTGAATTCTATGATTGTTTCATGGATTTTTAATACCATTGAACCAACTCTTCGCTCCACTATTACCTATGTGGATGAAGCGAAGGTTCTGTGGGATGATTTAAAGGAGCGGTTTTCGATGGGGAATGGACCAAAGACACAACAATTAAAAGGCGGATATAGCAAACTGCAGACAAGGGAAGAACGAGAGCGTGGCTTCTTATTATGGGCGCATAAAGAAACTGTGGGACGCTCTTAATGACTTTGAAACGTTGCCAACATGTTCATGTACCGGCTGTAAGTGTAATATTGGAGCTATGTTAGTAAAAAGGCGTGAGGAGGAACGAGTTCATCAATTCGTCATGGGGCTAGAAACTCCAAAGTTTGAGAAGGTAAAAACCTCCATTATCAACACAGAGCCACTGCCTTCTGTGAATAAGGCATATTCTAATGCTATAAGGGAAGAACAGGTGCTGGGAGGCGGACATGGGGAATTCCCGAATCCAGCCAGTTTCATTGTTAGAACGGTTGACAGATCAGTTGATAGACCAACTGTGAGCACAGATGGCGCGTCAGTTGGCTTGACAGAAAAGAAGGATATGAGCAATGTCACTTGCTCTCACTGCAGGAAGAAAGGACACAGTGCAGATTCGTGCTTTAGGCTGATAGGATATCCAGAATGGTGGGAAGACCAGCGGGGGAAGCCAGCGAAAGGAAAAGGTTGAAATCAATCTTCTTCGGGAAGAAAAGATCAAGGGAAGCTGAGCACAAGGTCCAACAATGCAGAGGTCAGTTTCGAATGGGTTCCAGATCAGGCTAGAGCGCTGGGATTCACAGCAGATCGATGGAACAACTTCAAGAATTTTATACAGACACAAGTGCCGACAACTGTCAGTACAGTTGGCAGCACAAACTGGCAAGGCAACTGGTAAGATGAATGATAAACGTTGGCTTGTTGATAGTGGAGCCAACCGACACATAACAGGGGACATCTCTTTGCTCAGTGATGTTCATGAAATTAAGGCAGATCATATCGGTTTGCCTAATGGGAGATACATGAAATCCACAAAAGAAGGCAACGTTGAGATAGCCGAGAATCTTGTTTTAAAAAATGTCCTATATGCCCCAACTTTTAACTGCAGTCTTTTATCTGTCTCTCAATTGCTTCGAGATTCTAATTATTTGGTGCATTTTTCTGACAAACAATGTGTTGTACAGGACCGGGTCTCGAAGATTTTGATTGGAGCGGGTGAACTGGACGGGGGGTTGTACTACTTGAGGAGGTCACTGACAACGCAAGTATGCAACATTAAAGAATCTGGCATTTTTCAGTTGTGGCATCAGCGACTCGGGCATCCATCAAGCAAAATAGTGGGTTTGTTACCTTTTATTAATCGTAGTAGTATTAATAAAGACGTTTGTGAGATTTGTTGCAAGGCTAAACAAAGTAGGGACAAATTTTTACTTAGTGAAAGTAATTCTAATGAGATTTTCGATTTACTTCATTGTGATATTTGGGGTGATTATCGGAAACCTGCTTTGTGTGGTGCCGTTTATTTTTTAACCATTGTGGATGATTGTTCCCGAGCGGTGTGGGTTTATTTGGTCAAGTCCAAGAGTGATGTTTCCCAAATTTTGAAAAACTTTCTTGCCATGGTGGAGCGGCAATTTAATAAACGAGTCAAGAAAATTAGGAGTGATAATGGGACGGAATTTACTTGTTTGGAAAAATATTTTCTTGAACAAGGGATTGAACACCACACTACTTGTGTTCGTACGTCCCAACAAAATGGAAGGGTGGAAAGAAAGCATAGACATATTTTAAATGTGTCTCGTGCTTTGATGTTTCAAGCAAAATTACCGGTTAAATTTTGGGGAGAGTGTGTGTTGGCGGCTGAGCATTTAATTAATCGAACCCCCTCAAAATTATTAAACGGGAAAACTCCTTATGAAATTGTTTTTGGGAAACCTCCTTCTTACTCACATATTCGGGTATTTGAGTCTTTATGTTATGTTCATTATTCTCGGCGTGATAATGATAAGTTTGCAAGTCGAAGTAGGCGATGTGTGTTTTTGGGGTATCATCTTGGTAAGAAAGGATGGTATGTGTATGATCTTGATGAAAATAAGTTGCTCGTTTCTCGGGATATTATTTTTGTGGAAAAGGAGTTCCCTTTTGCTCACGGACGGACTGACCAAGATGAAGCATACACGGATTCTGATATTTTCCTTTGTTCTTCCAATAATATGGAGGATTGTGAAGAATATGTACATATGACTGGTGCGTTGACTGCACAACCCACTGCACAGTTGACCGAACATTTGGCAGAACAAATACCTGCCGCTGATGAAGTTCCTGACCCAGCTTTCAACCAACTGACTGACCAAGTGACTGACCAGTTGACAGAACAGATTCCCACACAGTTGATTGAACAGGTTGAACAGCCTGCCGATTTGATTGAACCAAAAAATTTGGGACGTGGTCAGAGAGTTAAGGTTCCTTCAACCAGATATCCAGCTTCTGAATATGAATTGGGACAATCACAGGCACATACCACTCAAGCTACACCCCCGTCCCGTCCATCTTCTCAATCCAAATCTTCAGGTACTCGCTATCCCTTATCACACTTTGTCAATTGTACTAAATTCTCGTCTGCACATCGTTGTTTTTTTGCTGCTATTTACTCAGGTGTTGAGCCCAAACAATTTAGTGCGGCGGTTAAAATTCCTCAATGGCGTGAGGCTATGTCTAAAGAGCTTAATGCTCTTGATCAGAATGGAACATGGGAATTGGTTGATGCGCCTCTTGATAAAAAGGTGATTGGAAACAAATGGGTCTATAAAATAAAGTACAATGCTTATGGAACAATTGAGCGCTGCAAAGCTCGATTGGTGATCTTGGGAAACAGACAAGTTGAGGGTGTTGATTTTAAAGAAACGTTTGCACCTACCATCAAAATGGTTACGGTACGAGTTTTTCTTAGTATTGCTGCGGTCAAAGGATGGGAACTTCATCAAATGGATGTTCACAATGCCTTTCTACATGGTGATCTTAGTGAAGAGGTGTATATGAAGGTGCCTTTGGGACATCCGGCTTCATCCTCTGGGAAGGTTTGTAAGCTTAAAAAGTCCTTGTATGGTCTTCGCCAGGCTCCTCGTTGCTGGTTTGCCAAACTTTCTATGGCATTGAAGGGGTACAGATTTGTTCAGTCATGTTCTGACTATTCTTTGTTTTCGTTCAAAACTTCCGCTGCTGAAATACATGTTCTTGTCTATGTTGACGACTTGGTTATTGGTGGGAATGATCCAGTTGCCATTAGCCGCTTCAAGGACTATCTTAGTAGTTGCTTTCACATGAAAGACCTTGGGCGTCTTAAGTATTTTTTGGGGCTTGAAGTGGCGACACATCCGGATGGTATTTTTCTGTCTCAGCGCAAGTATGCAATTGATATACTTTCTGAGGTTGGTCTTCTTGGAGCACGTCCAGCCATTACTCCTATTGAGCAGAATCACCGTTTGGCTTTGATTGAAGATGATGATTTACGAGATCCTGAGGCTTATAGGCGACTTGTGGGCCGCCTTATCTATCTTACTATTACTCGCCCGGAGTTGTCCTACAGTGTGCATACTCTTGCACAATTCATGACTCGGACTAAGAGGGCTTACTGGAAGGCCGCTCTACGTGTTGTTCGGTATCTGAAAAATCGTCCAGGTCAAGGACTTTTGTTGCGCTCTGATTATGCCTTTCATCTTCGAGCATATTGTGATTCTGATTGGGCAAGTTGTTCTCTTACTCGGCGCTCTCTTACTGCTTATTTTGTTTTCTTGGGTCACTCTCCAATCTCTTGGAAAACCAAGAAACAAACAACTATTTCACGATCATCGGCCGAGGCAGAATATCGTTCTATGGCAAGTGCCACGTGTGAATTGAAATGGCTTCGAAGTTTGCTTGGTTCATTCGGCATTTCCCATTCCGCTCATATGACTGTTTTGTGTGACAGTCAATCCACGTTGCATATAACCCAAAATCCTGTCCATCACGAGCGAACCAAACATATTGAGGTTGACTGTCATCTTGTTCGCGATGCTGTTCAGTCAAGTGTCATCACAACTGCCTATGTCATACGACTTCACAGTTGGCTAATCTTCTCACTAAGGCATTGGGTAGTCGACAGTTTCTCCATCTTCTAGGCAAGTTGGGCGTCTGTGACTTACACGCTCCAACTTGAGGGGGGGGGGGTGTTGAGATAGCCGAGATCCTTGAAGATCTCGGAATATATTCTTTCCTATTTGTATGTATCTTTAGTTATTTAGTTTCCTATTTGATAACGATGTAAATAGGTGGGAATTATCTTTTAGCTATTTTGTAGGGATTTAGTCTTAGTCTCCAAGCAAGAGTCTTAGTATATATTTTGTATGTATGTACTGAAAATCACAAGGAAATAAACTGAATTTATTTTCCTCCATACTTTCTCCCTATTCTTGGTTTTAACTTAATATTTTGTAATTTTTGAGTGCTAATCTCAAATTTTTAATGGGGACATACTAATTTTTTTTCCTCATGTTGTCTTGCCCAAGGAATGATTTTTATTTCTCAAATAATTATGTTTTTAAGAAGTAGGTAACAAAATGTCAGTGTTGACAAAGTTTGTTCAAGAGTATACATTTTCTTATAAGTCGTTAATGGCCGTAGCGATTTTATGTTTTACGAGATTGAAGTCGCTACTCTAATAGCATCTTCTATTTTTTCATATTTTATATTTTAGTTACATTGAAAATGAATTTTACAATTACAAGAGAAATTAGCAAGATGAGTGTTTACTAGTAATGATGAATCAAAATAGTCAAATTAAACCCGTACCGTTTTCTATTTAAATGAACGCAAAATCTTGGGAAAACGCGTTTTTTCAAACGCTTAGGAAAAACGTGTTTTAAAAAAAATGCGGTGGAATTTTTGTAAATAATCGGAACTTCTCAACGGTTTTGGATATCAATATAAAGGCTTCTGAATATGAGATTGATAGTCAGAACCTTTGAAAATGATAGCCAGATGGGTCCTGTGTTAGAATAGAGATCATCAAAGAAACAAAGAGAAGAAAATCTGCCAGGATTCCAGGCGGGCGCCTGAATCTCTACCAGGCGGGCGCTCGGTTTTGATCAGAAGGTCCGGATTCTAGAGGAGGCAAGTAAGCGGGCGCTTGGACCTAAGCAGGCGGGCGCTCGGGTGTCGCGAACTGAATTCGGGAATATCAGCTTTTTCGGGATTTCTCTTATGTTTAGGTTTAGGTCTTAGTCTAGGGTGCCTATATAAGCAATGTTCCGCCCCCATACTCATTGTAACTCAGATTTAACATATTATAGTGCAAGATCCTGGCTTGGTAGTGCCCCCAGACGTAGTCAAACATATTGACGAACTGGGTAAACAATTTCGTGTGTCTTTTCTCTGCTTTATTTCTTGTGCTTGTTTGCGGTGCTATTATTTTCTTGGGATATTGCTTGGGTGTTGGAGGGTCAATTCCACAACAACTGGTATCTAGAGCTCTGGTTTATCGTTCCGGGTTATAGGGCGATTAGGATTTGTTCCAGCAATCAAGAATGGGCAAGGATAAACAAGCGGTGGAGAAATTCGATGGGTCTGACTACGGGTTTTGGAGGATGCAAATAGAGGATCACTTGTACAACAAAGATCTCTATAAGCCTCTAAAGGGAGTCAAGCCGAAAGGAGAAAAGCAGGAAGATTGGGATCTCATGGATCGGAAATCCCTAGGGGTGGTCAGATCTATTTTGTCAAAGTGGATCGCGAAGACTACCAAGAAGGAAAAAACCACAAAGGAGCTATTGGATTATCTTACTGAGAGATTTGAAACTCTATCTGCTGCAAACAAGGTTGATTTGATACGCAAGATGGGTAGTCTCAAGATGCAAGAGGGAGGATCCTTAGCTAAACACATCGATGAGTTTATGGATGTTATAGACTCATTGACTGCGTTGGATATTACGTTTGATGATGAGGTTCATGCATGTTTGTTGCTGGCGTCTTTACCAGGAAGTTGGAGCGGAACGGTGACAGCGATCAATGCTTCAGCGGGCAAGAACAAATTGAAGTATGATGATGTTAAAGACTTTTTGTTGGGCGAGGAAAATCGTATGAAGAAGTTGGGGACATCGTCTACTTCGGGATCAGCCTTGGCTACTACTAGCAGGGGAAGGCCGGGTACTAGCAATAAAGGGAAAACTGAATCAAGGGAAAACGTAGTGGGTGGTAAGGGCAAGGCCGTGGAGATCAGAGACAAACCAAGGGTCGCGAAAGGATCGGTTCAATGCTATCATTGTAAGGAGTTAGGACACTACAAGAAGGATTATCCCATGCTGTAAGGATCCCGCCCTCCGGGGGACGCACAAGGCAAGGCTTTCAAAGAGGCGAAATACCAAACACGGTTAACTTTATCACACAAAACGGAGTCGCCACGTTAGTTTAATTTTAAACCAAAACTTAACAAAAAATGGTTAGAGATGATGAGTTCGGAGGTCACGTTACACTTTGGGAAGAACATAGTTGGGGTTCACCCAAAGTGCCTCAGAAACCGAGTCTCCCTTGTTAGTTTTCAAAAGTGCATGTGTGTATGTGTATTTAACGGAAAAGATTCTGTTTTTAACTTTTATTCAAAACTTAACTGAAAATGGGTCTTTTTATCAAGAAAACAAGGATCAGAGGGCAAAATAGACATTTTTCCCTCTGGATCCAAAGTAGCCGTACGGCTCAAGATGTCTCTTCCTGGAATTTTACAGTTTGTTCAGAAACAGTCCAGTTCCAGGCAGAAACAGAGCATTCTGCTGAAACTGGACTTAAACAGTTCTGATTCCAGTTTTATTTCAACACAACAAACTTAAACAAAATCATTCCTATGCCTAATGATCATCAATTGAACCCCAAAACAAGTATTTAGGTGTGATCAAAGCAATCATTGGAGAAAATCACACAAAGGTAATGAACATGGCCAAATGAGACAAAATGACCATTTGATGATTAAAGATGGAAACTTTATCATCAAGATGACATTTTTATACATTATTAACCTCTTAGGGACTAAATTATTTCATAAAGATTCAATATTTATGACCCAAAATGGGATTTCAAAGCTAAATCAAAAGGGTAAGATGATAAACACTAAGGTTTTATCATCCCACATGATTATCATTGCCAATTCAAAACAAAATCAACATAAAGATTTGGACTTTCACCACAAGAGTGGATCCTTAAGCCAAATACAACATTAGGACAACATTATTTGACATAAAGATTTGATCTTTATGACCCCAAAGGGGATTTTGAAGCTAGATCAATGTTTGGATGATAAAGATTGAAACTTTATCATCCAAATGACCATCCTTGCTACCAATGAACAACATAATCAACCAAAACCTGTGCCTTTTTCATTAAAATAGATCATTAATTTGTTATAAGTAAGAAATTCAACAAACCATGATCATCCTTATATTAGAACCACTTTCACACAAAGTGTGAAGGGCACCTTGAATCATCCATAGTTTGGACCATAATGTATAACAATATATATATATATATATATATATATATATATATATATATATATATATATATATAGTGCTTGAAGGACAAGACTTGCAATAAGATTAAGATTAAAGTGCTTGAAGGACAAGACTTGCAATGAAATTAAGTTGCTTGAATGGACAAGACTTGCAAGAATTAAGAGATGAACAACAATAATATGAACAAACAAAAGAGATAAGATGAAAAGAAGGATGGGGGAGAAGGTGGCTTCACCTATGTTTAGTTAGGCCAATCTTCCTTTCTCTTTCACTCTCAAAACACTCTCTGGAGCAATTTTAGCAGAGTAACACTAACAATAATCGTTTCTCCCCCTGGAATGATCAGCAAGGGGTTCAATTTATAGGGGCTGATAGTGCCCAAAGTAGCCGTACGGCTCATGTTGGCGACCTTCTGGATTTTTCAATCTTTTAATTCCAGAACAGTCCCTGTGTCCATATTTTGTCCTAGTGAGGTCTTGGCCTATCATTTTATCCCTGAATGGTGCCTAGAATTCCTCTAAGTTGGTCAAATTCAGATTGGGGTACTTACAGAGCCCCTCGGCAACGTCACTTTTGAAGAAAGCGGGGTTGTCGATAAACACTTCCCAATCTGATGGGAGGACGACAAAGGCTGATTTGATTCCAATGGCTGGACATAGAGGTATAGGATTCCTACGTATCCCTTTTGTGGGGAATCAAGCCTAACGTAGTTCAAAAGAGGGGTGAGAGATTTTAAGGCTTCTCAAACCTATAGACGACCGTCGAGGTCGGGTGGGGAACTCGGGCATGATTCTCATCTGGTCAGGGGCAAAGATTCGTGCATGCCACTCATTCGGTCAGAGGCAAAGGTTCGGGCGTGACACTCATTTGGTCAGAGGCAAGGACTTTGGCATGACACTCATTTGGTCAGAGGCAAAGACTCGGGCATGACACTCGTTCGGTCATAGGCAAGGACTTTGGCGTGACACTCATTCGGTCAGATGCAAGGGCTCGGGCATGACACTCATTCGGTCATAGGCAAAGACTCAGGCATGACACTCATTCGGTCAGAGGCAAGGACTTGGGCGTGACACTCATTCGGTCAGAGGCAAAGACTCGGGCATGACACTCATTCGGTCAGAGGCAAGGACTTGGGCGTGACACTCATTCGGTCAGAGGCAAAGACTCGGGCGTGACACTCATTCGGTCAGAGGCAAAGATTCGGGCATGACACTCATTTTTTCAGAGGCAAGGACTTTGGCGTGACACTCATTCGGTCAGAGGCAAGGACTCGGGCATGTGTGAATACCCCTTTCCGATGAAGCGACGCATGGGAAGTATCTTGTGATTATTTTTATTTACAAAGGGAATATTCTTAATGACATTAAAAATATGAGAGTCGCCACGCCGTTTTAATTAAAGCCAAAACATTGAAAAGAGCATTTTTAGTGGGTTCGGGGGTCAAATTACAACAAGAGAAGAATATTGAACGTTATCACTCCTATTGCCCGAATTGATCGGTCTTTCTATCATGATGAATGTGTGAGTAGTGTGTTAGTGATTTAGACCGGATCCGAAGATTGCCTACGTTCCTCTCAATGTGAGAAGCTCAGGTCAGTGTAGTTCGCAGAGAATTAGAATAGGCAGAAGAATCGGGATCATGAAATAATGAGGGGGGAATTACCTAAAGATTAGGGTTTAGAAATAGTTCCTAGATCATCCTCGGGTTGATGAACCCTCGATCATCATCGTTTATGAAATAACATGTTAACAAGAAGATCACAACCCTAAATATAGCATAAATAAGGTTTTAACCTATGAACACGAAGAACATGTGAAGAACATATTATGAACATATGAATGAACATGCAAAGCATATGAAGAAAGCTATGAATAAACATGTAAGAACATGAATGTAAAAGATCTACATTAAAAATGATGCAAGAACATGAAGAAAAAGTTAGAAAACTTACCTATGTTGGCAAGAAATAAACCTTTGATCTCCTTGAGTGCTTGAATCTTTAATTAGGGAGAAAATGGTGTTTAAGAACTCCAAAATTCGGACTTAGAGCTCCCAAAATCGGCCCCTAAACCAATAGCATGGGATTAGTTTATATAGTAAACTGAGGGGAAGATCTGACGGCTGAGATCATCTGGGACAAAGGTGGCCGCCTGGCCATGACTGAAGACGGCAACAAGAGTGGCCGCGTGGCCAAGGTCGACGCGTAGCAAGGTTGGCCGCATGGCCAATTCTGCTGGCTGACTTGATTCTTAAGCTAGGGTTTCTGCATGGTTTTAAGGAAACCATTTACTACCTATTTTGATAGATTTTGCCATAAATGAGGTATTTCGGGAATCCGGGACAAGTCTTTGCAAGGTTTCTAATTCCTATAAAGTCCTTGTATTTTTGGAAAAGTCCTAATAAACTCATTTTCAGGTCGGGTACTAACAGTAGCCCCTCGGCGACGCTTCTTGCAAGGCAATGTGGGGTCGACGATAAAAGAAGGATCCGTCTGAAACATGAGTTTCAAAACAGATGAAAGGTAAGGGAACGGTTGAACCTTGACAGGCGACCTACGTATCCGCAGGGGAATCAAGCCAACGTAGTTCAAATCTGATGGGAAATTGGGAATGACTGTCCTCTGATGGGGAGCAACGTCTTCTGGTGGGGAAAATGCACCTGCTGGGGACGATAGATGACCGCGTCGGTCAGGTGGCTGAACCTTTTCAGGTTTCCTACGTATCCTCAGAGGAATCAAGCCGGTCGTAGTTCAGAGATATTGGGGAAAGACGAGACATCGAACTTCTGCTGCGGATAATAAACCTACGGATACTATCTTGTATGAAGAACGAACATTCGTAAGCAATGAAGTTATTTGGGAAAAATAAAGACTACGTTGTCTAAATAATCCCAAGATGGAATGGTAAACGCAATCAGGATCGCCAGGGTTCCTGCCGATTGCGCTAAAGTAATAGATGTTGGATCTCTCGCAATTAGAAACGCCAGGGTTTCTGCCAATCACGATCGATTTAGGATGCATATGACATAGAGGCGCCGAAGTCTCTGTAATCATACGAATCCTAAGCAAATATTCGGTGAAGAATGGAAATTTTAAGGGGCTTTCATACCCAAAGGTAACGAATATCAGTCCAAATAGTGCTAAGGGCATGAATTAAGGGGAAAAGATCAGGGGCAAAAATGGAATTTTATCTAAAGGGACAAGGTTGGCCGCGTGGCCAAACACACTGAATTGCAATAGTGTCCGCGTGGCCAAGACCGCTGAGTGGTCAGATCTCCTTCACGCGGATCGCTGATCCGACGGCTGGGATTGCTAGCGCATAAGTGGCCGCGTGGCCAAGGTCGCCGTCGGGCTGATTCCTTGGTCACATCACCAGAAACCCTCCCTCTTCTCCTTCTTTTCTTCTTTCTTCTTCTTCCTTCCTCCATTGTTGACGAGTTAGAGAGAGAAAATTGAGTTTCTTAGAGAGAGAAAGCTCAGATTTTGATAATTTTGAAGACTTCATTTCACATATTTTCTCGAAGCTATGGCAGATTGGATCAATGAGGCGTTATTCAAGGATTTTTCGGGCCAAGGTGGGTATATGCTTCCACAACAAAAGCAACGAGGAGAGGGGCACGGTGATGCTCAGGGCGAGGGAAATGTAGGGGTTGACCCGGGAGCGGGTTTTGAAGCGGCGCCCTTGATTCCACGGGGCGGTTTGAGACAATGAGCCGCGACTCGAAATTATCGCGATAACCTGCTGCGGTCTACGTTCGACCAAGATTACGATTTTTACATCGACTCTGAGCGTCATTGGTCGATGGGGCTTCCGGAGACGCGAGAGGTAAATTTCGAATTTTCACTCCTCTCTTTCTCGCACATTTATATGTTTTATACATAGTATGAAATGCCAGAATAATGGAATGCTAGAATTTAAATTGCTAGAATTGTAAATTGCTAGAATGGTAACATACCTGTGCTGTGTTTACCTGCAGAGGATCAAGGCTCGTGGGTCCACAGTGACTGTGGGCAAACTGTGGGCGTCTCTGCCGGAGGGACCGGGCGGTTTGCGTGCTCGGATCGAGGCTATGGGGTTTGACCCATTCTTTGACAGTGTCCGCATGGTTGGGGGCACCCTGAAGGTGGCAGTGGTGATAGAGGTGTGCAGGGAGTTCTGGTGGGACACCACCCATACCTTCCACTTTAATTGGGGAGAGATTACCATCACGCCGACGGATTTCACGGCTATCACGGGGTTGAGTTTTACTGCTACCCCTCTGCCTTTTGATGAGAGCTTGGCGGAGCGGCGGGACTATAGGCAGGCTCTGTTGGGAGTTGACACTGATCTGGGAGGAGGTGTCAAGGGTTATGGAGTGGAGGCCGGGAAGGTGAACCGTTTGGTGGAGGTGGCTATTGAGGCCTTTGGTAGGGGGGAGTATGATTTGGATTGTTTGGTCCGGCTGTTCTTATGGTACAGCTTTTCAGAGATCTTGTTTCCCAGTGGGGCTACTGTCTGCCGGTACTCACTGCTAGGGGCTCTTGTGGACTTGGACCTAGTCGGTGGGATTTCTTGGGGTGGAGCCGGTCTGGCTGAGATTTACCGGGCATTGGACCATTGCTCGAGGGCTAGCTCGTCGGCGTTGGACGGGTTTCAGTTCGCCTTTGAGGTATGCTCTTGACTGCTCTTCTTTTCACTTGTTGAGATTTCTGCTCTATCTTTTGGTCTGAAACGTCTCTTTCCTTGTATGCACAGGCTTGGGTGTACGAGATATTCGGTGTCGCCCCTTTTCAGTTGGTGATGAGCGCCAACAAGGTTGTTCCCATCATGTCATACTGGTGCAAGGGCAACAGGGCTCCTCCCCGCAGAAACCGGGATAGGAAGACGGTGGATGCTGCTGATCTGAGGAGGGTGTTCGCGATGTCTGAGCCTGTCGGGGTTAGATTTTACCCATGGAGTTCGTCCAATGAGGCTTCGGTGGGTCCCTATGTAGTGGAGTTGACCGCTTCTAGGGTTCTGCTTGTGGGTCTCACCGGGGAGGCCATGTATCTCGGAGAGAGGGTGGTTCGTCAGCACAGGGCTGGTGCGTTACCGTGGGCTCCTTATGACCCTCCTCGGGATATGCTCCGTCCCGCGAGGTTGGCGACTTTCTTGGCTCCCACTCCGGCAGAGCATTACAGAGGGAGTGACGACTATGCCGGCTACATGCGGACACGGCTGATCAGCCCTCAGGTTCGGGCTAGGATGCTATCGGGAGAGGGATCGAGCTCGTCCCGGTATGTTGGTCGGAGTCAGCCTTTGGTTGACATGCCCCTTCGCTCGAGTAGCGTGAGAGTGATGAGGGGCAGCCGGGAGGTGGAGCTTAGCTTGGAGCCGACTGATGCAGATCTTGTTGAGGAGACATTCATTCCTCTGCCCGACGCTGGGGTACGGCTTTGTACTTTATATTAGTCATGTTTGCACGCACTTATTTCTTTCTGCATTGTAATCATTTGCCTTGGCTTCCCTTTCAGGTGACTCGGGAGGCATATATCCGTTCAGCCCGGCGGGAGAACGTGTTGATGCGCTTACTGAGGGAGGCGTACCATTCATGTACTTGTCAGAGGGACGACGTGGCGTCACCCCAGCGTCGGGAACGGTCTCTGAATGGTGCGGGCTCTTCTCACACTGGTGGTCAAGCGGTCCGGGGACGGAGTTCGGGTGCCGGTAGCTCTCGAGCTTTAGCGCGGCGTGGAGACACCACGGAGGAGGATTCTGATTAGGCGGGGCCCAACTTTCCATCTTTATTTCCTACACTGTTAGTCAGTAGAAGCAAATATGTACTGGACAAATATTTAATATGTATGCAAATGTATTTATGTACTAAAATGAAAATGATTTGTGATAACCTATTTGTACAAACTAATTACTTTACAATGTACCTAATTTTATACAATGCATGAGCCATGGGGAAGGGTACGTTGCTTGCATGGATCCATTGCGGAGTGGGAGCATAAATCTTTGAATTTTCTGCATGGGGCAATAGTGGCCGCGTGGCCTAGGACGAAGTTGGCCGCCTGGCCAAGGACAACATCGGCCGCGTGACCAAGAGCATATGTGGCCGCGTGGCCAAGTCTCGCGCCGCCTCCGGTTTTCCTTTTCCTGGCAAGAATCGGAAGCTGTGTAGTATTTAATGGGAGTTTGTGTCCTATTCAACTTCGTACCAGCAGCTCTTTTGATCAATTTTGAGTTCCAATCATCAACTTGCTCTTCTTTTGCCATGGATCACAATGCAAGGCTTTCTAGACTTGAAAAAGGAGCTTTCATAACATCTTTGGAGAAGTGGGTTGCCAAGATATCCGGTCCTTGTCGTAGGAAGTTTGAGAAGCGCTATGGGATCAAGTGTCTTTGGTCATTCTTGCACATGAACTCCAACACTAACCTCTTGCAAGCTTGTGGGAAGTTTTGGAACAACACTCTTCATGTTTTCAACTTTTCTTTTAATGAGATGGTACCCACTTATGAAGACATCAAGGCGCTTTGCGGTTGTGAAGGGAAGGGTACACTTGCATTTCCCTTTGATCTTATTTCTTTGCATGACAAGTTGATAACCTTTGGTGTGCCCGCAGATGACATTGGTAAGTATGCTAGAGGTGGCTACGTCGACCTTTCTTGGATGCCAAGGCACTTCATGCACGCGGATGTGACCTCGGACCGTTCTTTGGACCATCTTGCCTTGTGTTTATTTGCTTCTATTCTTTTCCCTTCCGAAGTCGGATGTGCTAGTGAGGGATGTTTGACCATGGTGAATGCGGCTCGTTCGGGACATGACATTGTACCGGCCATCCTTGGGGAGATCATTTGTGGGATTCCTCATCTTGCGGTTTATGGCGGGATGCCATGCGGCAGTGATAGACTTATGACTATGTGGTTGCAAGAAAGACTCCGAGTGAACAAGCCAGCGGTTTCTTCGGCGGTGGCCCCATGGATGCACCGTATTAGAGGTATGGAGGAGAGGTTCGAGGGCATGACTCTCAAGGGTTGGGAAAGGTACTTGGTGGAGATGGTGACCGATGACATCAAGTGGGTGGTGTTGGGTTTCCAAGTAACATGCGCAGCGGAATATAGCAATTAAAATTTTAAGAAACCCAAAGCCATGGATCCGTTCATATGATTAAATCAAATACAACATGATGAATAAAGGAAAAACTAACCCTTGATGGCTATCAAATTTTCTCTTGGTCTTTGGTGGAGATTTGAAGACTTGATCACGATCACAAAGCTTGAACACGAACTTTGAAGATGATGATTTTCACCCTCTAGCGGTATCCACACTTCGAACGAATATCAAAGGAACTTCTTTGATCTTGGTTGCTAGACCAATATTATGAAACACACTTTCACAATTTAATAAAGAACTATATGGAATTTATTTGTGAATTATTTTGTTCCTCAATCAAGGATATCTTAGAACAAATAAAATCTCTCTCAAACTCTTTGAGACTCACAAAAGCACTAGTCAATATGGTCTGGCCGAATTGGGGTTTTTATACACAATTAAGACCTATTCCAAATAGGTAACTTGTGCCAAAAACCATTCCTAATCGAATTAGGAATTTTCCTGTCGGCATACCGGGCGCCTGCCTGGTCCAACCCAGGCGCCCGCTCATTTGAACAGAAGGTCCAGGTCTTCCAGACTTCATTCAGGCGCCCGCCTGGTCCAACCCAAGCGCCCGCTTGGTTGACCAGGAGGCCCAGAATATTTCCAGAAATTCCTTGGAGGTCCTCCGACCCTAAATGCCAATATAGTCCTCTTATTTAAGATTCGTTCTATTGTGTGTGACCCTCTAGGATTATACTAAGTTGGCAATGGGCTCAAACATGATCCCATAAGATATGATTAGGTTCTAGCAAACCGTCATACCTACCCAAATAGTATAACTAGATACAAGTTCGCATTCCTTTAGAATATGTCACAATCCTTTTGTCCACGATGTCATTGAACAGAAGTCATGGTCAAACAGTCAACTTGTTTTGGTTCAATACTTTCTCGATTCTGAATATGTTGATAATTCAAATGCCATTGATCCGATCAATCCATTTGAATCCGGCCGAACATTTCATCAACATCATTCCTTCGAGGGGCCCAAGCTTGACATCTCTCCGTGGAGGGACAAATCCATTTAGCTTATTATTCTTCCCAACGAGAATCCGATTATGCCAATCATACCCTTCATAATTACCGTGTTAAGGTAGCGTTTGAATATGTCAAACACAATGTTCATCAAGTGGAAGACCATAATAACTTCATGTCTAAGGATTCGAATGACATAACTAATATGAGATATATGTACGACATAGACCATGACATAAATCTCATACAGTGGGTCATGTCCAGTACCTTGTTCCAAACAAGTACCTATAAATCTAACATGATCATCTCATGATCATTTAGCCTTTATACTAGTGCTCAATAAGTACTAGGGACGGGGATTATTATAAGTAAACATGAACAACAATAATAATCAAAACATCTCTTTATTGATATGAAATAAATGATAACAATTACAACGTTTATTAAACGTGCCTAGGGCACTGTTAGTACCCGACCTGAAAATGAGTTTATTAGGACTTTCCCAAAAATACAAGGACTTTATAGGAATTAGAAACCTTGCAAAGACTTGTCCCGGATTCCCAAAATATCTCATTTATGACAAAATCTATCAAAATAGGTAACAAATGGTTTCCTTAAAACCATGCAGAAACCCTAGCTTAAGAATCAAGTCAGCCAGCAGAATTGGCCATGCGGCCAATCTTGCTCCGCGTTGATCTTGGCCACGCGGCCACTATTGTCACTGGCTTCAACCATGGACAGGCGGCCAACCTTGCGCCGGATGATCTGGACCATCAGATTTTCCCCTCAGTTTACTATATAAACCAATCCCATGCTATTGGTTTAGGGGTCCGATTTGGAGAGTTCTAAAGTACGAATTTTGGAGTTCTTAAACACAATTTTGCTCTCTAATAAGCATTCAAACACTCAAGAAGATCCAAGGTTTATTTCTTGCCAACATAGGTAAGTTTTCTAACTTTTTCTTCATGTTCTTGCATTATTTTTAATGTAGATCTTTTATATTCATGTTCGTACATGTTTATTCATAGTTTCTTCATATTCTTTGCATGCTCATTCATATGTTCATAATATGTTCTTCGCATGTTCTTCGTGTTCATAGATTAAGACCTTATTTATGCTATATTTAGGGTTGCGATCTTCATAATTACATGTTATTTCATAGCCGATGATGATCGAGGGTTCATCAACCCGAGGATGATCTAGGAACTACTTCTAAACCCTAATCTTTAGGTAATTCTCCCCTCGTTATGCATGATCCCGATTCTTCTACCTATTCTAATTCTCTGCGAACTACGCTGACCTGAGCTTCTCACATTGAGAGGAACGTAGGCAATCTTCGGATCCGGTCTCAAACACTAACACACTACTAACACATTCATCATGATAGAAAGACCGATCATTCGGGCAATAGGAGTGATAACGTCCAATATTCTTCTCTTGTTGTAATTTGACCCCCGAACCCATTAAACATGCTTTTTCTCAATGTTTTGGCTATAACTAAAACGGCGTGGCGACTCTCATAATTTTAATGTTACTATGAATATTCCCAATTTCAAACACACGTATTCACAGTGGCGACTCTGCTGGGGACTGCTTTGAAACTTTTTCAAACTTAGTGGGTCTAACTTTCGTTTAAATCATGATGCTTGCCATGTTTACACATGCACACACCTGCCATGTTTACACATGCACACACCTGCCGTGTTTGCACCCTACACACACCTGCCATGTATACACATGCACCCTACACACACCTGCCATGTTTACACATGCACACACTTGCCATGTTTACACATGCACACACTTGCCATGTTTACACGTGCACCTCACACACACTTGCCATGTTTACACATGCACCTCACACACTTGCCATGTTTACACATGCACCCTACACACACTTTCCATGTCTACACATGCACATACTTGCCATGTTTATACATGCACCTCACATACTTGCCATGTTTACACATGCACCCGTGCACCCCGCAATGTTAATACTTGCACTTTGTTGATACTTGTATCCTTGTACCTTTGTTATTTCCCCCTTAGTATTAGGGTCAAACAAAACTCTGCTATGCTCCCTTGTACATTATTTTCCTTCTCCTGCATTGCATTGCATAGCATCATTCAAACATTCAAAACTTCTCTCTTTTCTCCTTAAAAAGAATTAGTTTCTTGCCACACACTACCACTAGTCCGTGTCAGCACTGCACAGGTCCCTACTACCCGGAGTATTCGATGTGCAGGAATTTGTGCGCTACTGCCTCACATTTTTCGAGTCACTCGTCTACTCCACTCACCGTGTACGTTCCGCGAGCGGTGGGAACCTTTAACCTAACCCGTGTCAACCCACACATAGAGATTAGGACACTCCTCGGACCACCCATTTAGGATGTAAATAAATGCAAAACTTTTCGCAAAATAAAATGTGCATTGCATCTAGGCGACCTCTAAGGTCCATCGCTCATCCGTTGGGCCATCATTGCGATCCATTTGGGTCTACCCTTCACCTTCGACCGCCTAGGTCAACCTTCTCAACCTTTGACCGCCTAGGTCAACCTTCTCAACCTTTGACCCCCTAGGTCAACCCTTACCAACTTTTGACCTCCTAGGTCAACCTTATCCGCCTTTGACCCCTTAGGTCAACCTTTGACCGCCTAGGTCAACCTTCTCAACCTTTGGCCCCCTAGGTCAACCTTTGACCGCCTAGGTCAACCCTCTGAACCTTTGACCCCTTAGGCCAACCTTTGACCCCCTAGGTCAATCTTATCCGTTTAAGTCAACCTTTGACCCCTAGGTCAACCTCATTTGTCTTTTAACCTCTTAGGTCAACCTTTGACCCCCTAGGTCAACTTTCTCCGCTCTTGACCCCCTTAGGTCAACCTTCGACCTCTTAGGTCAACCTTTGACCCCATAGGTCAACCTTATCCGCCTTTGACCTCTTAGGTCTACCCTTGACCTCCTAGGTCAACCTTATCACCCTCGACCTCTTAGGTCACCCCTCGACCTCTTAGGTCAACCCTTGACCGCCTAGGTCAACTTTATCCGCCTCCGACCTCTTAGGTCAACCCTTGACCTCCTAGGTCAACCTTTAACCGCCTAGGTCAACCTTACCACCCTTTGACCTCTTAGGCCAACCTTTGACCCCCTAGGTCAATCTTATCGTTTAAGTCAACCTTTGACCCCCTAGGTCAACCTTACCAACCTTTGACCTCTTAGGTCTACCCTTGACCCCTAGGTCAACTTTATCAACCTCCGACCTCTTAGGTCAACCCTTGACCTCCTAGGTCAACCTTATCACCTTCGACCTCTTAGGTCACCCTCGACCTCTTAGGTCAACCTTTGACCCCTTAGGTCAACCTCATCCGCCTTTGACCTCTTAGGTCAACCTTTGACCCCATAGGTCATTCTCATCTGCCTTTGACCCCATAGGTCAAACCTTGGACCCTTAGGTCAACTTTATCACCCCTCGATCTCTTAGGTCAACCTTTGACCACTTAGGTCAACCTTATCCGTTTTCGACCTCTTAGGTCAATCTTTGATTCCATAGGAGAACCCAATTACCTTTGGTCCTAACCCCCTTAGGTCGAGCCGTCATCTTGACCCACCTAGGTCATTATTTGACCCACCGTCGTCCAGACCAACCTAAGTCAACCCGTTTAGGTCCAACTTGTCCGTCTTAGGTTAAAGTTACCCCTTCACCTTCGACCCGTCAAGGTCACCCGTGACCCGCTTAGGTCGACTTACCTATCTTGGATCCATCTAGGTCAATCTCCAACTTCCTTAGTTCACCAACCCGAATAGGTCAACCTTTGACCCGCTTAGGTCAAACCATACCTATCCCGTTTAGATCATCCCATAGGCAACCCGTTACAACCCGCTATCTTGATCCATTCACCATACAGGTCAATCTAACCTTTTCTCAATAAGGTCGACCTATCCTACACCCATCTAGGTCAAAACACCATTATTGTCGCATTCTAGTCTCAAACCTTAGGTCAAATTTAGGTCAAACCTTAGGTCAAACCATACCCGACTCAATCAAAACTAACTCCTATAGGTCTTCCTCACCCATGCTTGACCAAGGACCGAGTCATCTCCCTCTTTTTGACCCCTATGGTCATCTCTCACCTATTTTTAAAAGTCTAACTTGATTCGAACTACGGCGACCTGAGCCTCTTATTGTGTGGGACCTCTCCCCCATGATAAGGGAACGTAGGCAACTTCGGCCCGGTCAAACTTTCAATTTTTTACCAAAATGCATTTCAAAAATGTGGAGACCGACTCTTTTCCAAAAATGATTTTATAACGATGCCTTATCATTAAATACGAATCTAATTTAATTCAACTAAGAGGCTTAATTCTTTCATGAATAGAGTTCTGCATCATGTCGGCTGCAAGGAACATTGAAGTTGCAACTGAAGCTGCTACCCAAGATCCCGAGACAATCCTCTACACCGGTACTGCTCTCAGTAAGCAAGCATCCCACTTCGAAGCCATCCTCGATGAACAAGCAATCCACTTTAAGGCCATTCTCAACGAGCAAGCAACACACTTTCAGAAGGAGATGCATAAGACCCTAAGAGATATCGAGAGGCGCCATTTGTCTGACATACGTGGCGTTTATGATTACCTCAACCGAGTTCTCCCTCTTGCTCAATGTCAACACCCGTACGCTCCTCAAATGTACGGGCCGCCACAGACTTCCCCGTTGGGATGCCTCCTAAGATTACTCATCAACGACAGGTACCGGTACCTAAACCACCCTCAAATACAGTTCGGAAGGACGAACGCGAGTACAATGACTTGGGTATGCCGTTAGCCAAACTCTTCAAAAGTCTAGTTCAAGCCGGCAAGTTGTCTCCTTTGTTCAACTATGAACCAAGTAGGGTGAAGCAATGCTTGGATCCCTCCAAACACTGCCAATACCACCAGTACATTGGGCATGAACCGAAGATTGCCTCCAATTGAGGAGGAAGATTCAAAGCCTCATTGACAGCGGAGCCTCACCCGCCAACGGAATACATGGGCATGGGCAAAAGAGGAATTGGGGCTACCTCCTTTAAATAAAAGAAAAGAAAAGGTCATTCAGTCTTCGTAGGTTCTAGAGTGTCCTTAGTCAAAAGTCCACCTTGGACGATTTTTGTTTCTTTAAGTAAAAGTCCACCCCGGACTAGTCAGTTTAAATCTTTTAGTTCCAATAAAAAAGGTCTTTATTTCTTTTCTTTTCTCTCTAGACTTGAGACATAAGCTTGCATATATCAATTTCATGAAAATTGTCTTATTCACCATTTTCGCTTGATTGCTATATCTTTATATGATGAATTAATCTTAATCTTACTCATTAATGACGACTCATTAAAAGGTAAATGGACCCACAAACCATTAACATAACTAAGTAAACGATTAATCTCAAAATAACAAATGCTTCGATCAATTGGGATGAACGAATCACTTTCCCTTCTCTCTACATTCTACCCCCATACACTCTCTCTATACACTCACCCCTTGTACACACTTCATGTACACTCTCTATATACACCTTCTCCCATACACTATCCTCATACGCCTCTCATCCCACCATTAGACCCCTTTTTATAAGGTCGTGACAAAGGAATGGACTGCGGTTGCTCATCATCAAATAGACATCCATGCTGCCACAATTTAAAGGGTTGGTTTGTTCCCATCATGAGTACTACATGCCGTTACACTGGGGCTGTCCGTATTCCATCGCAAATATAAGACAAGTGCACGAAGTCATTCATTGGTGTACGTGATAATCCAATGGAGCTCTACCGGTGAAAATCAAGGGGCTAGGATGCCCGCCGCCAGCAAAAGGCCGCTTGAACTTTAAGGAAGCTACCTCGCAATCGAGAGTGGCAAAAGCAAACTAGGGGCTTGTCTCGCCCAATGTTTCATGTACAAATATAAAAAAAAATAAAAATTATATATATATGGCTCGCTAGGTTGAAACCCAAAAGGGCGACCTAGGCAAAAGTTAGAGCATTGCACAAAAAGAAGCCCGCTAGGTTGAAAACCCGAAAGGGCGGCCTAGGCAAAAAAAAAGGGTGTGCACAAAGAGATAAAATAAAAAAAAATAAAGAAAAATAGAAGGGGCTATCACCATGGAAAATTAAAAGTCCCATTTTCTTTCACCTCAAATGTTCTATTTTCCTTTCTTTCCTTACAAAGTAGATAAACGGCAGCAACCCATGACAACTACGATGGAGCAATCCACTGCAACAACTACAAATGAGTAATCCACCGCAATGAGCTACAAAGAACAACTCACCTCAAACGAACCTCACACCCCTAAACTCAAAAACCAACTTCATCGTCAACCGGGCAACCACTCAAAGCCAAACATAACCTACCTTGGGCCAACTTTCTTTCTTTTATTTCCTCCCACACATACCCACTGAAACCCGACACCATCGTCAAGCGGGTCATCCCTGAACTACGCGGACCTGAGCTCCTCACCTTGAGGAGAACGTAGGCAACCTCCCGGTTCGGTCCAAAATATACACAACCCACCTTGAACCAATTTCCTTTCTCTTCTCTCTTCCCCATATATTTCTACTTCTGATCTCTTCACTCACAATTGATCAAAACATTTATTATTTCGAGACTACTTGCCTAAAACATAATCATAAGATGCATAACTAATCAACGAGGTCCATTCTCGAGCAATCAAATGAGAATCTTGAATAAAACAATTTCAAATGTCTCGACAAGTCTTCCGTTCTACAATCTAGGAAAGAGCTAAACACTTACTTTCTGTCAAGCAGGGGCTTCCTCCCTTTTGTACATATATACACTCAATTGCCCAAAGAGTCAAAATGTGAGTACTATCTCTCTCTCTCTTACTCTCCCCAAAATGCCCCCGCATGTTTTCAAACAATTCTTTTTTCCTTTTTTGAGTCGACTGAATGATCTCAAAAAAAAAAAAAAAAAAAAAAAATGACGCAAAGAGATGCCCGCTAGATTGAAAACCGTAAGGGCGGTCTAGGCAGAAAAAAGGGTGCGTCTTAAAAGAGGTAGAATACCCCGCTCTACGCAACTGGGGGCTTCCCTAACAATAAAGGACCGACCATAAGGTTTCTCAAAGAATGCCGGGGCTTCATCGAGCACATACTTAGAAGAAGAGGACTCCTCATCATCAAGCTCGACGTAGGATTTCTCAAAGGAGGGAGGATACCCGATCATCAAACTAGAGCGTCCCCAACAAAATGGGTCGACTATACGCTTTCTCGGAGAACACCGGAGCTTCAACAAGGAAGGGCATCCCTCATCGCCGAGCTCGGTACATGACGAACTCTTTGAATTGGTTAGAATCGTAATTAATTATAAAGCATCTTTATAAAGTCATAACACTTTCAAAAGTTTTCTCTTCCATGACACTTTGTTTATAAACCCGCACTCTCGGTCTCCACAAAATTTGTATAAACCTCCTCAGCCCACTCTGAGACCCACCTTTGTGATTCTTGAACCGACTCGGCCCTTCACCCTATTTCCTACACAATAGGATACCCTTAGGTCCCAACCTACCTGGTTCAAAACCTTAGGTCCCAAGCCTACCCGGTCAGTCTTGCCTAAGTTACACCATAAACTCTCTAGGTCCCGAGCCTACCCGATCAGTCTTACCTAGGCCCCAAACCTACCCGGTGAGTCTTACCTAGGTTACATCATAACCTCTTAGCTCGACCTTCTGCAAGTTCATAGCATGACTCCTTCGGCCTCAAACCGGTTCTACCCAAAACTTCAGACCTTAAACTAGTTAACCAAAGCCAAATCCTTAGAATGACCCATTAGGTCCCGAACCTACTAGGTCCCGAGTCTACCTGATCTCTTAGATCCCAAACCTACCAATATATATTCATCCTTACCTTGTCCAGACTATGTCTCCCCTATCCTCTTAGGTCCAGCCTCTTAGATCTACCCAGTCTAACCTGTTGAACGATCCCTTAGATCCCAAGTCCATGCAAGGCCGCCAAACACCTACCTCATAGGTTTCTAGCATATCCGATTCACACCTTAGGTCTCAACTCCTAAACCCTTTAGATCACAAAACTGCTACCCTCTAAGTCTATAACCTTAGAGCTCATCCCTTAGAATTCTTTAGTTCCCAAGCCTTCTTGGTCTGACCAACTAAATCTATGTTATCCATACTTCTTGGGTCTAAACCCCTCTACAAACCTAGTGTCACCCATTAGCCGCGAGAGACTACCTAGCCTGACCTTCACCCCTTTGGTCTCCAACCTACTTAATCCAAGTCGAGTCCAAACCTCGAACTTACGCGATCCTCTCCTCAAACTCCATGGATCTCAAACATCGCTTCCCCAACGAGCCTAAACCTCGAACCTGCTCAAGCACATAGGATCTCCTGCGTGCCGTGCCATGCCATAGACCCGTCCGGTCAGAACTCGTGCGCTTAACACCTTTGGGGTCCCATCCCTAGCCTACCTTCACAATCGCCGAACGAGCTTGGTCACGCGCAATGACCTCTAAGACAAACTTAGGTCCTAAGCATACCCAATCCAACTTAGGCACCTATTGTACTCGAGCAAAGTCTTGGACACTCAATCCCTTTACCTAAAGCGCCAACATGGTCACATGCCCAGACCCATTTCTTGCACATGGCTCACACCTAGCACACCTTAGAGCCCAAACCCGACATGCGTATTAGGTACTAGGATCATCCAATCCCAATCCATTGCTCCTTAGCCGACCTCAAGCCTGCTTGGTCATAACGTGGTTTCTCTAGGACAAAAGACTTACCCGCTTGAAAGCCTTATGTCCCAACGCTACCCTGTCTAGCCTTCGATCTCCTAGATATCACGCCAACCATTCCATTAGGCCCCGGTCTCCTCAACACATTTCTGATTCTTACCCTAGTTAAACCCTAGAACTTTAGCCTAGGTCTAATCTATCGAGCCTATCCAGCCACGAGGTATCAAGCTCATTTGCCCCAAACCGCAACACTCTTAGACCTCAAACTTGCTCGGTCTAAACCAAGACAAACCTTCAAATGCTTTCGGTCTCCAAACCCTAGCCTTAAACCTAGGTAAACACATTCTCTAAACCATAGCCTCAAGCCTAGGTAGTCACATCATTCTCTCTGAACCCTAGCCTCAAGCCTAGGTAATTACATCCTTCCTAAACCCTAGCCCCAAGCCTAGGTAGTTACATCCCTTCCAAACCCTACCTTAGAGCCTAGGTATTACACCCTTCCTAAACCCTAGCCTTGATCCTAGGTAGTCACGTATCCTCTCTAAACCCTAGCCTCGAGCCTAGGTAGTCATATCATTCTCTCTGAACCCTAGCCTCAAGCCTAGGTAATTACATCCTTTCAAACCCTAGCCTAAAGCCTAGGAAGTTACATCCTTCTTAAACCCTAGCCTTGATCCTAGGTAGTTACACCCTTCCTAAACCTTGATCCTAGGTAGTCACATATCCTATCTAAACCCTATCCTTAAGCCTAGGAAACAATAACATCCCCTTTAACCCTAGCCCAAATTCTAGGGAATTTCCAAAGCCCCGTATGCAACATTATTTCCAAATTCCCGAAACCCTAGTCTCGAAACCTAGGAAATTTACAATCTCAATTCTCCGTTTTATTGAACCCTAGTCCAAAACCTAGGATATAATGCCCTGTCCAAAACTCAATCAACCCTAGCCTCAAGCTTAGGTAGTCGCACTCTTTCCAAACCCTAGCCTCAAGCCTAGGTAGTCGCATTCGCTCTAAACCCTAGCCTCGAGCCTAGGTAGTCGCATTCGATCTAAACCCTAGCCTCAAGCCTAGGTAGTCGCACTCTTTCTAAAGCCCTAGTCTCAAGGCTAGGTAGAAATTATCCTCTTTAAACTCTATCATCAAGCCTAGGATTCAACATTCCCTTCAAACCCCAGTCCTATACCTAGGAAACTCCTTCACCTTAGTCTCAAAACGTAGGAAGTTTACAGTCCTTAGCCTTAAAACCTAGCCTAAAGCCTAGGTTACCATGAACCTTTCCAAGCCATAGTCACCAATCCCGGGAAATGGTGAACCCTAACATCAAGCTTAGTGGACCTTCCACAAAAGCAATCCCTCTTCCAACGGTCCATGGTCTCAAGCCTAGGAAGTCACAACCCTTTCAACTCCCAGCCTTGGGTCTAAAGCCAACGCCTTTGCAACCTCTGAACCTACCACAACTCTAAGCCCTAGCCTCGAAGCCTAGGATATTTCTAAACCCTAGTCCCAAACCTAGGAGAGTCATGGTCCTTAAACACCAGTTTCCAAACCCTTGTTCGAAACCCTAACATCTAGGAAGTTCCCAAACCTCAACCTCTCCAAACCCTAGCCCCAAACCTAGGAATCTGCATTCTCTCCAAACCCTAGTCTCAAGCCTAGAAAGCACCATCCCCTTTTACCCTAGCCTAAGTTCTAGGGAATTTCTAAAGCCCTGTGTGCAACATCCTTTCCAAATTCTCGAAACCTTAGTCTCGAAACCTAGGAAATTTATAATCTCAATCCCCCGCTAGTCTTATGCCTAGGATACAATAGCCTTTCCATATTCTCTCCGAACCCTAGCCTCGAGCCTAGGTAGCCGCATTCTCTCCAAACCCTAGCCCGTAAGCCTAGGAAACCCACATTGTATCCAAGACACAATCTCAAGTCTAAACAACCATAACATCTTTTGCATCCTTATCTCAAGGCTAAGAGGCTACCCATCCCCTTTCCTTAGAAGCCTTAGGTCCTACCCTAAGCAACCAAGCAAAATGTCCCTTACCTAATACCTTCATCTTAATGGTTCGTAGCCTCATATTATGTATTCCTCCTAATTTAGGGTAAGCGGATCCCAAACACTACGCTTTCCGTGGTCGTCCTTTGCTCACCAAAGAGTCCTTTACCTTGGCGACTCCCTGAGAGTCCATCACCTTTGCGACTCCCCAAGAGTCCATCACTTCTGCGATTCCCTGAGAGTCTATCACCTTCATGACTCCTTGAGAGTTCATCCCGTTTGCGACTCCATAACAATCCATCATCTTTGCCTCCACATGCAAAATTTCAGTTTTACCCCTGGTACATTTCCCTTTGTTCATTTTTAGGTGCCCTTAGCGCTATTTTGACTGATATTCGTTACCTTTGAATACGAAAAACCCCTTAAAACTTCCTAATATTTGCTTAGGATTCGTATGGTTGTAGAGACTTCGGCGCCTCTATGACATACGCATCCTAGATCGATCGCGATGGGCAGAAGCCTCAGCGTTTTTGTTTGCGAGAGATCCAGCATCTATTATTTTAGCACTTCCTAATATTTGCTTAGGATTCGTATGGTTGTAGAGACTTCGGCGCCTCTATGACATACGCATCCTAGATCGATCGCGATGGGCAGAAGCCTCGGCGTTTTTGTTTGCGAGAGATCCAGCATCTATTATTTTAGCACTTCCTAATATTTGCTTAGGATTCGTATGGTTGTAGAGACTTCGGCGCCTCTATGACATACGCATCCTAGATCGATCGCGATGGGAAGAAGCCTCGGCGTTTCTGTTTGCGAGCGATCCAGCATCTATTTTAGGATTCGTATGGTTGTAGAGACTTCGGCGCCTCTATGACATACGCATCCTAGATCGATCGCGATGGGCAGAAGCCTCGGCGTTTCTGTTTGCGAGCGATCCAGCATCTATTTTAGGATTCGTATGATTGTAGAGACTTCGGCGCCTCTATGACAAACGCATCCTAGATCGATCGCGATGGGCAGAAGCCTCGGCGTTTCTGTTTGTGAGTGATCCAGCATCTATTATTAAGATTCGTATGGTTGTAGAAACTTCGGCTCCTCTACGACATACGCATCCTTGATCAATCGCGATTGGCAGAAGCCTCGGCGTTTCTGTTTGCGAGAGATCCAGCACCTATTATTAGGATTCGTATGATTGTAGAGACTTTGGCGCCTCTATGACATACGTATCCTTGATCGATCGTGGTTGGCAGAAGCCTCGGCGTTTCGTTAGCACAATCGGCAGGAACCCTGGCGATCCTGATTGCGTTTACCATTCCATCTTGGGATTATTTAGACAACGTAGTCTTTAGTTTTCCCAAATAAATTCAATGCTTACGAATATTCGTTCTTCATACAGGATAGTGCCCGTAGGTTTATTATCCGCAGTAGAAGTTCGATGTCTCGTCTTTCCTCAATATCTCTGAACTACGTCCGGCTTGATTCCTCGGAGGATACGTAGGAAACCTGAAAAGGTCCAGCCACCCGACCGACGCGGTCATCTCTCATCCCCAGCAGGTACATTTTCCCCAGCAGAAGACGTTGCTCCCCATCAGAGGACAGTCATTCCCAATTTCCATCAGATTTGAACTACGTTTGGCTTGATTCCCCCGCGGATACGTAGGTCGCCTGTCAAGGTCCAGCCATCCCCTTACCTTTCATCTGTTTTGAAACTCATGTTTCAGACGGATCCTTCTTTTATCGTCGACCCCACATTGCCTTCCAAGAAGCGTCGCCGAGGGGCTACTGTTAGTACCCGACCTGAAAATGAGTTTATTAGGACTTTCCCAAAAATACAAGGACTTTATAGGAATTAGAAACCTTGCAAATACTTGTCCCGGATTCCCAAAATATCTCATTTATGACAAAATCTATCAAAATAGGTAACAAATGGTTTCCTTAAAACCATGCAGAAACCCTAGCTTAAGAATCAAGTCAGCCAGCAGAATTGGCCACGCGGCCAATCTTGCTCCGCGTTGATCTTGGCCACGCGGCCACTATTGTCACCGGCTTCAACCATAGCCAGGCGGCCAACCTTGCGCCGGATGATCTAGACCATCAGATTTTCCCCTCAGTTTACTATATAAACCAATCCCATGCTATTGGTTTAGGGGTCCGATTTGGAGAGTTCTAAAGTACGAATTTTGGAGTTCTTAAACACAATTTTGCTCTCTAATAAGCATTCAAACACTCAAGAAGATCCAAGGTTTATTTCTTGCCAACATAGGTAAGTTTTCTAACTTTTTCTTCATGTTCTTGCATTATTTTTAATGTAGATCTTTTATATTCATGTTCGTACATGTTTATTCATAGTTTCTTCATATTCTTTGCATGCTCATTCATATGTTCATAATATGTTCTTCGCATGTTCTTCGTGTTCATAGATTAAGACCTTATTTATGCTATATTTAGGGTTGCGATCTTCATAATTACATGTTATTTCATAGCCGATGATGATCGAGGGTTCATCAACCCGAGGATGATCTAGGAACTACTTCTAAACCCTAATCTTTAGGTAATTCCCCCCTCGTTATGCATGATCCCGATTCTTCTACCTATTCTAATTCTCTGCGAACTACGCTGACCTGAGCTTCTCACATTGAGAGGAACGTAGGCAATCTTCGGATCCGGTCTCAAACACTAACACACTACTAACACATTCATCATGATAGAAAGACCGATCATTCGGGCAATAGGAGTGATAACGTCCAATATTCTTCTCTTGTTGTAATTTGACCCCCGAACCCATTAAACATACTTTTTCTCAATGTTTTGGCTATAACTAAAACGGCGAGGCGACTCTCATAATTTTAATGTTACTATGAATATTCCCAATTTCAAACACACGTATTCACAGGCACCACTACCAACAATCTCCCACTTGCCCTAGGCCCAATCTCCCATGTATCTAATACCCATGGACCTAACATGACCATCATGTTTAGCTTGTGGAAGTCCCTTTGTTAGCGGGTCCGCAACATTGTCATCAGTAGGTACTCTGCATATATTTACGTCTCCCCTATCAACGATCTCTCGAATGATATAAAAACGCCTAAGTATGTGTTTGGATTTCTGATGTGCTTTTGGTTCCTTTGCTTAAGCAATAGCACCATTATTATCGCAATAAAGGTCTATTGGATTAGCAATGCTAGGAACCACTTCAAGTTCAGTTATGAACTTCTTAATCCAAACAGCTTCCTTTACAGCATCCGATGCAGCAATATACTCAGCTTCTGTTGTAGAATCAGCGGTTGTACTTTGCTTGGAACTCTTCCAGCTTACAGCTCCACCATTTAACATAAACACAAAACCCGATTGCGATCGGCTATCATCTTTGTCGGTTTGGAAGCTTGCATCCGTGTAAGCATTTACAACGAGATCATCTTCCATTCCTCCATAGACCAAAAACGAGTCTTTAGTTCTTCTCAAGTACTTAAGAATCGCTTTTACAGCTATCCAGTGATTTTCGCCAGGGTCGGATTGGTATCTACTTGTCATGCTCAAAGCATAAGATACATCCGGCCTTGTACAAATCATGGCATACATGATGGACCCAATTGCCGAAGCATATGGAACATCATTCATTTTCTCACGCTCATCGTTTGTCTTAGGACATTGAGTCTTGCTTAGAGAAACTCCATGTAACACGGGCAAGGTGCCCCTCTTAGAATTTTCCATACGGAATCTTCTAATGACCTTGTCAATGTATGTACTTTGGCTTAAACCAAGTAGCCTCCTTGATCTATCTCTATAAATCTTAATGCCAAGAATATATGCGGCTTCACCCATATCTTTCATTGCAAAACACTTTCCTAACCAAGTCTTCACAGACTGAAGTGTAGGAATGTCGTTTCCAATGAGCAATATGTCATCCACGTATAAAATAAGGAATAGCACTATGCTCCCACTAGTCTTCTTGTATACACAAGGCTCATCTTCGTTCTTGATGAAACCAAACTCTTTGACCGATTCATCAAAACGGAGATTCCAACTCCTAGAAGCTTGCTTCAATCCATAGATGGATCTCTGCAACTTGCATACCTTAGAATCTTGTTCAAAACCTTCTGGTTGTGTCATATACACATCCTCTTGGAGTTTTCCATTCAGGAAAGCGGTTTTGACGTCCATCTGCCATATTTCATAGTCATGATATGCGGCAATGGCAAGCAAAATTCTTATAGACTTGATCATTTCTACGGGTGAAAAGGTCTCATCATAGTCAATACCATGAACTTGCCTATAACCTTTCGCTACAAGTCTAGCTTTGTAAGTATGCACCTTCCCATCCATGTCAGTCTTCTTCTTGAAGACCCATTTGCATCCTATGGTTTTTACACCTTCGGGTGCATCAATCAAATTCCAAACTTGATTGTCTTGCATGGATTGCAATTCGGATTCCATGGCTCCAAGCCACTTATCCGAATCAGGAGAAGACATCGCCTCTTGGTAGGTTGACGCTTCATCATTCTCAATGATTTCTACGTCATTACTATCCGTTACGAGAAATCCATATATCTCGGGCTCGGATCGTAACCTATTGGATCTGCGAGTTACTTGTGTATTTTGAACAGGTTCCACAACTCCTTGTGGTTCTTGTTCAACTATTGGTTCAATGTTATTTTCTGGGTCTCGAATTTCTTCAAGATTTATTTTACTCCCACTGATTTTTTTGGAGAGAAACTCTTTCTCTAGAAAGACACCAGTTCGGGCAACAAACACTTTGTTGTCCTCACGATTGTAAAAGTAATATCCTCTAGTTTCCTTAGGATATCCCACGAAAATACATTTATCAGATTTGTGTGCAAGTTTGTCTGAGACAAGTCTTTTGACAAAAGCTTCGCAACCCCAAATCTTCATGAAAGACAGACAAGGCTTCTTTCCGCTCCATATCTCATATGGAGTCTTTTGAACCGATTTAGTTGGAACACGATTTAGTGTGAAAGCAGAGGTTTCTAGAGCGTAACCCCAAAAGGATATTGGAAGATCAACTTGACTCATCATTGATCGAACCATGTCTAACAAAGTCCGATTCCTCCTCTCAGACACACCATTCCATTGTGGTGTTCCGGGTGGAGTCAATTGTGAAACTATTCCACAATTCTTTAGATGATCATCAAATTCTTGACTCAAGTATTCTCCTCCACGATCTGATCGAAGTGCCTTAATACTTTTGCCAAGTTGTTTTTCTACTTCATTTTGAAATATTCTAAATATCTCAAATGCTTCACTCTTATGTTTCATTAGGTAAACATACCCAAATCTACTATAATCATCAGTGAAGGTTATGAAGTATTGAAATCCTCCCCTAGCATTGCTACTTAATGGTCCGCATACATCGGAATGTATCAACCCCAATAAGTCGCTTGCCCTTTCACCCAACTTGGTAAAAGGTGTCTTAGTCATTTTTCCAAGAAGACACGACTCACAAGTGTCATATGACTCGAGGTCACATGAACCTAAAAGTCCGTCCCTATGGAGCTTTGAGATACGCTTCTCATTAATATGACCAAGACGGCAATGCCACAAATAAGTATGATTTACATCATTAGGTTTAGATTTCTTGTTTACATGATAGACATTGTCATTACTTTCATTCTTGACATCCAAGATATAAAGACCATTAAATGAATTAGCAATACCATAAAGCACATCATTTAAATAAATAGAAAATTTCTTATTCTCAATAAGAAACTTAAAACCTTCATTATCCAAACAAGAAATTGAAATAATATTTCTGCTTAAATCCGGAACATAATAACAATTGTTCAAAACAAGAATTAATCCGGAAGGTAAAGTGACTTCATAAGTCCCTACGGCTAATGCAGCAACTCTTGCTCCATTCCCCACGCGTAGATCTACTTCACCTTCTTTAAGCAGTCTCCTATTCTTTAGTCCCTGCACATTTAGACAAATGTGAGAACCACATCCGGTATCCAATACCCAAGAATCAGTGGTAGAAAGGAGAATATCTATCATATAGATACCTGAAGTCGACGCAGCCTTGCTGCTCTTCTTCTTCTTTTGCTCTTCCAAGAAAGCCTTGCAATTACGTTTCCAATGACCAATTTCTTGACAATGGAAACAGATTGCATCCTTTTGTGAATCAGGTTTTGCCTCAGAAGCCTTGGCAACCTTTGCCTTGCTTATTTTGGGTTTGACAACTTTCTTACCATTTCCTTTGGCACTAGCCTTCTTCCCATCATGAACCAAGAGCACGGGAGAACCTTTCTCCACAATTTTCATCTCTGCATTTTTGAGCATCCCATGCAACTCAGAGAGATTCTTATCCATTCCATGCATGTTATAATTCATCACAAACTGATTATAACTTTTAGGCAATGAATTAAGAATGAGATCCGTGGCTAGCTCCAATGGGATTGGATAGCCAAGCTTCTCAAGGTGCTCTACATAACCTTTCATTTTAAGAAAGTGAGGACTCACTTGTTGCCCTTCATTCATTTTACAAGTAGTGAATGCAACAATGGTCTTGTACCTCTCTTTCCTAGCTTGCTCTTGAAACATGGTTCTCAACTCCACGCCTATCTCATAGGCTTCCAAATGTTCCAAACTTTGTTGGAGTTTTGAGCACATAGCAGCAAGCATGAGACAACTTACATCTCTAGAATCATTACGATGTTTCTTGTAATTGTCTCTTTCTACCCTAGGGGCAGTAGGCGGTGGTTCAGCGGGGAGAGGCCCATCGAGAATGTACAACTTATCTTCTTGCCTAAGAACGATTCTTATGCTATGGATCCAATCCATAAAGTTTGTACCATTCTCTTCGAGCTTATCCTTCTCAAGGATCGATCACAACGACATTGATTGAGTGTTATTAGTCATTATCTATAAATATGTAAAATTTCCAAAATTTAATAAGTACCGGTTTTTCATTAAAGAGATAAATAATGTATTTTTCAAACAAAATACTCCCACTAAATTATATAACCTCCATATACATCCAATGTATAATATAATTTAATCGGGCTAAGATCCAATTTTAATTTAACTTTTGAGTCCACGGAGGCGGACCGCTCAAAAACTAAATTAATTAGGTAGACAATCATGTCAATCATATCCCATATGATTCTTAGATCATTTTTATGAGATTCTTTGAGAAATCCAATTTCAAAAAGCATGTTTAATCTCATCTTTTGCCTAGGCCCAAAACTGTTTTGACGCCTAATTAAGTCCAACCATTTTAAACGCATAGGAACCATTCAATTTAATGCACCTTGCAGAGGCAAGCCCACATTAAATTAATGAACCTCATCTTGCTCATACATGAATAAGATTAATGCACCTCGCGGAGGCGAACCCACATCAAGATTACCCATGCATAAACAAGTGTTTTAATCATGGCATGGCAAAGAAGGACTTAAAACTTTATTTGAAGGTTCATCACATATAGCATATAACACATTTATGAGCACATAATATAAACATGTTACACATCAAGTTTAGCCACTAAATTAATCTCCATTAATTTAAGCCTGATATTTATGTGTCATTAGTTTCTCTATAATTATGAGGATGAGACTATTTCAACTTTGGTTATTATCTCCAAATCAAGACAACAAGAAGTGCGGTCGAACTAAGCCATTAGGCAACCACAATCCCGCACTAATTCAAGAAACCAAGAAAGTAGTCCATGTGGCCGAAACTAAGCAATAGATGGTCTCGATGAACGTAGGCCAATTGCATTCACAGTTCCACATGGATCTCCAAACTTTGAATCAAGAACTTTGTTTCTCAATTTTAGCAATTATGAACTCTTCATAATTCTAACTTCGTTTTATCTTTGAAACTTTGATTGCGATCAATTTTGGGAAACACAATCTCGATGAACGCAGATTAGCCATCCAAAACTTGAACCAATCTAGGAATCACAAGACTAAAACAAATAGGAAAATCAAACCCCAAAATCCACACACAAACCAACTACCCAAAACCCATTCCAGATCAGCAAGTCTGGACTGGTTCTGTTACTGGTTTTGTTGAATTTATCGAAAATTCTATATTCAGATTTTAACCAAAATCAGAACATATTCTGCCGAGCGAGCTCCCGCCCGGTTATGACCAAGCGCGCGCCTGAATGGTCAGAGTGGTATAGAATTTTAAAGTTCAAAATTTTGTCTCAAAATTATTTTTTCCCGATTATTAAAACTTTGATCTAATCAAAATCAATAATCTAAATAATTCATAATCCACCATAATTTTTATTGCGATTGAATCGTGCGATTAAAGTTGAAAACAATAAACCACATAAAATCACATAACACATAAACATCATATAATCCAATATTCATATCATGCTTGGCACATAAACAATTTACATACACACAACATGATCTAGGTATTGAAATAATCAACATGAACGGGGTTCTGATACCACTGTTGGGTTTCCAAGTAACATGCGCAGCGGAATATAGCAATTAAAATTTTAAGAAACCCAAAGCCATGGATCCGTTCATATGATTAAATCAAATACAACATGATGAATAAAGGAAAAACTAACCCTTAATGGCTATCAAATTTTATCTTGGTCTTTGGTGGAGATTTGAAGACTTGATCACGATCACAAAGCTTGAACACGAACTTTGAAGATGATGATTTTCACCCTCTAGCGGTATCCACACTTCGAACGAATATCAAAGGAACTTCTTTGATCTTGGTTGCTAGACCAATATTATGAAACACACTTTCACAATTTAATAAAGAACTATATGGAATTTATTTGTGAATTATTTTGTTCCTCAATCAAGGATATCTTAGAACAAAATAAAATCTCTCTCAAACTCTTTGAGACTCACAAAAGCACTAGTCAATATGGTCTGGCCGAATTGGGGTTTCTATACACAATTAAGACCTATTCCAAATAGGTAACTTGTGCCAAAAACCATTCCTAATCGAATTAGGAATTTTCCTGTCGGCATACCGGGCGCCCGCCTGGTCCAACCCAGGCGCCCGCTCATTTGAACAGAAGGTCCAGGTCTTCCAGACTTCATTCAGGCGCCTGCCTGGTCTAACCCAAGCGCCCGCTTGGTTGACCAGGAGGCCCAGAATATTTCCAGAAATTCTTTGGAGGTCCTCCGACCCTAAATGCCAATATAGTCCTCCTATTTAAGATTCGTTCTATTGTGTGTGACCCTCTAGGATTATACTAAGTTGGCAATGGGCTCAAACATGATCCCATAAGATATGATTAGGTTCTAGCAAACCGTCATACCTACCCAAATAGTATAACTAGATACAAGTTCGCATTCCTTTAGAATATGTCACAATCCTTTTGTCCACGATGTCATTGAACACAAGTCATGGTCAAACAGTCAACTTGTTTTGGTTCAATACTTTCTCGATTCTGAATATGTTGATAATTCAAATGCTATTGATCCAATCAATCCATTTGAATCCGGCCGAACATTTCATCAACATCATTCCTTCGAGGGGCCCAAGCTTGACATCTCTCCGTGGAGGGACAAATCCATTTAGCTTATTATTCTTCCCAACGAGAATCTGATTATGCCAATCATACCCTTCATAACTACCGTGTTAAGGTAGCGTTTGAATATGTCAAACACAATGTTCATCAAGTGGAAGACCATAATAACTTCATGTCTAAGGATTCGAATGACATAACTAATATGAGATATATGTACGACATAGACCATGACATAAATCTCATACAGTGGGTCATGTCCAGTACCTTGTTCCAAACAAGTACCTATAAATCTAACATGATCATCTCATGATCATTTAGCCTTTATACTAGTGCTCAATAAGTACTAGGGACGGGGATTATTATAAGTAAACATGAACAACAATAATAATCAAAACATCTCTTTATTGATATGAAATAAATGATAACAATTACAACGTTTATTAAACGTGCCTAGGGCACCACTATCAACAATCTCCCACTTGCCCTAGGCCCAATCTCCCATGTATCTAATACCCATGGACCTAACATGACCATCATGTTTAGCTTGTGGAAGTCCCTTTGTTAGCGGGTCCGCAACATTGTCATCAGTAGGTACTCTGCATATATTTACGTCTCCCCTATCAACGATCTCTCGAATGATATGAAAACGCTTAAGTATGTGTTTGGATTTCTGGTGTGCTCTTGGTTCCTTTGCTTGAGCAATATCACCATTATTATCGCAATAAAGGTCTATTGGATTAGCAATGCTAGGAACCACTTCAAGTTCAGTTATGAACTTCTTAATCCAAACAGCTTCCTTTGCAGCATCCGATGCAGCAATATACTCAGCTTCTGTTGTAGAATCAGCGGTTGTACTTTACTAGGGACGGGGATTATTATAAGTAAACATGAACAACAATAATAATCAAAACATCTCTTTATTGATATGAAATAAATGATAACAATTACAACGTTTATTCAACGTGCCTAGGGCACCACTACCAACAGGTGGTGCCTAGGGCACCACTACCAACAGGTGGTGCCCCATTGGCACATTAATTCTGTGAGGGAGAAGCAAGTAGGACTGCACATGATTAAAGTTCCGTCATTTTCTGGGACCAATTTTTACTACCCCGCCAGAGTACTCCGTCAATATGGTCTAGTGCAAACCATCCCCGAGGGTTGGGATAAGGAGAGGACCCGTTATCCTTTTGGCATACTTCATTTGGATGATAGCGCTTCGGTTCTCCTTTCTCAAATGTGGGGCGAGGCCGGTTTTAGCCATAGGACTCTCATCACACGCTCCAACAACACCTACCTATCACGAGAGTATTTAGATTGGTTTATGGAGAGACTTGGGCAAGCGTAGCAGACTCTAGAGACCCTAAGGGGCACTATTTTGGCATCCTGTGCTCCTAGTTGTTCGTTGAGGATGAAGGAGGCGATGGCCTATGAGAGGAAGAGAATCAAGAGCATGGCTAATGAATATGGAGCGGGGACTTCAAGGAAGAGAAAGGATGGGGAGACTCCTAGTGTCAAAGCTAAAGGGGTTAGTGAATTTGAGAGAAGGTTTTGCGAGAACCCTAACAAGAAAAAGATTCGCCGCAGTCAAAGCAAGAAGAAAGAGACCGAAGGCACGAGTGGCACTAAAGAGTAATTCCGAGGATCCCTCCATAGTCGTTGCAAACGCATTGTTTTAATTTTAGTTTGTTTTTGCTTTAGTTTCAATTTCAGAATAGGTTATTTATTCAAAAAGTATGTCAAGCTTAGACTCATCAAATAAGTGTTAACATGCAATGACTATGAAAATAAAAGTTTTTGCTTTCAGAAAATACAACTTCTATCTTTATTGCTTGACAAGATTTGGATGTTTATTTATTTTTTAGACCGCACCTTTTGAAAGGCTGCCTACGTTCCCCTTTTACAAATAGGACTAAGGGGCTCAGGTCACCGTAGTTCACTCCAGTCGAACTAGAATGATTTTAGAGAAAGGGAAGATAGAAGGGGGAATGCTCTAACTTTTGCCTAGAGCGCCCTTGCGGGTTTTCGATCTAGCGAGCTTTGTACGCACCCTTATTTTGCATAGACCGCCATTTGCGGGTTTTCAGCCTATCGGGCTTCTTTTTTGCGTAGTAAACATTTTTTTTTGAGAGGGGGGATACTAGTCGTAGTAGCGTCTGAGCTTGCTGAGGTTGACTGGTTCCTTGAACGGGTTGCCATCCAAATCTGCCATTCTGACCGCTCCTCCGGAGAAGATCTTCTGTACTACAAACGGCCCTACCCAAGTGGGGGCCCATTTCCCAAGGGGGTTGAACTTGTTGGGCAAGCGTGCTTTGAGCACCAAGTCTCCTTCCTTTATGTCAACAGGCTTGACCTTTTTATTGAAGGCTTTTGTCGTTCTCCTTTGATAGGCCCGAATGTGTTCCATGGCCTTCAATCTGCGTTCATCGAGCGTTGCCAACTGATCATAGCGACTACGAAGCCATTCTACCTCATTCACTTGGTTCTCGAGCAATATCCTCAAAGATGGCACCTCCAACTCAATAGGGAGTACTGCCTCCATGCCATATGTCAAAGCGTAAGGGGTCTCTCCAGTAGCGGTACGGACTGACGTTCTGTACCCCCAAAGTGCTAATGGTAACTTCTCGGGCCAATCTCGCCCCTGCAAAGCCATTTTGCGAATTATCTGCTCTATCGTCTTGTTGGCCGCTTCAACCGCGCCGCTAGTCTGTGGATAGTACGGGGAAGATTTCTTTCGTTCGATCTTGAATTCTACGAGCAAGCAAGCACACTCGGCTTCGAAATGACTACCATTATCTGATATAATGAGGTTAGGGACCCCATACCGACACATAATGTTCTCTTTGATAAACTGCGCCACCTTTTTGGAATTCAGCACCTTGTAAGACTGAGCTTCGACCCACTTTGTGAAGTAGTCGACCGCGACGAAGACGAATTCATGACCATTACTACCGGCCGGCGAGATCTTCCCAATGATGTCTATACCCCACGTGGCGAATGGCCAAGGTGTGGTGGAACTATACAATTCGTGTGGGGGGATGTGGTTGAGGTTGGAGCATACTTGGCACTTGTGACTCCGTCGAACCCATTGAATACAGTCTGTCTCCATGGTAATCCAATAATAGCCCAGCTGAGTGATCTTCTGTCTAAGCATCCTTTCATTCATGTGGGGTCCGCACAACCCTTTGTGTACTTCTTCTATTATTGCTTCAGCTCTCTTGTTGTCGACACATAAGAGCAACAAACCGTCGTAATGCCTCTTGTATAAAGTATCGTCTAACAGCACAAACTGCCCCGCCAACCTTTTGAGTGCTTGCAGACTCTTGGCCTTCACATCTCCGTCAAAGGACATCTCTCCGTGCTTAAGGAACTTGTAGATTTGGGCGTACCATTGATCTCCGTTTACCTCTGCATCGATCTGGATTTCACAGCAATAGGCGGGGTTCTCTCTCCGTCCAACCCTGAATGGTTTCACGGACCTTCCTTCTGGAATTTCAACTAAGGAGGCCAATGTAGCTAGAGCATCCGCGAACCTATTTCTGTCTCGCGGCAGGAAATGGAAGGTAACCTCTTTGAACTGTGCTATCAACTCGTCCATGTAACCTTGGTACCGCTGCAGGCAAGGATCAATAGTTTTCCATTTCTTCGCCGTTTGGTTAATAATCAAAGCAGAGTCTCCGTACACTTTTAACTCTTTCACGTTGCGTTCTAGGGCGGCCTCCAATCCGGCTATACACACCTCATACTCGGCGGCGTTGTTGGTTGCTGAAAAGTTTAGCTTGATGGCTATGGGAGTGTGCTCATCTTTGGGATCAATAAGTAGGAGTCCGACTCCATTCCCTCGTTTGTTTGCAGCTCCGTCAAAGAATAATTGCCAACTTTCTGCGACCTCAATTGCGAAAATGTCGTCGTCCGGGAACTTGGGGTCGGGTCCTCTTGTCTCGGTGCTCGGAGAGTCTGCGAGCTGATCGGCCATTACTCTCCCCTTGATTGCCTTCCTCGGTACATAAGTAATGTCGAACTCTCCCAAGAATACTGACCATTTAGCGAGTCTCATAGAAAGGGAGGGTTTATCGAACAGGTACTTGATAGGATCCATTTTCGAGACTAGTAAGATCGGATGGGATACCATGTAGTGCTTGAGCTTTGTCACCACCCATACTAGGCCTACGCAGGTCTTCTCGAGCGCGGAGTAATTGAGCTCGCTACCTTGTAACTTTCGACTGACAAAGTACACTGCATTCTCAATCCGGGAATCTTTGGCTTCTTGCGCTAACATGGCTCCGACGGCGGTGTCTGTCACAGTTAAGTATAGTAGCAACGGATTCTCCTTATACGGCGGGCGCAGGATTGGGGTATTCACCAAGTACTGTTTGATCCTTTCGAAGGCTATCTGGCAGTCATTAACTTGAAAATTGGTTCGCAGATGGTGGTCAGCTGATTGATAAACCGACAGATGTATTGCAGGCATCCCATGAATCCTTTTATCTCCGTCTCGGTATGGGGCGGCTTCATCTCCAGGATGGCTTGAATCTTCCTTGGGTCGGCTTCGATCCCATTCTCGGTGACCATGTAACCCAATACTTTACCTCTGCGAACTCCAAAGGTGCATTTCGCCGGGTTTAAATGCATGGCGTACTCTCTCAACCTGCTGAAGAATTTTCTGAGATCTATCAAGTGTTGGCCATCAGACCCTTTTGAATGTATAATCATGTCATCCACATACACTTCAATCTCCTTGTGGATCATATCGTGAAACAAAGTCGTAACTGCCCGTTGGTAGGTAGCCCCAGCGTTCCTTAGCCTAAACGGCATGACCGTATAACAAAAAGTTCCCCATGGGGTGGTGAAAGCTGTTTTCTCTTGGTCCTCCTCGGCCATCTTGATCTGGTTATAGCCGGCAAACCCATCAACGAATGACTTGACCTCATAATGGGCGGTCGCGTCCACCAACATGTCGATATTTGGCAAGGGGAAGTCATCCTTCGGCGTAGCTTTGTTGAGATCCCGAAAATCCACACATACTCTGAATTTACCGTTGGATTTCTTGACAGTCACCAGATTTGATAACCAAGTTGGATACTCGATCACCCTGATGAAACCCACACGGATTAGCTTCTCAATCTCTTCTTTCACTTGCAAAGACCATTCCGGCTTAATGCGACGCAGCTTTTGTTTGACTGGCTTAGCGTCTGGTGCTGTCGGGATTCTGTGTTCTACGATCGAGTTGTCAAGCCCCGGCATGTCTTTATAAGACCATGCGAACACATCCACATATTCTCTGAGTAGCTCAATCAGTGATTCCCTTTCGGCTCCGCTGAAGAAGCTCCCAATCTGCGTTTCCTTAGGCTCGGCTTCGGTTCCCAAATTCACGCACGTTAACACCTCATCGGCAGCTTGGGCTCGAGATTCTTTTTGATTAATAACCTATTCTGAAATTTCTTTAATGTATTCATCATTTAATGTGTCTGTGTCTGCCTCTTCTAATGAATCATTATTAACTAAGTGTATATCATTAGTTTGATTATTAGTCAATTTATCAGTTAAAAGAGTGACTATGGAGGGATACTCGGAAAGGTCGAGGGTTTCATTCATGGCAAAAGGGAATATAGCGTTTGCAACAAGATCATAGTCTTCGGACGTAAGGTCGTCAGACTTAGAGGAAGACTCAAATTCAAAATGTAAAACACTAGACTCTGGGGACGGGGATTTTGGGTGAGTGACAGGAGATGCTGCAGGAGTGGCGACAGGAGAAGGAGTAAGCCCCAATGTTCCCACCATAAATTCCGGAGTAGCTATAGGTCCCCCAATGATGCACCAATTCTTGAGCTTGTCCCCCATGGGTACCACCAATGTCCTTGGGTCCACCTTCGTGCAGCCCCAGATTACCCAGATGTTGAAGCAGATATTGGCCGTCCCACGTCTCAGTCAAGTTCGGAGTTTCTGCGGCTTCTATTGCTGGCTTGTCAAGGGTTGCGGCTTCAAGTTGATCTGCCAAGTCATCTGCAACCTTGTTGGAGTACTCATGTCTGATGGTTCTAACTTTGCCCGTGGCTTTGTCATATTCCATGTACGTCAGCTTCATGTTGGACCGATCGAATTCCACATTCTGAAAATCTCGAACCCTTTCTGCAACTTCCCGGTGTGGCCAATCCATGGCTCGGCGAACTCGAAACACGAAAACTCCTCGCCTTCCCTGACAAAGTAGCTATTCAGGGACAGGCGGTATGGCCGCATTTCAGGCTTTTTGTAGGGAAGCTTCATCTTTTTAAGCAATTCTATCCTTTGTTGCCCCATCTTGTCTTCAAGAGTAAGGGTGTACCCTAGACCGAACAACCCTCGATGATCAACCTCTTCAACCAATTTTGTGGGGCCTTGCAAGTTCTTACCTAGCCCCAGCCCCGGTATGAAGCCCATGTTATGCAGTATCTTGACAACAGGCGCCACTTTATCCATTGTTTTGGTGAGGTCGATGGTGCAGATCTGTGCCTGAGCCACTATTTCAAAACCGTTGAAGAGTCGGCTCTCTTCCCCATGCTGAATCTGTAAGACAGGAATGCCCTTGGTGTCCGTCCCTTGGGCTGTTACGAGATCGCTGTAGATGATGGTCACTTCATTACCAGATTGAAACTTCACACATTGGTGCAGGGAAGATGGGACAGCACCCGACTGATGTAACAATGGCCGGCCAAGGAGGAGTGAGAAGGTTGCGGGGATGTCTATGACGTGGAAGTCGGTTGGTAGGATCTTTGTTCCGATGGTAATGGGCAAGGTGGCTTCGCCTATCACGGCGCGGCATGTAGAGTCATAAGCTTTGATGGTTTGCTTGGATGGGCGTAAATCAACACCATGAACGCCAACCACATCCATCATCCTTGAAGGCAGGATATTAATAGCAGAACCATTATCAATGAATACACGGGGAATTTTCTTGCCATTTACCTTGTCAGTGATGTATAAAGGCTCATTATGATCAACTCCGAACACTGGCTTGTCTAGCTCTGAGAAAGTGATGATGTTTCCATAGTGGATATTACCAATCATGTGGGTGACATCTTCCGGGGTAATAGTGGATGGTACCATGGTGGCGGCGAGGTTTTGCTCGAGCATGAGGCGATGGGCTAGGGAGGAGGTGAGTAGGGACCAGAGTGAAATATGGGCTTGGGTTTGTTTGAGTTGAGTGAGGATAGGGTCTTCTTTGTCTAGGTCGGCTTGCTCGGGTTCCTTCCCAAAGACTTTCTTTGCACCCTTTGGGTCGGATTGGTACACTTGACCGGATCTCGTAAGGAGACAAACTTCTGCACGTAGCTCCTCCAAAGACAATGGCGTCAGGACAAGGGGGCGAAACTTCGGTCTTTTCGGCCTCCTCGAAGATTTCGGCCCAAGAAAGAGGTTGAGAGGGTTTGGGACTCTCTTCCTTTAGAGATTCGACTTCACTCACTAGCTCTTCTAAAGACAACAAGTAGCAAGAAGATTCTTTATTATTAGTCATTGGAATACAACCCATCTCATCACAGTCCGCCACAACAGGCTCGGCCGGATCAGTGATCTCACTAAGTTCTACCATGAGTACATTGCTAGCTACATAATCTCTAGGGTCTTCGACAACTCCCTTGTGGATGAGCTATTGCACGGCTTTCTTGAGTTCAAAGCATTCTTCGGTAGTATGACCGGTGCACTTGTGGTAGTGGCAAAACTTTGATAAATCGCAACCAAGACGGGGGAGGTGTCCTTCTAATGGTTCGAGAATTTCTAACGTCACCAATGCCATGAAGATATCCACCATCGTGAGCCCTATCTTGTCAAAGGCATCCATGAGCTCTAGGATACTGATCTCGCATGTTTGCACCATATTCACCCCACCCCCATTGTTAGGAAGAGGGTTATTCACCACATTAGGACCCTTCGGCTTCTCAATCTTCTTGTCATTGATCAACCCTTAAACTACGCGTTTCAGTTGAATACAACTATCCGTTGTGTACCCGATGTGCTTGTGATACTTACGGAAGGAGTTGTTGTTGTTGGTCTTTGGACTTTCCTTTGGCGGCATAATCCTAGTGAACCCTGCTTCGTACCTTACTCCGGCGTCAACCATTTCCCGCAAATCAGGGAAGTAACCATTACCAATAGCTGCTTTCATCTCCGGTAGCAAGCACTTGTAGAAAATCTGTTTCTGTTCCTTTGCTTTTGGTGGGTATTGGACCTCGCACAACCGATGATTCCACCTCTTGTAAAAATCATAAATAGCCTCGCCGGGCTTTTGCATAGTGTTCTCAAGGTCGGTTCGATTCACATGCCAATCCAAGTTAGCTTGATACTTCTCACAGAAAATGGCACTGATTTGATCCCACGTTTGCCTCTCACTTGGTTCTAGGCTCAAGAACCAACGCAGAGCAATACCATCCAAAGTGCTATGGAATACGCGAGCCATTTGTTCGTTGGTGCAGTCACGAGCCCTCATGGCCAACACATAACTATCCAAATAAGTCTTAGGACACGAGTCACCATGAAACATTGCCACTTTAGGCATCTTGAAATCCTTGGGGAGAGCCCCCACTTGGCTAGGGTTGATTGTCTTGGTAGTCGCTGCACTTTGCTTATCTACGGTCTCGATCAACTTGCGCATTTGCTCTTGCATGGCCGTGACCACAGGGTGATTGGAGATGTCGAGTATAGATTCTGACAGAATGACGGGAGGAGTAGTGGAAGTATTAGCAGCGGCCATCCCAATACTCAGAGGCAACGAGGGTGCGGGTAGTTTGCTAGCAGAGAGGTAGCCACCAAGCAGTTCAGGGGAAGGTTCATAGACAGCCTTGTTCTAGCTCATGGTAGTGAAACCTTATTGGGTGTAGAGAGAAGGAGGTGGAACATTGCGGTAGCTTGGGAATGGGAAGGCAGTGGCATTGGTGTTGGGGGGAAAGTTGGTATTGACCTCTTCATCCTCGACATAAATGAAATTCTCACCATCGGGCACCAGTTTAGTTCCCTTTTGTTGAATGTGACCCTTCAACTGTTGGTTCTGGTCTTCCAACATCTTGTTGCTTTCTTCGAGATTCTTGATCTTGGCTTCGAGACCGGCGAGGAAGTTCTGGAGGCTTGGGGGAATACCATTGAGAGTAGCCTCAGTGTTGAGCTCGGCGGCACTAGCAGGAGGAGCAGAGGCTGAAGATGAAGCGGGAGTTGACATTGCTGATGACGAGACTGAGAACGTGGACGGAGTAGAAGCTTCACGTTGTAGTCGACCACCCGAACGGATCCAAACTTGCTTTGCTGAAAGGTTGAAGGGCAATGAAGCTTTAGGATAGGGGGAAGGCTCATGCAAAGTATATTTTAATTTACAAAAACATACATTATTTACATCCTAATTGGTTGGAAGGGATACCCCTCTTTCGCAACTAGTTAGAAGACTACGATCAGTGGAGGCCATCACTACGTCTATAGACCCCTCGTTTTTCACCTGCATTACACACCCCCAAACGGACAATTTGGGCGAGGGTCCTATAGGGCAAGCGGCTTCCACCAACCATCGGATCCTACGACTAACCCTTCCTTAAAGGCATTTAACGTGATGTCTATGTTGCATCCTACGCAATTTAACGATGAGCGGAGATCTTGACAATAAACACTCATCTTACCATGGCATGTCCCTTGTAGGGAAATCAATTTTTTGTGCACTTTCTCTCAAAGATCTCGATTCATCATTGACTTGGGGATGACTCGACATAGACAGCACGTTAATTGACTATTAAGAAAAAGCTAGCCAAACCAGCCGGTTAAAACCTAGGTGTGTTACCTATACTAGTGTGGGTTGACACGGGTTAGGTAAAAGGTTCCCACCGTATACGGTGAGTGGAATAGACGAGTGACTCGAAAAGAGTGCGGCAGTAGCGCACAAATTCCTGCACATCGAATACTCCGGGTAATGGGGACCTGTGCAGTGCTGACACGGACTGGTGGTAGTGTGAAGCAAGAAACTAATTCTTTTTAGGGAGAAAAGAGAGAAGTTTTTAATGTTAGGATGATGCGATGCAATGCATGAGAGAGAGAGAGAGAGAGAGAGAGAGAGAATAATGTACAAGGGAGCATAGCAGAGTTTTGTTTGACCCTAATACTAAAGCGAAGATGACAATGGTACATGGTACAAGGTACAAGTATTAACATGGCGGAGTGCGCGGGTGCATGTGTAAACATGGCAGGTGTGTGCATGTATAAACATGGCAGGTGTGTGCATGTGTAAACATGGTAGGTGTAAGGTGCATGTGAGAACATGGCAAACATCATGATGTGAACGAAAGTTAGACCCACTAAGTTTGAAAAAGTTTCAAAGCAGTCCCCAGCAGAGTCGCCGCTGTGAATACCCCTTTCCGATGAAGCGACGCATGGGAAGTATCTTGTGATTATTTTTATTTACAAAGGGAATATTCTTAACGACATTAAAAATATGAGAGTTGCCACGCCGTTTTAATTAAAGCCAAAACATTGAAAAAAGCATTTTTAGTGGGTTCGGGGGTCAAATTACAACAAGAGAAGAATATTGAACGTTATCACTCCTATTGCCCGAATTGATCGGTCTTTCTATCATGATGAATGCGTGAGTAGTGTGTTAGTAATTTAGACCGGATCCGAAGATTGCCTACGTTCCTCTCAATGTGAGATTCGCAGAGAATTAGAATAGGCAGAAGAATCGGGATCATGCAATAATGAGGGGGAAATTACCTAAAGATTAGGGTTTAGAAATAGTTCCTAGATCATCCTCGGGTTGATGAACCCTCGATCATCATCGGCTATGAAATAACATGTTAACATGAAGATCACAACCCTAAATATAGCATAAATAAGGTTTTAACCTATGAACACGAAGAACATGCGAAGAACATATTATGAACATATGAATGAACATGCAAAGCATATGAAGAAAGCTATGAATAAACATGTAAGAACATGAATGTAAAAGATCTACATTAAAAATGATGCAAGAACATGAAGAAAAAGTTAAAAAAACTTACCTATGTTGGCAAGAAATAAACCTTTGATCTCCTTGAGTGCTTGAATCTTTAATTAGGGAGAAAATGGTGTTTAAGAACTCCTAAATTCGGACTTAGAGCTCCCAAAATCGGCCCCTAAACCAATAGCATGGGATTGGTTTATATAGTAAACTGAGGGGAAGATCTGACGGCTGAGATCATCTGGGACAAAGGTGGCCGCCTGGCCATGACTGAAGACGGTGACAAGAGTGGCCGCGTGGCCAAGGTCGACGCGTAGCAAGGTTGACCGCGTGGCCAATTTTGCTGGCTGACTTGATTCTTAAGCTAGGGTTTCTGCATGGTTTTAAGGAAACCATTTACTACATATTTTGATAGATTTTGCCATAAATGAGGTATTTCGGGAATCCGGGACAAGTCTTTGCAAGGTTTCTAATTCCTATAAAGTCCTTGTATTTTTGGAAAAGTCCTAATAAACTCATTTTCAGGTCGGGTACTAACAGCATGACACTCGTTCGGTCAGAGGCAAGGACTTTGGCGTGACACTCATTCGGTCAGAGGCAAGGGCTCGGGCATGACACTCATTCGGTCAGAGGCAAAGACTCAGGCAGGACGCTCATTCGGTCAGAGGCAAAGATTCGGGCATGACACTCGTTCGGTCAGAGGCAAGGCAAGGACTCGGGCATGACACTCATTCGGTCAGAGGCAAGGACTCGGGCATGACACTCGTTCAGTCAGAGGCAAGGTAAGGACTCGATCATGACACTCATTCGGTCAGAGGCAAGGACTTGGACTCGGGCATAACACTCATTCGGTCAGAGGCAAGGACTTGGGCATGACATTCATTCGGTCAGAGGCAAAGGTTCGGGCGTGACACTCATTTGGTCAGAGGCAAAGACTCAGGCGTGACACTCATTCGGTCAGAGGCAAAGATTCGGGCATGACACTCGTTCGGTCAGAGGCAAGGGATTCGGTCAACCTGGCTCTATGGGAGAGGGTTGACTACAAGACTGGTCTTACGTCATCTTCAACTGCCAGGAGAACAACGGATTTGACTCTCACTTGGTCAATCCTAAAGGTTTGTCCAACTTGGCTCTATGGGAGAGGGTTGACTACAAGACTGCCGGGAGAACAACGGATTTGACTCTCACTTGGTCAAAGTTGGGGTTTGGCACTTTTTTGGTCAATCGGGTCAACATGGGATTACATCAAGGACCGCCAATTTTGGACATTTAACTGGGCTTACGTCAGGGACGGCCAATTTAACTGGGCTTACGTCAGGGACGGCCAATTTTCTTGGACATTCAATTTGAATCTCAATGAGTCAAAGTCGGGGCTTGGCTATCTTTTGGTAAACCGAAGGGATTTTCTCGACACTCATTTGATCGAAGTCGGGATTTGACTCTCTTTTGGTCAACCTATACTAAATAATTTTTAACTGGGCTTACGTTAGGGACGGCCAATTTTGGACATTTAACTGGGCTTACGTTAGGGACGGCCAATTTTGGACATTTAACTGGGCTTACGTCAGGGACGGCCAATTTTGGACATTTAACTGGGCTTACGTCAGGGACGGCCAATTTTGGACATTTAACTGGGTTTACGTCAGGGACGGCCAATTTTGGACATTTAACTGGGCTTACGTCAGGGACGGCCAATTTTGGCAACAAATTTTTAACTGGGCTTACGTCAGGGACGGCCAATTTTTCTCAAACATTTAACTGGGCTTATGTCAGGGACGGCCAATTTTCTTTTAATTCGGGAACCTAATTAATTCTCTAGGTCCAAAGCAAATTGCATGAGCCCCAAAAGGACATTTTTGGGTATCCTCCTATGGGAATTTCTGATCACATGGGCCAGTGGCAAGACTGTAATTTCAGGGACAACCCAAACCATCCGTACGGATGGAGAAGGAATCCCCTTCTTTTTAAACAGAACAGCCATACGGATGGTCTCTTCATCCTTTCAAAACACAGACGAAATCAGAGAGAGGGAGAGGCGGTTTTTTCGCTTTTCTTTACCAAATCTCTCCGAATTTCTTCCTCAATTCAACCGAAATTCATCCATGGATGCTCGGGCGCGACGGGGCTACCCTAGGGGAGGATATAGGAGGCTTGACATGGTCCAAAACTTTCGGGGTTACAACATTGACCTCGCAAACTTGGAAGCGGGCTTCTACAAATCTCCCACCGTGCATTTGTGCCATGACCGGGTGGTAAGTGTCCTTAAACCCTCTTATGTCAAATTTGAACAATTCCATGCATTTCCTAGTCCTAGGGTTCATGTTTATGCAACTTGGGCATTTTGTGCTTATTGGTGCATTTTTGTGAAATTAGTACTATTATGATGGAATTGAGATTGTTAAGATTGTGGGCATGTGTTCGTTTTCTCGATGGGTCATGCCTAGCTATACTTTCCGAAGTCAAAGTATGTTACCCGTAATTTTTGCATAAAGGACTTGTACCTTAGGTGCGACTAGCCATTTTGACATATTTATGTTCATGCTAGCACTTCCTGAGGTGGTTTCTTGCATTTTCGGGAGAATTGACCTTAATGGCGAGGACGAGCCTCATTATTTTTAAATCCTAAAAACGACCACTTTTGCGAAATGACTATGCAATTTTGAAAAAGGGGTGGGAAAAAATTCTTCTTTCAAAACACGACCCTTCAAATGTATTCGCAATTTAAAAGGGGGACGGAAAAACTTTCTTTTTCAAAACAACCTTTCAAATGTATTTGCAATTTAAAAAGGGGACGGTACATCATAATGAATTTATGGTTAGCATTTATCATGTGTGCATTGGTATTTTAAAACTGTGTTATTCATACCTTTGCTGTGTTTACCTGCAGGATGGTGAGCCCAAATCCCGGGGGTCTCCAGACATTTGCTTTTCTGTGTGGGAGGCTATGCCCGCTGCTGTGGGTGATGAGCCCTGTCCGCGAGAGTGGGTGGAGCGTACTGGCCTGGTGCCGTTCATCGAGGTGGTGGGTCGTTTGGTTAACATCAACAAGAGCTCTGGGCTTATTACTGCCTTGGGCGAACACTAGTGGGATATGACCCACACCTTCCATCTGAGCTGGGGAGAGGTGACTGTGACTCCCGCAGACTTCTTTGCTATTACTGGGATTTCTTTTGATAGGCGTGCAGTCCTTTAGACCGACAGGCTTACTGCTGCGGACATCGAGGCGCTCATCGGTTTTTCGGGCCCCGCTAAGGGCTTGGGCATCCTGGTTCAGGAGGTGGATCGGGCTATTCGGGGTATGATCCCGGGGTACCTAGCAGGTCGGTTTTCTGCTGAGCAGCTCGGACGAGCTTATGTATGGCTTTTCTTGGGTAACACCATCTTTGCCAACGCCGACACCACTTGCATGTTCCCCCTGTTGGGTTCTTTGACCACTCCCGAGACCATTCGGGACATTGCTTGGGGAGAGGCTGGGTTGACCGAGCTATATATGGAGCTCGACAAATTCAGCCGGAAGGCGAGCCGGTCCCTGGCCTACTTCCAGTTTGTTTTGGAGGTATATTTCCTTCCCTTTTCCCATTTTCTGTTTTCTCCTTCTCACTCTCCCACTTTTCTCCTTCTTATTCTTCTTTTCTGTCTTTCCCATTTCTAATACCCTTTTTTGCTTTCTCTTCAGGCATGGTATTATGAGTTTTTCGGGGAATATCCTTGGAGGCAAACTGTTGACCCGTCTGCTACTTTTCCAGCTGTGGTTTGTTGGACTAGGGAGGCCCGAGAGAAAAGGGGTTCCAAGGGAAGGCTCACCGTCCGCTATCCCGAGGGCAGAGGAGTGTTGAGGGGCCCAATCCCGGGGGGCTCAATTTGTTTCCATGGGAGCGGTATGAGAACCGGGGAGATCTTCATGTTGACTTGGGCGAAGCTCTCCGGGTGACCAGGGAGAGGAGGTTGTTGGTAGGCTTTCGGGGAGAGGCCTTTTACCTAGGGGAGAGAGTCCTATGGCAGCATGGGCTAGGCCTTCAGTAGAGGGCTCCGATGGACCCGCCCGATACCATGTTCGTGGCTAATCGAGGGGACGACCCATATCTGATGGGGGCGGCCGCGACCCATTTCATCACCGACGAGCCTTATGGGCGTTTTGTGGCTCGGAGATTGAGATCGCCACAGGTGGTGGCTTTTGGGGTGGCCCCTCCGGTGTGGCAGGACTACACTTATCTCTTTTCAGACCACCGGGTTCACATGGTGGCGACGTCCCTTAGGGGAGAGGGGGCCCCACCCGAGGGTGTGGTATGCATCCCACTCACTTTTCTCGTATTATTTTCACACTGTTATTTTCCATTCACTGAGCATCCCCATTTCTGTGTGCAGGTGGCCGCACGTGCTTTGCTGGGGAGACCTTCCCTCATGAAACGGGCCAAAAGGTGGCTCAGGAAGTTCGTAGGTTGCTCTTCCAAAGGGCCTCAGACCGAATACATTTTTGCGCCTGGCCGGCATTCAGTGGGCGTTGAGGACAGACCTAGCAGACGGGCTTCGAGCGTAGAGCTGCCTCCCTCCTATGTGCGATGCCATTCCCTGGGTGCCGCTGACTTGGCCTCTTTTCGGGATTCTTTCTGGGATTCTGGCACTCACGAGATGGCCCCGGACCCATTCGCTCATTTGGCCTTAGAGCGTGTGGACCCTGCACCGGCCAGACATCCGGGTCCTCCTTCCCAGATTCCTTCCTCCTTTTTCCCAGGTCAGTCTTCTTCGGGTGAAGGCTCGAGTGTGGCGGAATCTCTCTTCTTCTTTGACCCCAGCCAGTATCAGCCTCGCCCTCTGGCTCCTTTAGACCAGGCTTTTCCTCCCCCCGAGGATCCTTATCCGGACTCAGACTAGGATGTACCTATGTTAAACAATTTTTCTTTCTTTCTCGTTTTATTTTAAGAACAACGTGTGTAAAAAAAACTTATTATCTTTGAAAATCTTTGTTTTGTAAATTCATCTTTTATGCATAGCTTGGGCCTCGAGAGGGCTTTTATCATCATTTCTGGGCCATTGGGAATTCCCGGGACATGTTTGGCCTTGATTGTGTGGATTTTGACGCATATCGGACATGCTTTTGTACAAGTGAAAGTGAGTTTCACTCGCGGGAAAATCAACCGGCAGAGGATGTTGACATGAAAAATTTAAGGGAAACAAAGCATTAGCGCGTTGACCTTTTTGACCACAATTTCGAGATTTGAACAGACTCTTTTCGGGGGGTAGTATTGTGGACCAGGACCTAGACTTACTCCAAACATGACTTCTCACGAACCTCTCGTTATGCCACGGTGGCTTGCTAGCCCCATTTCATTATCGGCTGAAAATGGACCCCTAAGCCCCTGTCTCCTTTTCTCCACAGAGCGTTTTCGTTCCCGCGTACCTCCTCAAGCCCTAGTCCTTTTGAGAGACAATCCTTACGAGGGTGACTCGACCCTTCCAGTTACCAACAGTCTGACCGTTTCTTTCCTAGGAGTGATCTGATTGACTCATGACACGGACTCGAGCAACCTGGACACATGGAAAACAGACATAGGCATTTTGCGGGAGTGATTCCCTTTTGTACGGAAGGAAGCCTATGGACAGCAATTTAGTGTTTGGCTCTTTCCTATGATGTAGAAGAGAAGACTTGTCGAGACATTTGAATCTCCATTAGTTAGCATTATTAAAGTGATTGCCTTGAACGGGCCGTGTTCATTAAGTCAATACCATCACAAGCAATTAACTTTAACGAGAATTCATGTTGTGACCAACCGAGATTAAGATCTAACCAATGGCAAGGTCAGGACGTGTTTGGGTATCGGCTTTTATCTGGGGGAATCGGTCATCAATGAGACCAAAGGAGAGGTATGTGGCTATTCTGGGAAGCCAATGGCTTGAAAATCCTCTTTCTTGTTGTGACCGGACCCGAAGGTTGCCTACGTTCCCCTCATTTTGAGGAGCTCAGGTCGTCGTAGTTCGGCCTTGGACTGTCTTTCTACGGGTTGGCACATTCCTACCAGGGTATTGTTGCCTTGTCGATGTAGACCTTTCCACTTTGTGGTGAATTTCCTTGGAGCGGGCCCCCTGGGGCGATCCTTCTTTCGGTGTGGACCCCTTTTTTTTTTTTGTGTGTGTGAGCCCTTTTGGGGTGGACCCTTTGGTGGACTTCGTCCTCGTATTCACTTCTCTTTTTTTTTTTTTTTTTTTTTTTTTTTTTTATCTCGGAGTGCCTTTCATGGATGATCTTTGGGGTGAAACTTCATCATCTTGATCTTTTCTCGCCACTGCTGGGGCATTTTGTGGTCCTTTGGGATTTCATCGGGGTATAGTGTATGCAGGGAAAGAACCTTGCCATTGGTGTTATCTTTATGCCAATTGATCACCTCATCCATTATCGTTAAAATTAGTTGCTTATTTTTTTGCATTTACTATCTGTACTTGGCCCGTTCATCCTTGATGAATCGTTATTGACTATTATGCATTAAGGAGTCAATTCATCATCTTGGGGATGTAGCAATCATTTATTAATGCTAACCAAAGTGATTTCAAGAGTTAAAACATTTTTCAAATAATGTCTCAAGTCTAGGAAGAATAGAAGAGAAATAGCTTGTTTCATTAATGAGGAACAACTCGATTTTTTTTACAGACTCAAGGGACTGACTCGACTATTAACTGACTAAACCATGACTAGTCATACTTACCACGCAGGGTTTTTAGGGAAAATAACAATAAAACATTGTCCACAACGGAATTTTGAAAGACTCTCTAGAACCTACGAGACCGGACCACTCCTAATCATCTTCCTTCTTTCCCTTTTTTTTTTTTTCATACCTTGACCTCAAACCCACTCGTCACCCACCTTCGAGATGATCCCTTCATCAATGAGGCCTTGGATATGATTCCTTAGGGTTATGCAACCGTCTGTGGAGTGGCCCGGGCTCTGGTGGTATTTGCAATGCTTGTTCTAATCTCGACGTGCCACGGGTGGTTCTATCCATATCACGTGCCGGCTAAGCAGCTCAATCTTCTTGATTTTGAGAAAACGCTCCAACATTTGGTCTCTTGGCATTCCTAGCTCATGAAACCATTTGTAGTGGGATTCTTTGCCTTGTCGGTGGAAGGCACCTACGGAACTTGCGGGATCCCCGTGGGAGACTGCAACAGGCCTGAGTTGGTCGCGGGGCACTTGCTTGCTTTGGGCAAAACTGTTGGAGGCGCTTCTGAGAGGTGATGACTTTCCAAAGGACTTTCTGATTTCCTCAATTGCCTTTACAATCTTATGAAGGCATTCTCGGGTGTTTCTCGAGTTTACCCTTTCCATCTCATCAGTCAGCTCCGCTCGGCTATACAAGAGTTCGTACTGGCGGTCGTACCTCTCTTCGATGTCTCTTCTGAGCTTCCTTCCTCCTCTTTCCCACACCTCCTCAACTCTTTCGTGAAGGATTTCCTTGATCTCTTCACGAAGCTGTTGGACCATATTGATTGCCCCACTACGGGTAGCTTCGGACTTTTGGAGTTGGTCCCTCATCGTGCCGACCATTTTTTCCAAAAGCTTGACTCTCCCTTCCAAACGGGATTGGGCATCTAATCTGATGTCTTGCTCGGTTGTTTGGGCCTGGGTTTCCATTTCTTCCTATGACACATGATATTTAATGGACCATGAGGGTACTTCGAGAGGATTCACGAAAGAGCCATGTTTTAGGGTAAGAGAGACCCGACACACACGAATCTTTGACTCAAGGAGAGGAGGGTGTTTGACTCGAAGTTTAGGGAACGGACCTAAGCCATGCATTTCGATGAATTCATTTCTTTCTTTTATTTTTTCAAAAAAAAAACAAAGGATGTTTATTCACAAGGACAAGGGTTAGAACACAGTTTAAAAACATACATTGACCTTTAACGCAAAATCCTGCTCTATTCGGGACAAGCCCCTGACCCTAGTTGGTTGGAAAAGATTTCTCTTTTTTTTTCGCAACTATTCTAAGTCCTGGATCAGTGGAGGCCATCACTACGTCTATAGACCCCTCGTTTTTCACCTGTATTGCACACTCCCAAGGACGGACTATCCCGGGCGAGGGTCATATAGGGCAAGCGGCTTCCACCGACCGAAAGAAATGATCCTAAGGTCTAGTGCGTCGCAAGGTTCCCGATGTGCGGGTCATCCTAATCATGATTAAGCCCCAGTCGGGATCGAGACTGTTCCGAAGGCTGCACCGATATCCCGACACGACCTCATTTTGAATGAGGTGTCTCAATCCTCGACCATGAGCTTAAGGATGATTAACATGACTTGTTCATTAGGGCTTAACGACACGGTGTTACCCTATCTTTATCACATGACCTTTGTTAATTGTGGTCGTCATTAACACACGGGTTAAAGGCGGGTTAGGCTACGCTTGCATTACATCAAGGAGTCGTAACCCGGGCATTAACTTGGCCACAATTGACTTTGGACACGTGCTTAAAGACAATGGCAACGTGAACTAGACCAAAAACCAACCAAAGTCACGGTATTTGTGTGTCACGGACATGTGTGGTCGACTCGGCTCGGAAGGGGAGGTGGAATGGACCCGTGCGCACTCGAAGGGAACAAGAGCGCCAATCGAGCTGCATCTGGCATCCATCCCGGGTTTAAAGGGTATTTGGAACGTGCAAGGTAAAGTGCGCGTTGTGTGAAATCAATTCTATATTCCCCTTTTGAGTCAAAATAGAGATTTTTATTTTGTTTTTCAACATAATGAGCATGGCATAATCAAGATATGAACAAGTATGAACAAGCATGAAGTAAACAATTTATACACAATAAGTCAAAGAATACAAACAAATACCAAAACTTGTATATGTACCAAGTTGTGCACAACCAAGGATTTTGAATCAAACATTTTGCAAAAGAACAATTTTCTCATTGAAACCATTTGTACAACGCAAGTTGTGCACAACGAGAAGAGTGAAGAATTTTTTTACAGAAAAGGGTTATGCACAATGAGATTTTGGAAACCATTTTTATTAACAAAAGATCATGCATAACCAAGTTTTGGCCAAAAGAATAAAGGTAATGTGCACAAGTAAGGCTGTAGATTTGGAACCTGGACAAGCAGAAGCAGAAGGGCATTCAGAATGTTGCTGCCCTGCACAAAATTGTTAATTTGCCACATTCTGACCCTTTTACCAAACTAGCCGTACGGCTAGAACCATGGGGTTGAGATTTTTCTCTGTTTCTGCAACTTCTGATCATCATACTCCAGCTTATTGCATTTGCAGAACATATGTACTCAAAACAGTTCAAACAGAAACAACAAACACACACAAATATGCACAAAGTAAACTAACGGAAATGGGAGTTTGACCCACACAAAAGTGCCTTCAAAGCTTCCAAAGAGAAGTTTGCAAAGCGGAGTCGCCACTGTAAGGATCCCGCCCTCCGGGGGACGCACAAGGCAAGGCTTTCAAAGAGGCGAAATACCAAACACGGTTAACTTTATCACACAAAACGGAGTCGCCACGTTAGTTTAATTTTAAACCAAAACTTAACGAAAAATGGTTAGAGATGATGAGTTCGGAGGTCACGTTACACTTTGGGAAGAACATAGTCAGGGTTCACCCAAAGTGCCTCGGAAACCGAGTCTCCCTTGTTAGTTTTCAAAAGTGCATGTGTGTATGTGTATTTAATGGAAAAGATTCTGTTTTTAACTTTTATTCAAAACTTAACTGAAAAGGGGTCTTTTTATCAAGAAAACAAGGATCAAAGGGAAAAATAGACATTTTTCCCTCTGGATCCAAAGTAGCCGTACGGCTCAAGATGTCTCATCCTGGAATTTTACAGTTTGTTCAGAAACAGTCCAGTTCCAGGCAAAAACAGAGCATTCTGCTGAAACTGGACTTAAACAGTTCTGATTCCATTTTTATTTCAACACAACAAACTTAAACAAAATCATTCCTATGCCTAATGATCATCAATTGAACCCCAAAACAAGTATTTAGGTGTGATCAAAGCAATCATTGGAGAAAATCACACAAAGGTGATGAACATGGCCAAATGAGACAAAATGACCATTTGATGATTAAAGATGGAAACTTTATCAAGCAAGGATGTCGTGTTAGCGGGTTATGTAGATGAGGATTTGGCATTATGTGATCTTGATAAGAGGAGAAGTACTACGGGTTATGTTTTCACATTGGGTGGTACGGCTATCTCCTGGGCTTCTAAATTGCAAAAGATCGTGGCTCAGTCGACTGCAGAAACAGAATATGTGGCAGTGACAGAGGCATATAAAGAGATGGTATGGTTGCAGAACTTCTTGGGTGAACTTGGGAAGACGCGAAGTGGTAATGCTCTCTACAGTGACAGTCAGAGTGCGATTCATCGAGCAAGGAATCCGGCGTTTCATTCTAGGACGAAGCACATTGAGGTGAGGTTTCATTACATCAGGCATCTCTTAGAGAGGAAGATCTTAAGGCTGGAGAAGATTTTGGGATCGGAGAACCCGGCTTACATGTTGACCAACGTGGTAAACCTTGAAAAGTTGAAGCTATGCATAGCTTCAATTGGGCTTGGAGAATAGGAGAGGAGGAAGGCACTACCATGATCGAGGTGAGCACTAGGAAGACACCAAGGATGAGTTGAAGACGGTTACGGGGCTGATATACGCGGTTGATCTCTAGGTGGGAGATTGTTAGAATAGAGATCATCAAAGAAACAAAGAGAAGAAAATCTGCCAGGATTCAGGCGGGCGCCTGAATCTCTACCAGGCGAGCGCTCAGTTTTGATCAGAAGGTCCGGATTCTGGAGGAGGCAAGTAAGCGGGCGCTTGGACCTAAGCAGGCAGGCGCTCGGGTGCCGCGAACTGAACTTGGGAATAGCAGTTTTTTCGGGATTTCTCTTATGTTTAGGTTTAGGTCTTAGTCTAGGGTGCCTATATAAGCAATGTTCCGCCCCCATACTCATTGTAACTCAGATTTAACATATTATAGTGCAAGATCCTGCCTTGGTTGTGCCCCCAGACGTAGTCAAACATATTGATGAACTGGGTAAACAATTTCGTGTGTCTTTTCTCTGCTTTATTTCTTGTGCTTATTTGCGGTGCTATTATTTTCTTGGGATATTGCTTGGGTGTTGGAGTGTCAATTCCAAAACATCCTGAATATCAATATAAAACCTTCTGGATATGAGATTGATAGCAGAACCTTTTGAAAGTGATAGCCAGAACCTTTGAAAGTGATAGCCAGAAGGGTTATCTGGTTCTGGATATCAATATAAAACATTCTGGATATGAGATTGATAGTCAGAACCTTTGAAAGTGATAGCCAGAAGGGTCCTGGATATCAGTATAAAGCCTTCTGGATATCAATATAAAGTCTTCTGGAGGTTTTGAAAAACACGTTTTTCCTAACCATTATGAAAAACACGTTTTACAGGAGACCAACCCTTAAATGAAGCCACTAGTGGTACTAGTGATTTCTCTACGAGCAGATTCCTCACTTATATTTTTTGTCATTTGGCTATAGTTTCTTCAATGTGGGTTGTTCGTTTAAAATTTTAAATTAAAGTTAAAATTAGGGGTTTGTGCATTTCTTTGTTAAATTTTAAGCAAGTTATTGTAGATGCATCGAAAAACATCCAAAATGTCCGGTTTATGAATTTAGAGTGGCCAGCTTTGTTTTTAAAGAAACATAAAAAAAAAAAAATCTTACATAATTTTAAACTAGAGATTCAAAGAAATGAGTTTGGGGTTTAAGTTACAGAACGGGTAGGTGTTAGGCACCCACCCAACCCAATCTTATATTGGTCTCGCTAGGTGGTGGTGGTGATGGAATGTCGGGTAGTGATTTATGATCAATTTCATTAGTTTAGAATGGTAATAAATCTTACCCTTCTATGGTGATTTCATACCTTAAAAATAAAAGAAATAAACTAAAGAAGAGAGGGAGATGAAGTAGAAAAAGATATAAAATAAATGTTTTCTCTCACTTAGACATTTGAAGTCACCTTACTCAATATGGATTGTGGCAAGAGCATCATAGAGTAAACAAGACCATAGACTAAAGACCAACATCGAAAACACCAACCAAAACAAGACTTTTTCCAATGGCTATTTCTCCTTCTCCTTGTAAAATGGAATGTAGTCTTATAATTACTTGTGTGGAATAAACCATAGTGTGAAGCCTTCACCATTTCTTTCTTTGTGTGCAATATACACAAATTGCACACATAATTGTTTTACAAAGCCAAGACCCAAATAACCCAACCCAAATTTGGTGTGTGTAACCTAAATGTACACCTATTCATATACCATACCAAATATTCTCAAGTCATCCAAACATTGAGGGGGAACACTGACGATCCAAGGAAGAGATTCAATTCGACAAATTCAAGTGTCACTCTAAGGAAGTACTACATCACATTTGTGAAACCTTTTCTTTGTTTTTTTTCTTTTATGCTACGTAACTAGCATGCTTAATTAGTGAGGCTAATTAAGTTGAAATATTCTGAGGGAATTTTCTAAAACATTCATGTATTACTTTGAGTGAAGGGATTATGGTGGATTGTTTTCCATGTGATGAGGACAATGGGGGTGGATGTGGGAGAAGTTGCTTTACTCCGAACCACGTTAAAAATTCTTGTCTCTTGTGTCTTTTAATTTCTTGTCTTGCACTTTATTTTTCATCATATCAACTTATGCTCTAACATGTTTTTTATCTATTTTTGTGTGATCACTTAGACAAGTTAAATTGACAATTGACAATTGGCATAAGAATATTTATATTAGACAACGGATAGAAGGCCATAGAGATTGTCTATTTCGTTGCGCATAATTCCTACTCATTTTGGCCTTTAGAGTGAAGAGAGAAGACATTGTTTTGGTAGAAAAAACAATAGAATAAAAACGATGAGGGCGATTTCATATCAAAACTATAGAGGGTTAAATGGAATATAAACTTAAGAATTGCTGAATTCAAGATTACACAATGATTTGACGAGGAAAGCCCTTGAGACAATTATCTCGTCGGCATAAAACCTCGGGAGGTGTTTATGAGCACCTTCCAAGTTGAAATAGAAAAAAAATACAAGAATCCTATCTAATCTTAACTAACTATCCAATAAATCCGGATGTCATCTTTGGCTCAATAACGTGGTCTATCTTTCCTTGCCGTTGAAACATGCGTTGAGAACTCGGTAAGCCTGTGCTTCGACCCATTTCGTAAAATAGTCCACGCTACTAGGACGAAAGATTGTCCGTTGCTGCCAGTAGGGTGAACTTTGTCGATGATGTTTATGCCCCAACAAGAGAAAGGCCAGGGCGTGGTCATATTGTAAAGCTGTGAGGGTGGAGCGTGCTGTAGATTGGCATGGAATTGACATTTGGCGCACCTCTTGACTTTCTCGATGCAGTCCCTTTCCATGGTACTCCAATAATAACCCATGCGGAGTATCTTCTTGGTCAACATAAACCCGTTCATATGGGGCCTACATTCACCTTCGTGGATCTCATGCATTATTTCTTGAGCTTCGGTCTCATTTGCGCATAGGAGATTGATCCCTTCGTGGTGCCTTTTGTAGACTCGGTCTCCAATCAGTACATATCGGGAGGCTAGTCTTTGCAATGCCATTTGGGACTTCTTATTGCTATTCTCGGGATAAGTACCATCCTTGAGGAAATTCATGATATCCGCATACCACGGGGAGTTTGCTTGGACCTCGTTGATCTCGATACTCATGCAGTATGCCGGACTGTTCCTTCGGGAAATTTTGAAGGGCTTCACTATTTTACCCTCAGGTATTTCGACCAGTGAAGCGATGGTGGCTAGTGCATCAGCAAAACGGTTTTTGTCCATTGGCAGGTAGTTGAAGGTGATTTCTTGAAACTGTTCAACCAACTCCTCGAGATGTTGACCATACCGTTGCAGAGTCGAGTCTTGAATCTTCCACTTTCCAGATGTATGGTTGATGATGAGCAAGGAATCACCAAATACCTCTAAACTTGTGACATTTCTCTCGAGGGCTGCTTCGAGCCCCGCTATGCATGCTTCGTACTCAGCGATGTTGTTGGTGGCTTCAAATTCGAGGCGGATAGCGATTGGAGTATACATGTCCTTTGGATCAACAAGTAACATCCCTATGCCATATCCATGCTTATTGGCTGCGCCATCGAAAAATAGTTACCACTTATTTTCTTCTGTTGTAGCGCAAATTAAATGCTCGTCGGGGAACTGTACATCTTCCCCCTTCACTTCGTCACACGAAAATTCAGCAAGCTGATCACTAAACACTTTCCCCCTGATGGATTTGAGTGTGACGTAAGTGATATCGTAGCCGGCGAGCATGAAATACCATTTGGCTATTCTTGTTGTCATGAAAGGCTTCTCAAAGATGTAGCGGAGCGGGTCCACTTTTGCTATCAACTTGATTGGGAAGGCCTCCATGTAATGCTTGAGCTTTTAAGTAACCCAAACCAATGCAGCACAAGACTTCTCTAAGACAGAGTAGTTCTTTTCAGCTCTTTGAAACCGGCGGCTGGCAAAGTAGATATCATTCTCTTTTGTGGAGTCTCGCTGATTGACAGTGAGATGGAGCAAGAGAGGCTTCTCCTTGTGCGGTGGAACCAAAACTGGAAGGCATGTCAAGTAATTCTTCACTTGGTCGAAGGCTTCTTTGCAAGCATCAGTCCATTCTAGGGCCACATTCTTTTTGAGTAGCTTGAAGATCGGCTCACACATGGAAGTGAGTCGGTGCACAAATCGACTGATGTATTGAAGTCTGCCCATGAAACCTTTGATTTCCTTCTGCGTCTTTGGAGGAGGCATGTCAATGATTACCTTGATCTTGGAGGGATCGGCTTCAATTCCCCTCTCAGTGACCATGTAACCGAGAACCTTTCCTCTGACGACCCCAAAAGTACACTTTACGGGATTGAGTCTCATGTTGTGTTGTCGAAGTCTTTCAAAGAATTTGCGAAGATCGATCAAATGTTGACCGTTGGTTCCCTTCGAATGGATGATCATGTCGTCTACATAGACCTCGATCTCTTTATGAATCATGTCATGGAATAGATCCGTAACGACCCTCTGGTAGGTAGCCCCAGTGTTCCTTAGTCCGAATGGCATGACTGTGTAGCAGAAAGTGCCCCACGGTGTTGTGAAAGCTGTCTTGTGTTGGTCCTCTTCGGACATGAGAATCTGATTGTAACCGACAAAACCGTCCACAAATGAGCGGACTTCATAGTTAGCAGTTGAATCGATGAGCATGTCGATGTTTGGTAGTGGAAAATCATCTTTCGGGGAAGCTTTGTTCAAATCCCAGAAGTCCACACAAACTCGAACCTTGCCGTTTACCTTTCTGACTGTCACAATGTTGGCTAGCCAAGTCGGATACTTAATGACTTTGATGAAACCCACACTGAGGAGATTTTCAATTTCTTCTTTGACTTGTAGAGACCATTCTGGCTTGATCTTTCTGAGCTTCTGCTTTACCGGCTTGGCGTCCTCTCTGATCGGAATTCTGTGCTCCGCGACCTTTTTGTCCAAACCCGGCATGTCTTTGTACGACCATGCGAATACATCTAAAAACTCTTTGAGCAGTGCAGTCAATCTGTCTTTGTCTTCCCCCTTAAAGAAGCTGCCAATCTTTGTTTCTTTTGGCTCTTCGTCGGTACCCAGATTAACAACATGAAATTCCTCATCAGCCCTTGGACCATTTTCACCACGACAACGAACCTGTTAAGCTAGTTCATTTCGGTATGTTATGTTTTCGTGGTCTATTTCATCATAATTTGAATCGTTATTAACTTGTTCATTAAGTTCCTTATTAGTTAATTTATCATTTATGATGTTTGCAATCTCGGGGTACTCAGAAATATCGAATTTTTCATTAGCAAAGAAAGGAAACACACGCTCGGCTATTGCCTCCATATCCTCTTGGGTGAGGGTATTAGAAACACTCTCGGACTCGAAAGTAAGTGTGAGCCGCTCTTCCTTTGTTGCTGTACGGGGTATGCAACCCATTTCTCGGATCAGGAAATCCTCGGATACTATGGGCCCCTTCGTTGAATACCAGTTGTTGATTGGCTCGGAGCTTGGCGGGATCTCACTGATGGTATCCTTTCTGACGACGGTGTCGTAGATGGCGTTGACTTGACAATCGTCCATGATGGCAAATTCTTCGAACATGGAGGCTAGATCGGATAGTTCTTCCCTTACGGTAATCTCTACCTCGGACTCTATAGTCACTTTCTTGCCCCACCACTCTCGGGGTGACATTTGAGTAGGCTCCCTTTCTTGTGTCGGAGTTTCACAATCAGTGAAGATCTCGAGACCGGGCTTTCTGACGCCTTTGTTGTTAACCCATGGTTCAGGAAAGATCATGTACGGAACGTCTTCCCCTTGGCGAACAAAATAACCGTTTAGTGTGTTGCGGTAATGCCTCAAGTTAGGGATTTCATATTGTCGACCTTCTTTGCGAGCTCGGGTTTTTTGAATCTTAACTGCTTGCTCGTATTTCAAGTCATATTTGGTAGGCTCGTATCCCAGACCAAACTTGTTCTTGACAAAACGAACTTCTATGGGGTGCAATATCCCTTGTTGATGCTTCCCTAGGCCTAGACTGGGAAAGTGATTCATGTTCCTCATCATGCGGAGGATTTTAGGATTGCCGAGGGTCCATTGTCTGTTTCCCCCTCCTTTGTCGATGTTGTTGACGCCGGAGAGAGTGGCATCTTCTATCCCGTGTTGAACTTGGTGAACGGGTTGTCCCCCATTTCTGTGGATGGTGACATTCTCGGCCATGACGGTGACTATCTCGTCCCCATTTCTGATCTTGACACATTGATGAAGAGTGGAAGGGACCGCATTGGAACTGTGGATCCATGGTCGGCCCAAAATCAAGTTGAATGAAGCAGGGATATCAAGTACTTGGAATGGGACGGACATGATCATGCTTCTAAATTCGATATCAACTTCTAGCATCCCCATGACTGTACGGGCAGTGCTATCATACCCTCTAATGACTTGGGCGTAGGGTTGTAAATCGGAGCTTTTGAGCCCCAGTATGCCCATGACTCGGCTAGGCATTAAGTTGAGCGCAGAACCACCGTCTACTAGAACTCTTGAGATGGGTCTCCCCCTTGCCCTTACTTTGAGGTAGATGGCTTCATTGTGTTCGGACCCAAATGGCGGGAGGTCCATGTCGGCAAAAGTGATGACATTACCGAAGTGAATGTGACCTATCATTGCTGTGAGGTCCTCGGGAGTCATGTCAGGAGAGACTGATGTGTCATCCAAGTCTTGATGACGAGGTCTCGGTGTTTCTTTGATGATGCAATAAAGTCCCAGGTGGATATGTTGGCTTGCGTCTTCTTGAGTTGTGTTAACAAAGGATCTTCGGGTACGTCGCGTGCTTGCGATCTTTGAGAAGAGGTGTTGGTCGCTGCGGTATTGGGAGAGATTGTGCTTGTTGTTACTCGGCCACTGCGAGTGAGCACGTTCACGGTCCTGTGTAACTTCTTCTTCCTATTCTCTAAGACTTCCCTCATAATCTCATCATAAGTCACAACATAACAAGAATTATCAAGTTTATTCATATCATCGGAGCCCTCATTCACAATTGGGATCGAATGAGTGGTTCCTTCAAACTCTCCTACCTCTATTACATTGACACCACCCTCATTAGGGATTATGAATTCCTTCTTGTCTATGAGGTCTTGGATGGTGTTGCGGATGGAGAAGCAATCCTCGGTGAGGTGGCCAGTGCATTGATGGTAGTCACACCATTTGTGGTGGGAATGATTGGGATGGAGCGGTTGTGGTTGCTTGTACCCTTGAAGAGGAGTGATTTTTCCCTTGGCCTTTAGAGCTTCATAGGCCTCAGTGATGGTTATGCCATTGAGAGGAGTGTAGACGCGGTCGTTTTGGAACCGCTTGCCTTATGGTGGAGGGACCTTCTTGTAATTCCCCTTGTCGGTAGTAACGGCATTGACAGAAGCCTATTTGTTTGAATTAGAGGCGGCCTTGTAACGATAGGTAGGAGTGGCCTTCTTAATCTCCTTGAGCAAGTTATCCATGCGTACCCCCGCCTTATACATTTGGGAGAAGTTGGAGTAGCAAGCCCCACTTAGGTGGGTGCGGAGATCAATCTTGAGACACTTGAGAAAGATGTCCATTTGCTCTTTTGTGTTTGGTCTCTCAACAATTTCAGAGAGCTTGTCATTCCATCTCCTTGTGAAGTCAATGAACGACTCGTTGTCTCTTTGGGTGGTGTTCTCGAGCTCTTTCCTTGTGGGCCGGTGAGTGGTGTTGCCTTGATATTGATTTTTTGAAGGCAAGCATAGCGGCATCCCAATCAAGACGGACAGTGAGCGGGAGAGTTGCATACCAATCCTTTGCCGCCCCCTCGAGGGTGAGAGGAAAGCATTGAGCCATAACTTTTGGGGAGACCTTTTTCGGAACCATAACCCAAATGTAAGTCTCGATGTGAGCCATCGGGCATGAGTTGCCTTTAAACTTGCTAATGTCGGGCATCTTGAATTTGTCGGGGAGAGCGGCCATCACTACAAGAAAAAACACTTTTCGCGATGGCATTAAAAGCCGTCACGGTAGAATATGATTCGGAGACGGCTTTTAAAAGCAATCGCAGTTGTATAAGATTGTGCCAGAGCTTCTAAAGCAACCGCGTTATGTAATTAATGCCATCGCCTTTTGTTATTTTACCTCTGGCGCTAACCCCAAATTAATGGAGGGAATTCAAAAATTTCATGTGATTGCATTTATCGTAAAATACGACTGATTTAGCGGTCGCATATTTTGAAAATAAAAAAAAATCAATAAAAAATATAAAAAATAGTTTTTAATGAGTGACTGTTGTTGCAATCGCCAAAAAGTAAATTTTTGGAATATAAAATTGAAAAGAATTTGATACGTTAAAAATTTGTTTCATTAAACCATTCTCTTTCGTTCCTTATTCCCTCATCAACATTCCTCTTTCTCAAGATTGACTTTCTCAAGGATTAAACTCCATGGTCGAAGCAGATTTGGCTATCCTTGATGATCTCCTCAACCTCTCATCGTAACTGTGTTGCTTTTTCTTCAGGTAATTTTGTTTATATTTCCCCTTTTTTCTATTTCTAACTCAATAAACCCTAATTTCGTCCTACAGAGGTCCCCATGAGAGAGGGAATCTGCAGTTTCCGATGATTCCATTGAGTTCAGTACGTTGATAAGCAATGGGTCACTTTGTCCATTTACTTCTCCGTTTTAGAACCGCTCTCTGTCTTTGCGGATGATCTCTCTAATGCCGCTGCCATGGATGTCTCTAAGATGGAACAATTTAATCTTTTTCATCAATTGATGTCCGACCCTCCCTCCCCCTTCCTTCTCCTTCTTCAAAGACTACATAGAAAGGTACGCTAAGGCGCACACACACACACACAATCTGATTATATTTAATTTTTGTGCTTTTTACCAAGTTGAAGTTTTTTGAATTTTATTTTATTTTTGATTTGGATCCAGCCTTGGAGAGAAAGTGCCTTCTTTTGGAGACCAATTTTGTGGTATGATTCTTAAAATTTTTGTAGTTTGAGTGCGGAATGTTGCGAACAAATTAATACTTGTTTTGTTTGATTTTTGGGTGTCAATGATTTGATTAGAGAAATTTTGTTTACTACTCTGTTGGGAAATGGATGAGCTTAAAGTAGGAGAGCTGGTTTGCGAGTTCTATTTGGTTGTTAAGTGGAAATGTGGAAAGAATTCAACTGTTGTTGATGTCATCGTAAGGTACCATTCTCCACTATAGTCTATATACTATTTCCATCTTGATGTTTTTATTTCTGATTATGCTTGAAGTTTATGTTTTTAACTTTATGTAATATCCTGTTTTACTGAACTAATATTGTGTTTTCTTAAAAGGGTTAACTGATGAAAGATATTCAGTGAGACTGCAATATAAAATTGGTGTTTGTGTAAAATTTATTTGAATATACAATCCATTTTGTGATTTCAACATTAGGATCTTATAAACTAATGTAACGGTTGTTGCATCAATTTTACTTGTGTGAAAGCTTTTAAAGATGATTTTACAAACTCACCCCCTTTGAGCTACATCGATTCTTTCACATGGCTTGTTTTGTCTCCTTTAATGCACTGGTACTAGAAGAACTGTTGTGACCAGAACGGTAAAAGGAGTTGGGTGGGATGTTTCGGTTGTAGGAAATGGTTGTTTTTATTCTCTCTTTACGTTGGTCACGTTTTGAAAGAAGAATTCAAGGTCTTAGTTTAGTTCATCTTGGGACATTTTGGACATGCATCTGATGTTTTTAATAAGTGCATAATTGTAATGATCAGTTTTACACTATTGAGCTTGTATGCTTTTCAAGAATACAAAATGAATATTTTTTTAGTTTCATGAATGCTTGAAGTTGAATGGAAGCTATGAGTGCACGGTAGCTGCATATAAATTAACACAAATATATACTCCCTCCGTCCCAAAATAAACTTCACGTTTGACAATTCAAACTTTTTAAGAATATGAAGACTTGCTTCACTAGTTTATGCACATTTATGCCCAAATTGAATAAATGGGCAAAACTTTTTGGGACAATGAAAAATGACAAATGAGAATATCATTTTGAGATAGAAGGGAGTATGTGGTTTTTATCTATTAAATGCTTTAATTTGAAATTGATATTATATTATGTATAACAGTTGCTAACCAATTCAAAGCCTCTGTATTAGCTTTCTTTTTTGCTTTGTCAAATCAGTTTTATCTACATTTACATAATGATCACAAATTTGGATGTAGAATATCTACATTAGTAATATAATGAAAAATTGTGTTTATAGAAATGGATGCTGTATATGATTAGTGCTACTGGGATGTCTCGTGGAAATCGGTCAAATGAGTCCAAAATCGAGACAGTCATGTTAAGTTTGTGAGCATCGACATCTGTAAGGTATGATCTGATTAATCTTACCAACTAATAATCTTTTAAGTTAGCTCTGTTCTCTATCTTTTACCTCCACACTCCCCCCCCCCCCGCACAATCATTCTCTTTCATTATCTTTGGGTGGGTTGGTGGTGGGGGGGGGGGGGGTGACACGCCCCAAGTCCCGGGATTCCCTAATAGAACCTCGAACTTGGTGCGCGTAACTAACAAGAAACAAAAAACTAACGGGAAACAGGAACAATACCTGTTAAAAACAAAACTGACATGATATATATACTCAAGAGTACGGAGCTAAGATAGCTCACACGAGTTCTAGACCAAGAAAATTAAAACCAAAATGGTTACATACAGCGGAAGACATGCCTAGCAAATAAGCTGGCATCAAGAACTGTCTAGGGACAACAAATACTACCCCAATACAAGCCCAGAGTTTATTAACTCATACAAGATCGTCCTTACCAAAATATAAAAGGACACTAACTTCGAACAAGAATATCTTGCTGAGTAAGTTCCCAGCTAAGTCGAGCCTCACTGCGTACTATCCCCTGCTTTCCTGGGGGGGGGGGGGAAACAATTAAACAAATAAAGGGTGAGATAAATCTCAGTAAGCTATTAACATGCAACTATAGGTCATGTTATCATGCAATACAAGTAGATACTCAAGTAATCATATATCAAGTATCATCAAGTAACAAGTATAGGAGAGGTTAAGCCAACTCAACAAGTAATCAAGCTCAAGATATGATCAGGTAACAAGTAGTCAAGTAGTGTGAGAGGCTAAACCAGCTCACCAAGATGCACATAGGCCTATCACGCATTTGTACCTGAATCCTTCCTTATTCCTCCCAAGAATACCATTTGTTGTCGATGCTTTTCTAGCTGAGGACAACCAAGAACAAGAACAAGAACTGCTGTGCAGTATATAAGAAGACCTGGTAACCAGTGTCATCCACAAGAACAAGATCCACGAGGTGTTCAAGACAATCGCATTCACTTAGGTCAGGCTTATTGCTCTAACCAAGGAAGCTATGCCCTTACTATGGCCAGTAGTAAGGGGTCAGGCGGAAATACATAGGGACCCGATTGTCACTTAAACCCCAGCTCTCGCGACAAGCGTGAACCTATATATTTTCGAACAAGCAAGGAGAACCAGCTAGACTCACACAATAATGCACAAGTAGATGTTTACTTGAACTACGAGAACAGAACTCAGTCCCTTATTAGTGGACTATTCTTTATGCACCATGTAATCATGTATCATGTGCTCACGAGAATATGCACCATGTAATCATATATCATGTGCTCACGAGAATATAAGTACACGTACTCAATTATTGCGAATACCAATCAAGTTCAACTATGGCACGTAAGTGTCCACGTAACACGATCAATCCAAGTTAGGGTCTATTAATAACAGACCTCAATCACGTAGTAGGGTATATCATTTAGTCACATGCCAAGTTTGCGGGTACATATTTATGTCACGTTTAACACATTAAGGTGTCTATCACGATACCCTTACTATCAAGTAGAGCCCAATACCTTAGACTCTAAACACGTAATAGAATAGGTCACATCATACCTAGTCACAGTCATATCTCACGTATATGTATCGTTAATAATCGAATACATTTTCTAACACATATTGTGTTCTGTAGTTACTCTTATTAACTTAAATCGTAGTATTCACGATTATATGAATTATCTTCATATTACACTAGTCCCTATTTTCTTTAGGAACCCATTTCAAGACAAGATATCTTCTTTATTCTTTATATACTTTATTAAGTATATACACGATTAAAACCAATCACTAGCACTTTAGTGTTTGTTCATAACACTTACAATACACACGTATCAAGTTCAAGTATGTAGTAGAGTTAATCATTCTCTATCTGGTTCCATATCCCAACTCTTTTGGTTATTCATACCATATATCAAGTAATCAAGAAGTAACATTCTATCACGTAAATATATGCAAGATTTGCATATACACATCAAGACTCTTTCAAGTTTATTACCATACACCTATATTGGTGTCAAGGCACGTACAAGATTTTATAATCTTATTTTCAAGTCTTAATCCAATTATTTGGATGTTCAAGTCATGTACAAGGTTTTATTGTCTTATACTTCAAGTTACTGTCTCAACTTAAGACATTCAAGACATTCAGGACATTCAGGACATTCAAGACATTCAAGACATTCAAGACATATACAAGATCTTATCATCTTATATCCAAGTTCTCAATCCATTTCTTTGGATGATTAAACATGTACAAGAGTTAATTATCTTATACTTCAAGTTCAAGCTAGGAAGATGAATTATACATCTTTCACGAATTATTTTCCAATCCTTTTCTTAGGACATTCAAGCTCTAGACATTAGTTGGTGCCCCTAAGGTACACAAACATTAACTTCAAGACACATAAAAGAGTTACTACTCTTATACTCAAGTTATCATTTAATTATGATTCAAGTCCACATTTCATTTTTTCACAAAGGGACTATTTTCAATACTAGAGTGTTCTACAACACTCATCTAGGCCATCTAGGGTAGTACCCTAAACCTAGACCAAGAATACTTCGAGTTCAAATTAAGTAAATGAGCTATACCACTCATACTTACAAGTTCATAATCCCCTACATAAGATATTCAATCTCAAGTCATTGTTTTAATGCCCCTAAGGTACACAATCATTGGCTTCAAGACAAGTATAACACATAAGTGCTTGTTCATAGCACTTTCAAGACATATAAAAGAGTTGTTACTCTTATACTTAAGTTCTCATTTGAGTTCTATAAGTGTCCATGTACAAGACTAAGTTCTCATTTTAATTCAACGAGTATACATGTTTAAAACCAAGTTCTGATGCCCCTAAGGTGTCACAACACTTGCTAGGACATCTTATACTAAGGTGATATACCTTAACTAGAGTTACTTCCAACTTATACAAACTTTAAACAACATTTTGTTCTTCAGGTAACTGTGCGGTCGCCTAAAATGGCCTGTGCGGTCGCACACAAGCAGGTCAATTCCTTTGAAAAACCTTTCAGAAAGATGGGCGGTCGCCCAAGGATTTTTGTGCGGTCGCACAAGGTACCAAAATGCGAAATTTTTATTTCTTTCCCAGGTTAAAAAATTTCCCGTCCCAAGCGTAGGAGTAACTTTTATTAACTCTTTGGCAATATCCAAAACATTATTTCAGGCTAAATTTATTTCTTTTACCGTCCCATAAATAATAGGACAATTTCCTTTTATCCCAATTTAATATTTCACCGACCCAAAAGTATAAGTACAATTTTATATTATACTAATATACCCATTTAGAGATACTTCCATTCATTTCCCCGTACCACAAATAATAGTACAATTTTTCTAATAATATTTAAATCAAGTTACTATTTTACCGTCTCACGAATAGGAGTGTAATTTTTCAATACTTTTTCAAATCCTTCCCAGGTGCAAGGCTAGCTATTCATTCTTGATTATCATACGAATACTCCCTTCGTCCCAAATTTACAAGTATCACGAAAATTGCTCAAAACACAATTTTAACAAGAACAAGTAACGGGAATAACATATATGCATGTTATTACAAGTAAGGGGGAGTCAATAGCTTACCTAGTAAAAAATCAAGTTGACCCAAATAAATTTATGATCGGCCTGGAACGCTCTATTCAACGCCACGAATATTTATCCGGGACCGGAATCACGAACAAAGGACTAATTAATCGCGAGGAGTCGAGAATAGAAAGAATCCTAAACTTGGCTTTTGGAACAGAAGGAGTGTTCGTAATGTTTCTTTGGGGATAATGATCCCAGACAAACAAGATATACTTGCAAGTTTCAAAGAATTGCAACTAGGCCCCTCAAGTTTCACTTCCTACAAAAAGGCCCCTAAACTTTCAACTTTGACATTTAACCACCTTAATTTTCTAAAGTAATTAAATGATTAACTCAAATAAAATAGCATATAAATATGCTAGTCAAGAATTTAACAAGCAAGTCAAGAATTTAACAAATAAGTCAAATATTTAACGAGATTAAGGATGGGCGTTACAGGGGGGGGTAAATTTTTCCTTCTAAGATCATGTGTTATCATTTATAGTAGGAAAATTGTGGGTGTTACAAGGCATCAATCAGGTCAATCCGTGAATCCTTAAGCTGATGGTTTACTAGCTTATGATTTAAGTGGACATGTATATAAGCCTCTTTACTATTTCCGAAAGTATCTGTGCTCGTGATTTATATGAAAGTTAATTTATAGAGAGGGATTTCTCTCTTGGCAGGTCTTCCTCCAAGCTTCGACGGTGATTGGAGGTAATAGTATTCTTTTAAAAAAAACATATGGCCTGGTTCTCTATGGCACTTAGCTTGACTTGTGTATGTCTCATTAAGTCGATTTTAGTTTAAGCTTTTCATCTAAAATATTTGCAGGAGGCGACAAATACAATCAAGGTATTTCAGGTTGGAAATCTCATAAATAAGAGGCATGTGGTCTAGTTTTTTTTTGGATCTTCAATCGTCTTAAGAAGAGGCAAGTGGTAGAGTTATTTGGGAGCTTAATAAAGCAGCTAAAACGTATCCAACATATGTGCATTGATGGAAGATGTACTTGAGGAAATGGGTGATAAAGAAAACTTATGAAGATTATTATTCGTGTTTTAAGCCTTTTTTTGTTCTTAATCCTATAGAGTAATCATGTAATTTAATTGTTGTTTATAGATAAGCTCATTAGGGAGATATATTCACACAAATTTGAGAGTGGTGTTTATTGTTGAAAAAATTTGTAATGATAATTACTACTTGTATTATAAGGTTTATATAGTAATTAATTTATTAATTTTGATGTAGTGCTGATCAACTTTTGTTTTATATATTATGCTTCAAATATAAGTAATAAACAGAGCTATCAAAATGGGAAAAATTGAAATAAATAAATATATAATTAATACTTTACGTGACTGCATAAGCCATCTCGTTAATTAAGCTAAAGCGATGGCATTTCAAAATTTGAAAACAAATAATTAAATTTTATTTAACACTTTATGCGACTGCAAAAGCAATCGCAGAACGAAAATGCCTAAGGCCACTGCTTTTCCCATCGCGTTAGCCTTTCGCGACAAGGCTTTCCACGATTGCCAGGGCGACTGTTTATCCAATCGCGTTAGCTTTTTGCGACGGCTTTTGACTGATACGCGACGGCTTTTAGCCATCGCCAAAAGTGTTTTTTCTTGTAGTGCATCATGCTCATGAGGATGGATGACTGATAAAGGCTTGTGTTGGAGCCTTTTCCCATGTTGAGGCCGTCAAATTTCTGATCAATGTAGGCCATGATGGAATCGACCATTTTGGGGTAGTTGTTGTCGGTGCTTGGTCCCCCCACTTTTTTGGTACGGGCACTGACATATGGGCTTTCAAACAAACCCTCGATCCACTCGGATTCCTCATTGTCATTAACCCCCTTGTTCTTGGAGATCTTGAGGAGATTGGCTTTCAATTGGTCAACCTCGGCCTCGTGGGCCTCCCTTTGACTGTCGACATGAGCTTGCCACAAGGCTTCTTTGGTTTGAGCCTCGTTGTGGAGAGTGGTGACTTGTTGTTGAAGAGTTTGGACAATGGCAGAGAGTTGCTCGAGAGTCATGGCGTTGTTGGTGCTGGAGTCGCCGGCCATTGATGATGCAAAAGCTGTTGGAGTGATCGGTTCACGAACAAGCCGGTTGGATGAATTCCTGTAGATGCGGAGAGTACCAATCGGACCTATAATTGGAGAAGTAGCCCTTGTCAGTCTCGGTTCACACTTTCGGTCCATGAAGAGGTTGAGAACACACAGTTGAGCACACAACTCGAACCACATAAGAAAAAGACTTTTTTTTTTTATTTTATAAGTCGGAGGGAATGGGTCCCTTTTGGGGTTTCTAAGAAGATAATGTCAAACATAATGTTCATCAAGTGGAAGACTATAATAACTTCATGTCTAAGGATTCATATGACATAACTAATATGAGATATATATATATACGACATAGACGATGATATAGATCTCATAAAGTGGGTCATGTCTAGTACTAAACAAGTACCTATAAATCTAACATAATCATCCCATAATCATTTAGCCTTTACACTAGTGCTTAACAAGTACTAGGGACGGAGATTATTATAAGTAAACATCAACAACAATAATAATCAAAACATCTCTTTATTAATATAAATAAATGATAACAATTACAACGGTTATTAAACGTGCCTAGGGCACTAACACCAACACCCACAGGTGGAGGAGGTGGCAATCCGCCAGAACTACCAGTTGATGTTCTAGGACTGATGCCCCCAGACAACGGGTTAATGCCACTGGTTGTAGTGGTCGACTTGCTGGTGCCGGAAATCATAGGTTGGGTAGACATCTTGAATTTGTAGCAACTCAATAGATTAAAAAACCAAGTGCCCTCGATGGGCGCCAAATTGTTTTAGTAGAAAAAACAATAGAATAAAAACGATGAGGGTGATTTCAGATCAAAACTATGGAGGGTTAAATGGAATATAAACTTAAGAATTGCAGAATTCAAGATTGCTCAATGATTTGACGAGGAAAGCCCTTGAGACAATTATCTCGCCGACATAAAACCTCGGGAGGTGTTTATGAGCACATTCCAACCCGAACGGTAATATTGATCTCTTTTGTTTTTGTGTTGCTGGTTCTTGAACAGAGGAGGAGTACAAAAGTGTTGTGTGAACGTGTGTGTCAGTGTTCCTCCAAGTTCAATTAAATAGAAAAAAAATACAAGAATCCTATCTAATCTTAACTAACTATCCTATAAATCCGGATGTCATCTTTGGCTCAACAACGTGGTCTATCTTTCCTTGCCGTTGAAACCTGTCTTCCCTTTTTATAGGCACGTTTTATTTAGTACGTGATCAAATCCTGCAGATAAGATTACAAGCACGTTTATTAGTTATAATACATACCCGAGTCCCAATATGTTCCTATCCTGAGAATAGAATTAAGATGTAGACAACTTGAAAATCTGCCCACAACAATTGGACCCTCTAGACATTTGACCTATATCAAAGATAGTTGAACTATCTCAAAGATAATAGACCTCAACAAAGATAGTTGACCTATTTCAATGATAGTAGACCTATTTATTAACTATGAATCTCTCAACTCTTCAACTGTCTAGTGACATGTCTTATATGGGACATTTCAAAAGAGAATTCTAAACTAAAGACACCCCCACAAGATGCGAACATAAGATTAAATCAACCCGATATCCAAAATGTATCTATGCTGCATGGAACTATATTGAAGCCTTAAAATGAACAAGTATATTTTTCCGAATCATAAATTTTATGATGTTCATCTTATGTTTTTTTAGACTGGTTCTGCATAAAATCATTTTATTATTGGCGTTGTTTTGAAGGGTTATAGTTGTTATTCTACGCAAGCCTAAATATACCTTGTTATTGCAGGTTTCTTCCTTTTTTGGAGACCCTGCACTTCAATTTATAGTAGTTATTCTGCATAAAATCATTCTACTATTGGTGTTGTTTTGAAGCTCTCTTATGTCAAGCTCCGCCTTCCCTTCGGCCGTCTCGCTTGGGGGGGGGGGGGGGGGTATTAGCCGTGATTCTGTCCCATGATTCATGGGATGATATCTTTTGTATACATGTGATAAGATTGTATATAATTAAAATATATTCAGTAGCCTAGGATAGATTAGGAAAATGTTTTACCTTCCAAGGATGCTCTAGTGTTTTACCTTCCAAGGATGCTCTAGTATATATCTTGTACTCAGTTTACGCTTTCAGATTATCAAGGAAATATTCTCCAACTGATTCTCTTGCTCCTACTAGCCTAAGTTAATAGTTATTTAAATTCAATAAGTCAATATTTTTGTTCTATTTTACACTTGCAGTCGTCATTATGGATCTTAAACATCTGACATTGAGGTTCAGTGATTATGTAATAAGGTGAAACCATATTTCATTTGCTTAAAGCTCAACTTCTTGAAATTTCTTTAAAGCTGACGAATTTCGAGAGAGAAGGAGTCAAATAACCGCTATGTACTCAATGTGGCTTCAAAACAATATAGAAGGTAGATAAATCATTTTTTTATGCAACTATTGCTACCATTTCTCAACTGAATTTTTCTCCTAGCCACAAGCTCAAAAACAACACATGAAAACCAAGACACACTCTCCTATATTTACTGATCTTGTATATGTCCTTACACATGTCAGGTATTTTAGCCATTCAGTAAACAAACAGAGATCTCCTTTTTAGGATCATGTCTATATATACTACCAATATTTTGAGACAATTTCTTGTAGAACAACTTCAAAGAGTATCAGAGTTCTTGTCGAAGAAAAGAAGAAAGAAAAGGGACCATGCAGGCTATCAAGGAAAAGTTAAGTGACATCAGCGCAATGCGCCATGCCAAGGCTGAAGCCAAAGAGGAAGAGAAGGTAATTTAACATAGTACAATATATTTTCCAGTAATGTTGATGGAAAAAAAAATACTCCTATATGATTGGTTGAATAATAATAATTAATGGTGGGGCCTACAAACTGTATAGCAGATCAAGAACTGCCGATACTATTATCGCCATAATATCGCTGTCCGTATCATATACCCTTTTGTTGATTTATGTATTTTGGCCATATAATATTCAGATTCTTTATATTACTTAAATTCCTATTTACAGGCGGAGATAGAGCAGGCGAAAACTAGGGTTGAAGTCGCTCACGAGGTTAGACTTGCGAGGGAAGCGGAGGCTGCAATGGATTTGCATGTAAACAAAGCTGTAGAAAAAGTGGCACGAGAGGAGGCCAAACACTCGAAAGATAACATGGGCTACTATGGCCATAGTGGTGAAACAACCGGCTTGCCTGCATATGGTGGTGGTGATATGGACTCTCATGGTGGTAATACTGCACCAAGGGGCCGCTAGTTTCAAACAAATGGTACAACATTATAGACCATGCCGCGAATGAATAATGTAGCAAAATGGGTTCACATTTTGTGTATCTCATTATATGAGAGTAAAAGAGTATATTTTGTTGATTTTTATTTCTAGGTTCTTATTTGTATTTATCTATCTAAACTTGTATGACTATCGTCAAGTGGCACATGAAATTGCCCCGTTCTGTGGTTGTCATTGGTTATTTCGCATGCAATTTCTAAGCTTACTTGGATTTCTTCTTGGTGAATGTTTTTTATCAATCATTTTGCTTTCATCGTGGACATTATTTCCATTGTATAATACATGAAAAATTGAAATTGAATCGATCAACTTGATCATATCTACGAATCATACATGGAAGTTTTTTTTACACATTGGGTGACTTCTATGTGTAGTTATCTTACAAAACATAATAGAATGACTTCTAGATTTCTAAGGAAAATCAAATACTAGCTTGGTCATGCAACTTCAGATTAGAAAGTATTCTTAACTCTAGATCTATTTTGAATAGCTTGAAATCTTTGCATTAGACATAAAAAAGGAATAGTCTTATAATTTCCAATGTTGTTACAACAATTGGCACACGTTTCATCATAATCAACTCTTCTTGCTTCAATCAGACATCGATGATCGATTTATTTTTTTCCCAAATTTATAAAGTCTTTATATTTGTGTAAGATTGTACCTTTATACATGTATTTATTTCTTAAGGCTTTCTTACTATATACCACCTTGAGAGCACCAATATTTTGAGAGATACATTTATACATGTATTCATTTCTTAAGGCTCTTCTTATTTATATACCACCTTGAGAGCACCAATATATTGAGAGTACGCAATACCAATTATCATTGTATCCACAAAGCATAATGAATATCCATTTTCTTAAAACTAAGTTGAAAGTTAATTTCCGATTTAAGGCTTTGTTGTTGTTGTTGTTGACAGATACGCAATATCTTTTAACAATGTTTTCTAAATGTAACTCTTATAATTTAAAACTTAGTCGTGAATATTGTTAGAGATAAATAGTATTCAAGTTATTTTGTTTATATAAAATTGTGTATTTGTTTCCTATATTAGTTAGGACTTAATTATAGATAGGATTCGTTACTTGCTACCCAAGCAACTCTTGTATATATATACTCCTCTTAGTATCAATAATATTTGAGATGCCTTTACACAAATTATACTATCTTATATGGTATCAGACTGGACGATCCAAAACCCGTCTAATTTGATTCGGCCTAGCAGCCTTCCCAACCCTATCTCGGCTTAACAGCCCTCACCCAAACCCTAATTTCCGTCCATGGATGCCGAAGTAGCTACTATTCCCAACACCGCCGAACCTAATCATCCCCTCATCGTTGTCTCCCTCATCCATATTCTCAAGCTCACCACCACCAATTACATCACATGGAAGACCCAAATAGATGCCACCCTCATCGGCTATGATCTGTCCAAATACATAGACGGTACCCACCTCGCCCCGCTCAAGGCAATTACCACCACCATTGAAGCCAAAGCCGCACCGCCACCTCCCTGCAGTGGATTCTCAAACCCTTACCACTCCCAACCTCGCCTATCAAACATGGTTTCGTCAGGATAAATTGATTCTCGGTGCATTAGTCGGCACCCTCTCGTCGATCTAGTACCCCTGATATCTCAATGTCCTACCACACTCGATGCATGGACAACCGTAGCCAAAACCTTTGCCAATCCATCCAAAGGTCACCTAAAGCAAATCAAAGATCACCTCCGCACCATCACCAAGGGCACCCGCACCATCTCAGAGTACATGCAAGACATGAAAACTTGCTCCGACCAGCTGTCCTCCTTGGGCCGCCCAATTGAAGCCGACGACCTCATTGACAGAATTCTCGATCAACTCAACGAACCCAGACTTCGACACCGTTATTCATGCTTTCCTAAATAGAGAAAACCCTATCACATTTGATGAACTGCACGAGAAACTTATCATCCGTGAATTATCTCTCAAATAAAATATTCGCTCTACTCAACCCTTCCCCGTATCTGTTAACTATGCCAACAAGCCACCCACCAACAACAATAACCCTCGCCCTTCACCTCCCACCAACAACAACAATCCCAACTTAAATCGAAACAATTACAACTCCAACAATAACAACAACAACTGCCAGCCCTATCGTGGTATCTGTCAATGGTGTCGCCAACCGGGACACTTTCTCTCCTAATGTCAGGTATTCCGCACCCAATGCCCCAATGTTTCGGTTCCACCCCTCCCCGCCCCAACAACAACCGTACCACCTACAACAATCCACCCAATTTCCGCAACCACAGCAACAATAACTACAACAGTTCACGTGCCAACCCTTCCTTATATGCTGCATCGACCTCCACTCCTGCCCCTCTATCCTGGCTTTTTGACTGTGGCGCCACTCATCATGCCACCAACGACTTAGAAAACCTCTCATTTCACTCTCCCTACAACGGCACTGCTGAATTGTTCATTGGTGATGGCTCCGGACTACCCATCTCAAACACCAGTTCTACCTCTTTACTCTATCCTCACTCTAAATTTCAATTAAATCATGTTCTTCATGTTCCTTCCCTCTCCTGTAACATTATTTCGATTCCCAAATTTTGTCTCGATAATAATGCATGTGTCACCTTCTCATCTAACTCTTTTTGTGTGAAGGAAAATCGAACTGGGACAATCCTTCTCCAAGGTCAACCTAACTCCGGTGTCTATGAATGGCATCCATCCCAATCCACTGTTCACTCTGTGTCAGGCTCATCCACTAAAAATTGGCATCACCATTTAGGGCATCCTTCTTATTCCATTTTACGTCATCTTAGCAATAGTTTCAATCTATCAATTCCTACAATTAGAGATTTTCATTGTAATTCGTGTGCTTGTAATAAAAGCCACAAACTTCCCTTTTATGATAATACAATTCAGTCTTTTGGCCCTCTTGATATTCTTTACAGTGATGTTTGGACCTCTCCCCTACTCTCTCCTGATTGTTTCAAGTATTACATTATTTTTGTTGACCACTACTCCAAATATATATGGTTCTACCCATTAAAACACAAAAATGACCCTCTCACTGTCTTCTCCCACTTCAAACCACTTGTGGAAAAACACTTTGATCGGCAAATCAAAACCATCTACAGTGACAAGGGGGGGGGGAATATCTTGGTCTCCGTCCCCTTCTTGCATCCTATGGCATCCAACATCTCACATCTCCACCACACATTCTTGAACACAATGGCTATTTCGAGCGTCGTCATCGACACATTGTTGAGACTAGGCTGTCACTCTTATCTCACTCGTCCATGCCTCATAAATACTGGCCCTTGGCCTTCACCACTGCCTGATACCTCATAAACAGAATGCCCACACCCACCCTCGATCTCCAATCTCCCTACTTCATTCTCTAAAAATAACATCCCAACTATCTCAAACTTCGCAGCTTTGGCTGCCTTTGCTACCCATGGCTTTGACCCTATACCTCCTACAAACTTGACTCAAGATCCGTTCCATGTGTCTTTGTGGGTTACTCTCCCACCCAAAGTGCATACCATCGCCTTGACATCTCCACACATAAACTCTACACTTCTCGTCATGTCAAATTCGTGGAATCTCAGTTTCCCTTCTCCTCCATCCCTCCCAGTCAGTCCCAAACCTACTCTACAGACGAGTGGTGTTCCATTCCACTCCCTATACTCCCTCTGTCTCCTACACCTTCGTCCCAACCCACGCCCCTCCCCACTCAGCAGGACCCGATCGGACCCACCCTATCACCCGATCGGTCCCCTACTTCTTCCACAAACAACCCAATCCCTCCTCTTACTCAATCCAATCCCTCATCTCCAGCCTTGCCTGAATCACTACACCACTCTACCTCCTCGAATCCATCTCCTATTCCCCCTACTGCACCTCCCACCACAACTAGACCAATCACTTGTCCCCAAAATAACATTCACAAACCGCTTCAAAAACTCAACTTAAATGCTACCTTACAACAAACACCTGAACCCTCTACCATCACCCAAGCTCTAAAGAGTCCCATTTGGCATGACTCCATACAAAAGGAATTTGATGCACTCATTCACAATCAGACATTGGAACTTGTCCCACCCTCTCCTTCTCAGAATCTCGTCGGTTGCAAATGGATCTTTTGCACCAAGTACAACCCCGATGGGTCCATTGATCGTCACAAAGTTCGCCTTGTTGCAAAAGGTTTTCATCAGCGACCAGCTATTGACTACTCCGAAACCTTCAGTCCCATAGTCAAACCCGCCATGGTTCGCACTGTTCTCACTCTTACCGCAATTCATGGCTGGCTGCTCTGACAGTTTGACATTAACAATGCCTTTCTGCAAGATACTCTTTCAGAGGATGTCTACATGGAACAACCTCCCGGATTCACACACCCCTCTAATCCATCATTTGTGTGCAAATTGCGTAAAGCTATTTATGGGTTAAAGCAATCTCCGAGGGAGTGGTACAATGAACTCAGCCTCTACCTTCTCTCCCTCGGGTTTCGTAATTGTGTGTCAGATTCCTCATTGTTCACGTTACCGCTGCCTCAGGGTATGATCTACTTGCTTGTTTATGTCGACGACATTATTATCACAGGTTCCAATGGATATCTAACCCGACAGAATATCGAGCCTTGGTCGGTAGTCTTCAGTATCTCGCTCTTACTCGGTTGGACATCTCATTTGCTGTAAGTCGCCTCTCACAGTTCATGCAAAAGCCGACCGAAGAACATTGGGCAGCTCTGAAAAGGGTTCTACGGTATCTCGCTGGAACAATTGATCATGGTCTTCTCATTTATCGCAACTCATCGTTGACACTCCATGCCTTCACTGATGCTGGGCTGGTGATATGGATAATTATGTCTCAACTACTGGGTACATTATTTATTTGGGTAAGAATCCTATCTCATGGAGTTCTCGTAAACAAAAGTCTTTAGCTCGATCATCAACAGAAGCCGAGTATCGGGCAGTTGCAGCTACTGTCTCTGAGGTTGTGTGGGTTCAGAATTTCCTGACGGAACTTGACGGAACTTGCTGCTCCTTCCACTTCATGTCCGAGTATTTACTGCGATAACTTAGGTGCCACTTATGTTGTTGCTAATCCGAGGTTTCACTCTAGGATGAAGCATCTTGGGTTAGATTACCACTTTGTTCGTGAGAAAGTCCAGGACAATACTCTCCGGGTTTCGTTCGTCTCAAGCAATGATCAGCTTGCCGACGTCTTAACAAAACCGGTACTCCGGGCTCGTTTTCAGGCTCTTGTATCCAAGATTGGTCTCACTTCTCGTTCGTCCATCTTGAGGGGGCATGTTAGAGATAAATAGTATTCAAGTTATTTTGTTTATATAAAATTGTGTATTTGTTTCCTATATTAGTTAGACTTGATTATAGATATGATTCGTTACTTGCTACCCAAGCAACTCTTGTATATATATTCTCCTCTAAGTATCAATAATATTTGAGATGCCTTTACACAAATTATACTATCTTATAAATATCTAGGTTTGATAGATTTGACGCTTTAATTTTTTTGGTTTTAAAACTAAAAGTGATTTTGAGACTAATTAAGGCTTTGTTGTTGTTGTTGTTGTTGTAAAATTAAAAGTGAGACGTTAATTTTAAGGTTAACCTAAAACCACGTGTACGATAAAATATGGTAAGCGAAGCCAAGGAAAATTAATAATTATAATAATAAATATTTTCCATTATGTGTATAATTGACACGTATATATAACTTGCGCAAAAGTTAGTCTTATAATACAAAAAGTCCTACTAGATGTGCGAATTATGGTTTGCGTATTTTTTCTCCTACGAAGAGTAGTTATGCTTATTTTAAAAATTTTGAGGATTCAAATTTAATTCCTCATTTTCTGTACTCATTTTGTAACACTTAAAGAATAACGGTTAAAATTTTCTTATGACCTCAAATGACGTATTTTAACACCCACTATCGTTAGATATCAAATGATACAGGGTGTCCACAAAATCTTGTAAAAAACGTGTTTTACACTAACTATGTGTAAAACGTGTTTTTCAAATAACGGCTTAAGAGGGATTAAAAGACGCGGTGACAATTTTGTAAATAAGTGGAACTCATGGAAATCTCAGCAGGCACATTTTAAAACAAGAGGAGGCATTTTTAGATACTTCACAGCAGACATATTTTAACTCTAGAGGAGGCACTTTTTTAGAGCAGGCATATTTTAACTCTAGAGGAGGCACTTTTTTTGAACTTTTAACAGTGCATTTTTTGAGAAAAAATAAGTGCCTGCTCTAGTTAAAAAATGTGCCTCCTGCAGTTTCAAAACATGCCTCCTGAGATTTTTTTGAACTTTTAACATTGTCTTTTTTAAAGAAAACAAATGCCTGCTCTAGTTTAAAAATGTGCCTCCTGCAGTATGAAAATATGCCTCCTCCAGTTTTAAAACATGCTTGCTTTAAAATTTAGAAGTGCCTCTTTGAAAAAAATGCCTGTTATAGTTTTACAAAGTGCCTGATGTGGAGTTCAAAAATATGCCTCCTTCAGTTTCATAATATGCCTCCTGCAGTTTTAAAATATACCTCCTGAGATTTCATAAGTTTCAAATATTTACACTTATGCCACCGCGTCTCTTAAACCCTACTTGCCGTTATTAATAAAACACGTTTTACACTAAGCCTAGTGTAAAACGCGTTTTACAAGAGACTTACTCCAGGGTGTCATATGTACGTGAAAACAAGATTCCTTTGAAAGGGATAACTACGACAATTCAGGCAAGTTCTTACAGGAATTACAACAATATTGCGATATTACACTTTGATCTTATCTCCAAATTAAAAAAAAATATACTCCTTTTGTCCCAAAATGTTCTTCATTTGCCATTTTTCATTGTCCCAAAAAGTTCTTCGCATTTTTACAATTTAGGTTTAAATGTGCATAGACACAACATGGCTAGTAAAGCAAATGTTCATATCCTTAAAAAGTTTGAATAGTCAAACGTGAAGATCATTTTGGGACGGAGGGAGTATCACGTTTTGAAGAATTTTCAGTGCCAGCTCATTCATATTCCCTTTGTCATAATTAAAGTTACAGGAAAATCAGATGTTGGTAATGGTTTAATAAATTAATATATTATTTACATTTTAATCAATTAATTATGACACTCCATTTGAAAGGGATAACTAGGTTCAACTGTAATTCACAAAATTTGTGTCTTTGAAGAGTACATTATTTTTAAAATATACTAATTGTAATGTGACCATCAAAATGTTACTTATTTGGGACACGAAATCGCAATGTCTCACATTTTTTGAGAGGATAGCCGAGATGAGTTGTGAAATATGTTGATGACTCAAATAAAATATATGATAATTTGATAATAGGATTTCAGCTTAACATTACATAGATTATAAGAATATCCTTATTTTTATGGTATCATCACATTTAAATGTTTAAGTTTAAGAACACTGAAACGAATTTGAATTAATCTCAAAATCTTGTTCACGCACCAAACTATTTGCCTTTTTTTTTTTTTTGTTGTGTGACAAATTAAATTTCTTACTAAAAATGCTTAAATATATTTTGCAACTTCTATATCCTCACCACTATAAATACCCCACTTTCCTTGAGGAGTTTTCACCATCTAAAACTATCAATCTAGTATTTCCTAAATCCTCCCTAGCTACTATCACTTATTCACATAGCTATGGTTAGATCAAGAGTGAACCTTACCTACATTGAAGATAGCAGGGATAGGAAAGCAACCTATAAGAAAAGGTCAAAATGCTTGTTAAAAAAAACAAGGGAGCTGAGCACGCTTTGCGATGTTCAGGCATGTTCCATTATTTACGGGCCCTACTCCCGAACCCCAGAGGTTTGGCCCTCTGTAGAAGGAGTTCAGGAGGTTCTGAGAAGGTTCAGAAACATGCCTGAGTATCAGCAAGGCACTAATAGGTCGAACCAAGAGATGTTTACGAACGCGCTAATAAGGAGGCAGAAGGAAAAGTTGGTGAAACAGCAAATGCTGAATTACCGCAATGACATGACCCGGGTCATGTTCATGAGGATGAAGGGTGAGGGTACAAGTAGGGTCTGTTTGAAGGACTTGCTAGAGATGAAGTCGATCTGTGATGAAAAGTTGAAGGAGGTCGATGAAAAGATGAAGGAGGTCGATGTAAATAGGGTGGGACTAGAGAAGATGAATTTGGGAGGAGATGTCAGTTTTCCGCTCTTTTTAAACACTGACAATGGGGCTTCTGTGAGGCCTAGCAACAACAACCCATGAGCTCAGTGGCATCTTTTTGCATGTGTTATTTTCTCTTTTCATCATTTTATGTTTGATTGATTTCCGTTCTGTAATGGTGATGGTTTTTTCTTGTTTTTTTTTTTTTTTCGATCCGCAGCTTCATTCTTCGCAATTAAAGTCTATCTATTCTTGTTTTATTAACGTCCACATCTAGTTTCTTTATTATTTTGCAGCATTATATGCGCCTACTTTATTTATTGTCATCTTGGGATGGCCTTGAAAAAGGATCTAGCAGTAGTACTTGGGCATGTTTCTGAACCTTGTGAACACCTCTCTTAAGCCCTCTTCCTTCCACATTACATTCCATACAACATTACAAGAAAGCCATTTAACATTCACCGGATATATGTGCAATGTCCAAACTTAAATAATTGGCATCCCCATTGTGGTGGATTTAAATTGACACCCTAGGAAATGTACGGCCTATGTTGTAGATCGTGGATTTAGGAGGTGCTTTGCACAGCTTCTCGAGCAATGCAACATCAGTCTTCTTTCCTTTTGTTTTCATATGATGTCATGAACTCGATCATTTAATCTGAGACAATATCTTTAGTACTCAGGACAAGATAACTCTGCAATGTCTTTTTCATTCAATTGGAGGTAGTAATTATTTTAGTTATAAAGGGAAACATCAAATTTCTTGGTGTTTGCATATTTATGAAATATGATGCTTCAGGTAAATATATATGTATGTATGTGTTAGGCTTTCAATTTCGTAATTGGGAAGTTATGAGTCATATTATTTCAATGTGGCAGTCAAGTTTTTCTGGTCCTGCCGCATGACGCTTACTATAGGCAAACTTAGTTGCACGATTAAAGGGTGTAATTCTTTATTTATCCACTTTAATTTGTCAAACTTTTTGGTGCAGACTAATGATAAATTTGCCGTAAACAAGGATGAACAAGTAGAGAAATTTCATGTTTATTCTTTATGAAATAAACAATGCTTGAAATCTATTCTTGATTAATAAAAACTGATTATAAGACTCCTATTTATACTACTTGTAATACCTAAGAATAAGGAAATCTATTTTATCTAGGAAACAATATAATTTAAACTAGGAAGGAGATATACCTAATCAAAAGATGATCAACCGAATATCTTGGAGATATGTGGAGATATTATCAAATCCTCCATATCCTCCTATGAGATATTGTTGATCTCATTCATGATTTCCTACAACTAATGTTTGATAATGTAAATACAGGTCAAAAGTTGGCAACGATGCTTAACACATCATTAGGGAAGATGCATTTGATAAATTATGAACAAGAAAGACCAACTTTATACACAAACACTTCTAAAAATGTATTTTCAAGGCATTCTCCAAAGAAGGACTTAAGGCTAGGGATGGCCAAAACCGGTCCGGGCCCGGCAAATGGGTGACCCTTAACCGGCCCGTGATAACCTCGGATCCGGTTCCGGTTGGCACAAACCGGTTCCGGTCCGGTTCGGCGGTTCTTTTTTTTTTTTTTTTTTTTTTTCAATTCTCACTCAACTTGGTCTTGATCTGACGACTGATTAAAAAAAAAAATTCTGACGAGTAAGGACAGTCAGTTCTGACTGATTAAAAAAACAAAATCTGATGAGTATTGACTATTGACTACTCCCTCCGTCCCATCTTAAACTTCAAAAAAAAAATGGGCACAAGAACTAAGATGAGAATCTTTATATTATAAAATATAGATAGTGGGGTAGAGTGTTGTGAGTATAGAAAGTGAGTAGGAGAGAGAAAGTGGGGTAGAGAATAGTTAGTGGATAGTTGTTGTGTGTATGACATGTAGGACCCACTAAATAAAAAAGTATAAATAACTTTTATTTTTTGGATTTTGAAGTTTAAGATGGGACACCCAAAAGCCAAAAAGGAAATTTTTGAAGTTTAAAATGGGACGGAGGAAATATTGAGTAAGATAAATTAAAGACACTAGTACACTAACGGTCTAACACTACACTACTACTCTACTTCTTGTCTTCTTGACTTCTTGAGCCACACCTGACACCACAGCCCACTCTACTCGGCACTCCCTCCCACTGCGCATGCCAGACCAGACTGCCACTCTGCCAGCAGCCAGCACCGGATTGGATTGGACCAATAAATGGACTGGATGTCCGGTTCCTGGCCGGTTTTTCGAACCGGTTCACCGGTTCCGGTTAACGGTTCACGGTTTCGGTTCGAAGAACCCGCGGTTCACCGGTTTTCTGACCCCCGACCCTTAACCGGACCGGATGACTCACGGTTCCGGTTACTCTGGTTCCGGTTTGCTCCCCGGTTTGCTCCGGTTCCTGGCTTTTCCGGTCCGGTTTTCCAGTTCCGGTCCGGTTTGGCCATCCCTACTTAAGGCTACTTGAAGTTTAATTAAACATTCCCTTTCTCTCTTCTCTTTACTTGATCTCTACTCTTCTTCTTTTTATCAAAGTGTGCAATCACTCAAACCATTTTGGGACATGACACCAAAAGCCACTTCATTCCATTGAATTGTCCAAGGAGTTATCTCCCCATATTCAACTCCTCTTTTAATCCCTAAAATCTCATTTTCAAAGAATAGGAAGAACACATTTTTTTTTATGTAAATTATGAACAAGAAAGACCAACTTTAGTTGGGCAAAATGGGTGTTTAAGTATTTCCCATTTCGTAACCTAACCCCCGAACCTCAATACACGAATCTCTGGTTTTCGTAACTAAACATAGGCTATTATTAGGTTTTTCTTATGTTCCTCTAAAACATAGGTGGCGTCTCTACAAATCTAAAACCAATTAGACATCCTAGGATCCTTCCACCGCTCTAGCCAAGCAGTGGGGCCTCTCTTGGGGTATCTATAGTGGCGACTCCGCTAGGGACGTTTGAGGGTTAAACTTGCATTTTGTTCATAATTTACAGTTTCTGGGCATTCTGGTTCCTGATAGTGGGAAGCGTGCGCCTCTGGCCCTCTTGGCCTAAAGCGTGCGCGTCTCACGTCAGTTACCAGAATCGCCCGTCTCCCATGTGTTCTTCCTATTCTTCCTTTTATGTACTAATCATTTCTGCCGGGGTTCGAAAATATGTTCAGGATCAGGGCAATCCCATAAGTCCAAGTGTCTGACAGGTTTACCCAGAAGCGGGCACCTCTCAGTTACTAGACGCAATGCGTGCGCATCCCACATCACAGGCCAGAGGCGCGCGCTTCTGGGCAGTTTTTCCAGAACATGAATAGGTTCCCAGAACAGACAGAATGATGGGGTGTGGGCACAGATGCCTACATCAGATTTGACTTGGACCTCTGGACTGTTTTATGTTATGTTCTTTTATCGGTCACACGGGTGATTCGAAAGTTGTAAATTATGTGCTTATGTGCTTTTTCTAAAAAAAATAAAAATAAAAAATATTTTGTCACTTGGTTGGACCTCACACTACGTGCACAAAATTCATATCAATTGCTCACTATCGAGTCGCACAAGTTCATAACCCCAAACCCGTCGAGGCCCGTCCTAGGAAGTTTCAAGCTCCACCCGACCTTAACTCTTCCAAAGCGGTAAACCTCAGCCTGTGGCTAGTTCATGACTACATGCCGGGGGTGACCTTTAAGCCTCTCTTTAGCCGAGCACAAGCCAACACATTCTAGTTAGGGTCTAACACTCCGTGACCAAGTCGGTTTTCATGTGTCGAGATTTCCCTAAACTAATATTTTCAAATCATACATGCCGTTTCCAAGAGAAACAAGTGGTTATTATGGACAAAATAAAATTCCGTCTCCGCATGTATGCTTTACTACATTAATTTAGTTTAATCTCGTCATATGTAGGATTCACAAACGTAGTGGAATCCGATGAGTATATGGGACTGCGAGAAGGTCTATATACTAGTATGACGATTCCACTATTCTTTTAGAAACCCCAAAAGGGACTCCGTCCCTCCGACTTATAAAAAAAAAGAAAAAAAAAGTCATTTTTCTTTATGTGGTTTGAGCCGTGTGCCCACTGTGTGTTCAAGCCTCTTCATAGACCGAAAGTGTTACTCAAGACTGACAAGGGCCTCTTCTTCAGTTTAGGTCCGATTGGTACTTACCGCATCTACCGAGACTCAGCAAACCGGCTAGTTCGTGAATTGATCACTCCGACAACTCCAACAGCATCAATGGCCGGTCCTTCTGCAAACGACTCCAACATCAAAAACACCATGTCCCTCGAGCAACTCTCAGCATTGGTCCAAAATCTCCAAGAGCAAGTCTCCACCCTCAACAAGGAGGCTCAAAACAAAGATGATTTCTGGCAAGCCCACCTTGACAATCAAACGGAGGCTCATGAAACCGAAATGGACCAAATAAAGGCCAAGCTCACCAAGCTTTCCAAGGGCAAAGACAAAGATGACATCGGGGAATCCGAGTGGACCAAGGGTTTGTTTGAAAGCCCGTATGTTAGTACCCGCAACAAGAAGATAGGGGAACCAAGCACCGAGATCAAAGATCACAAGATGGTCGACTCAATCATGGCCTACATCGACCAACGCTTCATCGGTCTCAACTTGGGGAAAGGCTCCGACACACTACTAGAAATACGCATTTTACCCACGGAAAATTCCGTGGGTAAATCCCCATTTCCGTGGGTAAATTTATGTTACCGACGGAATCCGTCCGTCGGAATTCCGTGGGTAAATTTTTGTTGGTAATACCGATGGAAATTTCCGTAAGTATTATCCACGGAATTTCCGTGGGGAACGCAATATAAACCGTGGGTAAAATTCCGTCGGGAAATATTTCCCGGCCGTCGGCGGATCTGGCCGGATTTTACCGACGGAAATTTCCATCAATATCTTTTTATTTTTTTGTCGGTAATTGTCAATTTACCCACGGAAATTTTCGTGGGTAATTTTATTAAATATTTAATAATTTTACCCACGGAAATTTCCGTGGGTAAATTGAGCAGGTTTAAAAAAAGTAATTTAAAATACCCAAAATACCCCCTGAACATGTAAAAAGACCAAATAATCCAAAACAACAACAATTTTGCAAATAATAGTACTCCCTTTCTAACAATCACACCATTCTAAACACTTATACTTAATAATCCAAAACAACACAATACACAAACTTACAAACCAAATTAAAAAAAGGTACTAAAAGCGTTTTAGTTATCCTCATTCCAAATCAAGTAAAAACATCAACCATTACCACTCCTACGAGATTGGGAGCTGCTACCACCACCACGGCCACCCCTCCGTCCGCTTACATTTAAATTAAAGTATTGCCCAATAGAAGAGCTAGAGTTGTTACCGCTAGGAAGCTGTTGTTGGAGCATAGACCTCATCATTTCTTGCATTTTTTGTTGCATTTGCTGCTCCATTTCCTCCCGCATTTCAGCCCGAATTTCCTCCCGCATTCGTTCAACTTGGGCGTTTACTTGGGCGTTTACTTGGGTGTTTACCGTCTCAGTCAAGCTTGCTATAATCTCATCCTTTTGTCTTATATGATCATCATAGTCCATATTATGACTGCTTGAATAAGAAAAACACTGTGAAGAACGGCTGCTCAATGGCAAGTCAAAGAAACCAGCTCCATGCTCTCCAAATCCAGGCAATCGATCACCTCTTGGTTGCTTGTCATGAATGGAAATGGCCTTCCAAAGGTCTGCTCGAAAGGGGGGGGGGGCGTGTTGTGCTTTCAGGCTCAATAATTCCCTCTTCAATAGCCTCATCACGAGCACGCGACACATATGTTTCCTGTCCATTATAGAAAAACAAAAATCAATTAAGGAGACAACAACCAAAATTATAATAATCGGACAGAAGCAGCATTATCGCAGGATACAGGTATGTTTTGGTCCATCAAGTATACTGTGGTCTAGGTGACATTTGTAGATCTAAGAATTATTTTAACAACATTTGGCGTGAATCATTAACATAACTAATGGGATCTGGTGTGTTTTGAATATTTAGTTAACCTTAATGGTAGTTCTTCTCTGGGATACCCTAAAGAGGGTGCATGCTTAATGTTTTAAGTTCCGTTACACATGGGGTTGTGGCCATAATACTTATCATAACATAAACACTCAATACAAATAATAGAATACATATAACCAAGCAATACACAAACTGAGCTGCACTGAAAATACCCTTTTCTGCTTATATACTTATTATTTCCTAATCTGATATCATCATATTCAAAGAGTACACAAAAAAAAAAATACTCGAATTAGGCTCAAGAATCATCCAATTCGGAATACATATGAATTAATTATGAATTATTTAAGTTTAAGTACATTGTGTCCCCTTTTTACGGTTCCCTGCTGCTAAAAACAGTTTTTCTGTACAAATACTCTAGGATTCCACTTGTGAGACTAAGTCCATTGCAAATCTCTCGAAAAATTAGTTAAGATGGACTCAAGAATCACCCAACCTTATATTTCGAGCATCTGCGGCAAAATCGGGGTAAGTAGCATCAAAATGCTTCCATGCTTCTCCGTCGGAAGGATGAGTCATCACACCCTCTTCACGAGGACACTCTTTGTGCCAACGCATAGCTTCTGAAGTATCTTTCGACGAAAAAATTCGTTGCAATCTGGGTATGAGCGGCATATAACGCAACTGCGCCCGAGGTACGTTCTTCTTGTGCTTCGCACTACCCCGACGTGCTGGCTTATACCTACTAAGCCCACAAATTGAACAAGAATTCAGACCTTCATTTTCCTTGTAAAAAAGCATGCACTGATTCTTGCACGCATCAATTTTATCATACCAAGACCGATATGCCCCACCAACTTTTTAGTGTCATAAAAATTAGTAACCATCTTATTTTCTTCGGGTAGCAACCGTTGTACTGCTGCCATGACACGGTTGTAAGTTTGTTGGCTCATATATGAATCAGCCTTAATATTAAGAAACTCCGCGACTGACTCCAACACTGTGGCCTTTGCACCGGGATGAACTTTCTCATTTGCAGAGTTCATTAAATTCATAAACTTCTTTGCATCAGAATTGGGATCTTCTGTTGGATTAGGGGTCCAATCGAACTCTGGACCGGCTGCATTTCGAACCATATCATCCATACCTACAGAAGGCTCTATTTCATCAACCAACTATTCGAGTTCCCTCGCTTGATCACGCTCGATAGTGGGACGATTTTGAACAATTGTTTCAACTGGATAGGGCTCACCGTGCGCTACCCATATCTTGTAACCATCAATGAACCCCACTTCCATAAGATGTTTCTTCACAAATCCATAAGAATGAAATTTTTTATTCTTACACTTTTTGCAAGGACACCTAATCTTCCCATCTTGTATGTATTGGGGATGCGATCTAGCAAACTCCACAAAATGTTCTAAACCTTCTATGAACTCAGTTGTGATACCCCTTCTATTAGGATTCCTACGATTATCCATCCAACTACGATCCCCAGACATATTTATCTTCACAAAAATTAAGAAAAAAAATTAATCTTCATACAAAAGCTACACTTACAATAGATATAGAAAGAAGTACTTAAATAAATTTCTGTCACATTCCAACTAATTGGGTGAATCTGATTGTGGCTGTGAAAGACTTAAAAGGCTAAATAACAACAGAAATGAAAGAGTAGTTTGTTTCTGTCTGCTATTCTCCATTGCAGCATTAGCAAGTAGCAGTAGCAGCTAATGATTATATGATGTACATACTTAAAGACTGTGCAGGGAAAAATATCAAACTAAAGAAGTAAGACTAATTATCAATATGTATACTTTAATATAAACTTATGGAATCAAAGATTTAAAAAACACAAGTGGTGCTTGAATATTTCTGAAATTAGTCATGTAGGCTATAAGGAACATGCGCGGAAAATAAGAAGCCAAATGTCACTGATAAGAAATGAAAACAGACCCAAAGAGTCATATTTTCAGTAGTTTCATAGTTGTTCATCCAGCCCAAAGAGTGCATACATTTTTGTTCATCAAAGTGAAGCTGATTGTACTAAAAATTTAAGCAGGGTATATGCACAACCATCAGACAGTTTTTTTTCATGTGTAAAGCACAACAATGAGAAAAGAAATAATGAACGAAAAGAAAAGAGTAAGAACATCTTTATATGCACAACCATCAAACAGTTATTTTCCATTCTATTGAATCAGAAAAAAAACATGTATAACTAACAATCATCAAAAAAATAAATAAAATCAGAAAAATGAAAATTGTGATAACTCATTGCAACTGAATAAGAACGAAGATGAGAAACGAAATGGTGACATGAAGCTAAAGAGAAAAAGAAGTTACCTCTAGAATGTAGAAAGGAAGAGAGCCAGATCTGGAAAATTTCCCGGCTATCGACGGCGGGGTTGAGAGTCCGATCTACGGCAGGCTAATAAGTTGTGGCTGGAGAGAAATAGAGAGAGATTAGAGAGGAAAAGTGAAAGGGGGAGGGGTCGGATACCTAGGTCAAACAACGAACCTGGAGAAATAATCACGAAATTACAGAAAGAGGACGATGTCGAACGGAGGACCATGGAGAACGGAGGACTATGGCGAACGGAGGACGACGGAGGACGACGGCGGACGGCGTTGGCGGACGGAGTTGGTGAATCGGAGAGAGGCGAAGGGAGAGCTCGCCTTTGTGCGGTAATTGAACGGAGGTCTGAATGAAAATTGATACTGAATAGAAAAAAAGGGGTCGATCCTAGTATAGTAGTATTTAATTTCATTTAAACGTTACCCACGGAAATTTCCGTGGGTATTTCTGACGGAAAATATCCGTAAGTAATTTCGACGGAATTTTTCGTGGATAATTTTAAATTCCGTCGGTAATTGAATTTCCCAACAATTGGACTTCCCGCGCTGACAAAGCTGAAAATTCCGTCAATAACCCATTTATTTCCGTCAGTATTACTGACGGAAAAATTCCGTCAGTAAATTCCGTGGGTAAATCGCGTCTTTCTAGTAGTGACACAAGCCTTTATCAGTCATCAATTCTCATGAGCACAATGGCCGCTCTCCCCGACAAGTTCAAAATGCCCGACATCAGCAAGTTCAAGGGCAACTCTTGCCCAATGGCCCACATTGAAACTTACATATGGGCTATGGTTCCGAAAAAGGTCTCTCCAAGGGTGATGGCACAATGTTTCCCTCTTACTCTCGAGGGAGCCGCCAAAGATTGGTATGCAACTCTCCCACTTGCCATCCGTCTTGATTGGGATGCCGCCATGCTTGCCTTCAAAAGTCAATATCAAAGCAACACCACTCACCGGCCGACAAAGAAAGAGCTCGAGAACACCACCCAAAGGGACAATGAATCCTTTATTGACTTCACAAAGAGGTGGAATGACAAGCTAGCCGAAATAGTGGGGAGACCCAACACAAGAGAGCAAATGGACATCTTCCTCAAGTGTCTAAAGATAGATCTCCGTTCCCACTTAAGTGGGGCTTGCTACTTAGATTTTGCTCAAATGTTTGAGGCGGGGTCCGAATTGATGATTTTCTCAAGGAGATCAAGAAAACCACTCCTAGTTTCCGTTACAAGGCCGCCTCTAACTCAACAAAAGAGGCCTCTGTCAATGCCGTCACTACCGACAAGGGGAACTACAAGAAAGTCCCACCGCCCCAAGGCAAGAAGTTCCAATGTGACCGTGTCTACACTCCTCTCCAAGGCATGACTCTAACCGAAGCTTTGGGGGCCCTCAAGGCTAAAGGGAAAATTACCCCTCTGTAAGGGTACAAGCCCAAGATGATTACCGCCAACCATTCTCATCAAAAGTGGTGTGATTATCATCAACATAGTGGCCATGTTACCGAAGAATGCTTCAACCTCCGCAACATTGTTCAAGATCTCATCGACAAGAAGGAATTCATAGTTCCTAGTGAGGGTGAGATTCATGTAATAGAGCTAGGTGAGAGTGAGGAGACCACTCATTCAATTCCCATTGTGAATGAGGGCTCCAATGATATGAATGAAATTGATAATTCTTGCTACGTTGTGACTTATGATGAGATAATGAGGGAATTCTTAGAAAATAGGAAAAAGAAGCAAAACGGGAGCATCAACATGCTAACTCGATCTGGTTGGGTCATAGCAAGCAATCCCAATGCTTCTGCGGCAAGCACCTCTTCTCCAAGATTGCAAACTCGTGACATACCCGAAGATCCTTTATTAGTTCAACTCAAGAAGACTCACGCAAACATATCCATTTGGGACCTCATTGCATATTCAAAGAAGCACCGAGACCTCATCATCAGCAACCTCGACGACACATCAGTCTCTCCTGATACAACTCCCAAAGACCTTACTGCTATGATAGGCCACATACATTTTGGCAATGTCATCACATTTGCCGACATGGACCTTCCACCACTGGGGTCCGATCACAATGAGGTCATCTATCTCAAAGTAAGGGCAAAAGGGAGACCTATTTCAAGAGTTTTGGTTGACGGTGATTCCGCACTCAACTTAATGCCTAGCCGAATTATGGGCATACTGGGGCTTAAAAATTCAGATTTGCAGCCCTCTAGTCAAGTGAGCCGAGGATATGACAGCACTGCCCGCAAAGTCATGGGCATGGTAGAAGTGAAAATTGAATTTAGGAGCATGGTTATGTCCATCCCGTTTCAAGTTATCGATGTCCCCTCCTCACTTAATTTTCTCTCGTGCTGACCATGGAAACATAGCTCCAATGCCGTCCCTTCCACTCTCTATCAATGTGTCAAGTTCTGAAATGGAGATGAAATAGTGACTGTCATGGCAGAAAATGTCACTATCCACAAGAATGGGGGACCCGTCCACCAAGTTTAACATGGATTAGAAGACTCGACCCTCTCCGGTGTCTCAATCAACGCCATCGACAAAGAAAGGGGAAATGGACCATGGACCCTCGGCAATCACAAAGTCCTCCGCATGATGAGGAAGATGAATTACTTCCCTGGTTTAGGCCTAGGGAAACACCAGTAAGGGAGAAAGAAACCCGTAGAAGTCCCTTTTGTCAAAAACAAGTTCGGGTTGGGGTATGAGACTTCTGAGGACGACATGAGATATGAGCAGGCCGTCAAGAATGAAAAAGCCTGAGCTCACAGAGAAGGCCGTTACTATTAAATCCCCTATTTGAGGCCTTATCGCAAGACATTAAATGGCTACTTTTTCCGCCAAGGGGAAGATGTCCCATACATAATCTTCCCGAGCCTTGGGTCAACAACTAGGGCATTAGAAAGCCCAGCCTTGAAATCTTCGCTGATTGTGAAATTCAGAAGCGCGAAGATGAACCTACCCCAATGTCACCTCGAGAATGGTGGGGAAAGAAGGTGACCATCGAAACTGAGATAAAGATCACTGTGGGGGAAGAATTGACTAACTTAGCCTCCATGTTCGAGGAACTTGCCATCGTGGATGAATGCCAAGTCAACGCCATCTCCGACGACACCGACATAGGAAGCAAGCCTATCTGCGAGATCAAGACAAACTCCGAACCAATCAACAACTGGTATTCAATGAAGGGGCCCATGGTATCCAAGGAGTTCTTGATCGAGAAAATGGGTTGTATTCCACGCAAGGCAAGGAAAGAAGACTTATTGACATTCACTTTCGAGTCTAAGAGTGTTTTCGACACCCTTACCCAAGAGGATATGGAGGCAATAGCCGAGTGTGTGTTCCCTTTCTTTGCTAATGAAAAATTTGATCTTTCTGAGTACCCCGAGATTGCAAACATCATAAATGATGAATTAATTAATAATGTATTTAATGAACTAGTTAATTGTTGGGTATGCCCACTTATATCTCAGTTTCAATGTAATAGGTTTGATTAGATTTGATTGATCCATCACCTAAGTTTTATTTCATGGACTTTAGACCCACATGTAAGAAGTATTTATACTTCATTTTTTAGGTTGTCCATTGTAATAGAATAGGCTTAGGAATAGGGCAAGAATATCAAGATTCAAGAAAAATCACAAGTTCAGTTTGAGCCACGAGCCTACGTGCCGGAAAAGAGCAAGAATATCAAGATTCACTAAAATCACAGATTTGAGTGAAGCTATGGGCCTACGCTCCTACGCGCCGAAAAAGAGCAAGAATATCAAGATTCGCTAAAATCACAGATTTGAGTGAAACTACGCTCCTACGAGCCAGAAAAGATTAAGAATGTGAAGATTCACTAAAATCACAGATTTGAGTGAAGCTATGCGCCTACGCTCCTACGCGCCGGAAAAGAGCAAGAATGTCAAGATTCACTAAAATCACAGATTTGAGTGAAGCTATGCGCCTATGCTCCTACGCGCCGGAAAAGAGCAAGAATATCAAGATTCACTAAAATCACAGATTTGAGTGAAACTATGCGCCTACGCTCCTACGCTCCTACGAGCCGTGCCTACGCGCCGCGCCCGTGCGCCTGTGAATGTGCTATGCACCCCTTTGGCTCAGTGCACCCCATTGTGAATGATTTAACACTTGGTGATTCATTGAAGACATGAAAACTTGAAGAAACTCAAACTACGCCAATGATCCAACGGTGGTTAAATAATACGTATGCGCCTGCATCCAATGACACGTGTCCAAAACGGTCACATTTGTGTTATGTGTCTAACGGCTATAAACGACGCATGCTCCACTCAATGAGCGACAACACATCTGTCCTTTTATCTTATCCACAAGGATTTCCAACGTCTAGTTTTTGGGGCTCTACTATAAATACCCCATAACTTCAACCATTTGAAGTTGCTAAGAATTTCAAGAATTTCTCTCTCAAGCATTTGTTGAAGATTTGAAGATTGCCTTTGTTATTTCCAGAATTCTCAAGAACATCTTCATAACTTCATCCTTAGCCCAGATCCTCAAGCGAAAACACTTTAGTTTTCTTGTGCTCTCAATCTCAAAGATCTAAAGAGCCTTGAATCTAAAATCACACACGCACCTCTTTATGTTAGATCACTTAGATCTTTCTTTTAGAGATACACCGGTTATTGTCTAGGATTTGTTCTTTCATAGAATATTAGATCTTGAGTTAGTGTATAAGCTCAAACGATTGTAATTTGTAACACTCTCTCATTATATAAGATCTCCATTAGAAATCCAAGACTAACCATCTTGGTAGAGGACGTAGATCATTTTCCCGATCGAACCTCTCCAAATAGCGCATACTTATTATCTTGCTATTTCCTTTCAAGTCATATCATATCTAACTATCTGATTGTTTATTCATTGTAGATTGATTGATTGAACTATGTTGTGTTTGTTATATCATTTGCCTTAGTTTCTTATTTCACCCACTTTGAGCCAAAATACTTAGAGTGTGTGTGTGCCCCCTTTATCATACTTTGCGCCTATTTACATTACTAAATTCCGCTGTGCATTTCACTCACTCACATAGGCGCATATCATAACGCTTATTTGATAAAGTGCGCATTTGCAATTAAGTTTATCAAGGGTACAAAAAGAATTTTAAAACAGCTATTCACCCCCCTCTAGCTATTTTTCATACCCTTGTTGCCCTTTGGGACCAACACTAATAACGATTCAAACTATGATGAAATAGACCACGAAAATGAAACATACTTAAGTGAACTAGCTCAATAGGTCCGTAGTCATGGTGAAAATGGCCTAGGGGCTGATGAAGAATTGCATTTTGTTAATCTGGGTACCGACGAAGAGCCGAAGGAAACCAAGATAGGAAGCTTCGTCAAGGGGGAAGAGAAAGACAGATTGACTGCACTGCTCAGAGAGTTCGTGGATGTTTTCGCATGGTCATACAAAGACATGCCGGGTTTAGACAGAAAGGTCGCCGAGCACTAAATACCGATCAAGGAAGATGCCAAAATAGTTAAGTAGAAACTCAGAAAGATCAAGCCCGAATGGTCTCTAGAAGTCAAAGAAGAGATAGAGAAGATTCTCAGTGTGGGTTTCATCAAAGTCATCGAGTATCCGACTTGGCTAGCAAATGTTGTAACAGTCAGAAAGGCTAACGGCGAGGTTCGTGTTTGTGTGGATTTTCGAGATTTGAACAAAGCTTCTCCAAAGGATGACTTTCCACTACCCAACATCGACATGATAGTCGATTCAACTGCTGCCTACGAGGTCCGCTCATTCGTGGATGGCTTCGAAGGGTACAATCAGATTCTCATGGCCGAAGAAGACCAACACAAGACTGCCTTCACAACACCGTGGGGCATTTTCTGCTATATAGTCATGCCATTTGGGTTGAGGAACGCTGGGGCTACTTATCAAAGGGCAATAACAGACTTGTTCCATGATATGATCCATAAAGAAATCGAAGTTTATGTGGACGACATGATCATCCATTTAAAAGGAACCGACGGTCAGCATCTGGTCGATCTCCGCAAGTTCTTTGAAAGGCTTCGACAACACAAGATGAGGCTGAATCCCGCAAAGTGCACTTTTATGTTTATTCAGGGCAAAGTTCTTGGCTACATGGTCACCGAGAGGGTAATTGAAGCAGATCCCTCAAAATCAAGACAATCATTGACATGCCTCCTTCGAAAACACAAAAAGAAATCAAAGGTATCATGGGAAGACTTTAGTACATCAGTCGGTTTGTGCGCCAACTCACTTCCATGTGTGAGCCAATCTTCAAGTTACTCAAGAAGAATGTGGCTCTAGAATGGACCGACGCATGCCAAGAAGCCTTCGACCAAGTGAAGCATTACTTAACATGCCCTCCAGTTTTGGTTCCACCGTACAAGGAGTAGCCTCTCTTGCTCTACCTCACAGTGAATGATGAAGCCCTAGGGGCTATGCTAGCACAAGAGCAACGAGACTCCATAAAATAGAATGCTATCTACTTTGTCAGTCACCGATTTCAAGGAGGCGAAAAGTACTACTCCACCTTGGAGAAGTCATGTGCAGCATTGGTTTGGGTCACTCAAAAGCTCAAACACTACATGGAAGCCTTTCAGATCAAGTTAGTAGCTAAAGTGGACCCGCTCCGCTACATCTTCAAAAGCCTTTCATGTCAAGAAGGATAGCCAAGTGGTACTTCATGCTCGCTGGCTATGATATCACTTACGCCACACTCAAATCCATTAGGGGGAAAGTGTTCAGTGATCAGCTTACTGAATTTCCGTGTGACGAAGTGAAGGGGAAGACTTACAATTCCCCGACGAGGACTTGATTTGCACTACAACCGAGGAAAATAAGTGGAAACTTTTTTCCGATGGGGCGGCCAATAAGCACGTTTATGGGATAGGAATGTTGATTGTCGATCCAAAGGACATCTACACTCCGATTGAAATTCATCTCGAATTCGAAGCCACCAACAATATTGCTGAGTATGAGGCATGTATAGTAGGGCTAGAAGCGACCCTAGAAAGAAATGTCACAGATCTAGAAGTATTCGGTGATTGTTTGCTCCTCATCAATCAAGCGTCTGGAAATTGGAAAATCCAAGACCCGACCTTCCAACAGTATGGTCAACACAGAGTTGGTTGAATAATTCTAAGACATCACTTTCAATTATTTGCTAAGGGACAAGAACCGATTTGCCGATGCATTGGCCACTATAGTCTCACTGGTTGAGGATCCAAAGGAAAAATGGTGAAGCCCTTCAAAATTTCAAGAGGACTAGTCCAGCATATTGCATGAGCATTGAGATCAACGAAGTCCAAGCAAACCCTCCGTGGTACACAAACATTATGAATTTCCTCTAAGATGGCACCTTCCCCGAGGACTGCAACAAGAAATCTCGAGTGGCATTACAAAAACAGCATCAAGATACTTACTAATTGAGAACCGAGTCTACAAGAGACATTACGAAGGGATTAATATCTTTCACGCCAATGAGACCGAAGCTCAAGAGATAATGCATGAAATCCACGAAGGCGAGTGTGGACCCCACATGAATGGGATCATGTTAGCCAAGAAGATACTCTGCAGAGGTTATTATTGGACCACCATAGAAAGAGATTGCATCGAAAAAGTCAAAAGGTGCACCAAGTGCCAGTTCCATGGCAATCTGCAACATGCTCCACCTTCACAACTGTACAACATGACCACGCCATGGCCTTTCTCTTTTGTGGCATAGATATCATTGGGAAATTCCATCCCACGGGAAGCAATGGGTAGTCGTTCGTTCTAGTGGCCGTGGATCATTTCACAAAGTGGATTGAAGCACAAGCTTACCGAGTTCTCAACGCCAAGAAAGTGGCCGAATTCATGAAGAGCAACATTATGTGCCGATATGGCGTCCCTCACGAGATCATCTCCGACAATGGTTCTTACTTCGAGAAATAAATGGATGCACTTTTGGTCGATTTATAAATTACCAAGCACAAGTCATCCCGTACCGTCCTCAA